>JAUMJK010000029.1:0-600000 GCA_033558105.1 Coccyzus lansbergi | reverse complement strand
AATCATAGAATCATAGAACAACCAGCTCTTTACTAATATTATATTCTTGCTTTAAGTGTTTGCTATGTTGCTAAAATTTGTAGTAAAGGTGGGAAAACACTGAACAATTTTAGGGACTAGGGTTATCGTAATTAAAAAAAAACCTCGAAAAGAATTAACATCTCTGACTTCATCAGACTCTCTTCTCACATCAGACTCTCTCTTTTGTGCATTTCTTTACTTCCTGACAGTACAGAACTGAGATGATATCTAAGAGATCAAATGAGGGTTTGTCTTTTTGTTGACCAGAGGGGTTGTTTGCTTGGCTTTCGGCTATGGAGCATGTGGCTGCACTTATCATAATCTATTTAAACCGACTCCGACGTTTTTAAATGCACTTCAACAACATAATCCTGAAAACAATATGTTCCCTAAGCTGATTTAAAACCAAACTCTGCTAATCTTAACTAAACCTGTTATCGGAATCTGCAGAGCATCACTCTCTTGTGACTGAGCCCCAATTTTTTTCTTTGTAGAGGCTTCAGGTCAGAGCTGCAAAGAGTAACTTTAGTTCCCATCTAGCAAAGGTGAGACGGGAACCCTCTGCCCTTGGCTATTTGGCTCTTTGGATGTGTGTGGAACAGAGCCAAACGTCACAAATAGAAAGACTTGAGGCAGGAAATAAACACAAAATAAAAGCTACCATTGCTACAGGGGGAGCAGCTGGGGAAAGAGGTGCTCAGCTATCTTAAACATGCAATGATGCAAGATGCCAGCACTGCCAACGCCAGCATTTGAGCTACCAGCACAATATTTTGAGCTGGAGTGTCTGTCTGGAGGAGCAAGGCTCTGGTGAGTGGACAGTGGCTGTCGGATTCGAAGGACGGCCAAGAACTGTCTCCTGTGCCAACTTTACCACGTCATCACCAACGGGCTATGTGCTGTTTTCGAATTGACAGCTACTCTGGTATTTACCGTCGGTCAGAAGAGAGTGAAATGAGCCGTCAGCTGCTCAGAGGACTTTGCCTGTGGTTATTGCTGGTGGGTCTGAAAGTTACCACCAGCAGGAGAAAGCTGATGGACTCCAGTCGAGGGTGGAAATGGTGCTGGGAGTAGAGTGTTAGTGTTGGTATTGAATCATAGAATCATAGAACAACCAGGTTGGAAGAGACCCATCGGATCATCGAGTCCAACCATTCCTATCAAACACTAAACCATGTCCTTCAGGACCTCGTCTACCCATCCCTTAAACACCTCCAGGAAAGGTGAATCAACCACCTCCCTGGGCAGCCTGTTCCAATGCCCCTTTCCATGAAAAACTTCCTCCTAATCTCTAGCCTAAATTATAAATATCCAGGTTTGTTAGGTGAAGATCAGGTGCACTATGCCTCATATTAACATAATCTGTGCAATATACTGTGTCTATTTTAACGGTTTCTTAGTCTTGAATTATTTGCTCTCTACAACTCCCTGAAATGAAGTTGTAGAGAGGAGGATGATGGCCTCTTCTCCCAAGTGACAGGGGACAGGACAAGAGGGAATGGCCTCAAGCTCCACCAGGGGAGGGTCAGACTGGACATTAGGAAAAAATTTTTCACAGAAAGGGTCGTTGGGCAGTGGCAGATGCTGCCCAGGGAGGTGGTTGATTCCCCTTCCCTGGAGGTGTTTAAGGGATGGGTGGATGAGGCGCTGAGGGACATGGTTTAGTGTTTGATGGGAATGGTTGGACTCGATGATCTGATGGGTCTCTTCCAACCTAGTGATTCTCTGATTCTGTGATCTGCTGCCCTTTATCACCCTGACTTCTCTTCAGGCTCATGCTGATCACTCAATTGGGTCTGTGTCTTGTCAATGCAAGCAGGCAGAGAAAGCCTCAGCTTGTCAATTCACTTCTGCAGGAGTTCAGCGGCTCTTCTCTCCAGCTGGAAACATCTGAATCCTTTCCAAATGTTTTTCCTCCTGAAATACCAGGGCTTACTTCTTCTGGCAAGCTTGGCTTTCTCAAATCCAGCTATTTCCCTTCTGCAGGTCTTTCCTCTGTCACACACATCCTCTTTTGAATTAGGACCAGAAAGCTCAGCTCAGAAAGCAGCTGCACCCTCGCCAGCATCGGCTGGATGAGCAACTAGGAGCTGTAGTTAATAAACAGTCAGTGCTTCGGGTGTGCAGAGTATAAATTGACACTAGGACACAGCCAAATAAGTAGAGATAGATGATAGATAGATAGATAGATAGATAGATAGATAGATAGATAGATAGATAGATAGATAGATAGATAGATAGATGGATGGATGGATAGGTAGGTAGGTAGGTAGGTAGGTAGGTAGGTAGGTAGGTAGATAGATAGATAGATAGATAGATAGATAGATAGATAGATAGATAGATAGATAGATAGATAGATAGATAACTCAGATAAATAAATCAGATAAATAAATCAGATAAATAACTAAATATTTCTCCTGCTGCAGATGTTTTACAAGCGATCTTGCTTGTAACTGGAAGCGATTTCCTTCTAGCTGCTAATCCTCTTTCTTTTCTCAAGCAAACATGATATCCAGGTTTTTCCGGCTATATCGGACGACTTACCAGCTGCCACAGCACAGCATCAGGATTTTCTTTTCAGCTAATACACGTGTATTAATGATTAAGGAAAGACTGGACCTAGCCAAGCATCAATTATTCCTTTTGAGGTGCAGATGGAGGTTAATTTCACCTCATTTCAAATGCCTTTGAACTCGCATCTTAGAATATTGTCCATGACAGATACTCTGGTAGCAAAATGATATTTAGGTAAAGTACTGGGAAGGCTGTGGGAAGTTATTATTCCTCTCCATGTGGTACTTTTGTGGAGAGGAGGGAGCTGGCCTCTTCTCCCAAGTGACAGGGGACAGGGCAAGAGGGAATGGCCTCAAGCTCCATAAGGGGAGATTTAGGCTGGAGATTAGGAGGAAGTTTTTCCCGGAAAGGGTGATTGGGCATTGGAACAGGCTGCCCAGGGAGGTGGTTGATTCACCTTCCCTGGAGGTGTTTTAGGCACGGGTGGATGAGGTCTTGAGGGACATGGGTTAGTGTTTGATAGGAACGGTTGGACTAGAAGATCCGATGGGTCTCTTCCAACCTGGTTGTTCTATGATTCTATGATTCTATGATTATGATTCCAGGAGAAGAGCTTGACTGACCATACACACCAGAGACTGTCAAGTGTCTGGAAACAATTACATTTCTCTTAGTGATTATGATTTTTACAAGAATATTTTGTATGCAATGTGGAAAACATATTTTTTTTTGTGAATTGTTTTTTTTGCCTTCAGTTTCCTGTCAAGATGTTTTGTCAGAGCTGAACCTTGCTTGGACCAGACCTACCGGAACGGAAGATGTAAAAATCATTCTGAATGAAGTTTCTTATAACCCTCTTCTCGCAAACCTCGTCAGTCCTTTAGGATGAAGATTGCTCTGAAGACTTCTAGTGGAAGGAGTCCCTGCCCAGACCAGGGGGTTGGAATTAGATGATCTTTAAGATCCTTTCCAACTCAGACCATTCTGTGAATCTATGATGCTGAGATTGTGCAGCAACTTTCTCTTTGTTAGTGTTTGATAGGAATGGTTGGACTCGATGATCCAATGGGTCTCTTCCAACCTGGTGATTCTATGATTCTATGATTCTTTCCATCCTCAACATGCAAAAAAAAAAAAAAAAAAAAAAGATTGAGAGAGCAGATTCCACTCAGGGTTCTTGCAGTTTCTCAGCTATGGTAGAAATGTGCCCAAAAGATGTGATGCAGCCTAATTGAAGGTCAATTCATTTTAAATTAGTAACTAGGGCTGCTCATTCCGTCAACTGCATGAGCTGAAGGGACTGTAGCTGGACAGAAAGCAGCATCTGTGCTGCAGCTTTCTTGGACTGCTTTCATCTTCCTATGAATGAAACGCTGCAGCCGAAGTCTGTGATCGGAAGCTGCTGAGTGACCATTTGCCAAGTGTACTGTAATTGTAATTAAGACACAAAAATTATTAAAAAGGTGGATAATTACATCACATGCGACATGGCTTAACTGTTCTCTGCAAGAGCCAGAGGGAATTTCTTCCCTCATCAACTGTTAATTTCTTGGATTACTCGTTAGGTTCTCAGTTTTTCTTCGTGGGATCATATTCTGGTTGCTTCCTCTCTTTTCAAACCATTATTGCTTCAACGAGCAGCTTTAAGTGCATCCCAAGTGTCAGGGAAGATTGCTGACTGCACAGAGCATTTTTATTGAGACCAAACGGCTGAAGAACTTGACCTCTGACTAAATGTGTGCTGATAATAATACATTGATATGTCTACTGCTGAGAGAGCTGGGGTTGTTTATCCTGGAGAAGAGGAGGCTGAGAGGAGACCTCATTACTCTCTACAACTACCTGAAAGGAGGTTGTAGAGAGGAGGGTGATGGCCTCTTCACCCAAGGGACAGGGGACAAGACAAGAGGGAATGGCCTCAAGCTCCACCAGGGGACATTTAGGCTGGAGATTAGGAGGAAGTTTTTCACAGAAAGGGTCACTGGGCATTGGAATAGGCTGCCCAGGGAGGTGGTTGATTCCCCTTCCCTGGAGGTGTTTAAGGGACGGGTAGATGAGGTCTTGAGGGACTTGGTTTAGTGTTAGATAGGAATGGTTGGACTAGAAGATCCAATGGGTCCCTTCCAACCTGGTTGTTCTATGATTCTATGACTACCAAGTGTATTATAGTATCCGTCTATGGTTGCTAACAGCAGACTTAGAGCTTTGTTTTTTATGGTCATTCTTACATCACATTTTAACTGTAACTTGGAACTGTAAGTGATCAACTCAGAAGGAAGAATTATCTTTAATTAGCTCTGATTGAATTTGGAAAGGATTGCACCACTGAGATGGTGAATCACTCAAAGTTGCTATTATTTTCAGTGATTCGGTGAATAGAATGCCCCTTCCTCCCTTTGCCACTTTTCATATCGAAATTGGGATTGGGATGTCAGAGAATTTCCAATCTCTGCCCTGATGAGAAGCTCCGGGAGGGCCTGACACAGAAAAGAGTCACTGCCTCAGGAACTGTGTTCTCATTCTTGATATGTTGTTAATTTGGTGTGAAAAGTGCCCAGACTCAGGGCTGCCTACCCCATGGAGCTGGCAGCTGAGCACAGCGATAGCAACGGGAGCTGGAGGAGGGGGAAGGAAATTAATTGAAAAGAATAAATAAAAGGCAGAGCAAACCAGCCTCAGATGCACTAGCTTAAATGCAAAGTCTCTCTCTCTTTGAGACTTGTGCTTCTTTCTCACTTTCTCCAACCGCGATAGGGCACAGTGGACTAGAAATTGCAAGATTAGATTTCGCTGGTGGAACAGTTCTCAGATCTGCTTGAGAAAGTCATACAGTGGATTATGCTCCCTTGCCCTTCTTGTGATTTTTCAGAGGAGTACAGGGAAAAAAACTCTATTAAATCAAGTTTCTGCTAAGACGCTGCTTGCCAGAGCAGAGCAGATGCTGCAGCCTTGCTTCCCCTGGAGCTTGGCCAAGATACGGAGAGTTGCTCCTCAGCCTTGCGAAGGACTTGCAAGCACCACAGGCTACCAAGGTATTGCCTGTTGGCTTCTTTCATAGAATCATAGAATCATAGAACAACCAGATTGGAAGAGACCCATCGGATCATCGAGTCCAACCATTCCTATCTAACACTAAACCATGTCCCTCAGGTCCTCATCTACCCACACCTTAAACACCTCCAGGGAAGGTGAATCAACCACCTCCCTGGGCAGCCTATTCCAATGCCCAATGACCCTTTCTGTGAAAAATTTCCTCCTAATCTCTAGCCTAAATCTCCCCTGGTGGAGCTTGAGGCCACTCCCTCTTGTCCTGTCCCCTGTCACTTGGGAGAAGAGCCCAGCTCCCTCCTCTCTACAACCTCCTTTCAGGTAGTTGTAGAGAGCAATGAGGTCTCCTCTCAGCCTCCTCTTCTCCAGGATAAACACCCCCAGCTCTCTCAGACACTCCTCATAGGTTCTGTTCTCCAGCCCCTTCCCCAGCTTTGTGGCTCTTCTCTGGACTTGCTCCAGAGCCTCAACATCCTACTTGTGGTCAGGGCCCCACAACTGGACACAGTTTCTCTCTCCACATGCCGTCCTTCCCTAGCACAGTGATTTTCTCCACACTCCCACACTGCTCTTCTCTCAGTCAAGCTGAGGATGATGGTTTTATCACTTGGCCTCCCGTTCCCCCAAGGCGATCAGCATTTTGCACCATGCATGCCACAGGAGTCTTCAAAAATACGATTGTTGACCACAAGTGACAGCGTAAGGGTGAGCAAGTTGGTTGGTTTTTTCACACTAACTGGAGTGTGAATGCGTCCTCCTGCAGGTTAAATGGGGGAGAGGAATCGGTCGTCTCTGCTGGCCTGGATATACCTTGTGTGAAGAACTTGTTGAAGTACCTTTAGAAGGACCAAATGTTACTTCTCGGTGCTGATAAATCAGTCCTTTTACCAAGAACTGAACTGAGCAGCCTCAGCACTAAAGCAAATTCCAGATAACATCATCTCAGCGAGGAGGGTTGAATACTCGCTCAATAGCTAGAAGCTGGGGCAAGAAACGATGCATTGACATTACGGCTTGAATAGATGCTTATGGCTTTGCCTTGGCAGAGAGAGCACTTGTTGACACTCTGCTTCTCTGAATTTCTTTCTTATGCTTTCCCCAAGTAGGTACTCAAGAATATTTATATAAAATTGCTTATTCTCTGGGAAGGAACACACTCGTTGTTCTAACATTCACGTGTGGGGCCAACGTGATTTGTTGACCTCGTTTCGAAATTGCTCAGAAAGAAGAAAATTTCCTTCGTGCCAGCAAAAAAGGTGAGGCTGTTGGAAGAGATGACAGTCGGAATGGTTTTATCGATACTCCTATGGAAGTGTAATGGAACGGAAGCAAACAACTAGGTATCTGTGGGCTATCTGGGCCATTCTTCCAAGAACAGACAGCTGCAGGGACAAAATTAGCAGCTTTTGACTAGAAACCAGGAGTTAAGCTTCCTTATGGCTAAGACTTGTCACAGTCTTTCACAGTAATCCCATTGCACAGTGGTTATGTCTGGCTGGTGATATTTAGCAATGTCTCCAAAAGTTGGGTTTTTGTTTTTCTGGGTTTTTTTGCCTCTTGGATGGAGCAGAACTGATAGACGTTTGCATGGAACAGCTCATTCCGCTTCACTTTGGAGATTTGTCATCTTCCTGGCTTGTGATTCTTCACTGGTAGGAAGGAACAAGCCTATTTCTCATAAGTATTTGAGTACATTTCCGTGTAATAGAATCATAGAATCACAGAATCACCAGGTTGGACGAGACCCACTGGATCATCGAGTCCAACCATTCTGTGAGATTCACAGCCTCCAAGAACCCTTATTCCCACGTTTCTTCTTCTTTTTTTTTTTTTTTTTTCATATGGGAATTTCCCTTGCTTCAGCTTGTAGCTGCTGTTTCTTGTCCTTCCGCTGTGCTCCTCATCTCTATCCCTGTCTGGAGAACAGGTCTTATGAGGAGCGGCTGAGAGAGCTGGGGGTGTTTATCCTGGAGAAGAGGAGGCTGAGAGGAGACCTCATTGCCCTCTACAACTACCTGAAAGGAGGCTGTGGAGAGGAGGGAGTTGGGCTCTTCTCCCAAGGGACAGGGGACAGGACAAGAGGGAATGGCCTCAAGCTCCACCAGGGGACATTTAGGCTAGAGATTAGGAGGAAGTTTTTCACAGAAAGTGTCATTGGGCATTGGCAGAGGCTGCCCAGGGAGGTGGTTGATTCCCCTTCCCTGGAGGGGTTTAAGGGAGGGGTGGATGAGGTGCTGAGGGACATGGGTTAGTGATTGATAGGAATGGTTGGACTCGATGATGCGACGGGTCTCTTCCAACCTGGTGATTCCATGATTCTATGAAATGTTCTTTTGTTTAAAAATCTTTCTTTTCTGGTGGATGGAACTTCACCAGAAGTGCCACTTCCGCAGTCGCCATTCACATTTACAACACTCCTTGATGAGCACATCTAATTGTGGACAGAGCGGTCGTTTCATTTTACGTTTCACCTCACAAACAGCTGCCTCTTTCCCTCCCTACCCATCTCTGAAGCATCATGGAAAGCTTCCCCCTTCGCTCCCAGAAGAGATTTTCATGGCAGAAAGGGCCCTGTAAAAATCAAATCACAAAATTACTCCGTTATTTGTTCCAGACTGTGTTTACGTAAGGCACAAATTTACTTTCCAGTAAATATATGAGCTGCCAGCATTGCTCTACCGATGATGACTGTAAACAGCAAGAGTTTAGACTCGGATTGATTTTTGAGACGCATTGTCAGAACAAAGATTCATTTGCAAACAGGGAAATTTAACAAATATTTCTTAATAAATAGCTGGAAAAAAAAAATTTACAGTCACTGGTCTGTCCACCTGCGACGTATGATTGATTATGGACTTACGATAATGTTAGTTCTTCTTAAAAGTTCCCACAGAGATATAAATCAGCTTTAATTAAAAGCTAACATGAAAAATTACTTTCTGAATGTGAGTTTGTTGGTAAAACAGTGATGGATTTCAGGGTGGATTTAACTGGGGGAAAAGCACTTTATCACATTTAATTCAGTTTATCTTCAAACAGTATGTCTGCACTTAAAGTATTACATGTAGACCTCTGTTATCATGATTTAAGAAAAGAAAAGCCTCAGTCTGTGGTTCAGTAGAATCATAGAATCCTAGAACAATCAGGTTGGAAGAGACCCATCAGATCATCGAGTCCAACCATTCCTATCAAACACTAAACCATGTCCCTCAGCACCTCATCTACCTGTCCCTTAAACACCTCCAGGGAAGGTGACTCAACCACCTCCCTGGGCAGCCTCTGCCACTGCCCAATGACCCTTTCTGGGAAAAACTTCCTCCTAATCTCTAGCCTAAATGTCCCCTGGTGGAGCTTGAGGCCATTCCCTCTTGCCCTGTCCCCTGTCACTTGGGAGAAGAGCCCAGCTCCCTCCTCTCTACAACCTCCTCTCAGGGAGCTGGAGAGAGCAATAAGGTCTCCTCTCAGCCTCCTCTTCTCCAGGATAAACACCCCCAGCTCTCTCAGCCACTCCTCTTGTTCTCCAGCCCCTTCCCCAGCTTCGTTGCTCTTCTCTGGACTCGCTCCAGAGCCTCAACATCCTTCTTGTGCTGAGGGGCCCAGAACTGAACACAGGATTCGAGGAGCAGTCTCCCCAGTGCCGAGTCCAGAGGGAGAAGAACCTCCCTGGCCCTACTGGACCTGGACATGAAAGAGGACGGAATGCCTTTCGCTAGCTACAGCAGATCAAATTCATCTCAGGGCTGATACCGCAGGAACGAGCAGAGTCGTTTTGAATGACTGGAAGTGGAGGGAGGAAAAAAAAGAAAATAAGCCTGTTTTAAATTGAGCTCAGCTTACTGACTGGCATGAAAGATTCATTGAGGTCTTTAAATAATTTTTCTGGGCCCTCTTCCTTACGTTCCCCCCCCCTCCCCAGCTGCCCTTCGCTTCCCTCATTTCCTTCTCCACATGCCACTGGGTCTCCAGCTTCATGCATCTCTCGTTCCTCTGTGCTGCTTCCCAGGAGCTGCCTGGGCCAGATGTTCAGCTGGCTCGTCCCCAGCGACCCGATAACTTGCGACCGTGCATTTCTCAGCTGGTATTCCGACACATTCGGCAAGACTTTTCTTCTCAAGACGTGATTTAAATCAAGTCATCTTTGTTTTCAGTGCTGCCGTATCATAAAATCAGGCAATTACTCCTGTAAATCTGTCAGGGCTCGAAGTGATTATTTAATTTAGAACGTTTAAAATAAAAGGCAGGAAAATTCCACTCTCTTGTACACGTTGCTTAGAGGAACTAGGCTCGGGGATACAGGCATCCTGATAACCTCTGTCCTCTTGGATGATTTGGGTGGTTTGGGTCAGCAGTTAAAAATGTTTGTGAGTATCTGGTCATCTTAAAACAAGTTTTCCTTTGGCTGCATTCATTCAGGTCCAGGGAGGTTATTCTCCCTCTGGACTTGGTACTGGTGAGATCGCTCCTTGAATCCTGTGTTCAGTTCTGGGCCCCTCAGCACAAGAAGGATGTTGAGGCTCTGGAGCGAGTCCAGGGAAGAGCAACGAAGCTGGTGAAGGGTCTGGAGAACAGGCCTTATGAGGAATGGCTGAGAGAGCTGGGGATGTTTAGCCTAGAGAAGAGGAGGCTGAGAGGAGACCTCATTACTCTCTCCAACTACCTGAAAGGACGTTGTAGAGAGGAGAGAGCTGGGCTCTTCTCCCAAGTGACAGGGGACAGGACGAGAGGGAGTGGCCTCAAGCTCCACCAGGGGAGATTTAGGCTGGACATTAGGAAAAAAGTTTTCATGGAAAGGGTCACTGGGCAGTGGCAGAGGCTGCCCAGGGAGGTGGTTGATTCACCTTCCCTGGAGGTGTTTAAGGGACGGGTGGACGAGGTGCTGAGGGACATGGTTTAGTGTTTGATATGAATGGTTGGACTCAATGATCCAATGGGTCTCTTCCAACCTGGTGATTCTATGATTCATGTAGGTGTAACAGGTGAAGCTGACGTTGAATCAGAATTTTTTTAAAACACCAGGTAGATCAGTAGAGTAATTCAGGCAACATCCAGGTAGAGTAATCCAGCAACATTTTAGACTTAAAGGCATGGATTGTTCTCTTAAACTGATCGAAAATGAGGATGAATGACTAAAAAACTTTAAAACAAATTACACACACAAACATACTTTTTATCTCCCCCACACTGCTAAATCACTCAGAGAGGACAACATCTCTCTGGGTTCAAACCTTGTACATATCCAGCATCCGACGCCAGTGAAAGCTCATCTTCAGCACCAAAATCTGCCATTGCAGGAAGGCTGCTTCCTCTCCAAATCTATCATGAAAGCACCATAGAATCATAGAATCACCAGGTTGGAAGAGACCCACCGGATCATCGAGTCCAACCGTTCCCATCAAACACCAACCCGTGCTTAGCTCCACACTCGCATCCACACATCTTTCAAACCATTCCCGTTTTTCACAAAGCAGATGGACTGTTTCCCAGTCAGTTCTACTTGAGAGAGTCCCTCCATCTCCCTCCATCTGCTCCCCAGGACTACTCAGGCAACAAACTGTGCAACCTTGCGATGATGAACTTGGCTTTATGCCTCCACATGCATAAACAAAAAAAAGAAAAAGAAAAAAGAAAAAAAACCCCAACTCCTCCACTTCAGCTAGTTTTAGTATCTATAATTAGCTTCTATCCAAAAAAAACATGAACATAAGATGATAGATATTTTTGCTGAAGCTTGAGCAATGATCCTAAAGAGAGCACAGGAATATTTCAGAGCCAAAACCACTTCCAAAGTCCCCTCTGGATGCTTGTAATTTATAACCAGCTTCTAATCTTGCAGGTATGTCCTCGGTAAGAAAGGAAACAGGATGGTAAACGCTTGCTGGGGCTGCTGCAAAGGCAGGACACAATTACCATTGGAATTTTACCTTTCCCTTCCCCCAGTGAAAAACTGTAATGTTATTCCCGAAGAGCAAATTCCAATCCCTTCGACAGCCGGACAGACCACAAGGTCTTCATTCAGATGAATATGTGAGGTAGGAACAGTCCTGGGGCACATTACATTTCCAACCCAAATTTTAAATATCTCTGAATTTTGAAAAAGGTTCAAGGTTCAGGGACTGTCTGTTACAGGAGGGAAGAACAAAACTGACATCAGAGTCAAAATACAAGTTTTCTATTATGGAAGATGAACACCCTTAACACCCAAAAGTTTTAATTGTAGGTTAACTGTAAATCACCGTCTGAAATGGAAAGATTTTGCCTGACTTTTTCTACAGATTCTCAGTTAAAAATCCATTTTTCTTCCCTGATGTTTTCCCCAGTTTCCCTGTGGCTAATTTAATTTGAACGTTCTTGTTGTAATCAGTTATTTAATCCCTATTCTGCTTTCCATTTCGACGCCAGTTCCATGAAGGTTTTCACTTAAACGCTCCCGTAACACAAACAAAACCTCCCCACACGTCTGGATGGATGCTGGGGAAAGCAGCACTCGAACAATTAGGCATCATTGTTAAACAACACATCACTAATGAGAAATATTGTTCAAAAAAGGAGCAGCATTGTCAGAGGAAAACAAACGCCCTGAAAACCAGAGCAATCCAAAGAACTGACATTCAAAGATGTGTTAGGAACAACTGTAACCTAATAGCGTTTTATCCATTCTGGGGGAAACAGGTAATCGCTCTTGTATAAGCATAAGAGGGCTTTGGGTCTCAGGAAATAAAGGATTAAATTCTGAAAACATCCAGAAAGAACAGTAGAAAAATAAAAAGAATATAGACACCTCTTCGGAATCATAGAACAACCAGGTTGGAAGAGACCCATCGGATCATAGAGTCCAACCATTCCCATCGAACACTAACCCATGTCCCTCAGCACCTTGTCCACCCGAAGAAAGAAGTATGTGTTTTGCTGTGACCTCCAGTGCTTCCAGTCCAGTTCTGTGAGACCTCATTGCTCTCTACAACTACCTGAAAGGAGGTTGTGGAGAGGAGGGAGCTGGGTTGTTCTCCCAAGTGACAGGGGATAGGATAAGAGGGAATGGCCTCAAGCTCCACCAGGGGAGATTTAGGCTGGAGATTAGCAGGAGGTTTTTCACAGAAAGGGTCACTGGGCAGTGGAAGAGGCTGCCCAGGGAGGTGGTTGATTCACCTTTCCTGGAGGTGTTTAAGGTGTGGGTAGATGAGGTCCTGAGGGACATGGTTTAGTGTTTGATAGAAATGGTTGGACTCGATGATCAGGTGGGTCTCTTCCAACCTGGTTGTTCTATGATTCTATGATTCTATGATTTGGTGGCAGCAATGCTGAGGACTGAAAAAATCACCAGGAGAGCAGCAACAGAAGCAAATGATTGTTCTTAACGTATCCACATATATGACTCCCAGTAAATGCCTGAAATGGTCAACTTCAGCCTTATTTTTCAATCCTAAAATGAACCATTTTCAGCGATGGTGTATTTTTGGCATCCCCGGAGGTTTTCAAGGCCAGATTGGATGAGGCTTTGAGAAATACGATCTAGGGGAAGGTGTTCCTGTCCGTGGCAGGTGGTGGAGTGAACAGAGAATCATAGAATTCTAGAACAACCAGGTTGGAAGAGACCCATCGGATCTTCTAGTCCAACCATTCCTATCAAACACTAAACCAAGTCCCTCAAGACCTCATCCACCCGTCCCTTAAACACCTCCAGGGAAGGTGACTCAACCACCTCCCTGGGCAGCCTATTCCAATGCCCAATGACCCTCTGATCTTTAAAGTCCCTCCCGACTCGAAGCATTCTAAGATCTCAATGAATTTAGTTTTTCTGTGTAGTCTAAGTACGACACCTAAACGAGTATGTAAACCGCTTGGTTGGAATTCATAGAATCATAAAATCACCAGGTAGGGAGAGACCCATCGGATCATCGACTCCAACCATTCCCAACAATGGATGTTGAGAACACTGATTCAAATTGCAGTGTAACCAACGCAACGAGGCTTGGATTCCTTCAGGAACTCAGGACAGACTTCCGATTACATTGGCTCTCGGCAAATACCCAAGTGTTCCTTTTTTTAGCAGAAATACACACAAAAATTAGCTTCGAGATCTCACGGGGGGACGTTCGAGGCTTAAAAGACTCTAACTGTACACACACAAGTATGTTATTCGTGCCAGAACCGCTCATCCAATCAAGGGACGGAAATGCTGCTCCTGTTTGCGGTTCACTTATCCAAATGCTCCTGAATACTGCAACGGAAATTTAGAATAGCTGAGGCCGCGACGACAGCGGAAATATTCCAAAAATGCATGATAAACATCCTAACAGTTAACTAAAAAACCTCTGCTGCTCTCAGAGAGGAGAAAAAAAAAAAAAAAGACTGTATGAAATGGGTTCCAAAACACCTAGAATTGTCATTGGCCAAAAAAATAAAAACAACACAGTTTTCGGATAAGAAATGTATGAGGATGTGTTTAAAAAAAATGCAGTTCGGCTAATTAATTATTGAGAATATTATTTGTCTTATATTAAATTGCACTTCAAATTAAATTAGGCCAAAAAGAAATTTGCTACAATATAAATTAAAAGGCAATATTTTGTTTAAAAGAAACAAATTCAATTTATGGTTAGGAGAACAAGGGGATGAAGAGCTCTTGAAACAAGCCTCTGGAAAAGAACGAAACCACGAATCAAGAGCTCGCCCTAGTGTTTTACAGTAAGACTGCAGTGAGGACCTGAAAAATCGTTTATACCTTTATATTTATACCTTCGTAAATCGTTTTATTTGTCTACGAGGTGCTGAGGGACATGGTTTAGTGTTTGATGGGAATGGTTGGACTCGATGATCCGATGGGTCACTTCCAACCTGGTGGTTCTATGATTCTATGATGCTTTTTTGTATTAAACCAAAAAAATTCCTTGTCGAAATTCTGATTTCTTTTGTTAGTACTGATCAAATTCTCACTCCTCTGGAGCTCCCATTTTACAACAAACTCAAGGTACTTCAATCTTTCCATATTCGTTTTAAAACTAAGTGGTGGGTTGAGGTCAAGGCTGGTCGAGGCCAATCCCAGTTCATAGAATCATAGAACAACCAGGTTGGAAGAGACCCATCGGATCATCAAGTCCAACCATTCCTATCAAACACTGAACCATGTCCCTCAGCACCTCATCCACCCATCCCTTAAACACCTCCAGGGAAGGGGAATCAACCACCTCCCTGGGCAGCCTATTCCAATGCCCAATGACCTTCTGTGTGAAAAACTTCCTCCTAAGTTGCAGACAACAAGCTCTGCAGCATCTACCACGGTGAATCCTTAACTGTTAGTTAAGATTTAAGAGACAGGTGGACGAGGTGCTGAGGGACATGGGTTAGTGATTGATGGGAATGGTTGGACTTGATGATCCGGTGGGTCTCTTCCAACCTGGTGATTCTATCATTCTATGATTCTATGCAATGTCTTGAGCATAAAACACGAGTCAAAAGAAAGTGGGGGAAAGCAATAGTGAGACATCTGAAGCACTTCATGTGGGATTTATAAGAAATTCCCAGTTCATTCGTGACCTGGTTTTCAGGAACTAGTCCACTAACATAAATCCAAGAGAAGGCTCCAGGGAGAACTTAAGCAGCCTTCCAGTGCTGGGGAGGGGCTCTGAATCAGGGAGTGCCAGATCATAGAATCATAGAATGATAGAACAACCAGGTTGGAAGAGACCCATCAGATCATCGAGTCAAACCATTCAAATCAATCACTAACCCATGACCCTCAGCACCTCGTCCACCCATCCCTTAAATCTTACCTAACAGTTAGGGATTCACCGTGGTAGATGCTGCAGAGCTTGTCATCCGCAACATAAACTGGGATTGGACTCAACCAGCCTTGGATCAGGACAAGATCAGGACAAGGGGGAATTGTTTCAAGTTGTAAAAGGGAGATTTAGAATCATAGAATCATAGAATCATAGAACAACCAGGTTGGAAGGGACCCATCGGTTCTTCTAGTCCAACCATTCCTATCTAACACTAAACCAAGTCCCTCAAGACCTCATCCACCCGTGCCTTAAACCCTCCAGGGAAGGTGATTCAACCACCTCCCTGGGCAGCCTATTCCGATGCCCAATGACCCTTTCTGTGAAGAACTTCCTCCTAATCTCCAGCCTAAATCTCCCCTGGTGGAGCTTGAGACCATTCCCTCTTGTCCTGTCCCCTGTCACTTGGGAGAAGAGCCCAGCTCCCTCCTCTCCTTTCAGGTAGTTGGAGAGAGTAATGAGGTCTCCTCTCAGCCTCCTCTTCTCTAAGCTAAACAACCCCAGCTCTCTCAGCCACTCCTCATAGGTTCTGTTCTCCAGCCCCTTCACCAGCCTCATCGCTCTTCTCTGGACTTGCTCCAGAGCCTCAACATCCTTCCTGTGGTGAGAGGCCCAGAACTGGACACAGTATTCAAGGATCTTTTTTCCTATGAGGGTGGGGAGGCACTGGCACACCTTGGCTAGAGAAGTTGGGGCTGCCCCATCCCTGGAGGGGTTCAAGGCCAGGCTGGATGAGGCTTTGAGCAACCTGATCCAGCGGGAGGTGTCCCTGCCTGTGGCAGAAGTGGAACTGGATGGGCTTTCAGGTCGCTCCTGACCCAATCCATTCTACGGTTCTGTGTTTCTCAAAGACAGGCAAAAGCATACTAGGTTCAAGGCAACAATTTATTGTGCCGACAGCAGGATGAGCAGAAAAAAATTAAACATCTCTTTAATTATTTTGCTTCGTGTTCTTGCATTAAGCATGATTCTAAATACAGCCTGCACTCTGGTACATGCTGCCTTTCTAATTTCCTCCCCCCAGGCTTTTTATATTTAATTTGCAATAAAACAATACATTTCAAGCAATCGATTTGACGCTGTTAATGATAATGCAGTCCAGCTTAGAGGGGAGAAAAGCAGACACGGGTTTTCTGTAAAGCAACACCACCTCTCCCCTGTAAAGCGGCAAAGTGAACCTCTTCAGTCCACCCGTGAAGAGGAGGATGGAAAGTATCCTGAGGAGAGGAACAGCATGAGCTTCAATTACAACAGAGATTGTCGATAGGAGATGTCGAGACTTCGAAAACAACAAAACACACCTTTGAAAATTGCAGTAGAAAAGACTTGTTCTCCAGCCCCTTCACCAGCCTCGTTGCTCTTCTCTGGACTTGCTCCAGAGCCTCAACATCCTCCTTGTGCTGAGGGGCCCAGAAATGAACACAGAATTCGAGGAGCGCTCTCACCAGTGCTGAGTCCAGAGGGAGAAGAACCTCCCTAGCCCTGCTGGTCACACCATTTCTGATCCAAGCCAGGATGCCATTGGCCTTCTTGGCCACCTGGGCCACTGCTGGCTCATGGTCAGTCAGCTGTCGACCAACACCCCCAGGTCCTTCTCCTCCTCACTAGACTACGGCAAAGAGAGTTTGGCTGACTTGAAACGTGTCCCTCCATGACTTTGCAGTTCTCTTTCTCCTCCTGCTTCACAAACCCTAGGATGACAAAGCTCTGTAAGAATCTCAGCAGACATCAGGAGACTTATTCAGCGCAACAGGATGAAATAGAAAGGGGACAACGGAAGAAAAATAGGTTATCAGCTACTATGTAGCTGAGAGGAGACCTCATTGCTCTCTACAACTACCTGAAGGGAGGTTGTGGAGAGGAGGGAGCTGGGCTCTTCTCCCAAGTGACAGGGGACGGGACAAGAGGGAATGGCCTCAAGCTCCACCAGGGGAGATTTAGGCTGGAGATTAGGAGGAAGTTTTTCATGGAAAGGGTCATTGGGCATTGGAACAGGCTGCCCAGGGAGGTGGTTGATTCACCTTCCCTGGAGGTGTTTAAGGGATGGGTGGACAAGGTGCTGAGGGACATGGTTTAGTGTTTGATAGGAATGGTTGGACTTGATGTTCCCATGGGTCTCTTCCAACCTGATGAGTCTATGATTCTAGGGCTTCTTGCTATATTTCTATATTCCAGCTCTCAGCTGCTCTAGAGCAGCACACGGTCAACACAAAATGCTTTACATTTTTAAGCAGAACATACAACTGTAGCACTGAAGCAAAATTCTTTCTAATGAATATCTGCACTGAGTCAAGTTCAAGCTAAATGTATCATTATGCTCAAACCCAAATTCTGTAAATTGAAGTGGGTGTCGCCGCCTTCGAGAACTTAAGCACTGCTTTAAAAGAATGTGTCAGTTTAATTTAATAGAAATCATTTCCCAGTTCAATGTTGCTGATCTCCGTCAAACACTCGAGGTTAATTTAATGCTGAAAATGTAACGTTTCTAGTAGTGTTGCGTGAAATAATTTATCTCAGGAAAAAAATGTAGAGAACAAGGAAAGAGAATTATTCACATGAATAAGAGAACACGAAGCACAAAAGAGAGAAAATTGTATGTACAGAATGCAGAAGTGTAAAGATCAATCCTTTATATTAGGTGACGCAGAGAAAGGAGTTTTAAATTGTAGGGAAATACTAGTTACCTAGAATCACAGAATCGTAGAACAACCAGGCTGGAAGAGACCCACTGGATCATTGAGTCCAACCGTTCCTATCAATGGATGTTGAGAACTGTCTTGTATCGTAGCAGGGCTGGTCTCTACCTTCTTCAAAATGTTGTAGAGATCCAGGGAGGTCTTCAGACACTCATGAAAGACAAATGTTACCCCCATCTGCAAAAAAGGCCACAAGTTCTACGCAGGGATCAGTGAGTTAGTCAGTTTTCCTTCAGTTTGTAGGGAAACAAATCCTCCTGGAACACACTTATGGAATCATAGAATCATAGAACAACCAGGTTGGAAGAGACCCATCGGATCATCGAGTCCAACCATTCCTATCAAACACTAACCCATGTCCCTCAGGACCTCATCTACCTGTTCCTTAAACACCTCCAGGGAAGGTGAATCTTTCAGGCTGAGCAGCACGAGGGTTATACGATGCGGGGAAGAGCATGATGAGATTGTTCTGAACTTACTAGGGACGTTTAGGAAAGGAACCAAAGGCAAGGGAAAGCAGGGAGCAAGATAATCTGAGAAAGATCAGATACATGAAAACAGAAACGTAAGGAGTTCGAAAGGGCTGGATGCGTGTTAGCCAGTGCTGATCTGGGCATTGATCACCACAGTCATCACTGCCTCATCATTAAAATTAATTTCTAACCACTGTCCTGGGGAAATATCTCTCTGCTCTGTGGTGATGTATGTATACAGAGGTCCGAGTCACCTGTTCGTTACTCATGGTTGAATGGTTGGACTCGAAGATCCGGTGGGTCTCTTCCAACCTGGTGATTCAATGATTCTACGATTCTATGATTCTATGCTTTTAACTCATTTTTTCCCCCTTCCACAACTCTGAGGTAAGGGCTGAAGAAATGACAGGTAACAGAAAAAAGAAAGAAGAGTGGGCAGTAAAAATGCTTTAGCAACAAGGAGCTCAACCACCTTTCTTGTTTCGCATGTGCAGTCCCACTCAACTCCTTTTGTTCTGTACAAGTCAGTCACTCTTCAAAACCTTCATTTACAAAAATGCCTTTTATACTTTTCACATTTAGAAAATCTTCGTACAATTTACTTTCTCCTGTAACATACAATGAAATGTTCTGCATTTTTACAAAACAAAAAAACCCACAGGAGCATTAACTAGACAAATAAAGGTCATCTTAAACAGCAAGTAAAAGATCAGGCTTAAGCACAATTTTGTTCTCCACAGTACAGAGCAGAGAGCAAGTGGAGTCAACAAACTGTGGCACATACATCATTGTGTGCAATTAAACAAGCAATAAGCAAGTTACTTTAATTGCTTTGCATCGATTTCAGGTTCGATTGTATTCTAAGTTCTGGACCCAAACCAGACAGTTAACGTGACAGTTAATGACAGTTAACTCCAGGTGCTTTTAAAAATCCAGATATATTCTACTTCTTGTGCATTACTCATTCTGGGAAATGATGGTATTTACAAACATCAAAGAATATTTTAACGAGCCTTTCCAGACCTCGCGTTTGCTGGAACTGTCGCTGCCATTACTGACAGTGTTTCCCTGAGCCCCTTATAGGAATGTTTGCAGATCACACATGTTTGGTAGCCAGTGGTGCCGAACCGACCAAATTAAACCACATGCCACATTGCCGCAGATGTTATGTGAACAGTCAGTGAGCTCGGGGTGTGCCGTGCTCGTCACCAACTGGGATCCTGAAATCTGGGGCGATGATATTTGTGAGTTTGATGACTAATTAAAACCTACAGGCTGTAACCAATAAGGCTGGAAGAAGCACTGGGCTAGAACAGTGACTTGTGGGACAGGGCATCACGAACTGCCATGTAGGTAGGAAGTTAGGAGGAAGTTTTTCACCGAAAGGGTCACTGGGCAGTGGCAGAGGCTGCCCAGGGAGGGGGTTGATTCACCTTCCCTGGAGGTGTTTAAGGCACAGATACTGAGGGGCATGGTTTAGAGATTGGTGGGAATGGTTGGACTTGATGATCCGGTGGGTCTCTTCCGACCTGGTGAGTATATGATTCTAGGGCTTCTTGCTAGCGTGGGTGCGCTGGTGGTTGAGCAGGGATCGCTTCCATCTGAACCGGAGATCGCAGAGGCCACAGACGAAGGGTCGCTCCCCAGTGTGGATGCGCTGGTGAAGGGTCAGGTCACCCTTCTGGCTGAAGCTCTTGCCGCAGGTGGAGCAGGCGAAGGGTCGCTCACCTGTGTGGATGCGCTGGTGTCTGCTCAGGTAGCTCTTGTGGCTGAAGCTCTTGCTGCACTCGCTGCAGGCGAAGGGACGCTCACCTGTGTGGATGCGCTGATGAACGACCAGGTCGCCCTTGCAGATAAAGCTCTTGCTGCACTCCGAGCAGGTGAAGGGGCGCTCCCCACTGTGGCTGCGCTGGTGGACGGTCAGGGCTCGCTTCCAGCCAAAGCTCTTGCCACATTCGGTGCAGGTGAAGGGACGCTCCCCGGTGTGGACGCGCAGGTGGCTGGACAGGGCCCCCTTCCAGCTGAAGCTCTTGCCACACTCGCTGCAGGCAAAGGGACGCTCCTTGGTGTGGATTCGTTGGTGCTTGATCAGGGAGTCCCTCCAGCTGAAGGTCTTGGCGCAGTCGGTGCAGGCGAAGGGGCGCTCCCCAGTGTGGATTTGCTGGTGTCTGAGCAGGGCTCCCTTCTCTCTGAAGCTCTTGTGGCAGTCGACGCAGGCGAAGGGGCGCTGGCTGGTGTGGATCTGCTGGTGTCTGAGGAGGTTGCCCTTCTGGTGGAAGCTCTTGGCACAGTCGGTGCAGGCGAAGGGTCGCTCCCTGCTGTGAGTGTGCTGGTGCCTGATCAGGGCTCCCTTCTCTCGGAAGCTCTTGTGGCAGTCGGGGCAGGCGAAGGGGCGCTCACCGCTGTGGACACGTTGGTGTCTGAGGAGGTTGCCCTTGTGGCTGAAGCTCCTTCTGCACTCAGCACAGGCAAAGCTGGTGGCACTGCTGTGGATGCGCTGGTGCCTGCTCGGAGAGCTCCTCTGGGTGCTGGTGCAGGCAAAGGCAGGTTCTGCAGGGTGGATGTGCTGGTGAGTGAGCAGGTGCTGCTTCTTGCTGAAGCGCTGGTGGCAGAGGTTGCAGGCGAAGGGACGTTGGCCGCTGTGCACAGACTGGTGCTTGCTCAGGGAGCTCTTGAGGCTGAAGCTCTTGCCACAGTCGGTGCAGGAGAAGGGGCTCTGGCCGCTGTGCACAGACTGGTGCTTGCTCAGGGAGCTCTTGAGGCTGAAGCTCTTGCCACAGTCGGTGCAGGAGAAGGGGCTCTGGCCGCTGTGCACAGACTGGTGCTTGCTCAGGGAGCTCTTGAGGCTGAAGCTCTTGCCGCAGTCGGTGCAGGAGAAGGGGCGCTCGCCCATGTGGCTCTGCTCGTGGATGCTCAGCACACTCCAGCTCCTGGAGCTCTTCTTGCACTCAGGGCACGTTGAGGGGCTCTTCTCCAGCAGCTGGGAAGTCAGCGCAAGATGCAAGTGAGGGTACCCCGATGGGCCCTCCTGGCTCCTGCTTGGCTCCCTGGGGGATGAGCCCCCCAAGTTCTTGCTGGTGTCACCCCCCAGTCCCTCCATGGATCCCTGGGACCCACCTGGCACAGGGCTCCGGTGCCCCTGCTGCTCCCGAGGTGGGTCTGGCATGCACGGCATCTCTCCTCGCTCCAGCTTGCAGATGATCTCGGGCTTAACGGCGTCCCAGCCTGCGTGGGGCACAGAGAGAAGCTCCCTCTGCCCTGATTCCCAAAATGCGAGTGAGTAAACTCTGTCCAGAGCTCAAAACACCAGTGAGTAAACTCTGTCCAAGACTCCCTTTGGTGCTTTAGAGAGCAAACCTTCCCCACTTCCACGCAGCTGCAATCTGGAGCTCTGCAGCCAGCTCTCCGCTGACCTTGGGCTGGAGATAGGGGAAAGCTGCAAACAGAGACGATTCCGAAGAGGAGACATCTGCTCAGCACAGATCGTACCCAACACAAGACGCTGTTATCATCTCCAAAGAATGCAGGGAGTCTGGAAAAACACTCTTTGAAAAGAAAACAACCTATGAGGGGAACATTGTGCCTAACAGTCAAAAAATAGAATTCCTTAGATGAAATTTAACTCTACAGATACAAGAATCAGTGAGAAGCAATTGTCTTTAGAAAGAGAATGTCCCTCTGAGAGAACATTTTCTGTCTCTGAGAGCAGGTTTTCTTTCAGATGCTTTCTTTTCCAGACATTTTTCATTCTTTGGAGACGATAACGCCTTGTGTTCCGTACGATCTGTGCTGAGCAGATGCCTCCTCGTCTCTAACCACCTCTGTTTGGGGGTTTCTGCTTAGGAAAGGCAGAGAGCTGGAGCCGCCTCCAAAGGAGCAAGAGTTTAGACTGTCGCAAAGTTTCATCAGAACAGTAAAATTAGTGCCTGGAAAGTTAAGAGAAGATGCAGATGATTTCTAGGAGATTTTAAGGCATATTTATGTTATAAGGACACTCTGGAAACTAAAATTCCAAGAGCCTTTTATTGTGGAAATGAACAAATTAGACTAAGAAATGCCCTTAAAAGTAGCTACAAACTGTTTAATCACTGGTCATACCCAGAATATGATGGTTCTTGGAAATTTTCGAGGAAGCTATGGTTCCATGAGAGAGCAGGGAAAGAAAAGAGGGAGCCTCATGGTTTAAATTTTTTGCTCTTCACTTATAATCTGTTTCTGGAATAAACCCGTATGAGTCAAGTTTAGCCTGGAGAAGAGGAGGCTGAGAGGAGACCTCATTATTCTCTACAACTCCCTGAGAGGAGGTTGTAGAGAGGAGGGAGCTGGGCTCTTCTCCCAAGGGACAGGGGACAGGACAAGAGGGAATGGCCTCAAGCTCCTCCAGGGGAGGGTCAGGCTGGACATCAGGAAAAAAATTTTCATGGAAAGGGTCACTGGGCAGTGGAAGAGGCTGCCCAGGGAGGTGGTTTAGTTACCTTCCCTGGAGGTATTTAAGGGATGGGTGGATGAGGTGCTGAGGGACATGGTTTAGTGTTTGATAGGAATGGTTGGACTCCATGATCTGATGGGTCTCTTCCAACCTGATTATTCTATTATTCTATAATTCTATGATCCAGGGCTGGGAGAATTAACCATCGATGAACAGGGTAACCATTGTTTAGCAGCTCGAAACACAACGGAAGGACGAACGCTTACGGGTAAACAGAATAGTAATAACTTAGCCGAAGCAACCGACACTTCAAGAACAGCAGAATGGAATCTGCTCACAAGCAAAGAAAACACAGGGTGACAGTTGTTTAGCTAAAGCAACGTATTTCTAGAAGCCTTTATGTGGGAGTTGCTAGAAGATTTCATCTGGGCCTGTGATAAGAGGGGAAGCAACACTGATAAGGAGGAGACTCGGGGTTTGTGACCAAGCGTGTGTGAGGACAGAGAGAAGCTCCATCTGCTGAACTGCTGGGATGGCAGCACCGGGGGGGGGGCAGCGGCGGCTCTCCCTGGACGTGATGCTGGACACCTACCGCCTGCCCCTCGGTCAGGGGAGGGCATGGGGACAGGGGGATGGGGGGATGCGGGGGATGGAGCTGGGAATTTCGGGTCTGGGTGTGCTGGGGAAGGTGGGACTGGGGGTGCTGGGGAGCTTGGGACTGGGGATTTCGGGTCTGGGGGTGCTGGGACTGGGGGATCTGGGCAGCTTGGGGTCAGGGGAGGGGATAGGGACATTGGGCCGGGACTGGGGGTGCTGGTCCCAGAGCTGATGGCACTGGGGATTTCAGGGCTGAGGTGTTGGGGATGGAGGGGACTGATGGGGCTGGGGGTGCTGGGGGTGCTGGGGGTGGCGGATCTGGGGAGCTTGGGCCTGGGGGTGCTGGGCATAGGTGGCCTGTGGCTGCTGGAGGTGTTGGGGTTCAGGCTGCTAGAGCTGGAGTCCCTAGGGCTGATGGGGTTGGGGGTTTCAGGGTTTTGGACTGGGGTTGTTGGGGCTGCTGGCGATGGGGATTTCGGGGCTGGGGATTTTGGGTCTAGGGGTGCTGGGACTGGGGGATCTGGGGAGCTTGGGACTGGGGGTGCTGGGCCTAGGTGGCCTGAGGCTGCTGGGGCTGGAGGTGTTGGGGTTGGAGGAGTAGGGGCTGCTAGAGCTGGAGGGCCCAGAGCTGATGGGGCTGGGGGTGCTGGGACTGGGGATTTCGGTGCTGGGGGTGCTGGGGAAGGTGAGACTGGGGGTACTGGGCGTAGTTTGCCTGTGGCTGCTGTGGCTGGAGGTGTGTGGAGCACACAGGACACCCCAATATTACCATAACACTTGAAATTACTGCGGAATGAAAGGACTGTAAGAGACCCCCTGAAGAGGCCCCTTCCAGGGCTGCAGAAATTCCCCTCGCAAGTCCTCGGCCCCTCCTTGTTTAGCCAAAGAACAGGCCATTAGGTGAACTGGTACCAGCCAGGAGGTACAGAGATAAGAGAAAAAGGAGGATCTGGGCAGTTTGGAACTGTTTGAAGGAAAACCTGAGCACTCTGAGCCGCAGCCTTGAAGATTATTGGTCAAATCTTGTACTGTCTAGCTTGTTACGTGTATCTATGGGGTTATAAATATTCCCCAATGGGTTAGCCTGAGATTCTCGCCCTTTGTTAGCGAGGATCCTGGTCAACCAGTTTTTTTGATTTCTGATGCTCATTTAATTTTTAATAGACATTTATGTTGCTGGCAACTCTGCCTTGATATCTTAGCAAAATCTCTTGGCCTGTAACAGTTGGGGTTCAGGGTGTAGGGGGTGCTGGAGCTGGAGGGCCTAGTGCTGACGGGTTTCAGGACTCGGGGGTTTTTGGGTGCAGGTGCTGGGGCCAACTTCTTTGGGTTGGTATTGCTGGAACTGGGGGTGCTGGGGCTGGGGGTGCTGCCATCCCAGCAGTTCAGCAGACAGAGCTTTCCTCCGTGCCCCACACAGGCTTGGTCACCGTCAAGCCCGAGATCATCTGCAAGCTGGAGCGAGGAGAGACGCCGTGTGTGCCAGATCCACCTCGGGAGCAGTGGAGGCAGTGGAGCCCTGTGCCAGACGAGTCCCTGGGATCAATGAGGACTATGGAGGGTAACATCTGCAACGTTTTGTCCATCTCCTTCTCCCACGAGGAGTGGGCAGCACTGGCAGGGGGGCAGCAGCAGCTCTACCGGGATGGGATGCTGGACACCTACCAGCTGCCCCTCAGTCAGGGGAGGGGATGGGGACATTGGGCTGAGGGGATGGGGGTGCTGGAGCCTCTGGCTGGTGAGGCTCGGGGTGTACAGGGGGCTGTGGGTGCTGGGATTGGGCGTGCTGGGCCCAGGGCTGATGGGACTGGGGATTTCGGGGCTGAGTTTTTGGGGCTGATGGGGCTGGGGGTGCTGGGACTGGGGGTGCTGGGGGTGGCGGATCTGGGGAGCTTGGGCCTGGGGGTGCTGGGCATAGGTGGCCTGTGGCTGCTGGAGGTGTTGGGGTTCAGGCTGCTAGAGTTGGAGGGCCCAGGGCTGATGGGGTTGAGGGCTTCAGGGTTTTGGGCTGGGATTGCTGGGACTGGGGTTGTTGGGGCTGCTAGCAGTGGGGATTTCGGGGCTGGGGGATCTGGGCAAGTTGGGACTGGGGGTACTGGGCGTAGTTGCCCTCTGGCTGCCGGGGCTGGAGGTGTGTGGAGCACACAGGACACCCCAATATTACCATAACACTTGAAATTACTGCGGAATGAAAGGACTGTAAGAGACCCCCTGAAGAGGCCCCTTCCAGGGCTGCAGAAATTCCCCCAGAAGGTCTCTGCCCCTCCTTGTTTAGCCAAAGAACAGGCCATTAGGTGAAATGTGTTAGGGTCCGAAAGGTTTTGCTAAGAAGACAAGGCAGAGTTGCTAGCAACAAAAAGTGTTTATTACAAATTACAAGGATAAATGTGCATGGTCGCCCCAGGCCAAATAGGAGCGACCCTCCCCTCTTGAATGATCGAGGGGCTTTTATAGGCCTAAACCTCTACAGCTAAACAAAGACTTGAAAAGACATGCAATTAAGATTCTTTACAACCTAGATAACAACATCGTGATGTTGGCACATTCCAAAGGGGGCCTTTTGTTTATAGATAAGTCTTATCTGCAGACTCATAAGAATCCTGTCTCTCCTTGAGGAAAAGATAAATCCTGTCAGTCCCCTCTCTTTCTTGAGGAAAAGATAAATCCTGTCAGTCCCCCCCTCTTCCTTGAGGAAAAGATAAATCCTGTCAGTCCCCCCTCTTTCTTGAGGAAAAGATAAATCCTGTCAGTCCCCCCTCTTTCTTGAGGAAAAGATAAATCCTGTCAGTCCCCCCCTCTTCCTTGAGGAAAAGATAAATCCTTTCAGTCCCCCCTCTTCCTTGAGGAAAAGATAAATCCTTTCAGTCCCCCTTCTTCCTTGAGGATCAGCAAAAGGTAAAAAACATCCTTACAAAATGGTACCAGCCAGGAGGTACAGAGATAAGATAAAAAGGAGGATCTGGGCAGCTTGGAACAGTTTGGACGAAAACCAGAGCACTCTGAGCCGCAGCCTTGAAGATTACTGGTCTAAGGTTTGTCCTATCTATATTGTTACAAGTATCTATGGGGTTATAAATATTCCCCAATGGGTTAGCCTGAGATTCTCGCCCTTTGTTAGTGAGGATCCTGGTCAACCAGTTCTTTTGATTTCTGATGCGCATTTAGTTTTTAATAGACATTTATGTTGCTGGCAACTCTGCCTTGTTATCTTAGCAAAATCTCTTGCACCGTAACAGTTGGGGTTCAGGGTGTAGGGAGTGCTGGAGCTGGAGGGCCTAGTGCTGACGGGGCTGGGGGTTTCAGGATTCAGAGGTTTTGGGTGGGGGTGCTGGGGCCAACTTCTTTGGGTTGGTATTGCTGGAACTGGGGGTGCTGGGGCTTGGGGTGCTGCCATCCCAGCAGTTCAGCAGACAGAGCTTCTCTCTGTGCCCCACACAGGCTTGGTCACCGTCAAGCCCGAGATCATCTGCAAGCTGGAGCGAGGAGAGACGCTGTGTGTGCCAGACCCACCTCGGGAGCAGTGGAAGCAGCAGAGCCCTGTGCCAGACGAGTCCCTGGGATCCGTGAGGACAATGGAGGGTGACACCAGCAGCGTTTTGTCCATCTCCTTCTCCAACGAGGAGTGGGCAGCGCTGGCAGGATGGCAGCAGCAGCTCTACCGGGAGGTGATGCTGGACACCTACCAGCTGCTTGTCTCCACGGGTGAGAGGCTGGGGGAGCTGGGGAAAGGCCTGCTGGGGCTTGGGGGGGTGTGAGTTTCAGGTCTGAGGAGTTGGGGCTGGGGTTCTGGGACTGGAGGTGCTAGCACTGGGGCTGCTGGGGTTGCTGGGGCTGGGGGTGCTTGGGCTGGGGGTGCTGTGGCCAGTGCTGCCATCCCAGCAGTTCAGCAGACAGAGCTTCTCTCTGTGCCCCACACAGGCTTGGTCACTGTCAAGCCCGAGACCATCTGCAAGCTGGAGCGAGGAGAGACGCCGTGTGTGCCAGACCCACCTCGGGAGCAGTGGAGGCAGCACAGCTCTGTCCCAGATGAGTCCCTAGGATCCTCAGGGACAGTGGGAGGTGACTCCAGCACCAGGAACTTGGGGAGCTCACCCACTAGTGAACCAAGCGGGAGCCAGGGGGGCCCAGAAGGGCATCCTCACCCTCACCTTGGCCTGGCCCCCCAGCCACTGGAGAAGACCCTCGTCACATGCCGTGAGCGCAATGAGAGCTTCAGGGGCCAGAGTGCACTGGCCACACATAAGCAGATCCACAGCAGTGCCTTCACCTGCACTGAGTGCGGAAAGGGCTTCCGCTGGAAGCCACAGTTGATCACTCACCAGCGCATCCATACAGGTGAGCGACCCTTCACCTGCACCGACTGCAGCAAGAGCTTCAGACGAAAGAGCAACCTGATCCAGCACCAGCACATCCACACAGGTGAGCGACCCTTCACCTGCACCGACTGCAGCAAGAGCTTCAGCACAAAGCATCGGCTGATCGCCCACCAGCGCATCCACACTAGGGAGCGGCCATTCACCTGCACCGAGTGTGGGAAGAGCTTCACCGTGAAGAGCAGCCTCATCATCCACCAGCGCATCCACACTGGGGAGTTGCCGTTCACCTGCAAGGAGTGTGGCAAGAGCTTTGGCGTGAAGGAACGCCTGGTCAGACACCAGCGCATCCACACAGGTGAGCGACCCTTCGTCTGCACCGGCTGTGGCAAGAGCTTCAAAGTAAAGACTCACTTGATCAGTCACCAGCGCATCCACACTGGGCAGAAGGTGTTCACCTGCAATGACTGCGGCAAGAGCTTCACAGAGAAGTGCCACCTGATCACCCACGAGCGCATCCACACTGGGGAGCGGCCGTTCACCTGCACAGAGTGTGGCAAGAGCTTCACCCAGAAGGGCAACCTGACTCATCACCAGCGCATCCACACTGGGGAGCGGGTGTTCACCTGCACCGACTGTGGCAAGAGCTTAACCCAGAAGGGCAACCTGATTCATCACCAGCGCATCCACACTGGGGAGCGGCTGTTCACCTACACCGACTGTGGCAAGAGCTTCACCCAGAAGAGCAGCCTGATTCATCACCAGCGCATCCACACTGGGGAGCGGCCATTCACCTGCACAGAGTGTGGCAAAAGCTTCACCCAGAAGGGCAACCTGATTAATCACCAGCGCATCCACACTGGGGAGCGGGTGTTCACCTGCACCGACTGTGGCAAGAGCTTCACCCAGAAGGGCAACTTGATTAATCACCAGCGCATCCACACTGGGGAGCGGCTGTTCACCTGCACCGACTGTGGCAAGAGCTTCACCCAGAAAGGCAACCTGATTAATCACCAGCGCATCCACACTGGGGAGCGGGTGTTCACCTGCACCGACTGTGGCAAGAGCTTCACCCAGAAGGGCAACCTGATTAATCACCAGCGCATCCACGCTGGGAAGCGGTGTTCACCTGCACCGACTGCGGCAAGAGCTTCAGCCAGAAGAGCTACCTGATCAGGCACCAGCGCATCCACACTGGGGAGCAGCCATTCACCTGCACAAAGTGTGGGAAGAGCTTCAGCTGGAGGAGCAGCCTCATCACCCACCAGCGCAACCACACAGGGGAGTAAAAGGTGTTCCCTTGTCAGAGTCTGTTCTTTCTGCTACTCCATACAGGGCATTTCGTATGGACACACACCCAAGTCTTTCCTTGGGGCAGTTCTGATTCCTCTTCAAAACTGATCACGCAGAGCTGGAGCTCCCCAGTGAGTTCCTGAATGCAGCCTGGATAATATTTCCCTGGTAACTGCTTTGTTTAACATTTGTCTCCCACCTGGCAGGATCCCCTTACCTTCCTAGGTTTTTACACACCCCATATTTTGGAGAGACTTCTCCTCCTCTTCTACGAATACTGGCAATTTGACTGACATTTCTTTACCAGGCATTAAAATTCGCATCCTAATAGCCCCTCCTCGGAGTGCTGCTGCTTTTGCCTGCGAGCCTCTTCCCTCTGTCTTCTACAGTATTTCCCTTTTGATGTCCACTTCCATGTACTAATGCGATCTCTTCTGGCTTACTTAGGGCCGCCACTACCTCCAATATCAACTGTTCATACGTAGTTCCTTTCCCCTGGAGGCAGCCAATCCCCGTTCTTTCCATATTTTCCCAAAGGTACCGACAACTCCGAAGGTATATCTAGAGTCTGTATTGCTCCACGTTTCCCTCCTAATAATTCCAGAGCTCGTTTGAGGGCATATAGCTCACATGTATGGGCTGTGGGTCTCCCTTTCTCTATTACACTATCCTGTACACCCTCTATTACTGCATCATGGTTGGACTAGAAGATCCGATGGGTCCCTTCCAACCTGGTTGTTCTATGATTCTATGAGGGCCCATCCAGAAGGACTCTCTCCCCTTCGGGTAATGATTTCTCTCTCAAATCCTCTCGTACTTTAGTCTGATCTCCATAGAGATACTGGGAGGGATTGAGGCTTTTATCTGCAGTCAAAATCAAATCACCTTTCTCCGTTGGGATGGTTTTGATGTGCAGGCATAAACGTTAGTTAGAAAAACTGCAGAAAAGTTAGGTAGACTTAGACAGCTTAGCTTACTGAAATACGCACTGTCTGCTAGCAAAGGCCCTGAAGACCTTGGATGTTGATAAAAGAGAAGCTGGAGTGCAGAGAACAACTGCAGCTCGACCAGGATGAGACTGCGCCTGCGCACAGATTGAATTCAGGGGCAGTTCTTGAGGAAGATGAAGGTGACTTCAGCCCTGAGTCCCAGACTACAACGGTGCCTGCGCAAGTATAGAAGAAGCTTCTCGAATCTAATTATAATAAGGAACTGCAAAGGTCATGAATATGTAATAGGTGCTTATGAATAGGCCTGTCTTCACACTATATCTATCTGCTTGTTAGACTGTTCGGTGTGTGAGTTAGGAGGATCAGCCCCTCGCAGCCGCCAGCCAATAAACGCAGACCTGCTTTATAACCCTTAACGGAGTTGGAGTGCTTGATTCCGCAAAATAATTTGGCACCCCAGATGGGACACCCTCTCTGTGCTGCTGCAGGAGCAGTGGGGAGTGGGACATTCTAGGTGCCGCTGGACTACTTCTCCAGAGAATTTCCCATCCTCATCCGATCGCTGCGGGGAGAGAGACGGACTATGAGTGGGCTGACAAGGTATGTGACTTGGGGATATGGATACTTGGTAATTGGAAAGAGGGGATGAGACTGTAAGTCGTGTATGGGACACGTGATGACGAGGAGCTAGAGTGCTCACCCCTGAGAATTAGAAGGAGGGGCAGAGTTTGTAAGTCATGTATGGGACGCCTCACGCGATGATGAGAAGCTAGAATGCTCGCCCCTGGCAACTGGTGGGCCCAAAGGGACGTGTAGTGAGGAAGGCTGTGGAGAGGGATTCCCTATACCTTGCCAAGACCTTGTAAGGCATCCAGATGCGTAGTGAGGCAGCTGTAGGGAGGGATTCCCTAAGCTTGCCAAGACCTGGTAAGGCATTCAAGGTTAGGGATAGCTATCAAAACAAAAAAAAAAACACACACACACCCCCCCCCCAAAGAAACAAAACCCCCAGCATCGTAGTTAAGTGTTGCATGTGCCTGGTACTGTGTATGGTTTAGATATCGATAACATCGGAAATTGTGGATCCAATTTGTTAGTCATAACTAACACTGTGTGAGTTGGGCTGGCCCTGGAACGAGTGGCTGTGTGTTTGAATGCAGCATCGCTGCGAAGCGAGTAAGGAGTTGTGATTGTTGTGCGTTGTTAATTTGTTCTGTGTTTCGTGGACTTTTAACGTATGATAGAGTGCTGGAGTTCGGCAAGAATTTAAAACTTGAGATACTGGTGGGGAGAGAAGCAGATACGCTGGGGTGGGTTCAAGTAGCCCACCTGTACCACCAAGGAGTTTCAAGTACTATGCAGGTAAAACTAGGCAGGGCAGCTTGCTCACTCTGAAAACATCTAGCAAAAGGGAAAAGAGGAAAAAAAAATGGAAAAACCCAGCCTTGCGGCTCTGTGTGTGTGTGTGTGTCCCTTCTGCTCCTTTGCTGAGTCTGCGGGAGTTAAACATGTTCTCTCTTTAGGGAGATACTGAGGAGCGGCTGAGAGAGCTGGGGTTGTTTATCCTGGAGAAGAGGAGGCTGAGAGGAGACCTCATTACTCTCTACAACTACCTGAAGGGAGGTTGTAGAGAGGAGGGAGCTGGCCTTTGCTCCCAATTGACAGGGGACAGGACAAGAGGGAATGGCCTCAAGCTCTGCCAGGGGAGATTTAGGCTGGAGATTAGGAGGAGGTTTTTCACAGAAAGGGTCATTGGGCATTGGAACAGGCTGCCCAGGGAGGTGGTTGATTGACCTTCCCTGGAGGTGTTTAAGAGATGGGTGGATGAGGTCTTGAGGGACTTGGTTTAGTGTTAGATAGGAATGGTTGGACTAGAAGATGTGATGGGTCCCTTCCAACCTGGTTGTTCTATGATTCTATGATTCTAAGAGTACCAACTATTGATTTATCCAAAATCTGTTGTGTTGTTATTTCTGCAGACAGTTTTGTTGTGTATAATTGGGGAATGATACATTCAGGTTTGCTATATCATAGAATCATAGAATCACCAGGTTGGAAGAGACCCACCGGATCATCGAGTCCAACCATTCCTATCAAACACTAAGCCATGTCTCTCAGCACCTCGTCCACCCGTCCCTTAAACCCCTCCAGGGAAGGTGAATCAACCACCTCCCTGGGCAGCCTCTTCCACTGCCCAGTGACCCTTTCCATGAAAATTTTTTTCCTAATGTCCAGCCTAAACCTCCCCTGGTGGAGCTTGAGGCCATTCCCTCTCGTCCTGTCCCTTGTCACTTGGGAATGTGACATATGTGTGTGTATATTATGTTTATCAGTAATGTAAGAAAGGTTGAACTCCTGCCTAATGGGCAAGAACAAAACTTAATGTCATTTAACAGAAAGTATGATCAGTAGTGCAAAAGAAAGTTTGATTCCAGAAATCCAGGACCTTGAGGGGAAAGACCGGGAAAGGGTTAAAGAACAGGGTAAAGAAAGGTTTTCGTGAAAACTGAGAAAGAAGGAGGTGAAACTAAGGAAAAGGCAAACTAAAGAAACTAAAAATGGAAAACAAAACCAGCCCTCTGGGGTGTGTATTAGCACATTGGAAGGATGTTGTTTGGAACTGGGAACACTGAAAACAAAAAGACACTTATTAAATATTGTAATCAGTGGTGGTGGCTTTACAAATTTGACAATGGGGCAAAATGGCCACTTAATTAGACAACAGCTTATAACACCCTCTTAAAATTAATATTGGTTTTGAGGAGAGAAAGTCAGGTGAAGTGTCTTATAAGGATATGTTTTTAACCCTCCGTAACAATCTGGAGTGATAAAGGAACTGTGGAATTGTGCCCCCCAAGGAGCCTCTGACACTTGCCCTTGAGCGAGAAAATAACAAGGAATCTGGAGGTAAACTGAGGCAATTGTTGTTCAGTGTGCAGCACTGGACAAAAATGCACAAAGTTAAACAAAACTCACCAGGCACCAGAACAGGATCTAACTGATCTTTTTAAGCCTCCTCCTCAATCGCAGGACCAAGATGCCGACTCGGAAAGGACCCTCACTCCTCTGCAGAGCCCTGGATCCTTCCACATCAAAGAAACAAAACCAGAGACACCAGGTCTGACACTCAAGGTGATCAGAGCCCTTTGAGGGGAAGTTTCTCCCACTGGTGCACTAAAATCAGATGGACCCCTCTGACCTACCTGTGTCCCCTGTCCCTGTGTCCACCTGTCCCCTCATCCCCTGCCCCTCTGACCCACATGTCCCTGTGTCCCCCTGTCTCAACATCCCCTCATTCCCTCATCCTGTGTCCCTCTGACCCACCTGTGTCCCCCTGTCCTCACATCCCATTGTTCCCTCATCCCCTGTCCTCTGACCCCTATATCCCCACGTCACTTCATTCCCTCATCCTCTGTCCCTCTGACCCACATGTCCTCCTGTCTCCATGTCCCTTTGTTCCCTCATCCCCTGTCCTTTGCTTTTCAGAGTGAGCAAGCGTCCTGCCTGGTTTTACCTGCAGGTCGGCAGCTACAGCCCACCTGGCGCGTTCGCTTCTCTCCCCAAAATTACCTACAGTTTTCAATTCCTGCCAAACTTCAGACTCTCTCATACATCAAACAAATTAACAACACACAACACAACAACTCCTCACTCGTCTTGCAGTGATGCTGCGTCTCAAACACACAGAGCCCTTCGTTCCAGGGCCAGTCCAACTCACACACTGTTAGCAACAACCAGTCCCATCGGATCCACAATTTACCATGTCCTCGGACCCAACCACACACGGTACGAAGCACATACAACACTTAACATACAATGAGAGCTACCCCCAGCTCCAGACGCTTTACAAGGTCTTAGGGAGCTATAGGAATCCTCCAGCTCACCTCACTACGTGTCCCGTTGGGCCCAACAATTCCAGGGCCGAGCAATCTAGCTCCTCGTCATCCCGTGTGGTGTCCCATACACCACCTACAGACTCATCCCCTCCTTGCCTGCAGGTGGAGAGATATCAGTTTTGTGGAATCAAACTCTCCAACTCCATTCAGGGTTATAAAGTAGGAAGGTGTTTATTCACCAGTGGGTGTGAGGGGCTGATCCTCCCAACTCGCACCCACTGTGGTCTAACAAGCAGATAGAGTGTAAAGACCTCCCTGTTCATAAAGGTCTATCACATATTCCTGACCTTTCCCCGTCAGCTTTCTGCTGTTGATCATATTCCAGCTTTCCCTTATCAGTGACTCTGAGCGAATAATCTTCTCCCTTATCAACATCCAGGCTCTTCCAAGCCTTTACTAGCAGACAGCGTGCATTTCAGTGACCTAAACCTTCTAAGATTTTCAAAGTTTTCTCCTATACCATATGCCCACTGAAGACTTGACTCCGTGGATGCGCTGGTGCTTGTTCAGGCTGCTCTTGTGGCTGAAGCTCTTGCCACACTCTGTGCAGGTGAACGGCCGCTCCCTAGTGTGGACGCGCTGGTGATGAAGGAGGGTGCTCTTTTGGCTAAAGCTCTTGCCGCAGTTGGTGCAGGTGAATGGCCGCTCCCCTTTGTGGATGTGCTGATGTCTGATGAGGTTGCTCTTCTGGCTGAAGCTCTTGCCGCAGTCGGTGCAGGTGAATGGACGCTCCCCTTTGTGGATGCGCTGGTGGGTGAGCAGATTACTTTTGTGCCTGAAGCTTTTGTTGCAGTCCTTGCAGGAGAATGGCCGCTCCCCAGTGTGGATGCGCTGGTGGGAGATCAGCTGGTTCTTCCAGCTGAAGCACTTGCCACACTCCCTGCAGGTGAAGGGTCGCTCACCTGTGTGGATGCGCTGGTGTCTAATCAGGTCACACTTCTCTCTAAAGCTCTTGCTGCAGTTGGTGCAGACGAAGGGTCGCTCACCTGTGTGGATGCGCTGGTGGCTGATCAGGGTGCTCTTAAAGCGGAAGCTCTTGCTGCAGTCCCTGCAGGTGAAGGGAAACTCACCTGTGTGGATGCGCTGGTGGGTAAGCAGGTCACTCTTCCGGCTGAATCTTTTACTGCAGTCAGTGCAGGTGAAGCGAAACTCACCTGTGTGGATGTGCTGGTGCCTGGTCAAGTGTTGTTTCTGGCTAAAGCACTTCCCACAATCTGTGCAGGTGAACGGCCGCTCACCTCTGTGGATGCGCTGGTGGGTGATTAGGTTGCCCTTCCGGCGGAAGCTCTTACCGCACTCGGTGCAGGTGAAGGGGCTGCCGCTAGTGTCACCCCCCAGTGTCCCCGTGGATCCCAGGGACTCGTCTGGCACAGGGCTCTGCTGCCTCCACTGGTCCTGAGGTGGGTCTGGCACACACGGCGTCTCTCCTCCCTCCAGCTTGCAGATGATCTCGGGCTTGACGGTGACCAAGCCTGTGTGGGGCACAGAGAGAAGCTCCGTCTGCTGAACTGCTGGGATGGCAGCCCTGGCCACAGCACCCCCAGCCCCAGTACCCCCAGCTCCAGCACTCCCAGCCCCAGCAAAAACACCCCCACCTCTCCTGGCCCCAACAACTCACGTTAGAAACCCCCAGCCCCATCAGCCCTGGGCCCTGCAGTCCAAGCACCCTCAGCCACATCAGCCCAACCTCACCCTATTCCAGCCCCGACAGCCCCAACATCTACAGCCCCCCAGCCCCAGCATCCACAACACCCCCAGCCCCAAGATGCCAAACACCTCCAGGCCCACAAGGACTATGCCCCCCAGCCCCTGTATCCTATGCCCCAAATTCCCAGAAGCCCCATCCCCAGCACCCCCTGCCAAAACATCTGAGCCCCAACACCTCAGCCTGGAAACTCCCAGCCCCAGCAGCCCTGGGACCAGCCCCCCCTAGCCCCCTCTGCACCAGGAGCCCCAGCCGCTCAGGCCCCACAGCCTCCTCACGCCAATGGCCACACCAGCCCCAAGCCCTCATCCCTGAACCCCCCATCCCCCTATCTCCATCAGCCCTGGGCCCAGCACCCCAAATCCCAGCCCCCCTAGCCCCTCTGCATCAAGAGCCCCAACCCCTCAGGCCCCTCCAGCCACAGGCCCCACAGCCTCCTCACTCCAGTGTCCACACCTGCCCCAACACCTGAGCCCTGAACCCCCCACCCCCCATCCCCATCATCCCTTTCCCAGCTCTGAGCTCTGAAACCCCCACACCACCAGCCCCAGGTCCCCCAGCCCCAGCAGCCCTATGTCTTGCAGTTCTAGCAGCCCCTACTCCTCCAACCCCAGCACCTCCAGCCCCAGCAGCCAGAGGCCACCTACGCCCAGCACCCCCAGGCCCAAGCTCCCCAGATCCTCCAGTCCCAGCCCCATTAGCCCTGGGCACTGCAGTCCCAGCCTCCCCAGACCACTCACCCCCAACCCCTCAGCCCTGAACCCCCTCCCCCCCATCCCCCTCATCCCTCTGGCAGCTCCCCCAGGCTCTCACCCGCGGAGACGAGCAGCTCGTAGGTGTCCAGCATCACCTGGCGGTAGAGCTGCCGCTGCCATCCTGCCAGCGCTGCCCACTCCTGGTGGGAGAAGGCGATGGCCACCTCCTCGAACGGCGCCGCCATCTGCAGCCCCGGGGTCCCTGCGAGGCCTGGCAGGGCCCTTCTCCCGGCCTGGGGGCTGCGAGGCCGGAGCCTCCAATGCCGCTCGGCAGCTCGGGGGAAAGCTCGGCCGGAGAAACCCCCTGGCCTTGCCTTGCCTCGCCTCCTGGCGGCTGCTCCTGGCGCTCCGGGGCCGCTCGGGGCCGCTCGGGGGCTGGAGCTGCCGGCTCCCATCGGCCCTCGGGGAGGCGGAGCCGCTCGGCCACAGCAACTCGGCGAGGGAAAGGCTTCCCCGGGGGGGGCGGGGGAGCCATCTCCGGCCATCACAGACTGACAGACAAGGGCTCTCACAGAACGGGACCTCATTACTCTCTACGAGTACCTGAAAGGAGGTTGTGGAGAGGAGGGAGCTGGGCTCTTCTCCCAAGGGACAGGGGACAGGACAAGAGGGAATGGCCTCAAGCTCCGCCAGGGGAGATTTAGGCTGGAGATTGGGAGGAAGTTTTTCACACAGAGGGTCATTGGGCATTGGAATAGGCTGCCCAGGGAGGTGGTTGATCCACCTTCCCTAGAGGTGTTTAAGGCACCGGTGGGTGAGGTCTTGAGGGACTTGATTTAGTGTTAGATAGGAATGGTTGGACTAGAAGATCCGATGGGTCTCTTCCAACTTGGTTGTTCTGTGATTCTGTGATTCTCAGGCCTGTGAAAAGCAGGGATCTCAGCGTTTTGCCTCCACACTCTGCACACAGAGGCCAATCCAAGATACAAAACCCCAATGAACGTGACATGCACAATCCAGACTCTCTCACTTATAAAGTTATAAAGTCAGTGTGTTTCTAGAGAAGAGCCACGAAGCTGGTGAAGGGGCTGGAGAACAGGCCCTATGAGGAGTGGCTGAGAAGGACCTGGGGGTGTTGGTTGACAGCAACTGACCATGAGCCAGCAGGGGCCCAGGTGGCCAGGAAGGCAAATGGCATCTTGGCTTGGATCAGAAACACTGTGACCAGCATGTCTGATCCACCCATGTCCCCCTGGCCCTGTGTCCACATGTCCACTCATCCCCTGTCCCTCTGACCCCTATGTCCCCCTGTCCCCATGTCCCCTCATCCCCTGTCCCTCTGACCCCCGTGTCCCCCATGTCCCCACGTCCCTTTGTTCCCTCATCCCCTGTCCTTTGCTTTTCAGAGTGAGCAAGTGTCCTGCCTGGTTTTACCTGCAGGTCGGCAGCTCCAGCCCAACTGGTGCGTTGGCTTCTCTGCCCAAAAGTACCTAAAGTTTTCAATTCCTGCCAAACTCCAGACTCTCGCATACATCAAACAAATTAACAACACACAACGACCACAACTCCTCACTCGCTTCACAACCACATTTCGCCTTCATCTCCCTCATGAAACATCCCTCAACTCAACCTGTGGCCGGCTCAGTCTCACCCTGCTCGAGCTCCAGAATCGCAGAGCAGGATGCAGGCGGCTTTCTGCTCTTGACCATATTCCAGCTTTCCCTTATTATTGCGACAGGGGCAAGATGAACCCCAGGACAAATCAATATGATTTCAGATGAAGTTCTTTATTATGGGTTCACTCGCTGTTAATACAGGCCAAACATGAGATAAACATTGATTGGTCACTTCTGCCCTAGCAACCTGCCTTCCTTGGCAACCGCCCAACCCACATAACTTCGCTGCTGGTTGCGAACTGGTTCCAGTTTCTTCATTAACATAACACAACAAAGTCATTACCAACTTTTGTAACGCCCCCAGCTCCACCCTGCCAGAGCACTTGAAGAAACAATCTCCAGCACCTTATCAGTGACTGTCTGGGAATGATCATCTCCCTTATCAACATCCAGGCTTTTCCAAGCTTTCAGTAGCAGACAAAGGTGCATTTCAGTGACCTAAACCTTCTAAGTTTTTCTAAGTTTCCTCCTACATCATATGCCAACTCAACTGTTGCGGAGATGGAGAAGAGATACTGCAATACACTCAATGTGAATGCTACAAGTATCCACTTTGCTGGTTTTTCTCTACATATTTATCTCTTTTCTATGATATGTGTTTATCTATTGTTACCATGACATTTTCATAATGATCACTTCATAAGATACAATTAGGTATATGTTTACTCAGCTGCCATCTAGCCGATACATAGTTAATTATGTCTAATGAGACATATTATTTATAAAGTTCCGGTACAGTCTTTGGCTAACAACCAGTACTTCTTCTGTCCTTCCTGTACTTCTTCTGCCCATGCTTCATCCTTGGGTCAAGGAAGTCTTCAAAATCTTCTTACCGGGGGTTACTTCAGAGCAGCGACACCCACACTGAACACTCCCCAGTGTGGATGCGCAGGTGCCTCATCAGGTTGCCCTTCTGCCTGAAGCTCTTGCTGCAGTAAGTGCAGCTGAACAGCTGCTCCTCAGTGTGGACGCGCTGGTGTCTGACCAGGTATTGTTTCACGCTAAAGCTCTTCCCACACTGGGCGCAGGTGAACGGCGACTCCCCAGAGTGGATGCGCTGGTGGGTATTGAGGCTGCTCTTCCGGGTGAAGCTCTTGCTGCAGTAAGTGCAGGTGAACGGCTGCTCCCCTGAGTGGATGTGCTGGTGTCTGACCAGCTGTTGCTTCACGATAAAGCTCTTCCCACACTGGGCACAGGTGTGCGGCCGCTCCCCAGTGTGGATGCGCTGGTGGTTATTGAGGCTGCTCTTCTGGCTGAAGCTCTTGCCGCAATCGGTGCAGGTGTAGGGTCGCTCACCTGTGTGGATGCGCTGGTGGATGATGAGGCTATTCTTCAGGGTAAAGCACTTCCCACAATCTGTGCAGGTGAACGGCTGCTCCCCAGAGTGGATGCGCTGGTGGGTGATGAGGTTGCTCTTCTGTCTGAAGCTCTTGCTGCAGTAATTGCAGGTGAACGGCCGCTCCCCGGTGTGGATGCGCTGGTGTGTGACCAGGTCACTCTTCTTCCTAAAGCTCTTGCCACACTCTCTGCAGACAACGGGACGCTTGCCCATGTGGACACGCTGGTGGGTGATCAGGTCACACTTCTGCTTGAAGCTCTTGCCGCAGTTGGTACAGGTGAAGGGGCACTCAACTGTGCGGATGCACTTGTGGGTAATCAGGCGGCTCTTCTGGCTGAAGCTCTTCCTGCAGTCGGTGCAGGTGAAGGGGCGCTCACCTGTGTGGATGCGCTGGTGCTTGATCAGGCTGCTCTTCTGGTTGAAGCTCTTGCTGCAGTTGGTGCAGACAAAGGGTCGCTCACCTGTGTGGATTCGCTGGTGCTTGATCAGGCTGCTCTTCCCTGTGAAGCTCTTCCTGCACTCGGAGCAGGTGAAGGGCCGCTCACCTGTGTGGATGCGCTGGTGGCAGATCAGGCTGCTCTTCTGGCTGAAGCTCTTGTTGCATTCGGTGCAAGTGAAAGGTCGCTCACCTGTGTGGATCCGCTGGTGGGCAATGAGGGTGCTCTTGAAGCGGAAGCTCTTCCTGCAGTTGGTACAGGTGAAGGGACACTCCTCAGTGTGGATGCGCTGGTGCTGGATCAGGTGGCACTTCTGGCTGAAGCTCTTTCTGCACTCGGTGCAGGTGAAGGGACACTCACCTGTGTGGATGCGCTGATGCTTGACCAGGTGTTGCTTCCGGCGGAAGCTCTTTCTGCACTCGCTGCAGGTGAAGGGTCGCTCACCTGTGTGGATGCGCTGGTGATCGATCAGGTGGCCTTTCCTGCGGAACCTCTTTCCGCACTCAGTGCAGGTGAAGGGGCTGCTGTGGATCTGCTTGCGTGTGGCCAGTGCACTCTGGCCCCTGAGGCTCTCATTGTGCTCACGGCATGTGACGAGGGTCTTCTCCAGCGGCTGGGAGGCCAGGTGAGGGTGCCCTTCTGGGCCCCCCTGGCTCACACTTCGTTCACTAGTGGGTGAGCTCCCCAAGTTCCTGCTGGTGTCACCCCCCGCTGTCCCTGTGGATCCCAGGGACTCGTCTGGCACAGGGCTCTGCTGCCTCCACTGCTCCCGAGGTGGGTCTGGCACACACGGTGTCTCTCCTTGCTCCAGCTTGCAGATGATCTCAGGCTTGAGAGTGACCAAGCCTGTGTGGGGCACAGAGAGAAGCTGCACCTGCTGAACTGCTGGGATGGCAGCCCTGGCCCCAGCACCCCTAGTGCCTGTGCCTCCAGCCCCAGCACCTAAGCCCTGAAACTCCCAGCCCCATCATCCCTAGACACTCCAGCTCTAGCACCCCCTACACCCCAAACCCCAACATCTCCAGCCCCAGCAGCCACAGGCCCTGCAGTCCCAGACTCCTCAGGCCCAGTGCCTCCTGTTCCAAAACCCCTAGACGCCCCCTCCCCAGACCCCCCATCCCAAACACCTCAGCCCTGAAAACCCCAGCCCCATCATCACTAGGCCCTGCAGCCCCAGCACCGCCATCCCCACCACTGCAAGATCCCCCAACACCCCAAGCTCTGCCAACACCTCTAGGCCCACCAGCCGTAGGCCCTTGAGCCCCAGGCCCCCTGAATCACCAAACCCTCCAGTTCCTCACCAGTTGAGGCGAGCAGCTCGTAAGTGTCCAGCATCACCTCCCGGTAGAGCTGCCGCTGCCATCCCGCCAGCACTGCCCACTCCTCGTGGGAGAAAGAGATGGACAAAACGCTGCTGGTGTCACCGTCTGCTGTCCCCATGGATCCCAGGGACTCGTCTGGCACAGGGCTCTGCTGCCTCCACTGCTCCCGAGGTGGATCTGGCACACATGGCGTCTCTCCTCGCTCCAGTTTGCAGATGATCTCGGGCTTGACGGTGACCAAGCCTGTGTGGGGCACGGAGGAAAGCTCTGTCTGCTGAACTGCTGGGATGGCAGCACCCCCAGCCCCAGCACCCCCAGTTCCAGCAATACCAACCCAAAGAATTTGGCCCCAGCACCTGCACCCAAAAACCCCCGAGTCCTGAAACCTGTCAGCACTAGGCCCTCCAGCTCCAGCACCCCCTACACCCTGAACCCCAACTGTTACAGGCCAAGAGATTTTGCTAAGATATCAAGGCAGAGTTGCCAGCAACATAAATGTCTATTAAAAACTAAATGCGCATCAGAAATCAAAAGAACTGGTTGACCAGGATCCTCGCTAACAAAGGGCGAGAATCTCAGGCTAACCCATTGGGGAATATTTATAACCCCATAGATACACGTAACAAGCTAGACAGTACAAGATTTGACCAATAATCTTCAAGGCTGCGGCTCAGAGTGCTCTGGTTTTCCTCCAAACAGTTCCAAACTGCCCAGATCCTCCTTTTTCTCTTATCTCTGTACCTCCTGGCTGGTACCAGTTCACCTAATGGCCTGTTCTTTGGCTAAACAAGGAGGGGCCGAGGACTTGCGAGGGGAATTTCTGCAGCCCTGGAAGGGGCCTCTTCAGGGGGTCTCTTACAGTCCCTTGATTCCACAGAAATTTCAGGTGTTATGGTAATATTGGGGTGTCCTGTGTGCTCCACACACCTCCAGCCCCGGCAGCCACAGGCCACGTGGGCTCCGCACCCCTGTCAGGACATTTTTTATCTTAGCTAATGCTCAAGGAGAGACAGGATTCTTCTGTTAGAGTGTTTTTTGTTTATCTTTCAAAGATGGGCTGCTGGCCTGGTATGGATTGGAGATAAGGCCTGTCTGCCCCAGACTCTGGGAGGGAAGAAGAATGAAGGGGAGTTCTGGAAGACATCTCCCCTCAGGATGACCATAAATCCTTCTCCAAAGATATGAGCTAACACCACCATGTTACTATCTGGCTTGTAAAATTCCTGTATTAATTGCATGTCTTTGAAGTCTTTGTTTAACTGAAAGCCTAGCCTCTATAAGAAGCCCTCAAATTCTCATTTCGGGGTTCACTCCAAATTGGCCATGGGGTGACCGCTGATCGATCGGCTCTGAAATCTTATGCGCATTTATTTTTAAAATTGGTAATAAACATTTTTTTTGCTAGTAACTGCCTCGTCGTATTAGCAAAATGTTTTGGACCCTAACAACCCCCAGTCCCAACTTGCCGAGATCCCCCAGTCCCAGCAATCGCAGCCCAAAACCCTGAAGCCCCCAACCCCATCAGCCCTAGGGACTCCAGCTCTAGCAGCCTGAACCCCAACACCTCCAGCAGCCACAGGCCACCTATGCCCAGCACCCCCAGGCCCAAGCTCCCCAGATCCGCCACCCCCAGCACCCCCAGCCCCATCAGCGCCCTCCATCCCCAACACCTCAGCCCTGAAATCCCCAGTCCCATCAGCCCTGGGCCCAGCACCCCCAACACCCCCAATCCCAGCCCAAGGTCCCCATCTCCTCCCCTGACCCCAAGCTCCCCAGATTCCCAGTCCCAGCACCCCCAGACCCGAAATCCCCAGCGCCATCCCCCGATCCCCATCCCCCCCTCCCCTCCCCTGACCGAGGGGCAGGCGGTGGGTGTGGAGCATCCCGTCCCGGGAGAGCTGCCCCCCGGCCAGCGCTGCCCACTCCCCGCGGGGGAAGGCGATGGCCACCTCCTCGGCCGGCGCCGCCATCTGCAGCGGCAGCCAGAGCGGCCAGAGCCTCGCCCCCCGCCGCCCCCCGGGGAAGCCTTTCCCTCGCCGAGTTGCTGTGGCCGAGCGGCTCCGCCTCCCCGAGGGCCGATGGGAGCCGGCAGCTCCAGCCCCCGAGCGGCCCCGAGCGGCCCCGGAGCGCCAGGAGCAGCCGCCAGGAGGCGAGGCGAGGCAAGGCAAGGCCAGGGGGTTTCTCCGGCCGAGCTTTCCCCCGAGCTGCCGAGCGGCATTGGAGGCTCCGGCCTCGCAGCCCCCAGGCCGGGAGAAGGGCCCTGCCAGGCCTCGCAGGGACCCCGGGGCTGCAGATGGCGGCGCCGTTCGAGGAGGTGGCCATCGCCTTCTCCCACCAGGAGTGGGCAGCGCTGGCAGGATGGCAGCGGCAGCTCTACCGCCAGGTGATGCTGGACACCTACGAGCTGCTCGTCTCCACGGGTGAGAGGCTGGGGGAGCTGCCAGAGGGATGAGGGGGATGGGGGGGTGGTTCAAGGCTGAAGGGTTGGGGGTGAGGGGGCTGGAGAGGCTGGGACTGCAGGGCCCAGGGCTGTTGGGGCTGGGACTGGGGGATCTGGGGAGCTTGGGCCTGGGGGTGCTGGGCGTAGGTGGCCTCTGGCTGCTGGGGCTGGAGGTGCTGGGGTTGGAGGAGTAGGGGCTGCTAGAACTGCAAGACATAGGGCTGCTGGGGCTGGGGGACCTGGGGCTGGTGGTGTGGGGGTTTCAGAGCTCAGAGCTGGGAAAGGGATGATGGGGATGGGGGGTGGGGGGTTCAGGGCTCAGGTGTTGGGGCAGGTGTGGACACTGGGGTGAGGAGGCTGTGGGGCCTGAGGGGTTGGGGCTGTTGGTGCAGAGGGGGCTGGGAGGGGCTGTGATTGGGGAATATGGAGAGCTTGGGCCTGGGGTGCTGGACCTCGGTTGCCTGTGGGTGCTGAGGCTTATTGTTTTGGGGTTCGGGGAGTAGGGGGTGCTAGAGCTGGAGGGTCTAGGTCAGATGGGCCTGGGAGTTTCAGGACTCCGGGTTTTGGGGTGGGAGGGCTGGAATTGGGGATGCTGGGACTGCAGGGCCCAGGGCTGTTGGGGCTGGGAGTGCTGGGACTGGGGGATCTGGGGAGCTTGGGCCTGGGGGTGCTGGGCCCACGTGGCCTCTGGCTCCTGGGGCTGGAGGTGCTGGGGTTTGGGGAGTAGGGGCTGCTAGAACTGCAAGACATAGGGCTGCTGGGGCTGGGGGACCTGGGGGTGGGGGTTTCAGAGCTCAGAGCTGGGAAAGGGATGATCGGGATGGGGGGTGGGGGGTTCAGGGCTCAGGTGTTGGGGGTGAGTGGTCTGGGGAGGCTGGGACTGCAGGCCCCAGGGCTGTTGGGGCTGGGAGTGCTGGGACTGGAGGATCTGGGGGTGCTGGGCCCACGTGGCCTCTGGCTCCTGGGGCTGGAGGTGTTGGGGTTGGGGGAGGAGGGGCTGCTAGAACTGCAAGACATAGGGCTGGGGGGGTGGGGGTTTCAGAGCTCAGATGCTGGGGCCGGTGTGGACATCGGGGTGAGGGGACTGGGATTAGGGTGCTAGGGGTGCTGGGCCCAGGACTGATTGGGCTGGGGATTTCAGGGCTGGGGCTGCTGGGGCATCTGGGGACCTTGGGCCTGGGGGTGCTGGGGTTGGAGGCGTTGTGGTTCGAGGAGTACGGCTGCTAAAGCTGGAGGGCCTAGGGCTGCTGGGGCTGGGGGTTTCAGGACTTGGGGTTTTGGGGTGGGGATGCTGGGGCCAACATGTTTGGGTTGGTATTGCTGGAGCTGCGGGTTCTGGGGTTGCTGGGGCTGGGGGTGCTGTGGCCGGCGCTGCCATCCTGACACGCGGAATCAAGACTCCATAACTTTTAAAGTTATAAAGTAGGTATGTTTATTCAGTGCTGAGATGCACAGGAGAATCATTTTTCCAAAACAACGTGCGTACCCATCATGACAACTCCTTGTAGCTTTATACAGTAAACTGTTACATATTCCTAAAATGCATATACGTATTAATGAGTTTGAGAAGAGACCTCTTCCTGTTCTTTTGCAGGAATAGGGGCACTTATCTTCCTTCTGCATCCGTGCTCTCAGGCTGCTCTTATCACAGGTCCAGATGACTTGTCCTGCTTATCAGAAGTCTTTTAACAATAGGCTCCCTTCCTACATAAGGCTTATAGAGATATGTTGTTTTAACTAAACAACTGTCATCCTGGTGTATTCTGTAGGTGTGAGCAGTTTCTATTCCGCTCTCCTTCAAGTGTCAGTTGCTTTGCTAAAATATTATTCTGCAGTGTTAGTCCTTTTTTTGTTTTCATCTGGGGCTGCTAAACAATGGGTTTCCTTTTAGTACTTCCCCTAGGCCCCAAATCAATCCCAGCAGTTCAGCAGACAGAGCTTCTCTCTGTGCCCCACACAGGCTTGGTCACCGTCAAGCCCGAGATCATCTGCAAGCTGGAGGGAGGAGAGACGCCGTGTGTGCCAGACCCACCTCAGGAGCAGTGGAGGCAGCAGAGCCCTGTGCCAGACGAGTCCCTGGGATCCACGGGGACAGCGGGGGGTGACACCAGCAGGAACTTGGGGAGCTCACCCACTAGTGAACCAAGCGGGAGCCAGGGGGGCCCAGAAGGGCACCCTCACCTGGCCCCCCAGCCACTGGAGAAGACCCTCGTCACGCGTCGTAAGCGCAATGAGAGCACACACAAGCAGATCCGCAGCGCCTCCTTCACCTGCACTGAGTGCGGAAAGGGCTTCGTCTTCAAGAGCAACCTGATCGCACACCAGCGCATCCACACAGGGGAGCGACCCTTCACCTGCACTGAGTGCGGAAAGAGCTTCAGCCAGAATTTCAACCTGATCCAGCACCAGCGCATCCACACAGGTGAGCGACCCTTCACCTGCACCGACTGCAGCAAGAGCTTCACGGTAAAGAGCAGCCTCGTCGCCCACCAGCACATCCACGCAGGTGAGCGACCCTTCACCTGCACCGACTGCAGCAAGAGCTTCCACCGGAAGAGGTACCTGATCTACCACCAGCGCATCCACGCAGGTGAGCCACCCTTCACCTGCACCGACTGCAGCAGGAGCTTCAGCTGGAAGAGCCACCTGATCTACCACCAGCGCATCCACGCAGGTGAGCAACCCTTCACCTGCACCGACTGCAGCAAGAGCTTCAGCTGGAAGAGCCACCTGATCTCCCACCAGCGCAGCCACACTGGGGAGCGGCCATTCTCCTGCAAGGACTGCAACAAAAGCTTCAGGGCGAAAAGTAATCTGCTCGACCACCAGCGCATCCACAAAGGGGAGCGTCCATTCACCTGCACCGACTGTGGCAAGAGCTTCAGCCAGAAGAGCAACCTCATCACCCATCAGCGCATCCACACTGGGGAGCGGCCATTCTCCTGCACAGAGTGTGGGAAGAGCTTCCGCCAGAAGCGCAACCTGAACAAGCACCAGCACATCCACCGAGTCGAGTCTTCAGTGGGTATATGATATAGGAGAAAACTATGTTTTAGAATAATTTTTTGGAGAGTCTTAGAAGGTTTAGGTCACTGAAATGCACACTGTCTGCTAGTAAAGGCTTGGAAGAGCCTGGATGTTGATAAGGGAGAAGATCATTTGCAGACAGTCACTGCTAATGTAATAGAGCTTTATGAAAAGGGAGGTCTTTATGCTCTATCTGCTTGTTAGAGCATAGGAGTGTGAGTTGGGAGGATCACCCTCTCGCACCCACTGGTGAATAAACACATTCCTACTTTATAACCCTGAATGGAGTTGGAGAGTTTGATTCCACAAAACAATTTGTCAACCCAGGTAGGACACGCTCTCTGTGCAGCTGCAGGAGCAGTGAGGAGTGGGACATTCTAGGTGCTGCTGGACGGATTTTCCGGAGAATCTCCCATCCCCCACCGGATCTGAGAACAAAAGAGGTGTAACTAAGGAAAAGGCAGATTAAAGAGACTTAAAATGGAAAACAAAAGAGCCCTCTGGGGTGTTTAGTTTGGAACTGGGACCATTGAAAAAAAAAAACCTTTATTAACTATTGTAATCTATGGTGCCTGCTTTACAAATTAGATGATTGGCCAGAGTGGCCACTTAATGAGACAATAGATTCTAAAAACCTCTTACAATTAATTTTGGTTTTCAGGAGAGAAGGACAGTGGGATGAAATGTCTCACCAGGATGTTTTTATCCCTCCATAAACATCCAGAATGTCAAAAGGACTGTGGGATTGTGCCCCCACAGGACCCTTTGGCACTCGTCCTTGAGCGAGAAAATAACAAGGAATCTGTCTTTTAGTAAAAGAGAAGCATAGAGAAAGGCATTGGGGAGCGGGGGCCCTGTGGAAATGCCTGATTAGAGACACTGCAGCTAGAAATGTATAAATTAGTGTGAGACAAGCGACTCAGCAGTGTGATCTTTGCCTCCAGACTAATCCCCACGCTGGAGATGGCCCAAATCGGGAAAGGCAAGGGGCCGGGATGACAACAGCAAATTGATTATTTTAGAACTTCCAAGAGAAGGGGAGGAGGGATTGATATTTGTGAGTATTAACCGACACCTTTCCAGGCTGGCCAGAGGCTTTCCCTAGCAGAGCAGCCGAGGCTCGAGAGGTAACCAGAACATGAATCCGAGAGATAATCCACCGGTTTTGGGTTCAGCGACCCACCTGTCCCTTTGAGATCCATCCAGACACTAAGCAGAAGTCCGTATTGGTATATATTGGCCGGGGTTGTGTATCTTTAAGGACTATTTCTACAGAAAGAGATGAGACACAGAGAGAGAGAGCACTGGCAGAGGCTGCCCAGGGAGCGGGTTGACTCACCTTCCCTGGAGGGGCTTAAGGGACAGGTGGATGAGGTGCCAAAGGACATGGGTTAGTGATTGATAGGAATGGTTGGACTCCATGATCCTGTGGGTCTCTTCCAACCTGGTGATTCTGTGATTCGATGAATTCATTTCAAATTCATCTCTTGCCCCAAAATGGCAAGTATTCCTCACTCCTGGGACCTCATCCCACATCCAGGAGGATGAAATTAGCTCAGCTCAGAGTCGTTAAGGTGTGGCCTACCTGACGGGTCAATCTCAGTGACTCTGAGCACAAGAAGATAAAGGTTTTTCTCAGTATCTTAGTCCCTCATGTTATTCCTAACGCCTCATAGCTCATGTTCCACCCACCCTTTACACATCTCCATCTCGGGCCCCAGAGCACTGGAGGCTTTTGTGCGAAATCACCCTCCTGTTCTTCTTAATGGAGGAGGGCTTTATCTATTTCTGAGGAAGGTGCAGCCTAGGGAAAGATTTTAGGCTGTGGGACCCATCATCCTCAGGATTGGATTCCTCCTGCAGCACTTGGTGCTTTTTCCCCCTTGTCCCTTGCAAGAAGTGATTCTGTGTATAAATTTTGGGTGAAATTAGTGCTCAGCAGAAGGTCTATGAGGATAAACCCGAGTCTCCTCCAGAGCGCTGAATAAAGCGCTCCTGCCTTAATGGCTCAATCAAAGGGTTAAGCTGAAGTTTCTTTGATTCAGACCCCAGTGCCAGCAGCAGGGGGCGAGGGTGGGGGTGGCAAAACCAGAGACATCAGGTCTGACACTCAAGGTGATCAGAGCCCTATGAGGGGAAGTTTCTCCTCCTGGTGCAGTAAAATCAGATGGACCCCTCTGACCCACCCATGTCCCTGTGTCCCCATGTCCCCTCATTCCCTGACCCTCTGACCCCCATGTCCCTTCGTTCCCTCATCCTCTGTCCCTCTGACCCCCACGTCCCTTCATTCCCTCATCCTCTATCCCTCTGACCCCCATGTCCCCATGTCCTTTTGCTCCCTCATCCCCTGTCCTTTGCTTTTCAGAGTGAGCAAGTGTCCTGCCTGGTTTTACCTGCAGGTCGGCAGCTCCAGCCCACCTGGTGCGTTCGCTTCTCTCCCCACAAGTACGTAAAGTTTTCAATTCCTGTCAAACTCCAGACTCTCTCATACATCAAACAAATTAACAACACATAACAATCACAAGTCCTCAAACACACAGAGCCCTTCGTTCCAGGGCCAGTCCAACTCACACACTGTTAAGGTTTATAAAGTAGGAATGTGTTTATTAACCGGCGGCTGCGAGCGGCTGATCCTCCCAACTTGCACCCTGTATGCTCTAACAAGCAGATAGAGCGAAAAAGAGCCTTATTCATAAAGTTCGGTTACATTAGCAGTGAGTGCCTGCAAATGATCATCTCCCTTATCAACATCCAGGCTCTTCAAAGTCTTTACTTGCAGACAGTGTGCATTTCAGTGACCTAAACCTTCTAAGTTTTTCTAAGTTTTCTCCTACATCATATGCCCACTCAACACTCCCCAGTGTGGATGCGCTGGTGGGTGATCAGGTGGCTCTTCTGGCGGAAGCTCTTCCCACATTCTGTGCAGGTGAAGGGCCGCTCCCCAGTGTGGATGCGCTGGTGCCTGATCATCTTGTCCTTCAGGCGGAAGCTCTTCCCACACGCTGTGCAGGTGAAGGGTCGCTCACCTGTGTGGATGCGCTGGTGTTTGACCAGGACGCTCTTCTTCCTAAAGCTCTTCCCATATTCTCTGCATGTGAATGGCTGCTCCTCAGTGTGGCTGTGCTGGTGCCTGATCAAGTAGGTCTTTCCTTTGAAGCTCTTGTTGCAGCCGGTGCAGCTGAAGGCTTGCATGACCTTGTGGATGCGCTGGTGCTCAACCAGGCTGCTCTTCCGGCTGAAGCTCTTACTGCAGTTGGAGCAGGTGAACCGTCGCTCACTTGTGTGGACCTGCTGGTGGGTGGTTAGATGGCTTTTCCGGCGGAAGCTCTTCCCACACTGGGTGCAGGTGAACGGCCGCTCCCCAGTGTGGATGCGCTGGTGCTTGATCAGGTTGCTCTTCCCTATGAAGTTCTTGCTACAGTCGGTGCAGGTGTAGGGTCGCTCACCTGTGTGGATGCGCTGGTGGGTGATGAGGCTGCTCTTCATGGTAAAGCTCTTCCTACAGTCAGTGCAAGTAAAGGGACACTCCCTAGTGTGGACACGCTGGTGAACAATCAGATGTTGCTTCTGGCTGAAACTCTTGCTGCACTTGGTGCAGGTGAAAGGTCGCTCACCTGTGTGGACGCGCTGGTGCCTGATCAGGTTTTGCCTCCGGCTGAAGCTCTTCCCACAATCTGTGCAGGTGAACAGCCGCTCCCCAGTGTGGATGCGCTGGTGGGTGATAAGGCTGCACTTGTAGTTGAAGCTCTTTCCGCACTCAGTGCAGGTGAAGCAGCTGCTGTGGATCTGCTTTTGTGTGGCCAGTGCACTCTGGCTCCTGAAGCTCTCACTGCGCTCTGGGTGCGTGATGAGGGTCTTCTCCAGCGGCTGGGGGGCCAGGCCAAGGGGAGGGTGAGGGTGCCCTTCTGGGCCCCCCTGGCTCCCGCTTGGTTCACTAGTGGGTGAGCTCCCCAAGTTCCTGCTGGTGTCACCTCCCACTGTTCCTGAGGATCCCAGGGACTCATCTGGCACAGGGCTCCGCTCCCTCCACTGCTCCCGAGGTGTGTCTGGCACACACGGCGTCTCTTCTCGCTCCAGGTTGCAGATGATCTCGGGCTTGACGGTGACCAAGCCTGTGTGGGGCACAGAGAGAAGCTCCGTCTGCTGAACTGCTGGGATGGCAGCACTGGCCACAGCACCCCCAGTGCCAGCATCCCCAGCCCCAGCAACCCCAGCACTGCCAGCTTAGCCCTGAAACACCCAGTCCCATCAGCACTAGGCCCTCCAGCCCCAGCACCCGCAATCCCAGCACCCCCAGCGCCTTGTACAACCCGAGCCCCAACCCCTCAGGCCCCACCAGCCACAGGCCCCACAGCCCCCTCACCCAAATGTCCACCTCAGCCTTGAAACCCCCAGCCCCAGCAGCCCTAGTCCCTGCCCCCCCGGCCCTATTAGCCCCAGCCCTCCCGTACACCCCAAGCCTCAGTACCTCCACTCTGACCAGCCATGGGCCCCTCAGCCCCAGCACCTCCCGGCCTCAAAGCCCCACAGCCATCAAGCCTGGGCCCTGCATTGCCAACACCCCCAGCCTCCTCTACAGCCTGAGCCCTACCAGCCACAGGCCCCACACACCCAGCACTACCCCCTGCCCAAACATCTGAGCCCCAACACCTCACCCCAACATCCCTGCCCATCAGGCCTGGGACCTACAGTCCCAACACCCCCAGCCCCAGGAGCTCCATCCCCAACACCTCAGCCCTGAAACCCCCAACCCCATCAGCCCTGGGCCCAGCACCCCCAGCAGCACAAATCCCAGCCCCCCCATGCCCTCTGCACCAAGAGCCCCAACCCCTCAGGCCCCACAGCTCCCTCACCCCAATGGCCACACCTGCCCCAAGACATCAGCCCTGAAACCCCCACCCAATCAGCCCTGGGCCCAGCACACCCAGCCCCCCAAATCCCAGCTCCCCCCATCCCCCTCAGCCCTTTCCCAGCTCCCCCAGCCTCTCACCTGTTGAGGCAAGCAGCTTGTAAGTGTCCAGCATCACCTCCCGGTAGAGCTTCCGCTGCTCCACTGCCAGCTCTGCCCACCCCTGGTGCGAGAAGGCAATGGACAAAACGCTGCTGGTGTCACCCTCCATTGTCCTCAAGGATCCCAGGGACTCGTCTGGCACAGGGCTCCACTGCCTCCACTGCTCCCGAGGTGGGTCTGGCACACACGGCGTCTCTCCTCGCTCCAGCTTGCAGATGATCTCGGGCTTGACGGTGACCAAGCCTGTGTGGGGCACAGAGAGAAGCTCTGTCTGCTGAACTGCTGGGATGGCAGCACCGCAGCCCTGAAAACCCCAGCCCCATCAGCCTTAGGCCCAGCACCCCAATCCCAGCCCCCCAGCGCTATCTACCATCTGAGCCCCAACCCCTCAGGCCCCACCAGCCAGAAACCCAACAGCCCCCTCACCCCAATGTCCACACCAGCCCCAAGCCCTCATCCCTGAATCCCCCACCCTCTCATCTCCATCAGCCCTGGGCCCAGCACCCCAAATCCCAGCCCCAGCAGCCCCCTCTACATCAAGAGCCCCAACACCCCAGGCCCCTCCAGCCACAGGCCCCACAGCCTCCTCACCCCAGTGTCCACACCTGCCCCAACACCTGAGCCCTGAACCCCCCACCCCCCATCCCCATCATCCCTTTCCCAGCTCTGAGCTCTGAAACCCCCACACCACCAGCCCCAGGTCCCCCAGCCCCAGCAGCCCTATGTCTTGCAGTTCTAGCAGCCCCTACTCCTCCAACCCCAGCACCTCCAGCCCCAGCAGCCAGAGGCCACGTGGGCCCAGCACCCCCAGGCCCAAGCTCCCCAGATCCCCCAGTCCCAGCCCCATTAGCCCTGGGCCCTGCAGTCCCAGCCTCCCCAGACCACTCACCCCCAACACCTCAGCCTTGAACCCCTCCCCCCCATCCCCCTCATCCCTCTGGCAGCTCCCGCAGCCTCTCACCCGCGGAGACGAGCAGCTCGTAGGTGTCCAGCATCACCTGGCGGTAGAGCTGCCGCTGCCATCCTGCCAGCGCTGCCCACTCCTGGTGGGAGAAGGCGATGGCCACTTCCTCGAACGGCGCCGCCATCTGCAGCCCCGGGGTCCCTGCGAGGCCTGGCAGGGCCCTTCTCCCGGCCTGGGGGCTGCGAGGCCGGAGCCTCCAATGCCGCTCGGCAGCTCGGGGGAAAGCTCGGCCGGAGAAACCCCCTGGCCTTGCCTTGCCTCGCCTCCTGGCGGCTGCTCCTGGCGCTCCGGGGCCGCTCGGGGCCGCTCGGGGGCTGGAGCTGCCGGCTCCCATCGGCCCTCGGGGAGGCGGAGCCGCTCGGCCACAGCAACTCGGCGAGGGAAAGGCTTCCCCGGGGGGGGCGAGGACACCTACCGGCTGCCCCTCGGTCAGGGCAGGGCATGGGGACAGGGGGACGGGGTTGTTGGGCCCAGGGCTGGGGGCGCTGGGGGTTTCAGGGCTGAGGTGTTTATGCTGGTTGTGCTGGGACAGGGGGTTCGGGAGCTGGGGGCGCTGGGCCTGAGGAGGCTGGGACTGCAGGGCCTAGGGCTGCTGGGGCTGTGGGGTTTTGGGGTGAGGTGTTGGGTGTGAGATGTACATAAAGTTTTCACTTCCTGCCAAACTTCAGACTCTCATACATCAAACAAATTAACAACACACAACACAACAACTCCTCACTCATCTTGCAGTGATGCTGCGTCTCAAACACACAGAGCCCTTCGTTCCAGGGCCAGTCCAACTCACACACTGTTAGCAACAACCAGTCCCATCGGATCCACAATTTACCATGTCCTCGGACCAAACCACACACTGTACCAGGCACATACAGCACTTAAAATGCAATGAAAGCTACCCCCAGCTCCAGACGCTTTACAAGGTCTTAGGGAGCTATAGGAATCCTCCAGCTCACCTCACTACGTGTCCCGTTGGGCCCAACAATTCCAGGGCCGAGCAATCTAGCTCCTCGTCATCCCGTGTGGTGTCCCATACACCACCTACAGACTCATCCCCTCCCTGCCTGCAGGTGGAGAGATATCAGTTTTGTGGAATCAAACTCTCCAACTCCATTCAGGGTTATAAAGTAGGAAGGTGTTTATTCACCAGTGGGTGTGAGGGGCTGATCCTCCCAACTCGCACCCACTGTGGTCTAACAAGCAGATAGAGTGTAAAGACCTCCCTGTTCATAAAGGTCTATCACATATTCCTGACCTTTCCCCGTCAGCTTTCTGCTGTTGATCATATTCCAGCTTTCCCTTATCAGTGACTCTGAGCGAATAATCTTCTCCCTTATCAACATCCAGGCTCTTCCAAGCCTTTACTAGCAGACAGCGTGCATTTCAGTGCACCTTCTAAGATTTTCAAAGTTTTCTCCTATACCATATGCCCACTGAAGACTCAACTCCGTGGATGCGCTGGTGCTTGTTCAGGCTGTTCTTCTGGTGGAAGCTCTTGCCACACTCTGTGCAGGTGAACGGCCGCTCCCTAGTGTGGACGCGCTGGTGGTCGAGGAGTCTGCTCTTGCGGCTAAAGCTCTTGCCGCAGTCGGTGCAGGTGAATGGCCGCTCCCCAGTGTGGACGCGCTGGTGATGAAGGAGGTTGCTCTTCTGGCTGAAGCTCTTGCCGCAGTCGGTGCAGGTGAATGGACGCTCCCCTTTGTGGATGCGCTGGTGGGTGAGCAGATCACTTTTCTGCCTGAAGCTTTTGTTGCAGTCCTTGCAGGAGAATGGCCGCTCCCCAGTGTGGCTGCGCTGGTGGGAGATCAGCTGGCTCTTCCAGCTGAAGCTCTTGCTGCAGTCGGTGCAGACAAAGGGTAGGTGGTCACCTGTGTGGATGTGCTGGTGTGCAACCAGGTTTCTCTTCCGGCTGAAGCTCCTGCCACACTCCCTGCAGGTGAAGGGTTGCTCACCTGTGTGGATGCGCTGGTGGGTGATCAGGGTGCTCTTCCGGCTGAAGCTCTTGCTGCACTCAGTGCAGGTGAAGGGTTGCTCACCTGTGTGGATGCGCTTGTGGGTGATCAGGGTGCTCTTCCGGCTGAAGCTCTTGCTGCACTCAGTGCAGGTGAAGGGTCGCTCCCCTGTGTGGATGCGCTGGTGATCGATCAGGTGGCTCTTCTGGTGGAAGCTCTTTCCGCACTCAGTGCAGGTGAAGGGGCCGCTGTGGATCTGCTTGTGTACGGCCAGTGCACTCTGGGCCCTGAGGCTCTCATTGCGCTTATGGCACGTGACGAGGGTCTTCTCCAGCGGTTGGGGGGCCAGGCCAAGGTGAGGGTGCCCTTCTGGGCCCCCCTGGCTCCCGCTTGGTTCACTAGTGGGTGAGCTCCCCAAGTTCCTGCTGGTGTCACCCCCCACTGTCCCCGTGGATCCCAGGGACTCGTCTGGCACAGGGCTCTGCTGCCTCCACTGCTCCTGAGGTGGGTCTGGCACACACGGCGTCTCTCCTCGCTCCAGCTTGCAGATGATCTCGGGCTTGACAGTGACCAAGCCTGTGTGGGGCATAGAGAGAAGCTCCGTCTGCTGAACTGCTGGGATGGCAGCCCTGGCCACAGTATCCCCAGCACCCCCAGCCCCAGCAACCCCAGCAATACCAACCCAAACAAGTTGGCCCCAGCACCCCAACCCAAAACCCCCCAGTTCTGTATTCCCCCAGCCCCATCAGCACTAGGCCCTCCACCTCTAGCACCCCCTACACCCCGAACCCAAACACCTCCAGCCACAGCTGCCACAGGTCATGTGGGCCCAGTACCCCCAGGCCCAAGCTTTCCAGATCCCCCACCCTCAGCACCCCCAGCCCCATCAGCCCTGGGCCCTGCAGTCCCAGCAACCCCAATTCCAGCCCTCCCACCCCAAAACCCGGAGTCATGAAACTCCCAGGCCCATCTGACCTAGACCCTCCAGCTCTAGCACCCCCTACTCCCCGAACCCCAAAACCATAAGCCTCAGCACCCACAGGCAACCTAGGTCCAGCACCCCAGGCCCAAGCTCTCCATATTCCCCAATCACAGCCCCTCCCAGCCCCCTCTGCACCAACAGCCCCAACCCCTTAGGCCCCACAGACTCATCACCCCAGTGTCCACACCTGCCCCAGCACCTCAGCCTTGAAACCCCCAGCCCCATCAGCCCTGGGCCCAGCACCCCCAGTACTCCAAATCCCAGCCCCCTTAGCCCCCTCTGCACCAACAGCCCCATCAGCCCTCAGGCCCCACAGCCCCCTCACCCCAATGGCCACACCAGCCCCAAGCTCTCATCCCTGAACCCCCCATCCCCCTATCTCCATCAGCCCTGGGCCCAGCACCCCAAATCCCAGCCCCCCTAGCCCCTCTGCATCAAGAGCCCCAACCCCTCAGGCCCCTCCAGCCACAGGCCCCACAGCCTCCTCACTCCAGTGTCCACACCTGCCCCAACACCTGAGCCCTGAACCCCCCACCCCCCATCCCCATCATCCCTTTCCCAGCTCTGAGCTCTGAAACCCCCACACCACCAGCCCCAGGTCCCCCAGCCCCAGCAGCCCTATGTCTTGCAGTTCTAGCAGCCCCTACTCCTCCAACCCCAGCACCTCCAGCCCCAGGAGCCAGAGGCCACGTGGGCCCAGCACCCCCAGGCCCAAGCTCCCCAGATCCTCCAGTCCCAGCCCCATTAGCCCTGGGCCCTGCAGTCCCAGCCTCTCCAGCCCCCTCACCCCCAACCCCTCAGCCCTGAACCACCCCCCCATCCCCCTCATCCCTCTGGCAGCTCCCGCAGCCTCTCACCCGCGGAGACGAGCAGCTCGTAGGTGTCCAGCATCACCTGGCGGTAGAGCTGCCGCTGCCATCCTGCCAGCGCTGCCCACTCCTGGTGGGAGAAGGCGATGGCCACCTCCTCGAACGGCGCCGCCATCTGCAGCCCCGGGGTCCCTGCGAGGCCTGGCAGGGCCCTTCTCCCGGCCTGGGGGCTGCGAGGCCGGAGCCTCCAATGCCGCTCGGCAGCTCGGGGGAAAGCTCGGCCGGAGAAACCCCCTGGCCTTGCCTTGCCTCGCCTCCTGGCGGCTGCTCCTGGCGCTCCGGGGCCGCTCGGGGCCGCTCGGGGGCTGGAGCTGCCGGCTCCCATCGGCCCTCGGGGAGGCGGAGCCGCTCGGCCACAGCAACTCGGCGAGGGAAAGGCTTCCCCGGGGGGGGCGGGGGGCGAGGCTCTGGCCGCTGTGGCTGCCGCTGCTGGAGGCCTCGCCTGGAGCCAGGAGAGACGCCGCGTGTGCCAGACCCGCCTCGGGAGCAGTGGAGGCAGCAGAGCCCTGTGCCAGACGGGTCCCTGGGATCCATGAGTGCAATGGAGGGTGACACCAGCAGCGTTTTGTCCATCGCCTTCTCCCACCATGAGTGGGCAGCGCTGGCAGTGGAGCAGCGGCAGCTCTACCGGGAGGTGATGCTGGACACCTACGAGCTGCTTTCCTCAACAGGTGAGAGCCTGGGGGAGCTGGGAAAGGGCCGAGGGGGATGGGGGGGCCTGAGGGGTTGGGGCTCTTGGTGCAGAGGGGGCTGGGGGGGGCTGGGATTTGGGGGGCTGGGCCCAGGGCTGATGGGTTTGGGGGTTTCAGGGCTGAGGTGTTGGGGCAGGTGTGGCCATTGGGGCCATTGAGGCCATTGGAGCTGGGGAAAGGGCTGCTGGGACTGGTTGGCCTGGGGGTTTCAGGGCTGAGGTGTAGGCAATGGTGGTGCTGGGACAGTGGGTTTCTGAACTGGGGGGTCTGAGCCTGAGGAGCCTGGGACTGCAGGGCCTAGGGCTGATAGGACTGAGAGTTTTGGGACTGAAGTGTTGGGGCTCAGATGTTTGGGTTGGTGGTGCTGGGGATGAGGGTTCTGGGAATTGGGGGGATGGGATACGGGGGCCGTGGGGCTTAGTGTTTGTGGGCCTGGAGGTGTTAGGCGTTGGGCATCTTGGGGCTGGGGGTGCTAAAGATGTTAGGGCTGTTGGGACTGCAATAGGTTGGGGTTGGGCTTGTGGGGCTGAGGGTGTTGGGACTGCAGGGCCCAGGGCTGATAGGGTTGGGGGTTTCTAGCCAGAGTTGTTGGGGCCGGGAGAGGTTGGGGTGTTTGTACTGGGTCTGGGGGTGATGGAACTGGGGCTACTGGGAGGGCTGGGGGTGCTGGGGAAGGGGGTGCTGGGGAAAGGGCTGCTGGGGCTGGGAGGCCTCAGACTGGGAGAGGTGGAGCTTTCAGGGCTGAGTTGCTGGGGCTGGGGGTGCTGGGGGATTCAGGACTCAGGGCTTTGGGGTGGTGGTGCCGGGGCCAACATGTTTGGGTTGGTATTGCTGGAACTGGGGGCACTGGGAGGTCTGGGGCTGGGGGTGCTGGGGCTGGTGTTGCCATCCCAGCAGTTCAGCAGATGGAGCTTCTCTCTGTGCCCCACACAGGCTTGGTCACCGTCAAGCCCGAGATCATCTGCAAGCTGGAGCGAGGAGAGATGCCGTGTGTGCCAGACCCACCTCGGGAGCAGTGGAGGCAGCAGAGCCCTGTGCCAGACGAGTCCCTGGGATCCATGGGTGACTCCAGCACCAGGAACTTGGGGAGCTCACCCACTAGTGAACCAAGCGGGAGCCAGGGGGGCCCAGAAGGGCACCCTCACCTCAGCCTGGCCCCCCAGCCGCTGGAGAAGACCCTCGTCACGCGCCATGAGCGCAATGAGAGCTTCAGGGCCCAGAGTGCACTGGCCACACACAAGCAGATCCACAGCAGCTGCTTCACCTGCACTGAGTGCGGAAAGAGCTTCCACCGGAAGAGCCACCTGATCGCACACCAGCGCATCCACACAGGGGAGCGACCTTTCACCTGCTCCGAGTGTGGAAAGAGCTTCCGCTGGAAGGGCCAACTGAGCGAGCACCAGCGCATCCACACAGGTGAGCGACCCTTCACCTGCTCCGACTGCAGCAAGAGCTTCAGCCTGAAGCAAAACCTGATCACCCACCAGCGCATCCACACAGGTGAGCGACCTTTCGTCTGCACTGACTGTGGCAAAAGCTTCAGCCATAAGTGCAACCTGATCACCCACCAGCGCATCCACACAGGGGAGCGACCGTTCACCTGCACCAACTGCAACAAGAACTTCAGAGAAAAGAGTGACCTGATCACCCACCAGCGCATCCACACTGGGGAGCGGCTGTTCACCTGCACTGAATGCAACAAGAGCTTCAACAGGAAGATAAACTTCATCAAGCACCAGCGCATCCACACAGGTGAGCGACCATTCGTCTGCACCCACTGCAGCAAGAGCTTCAGTCAGAAGAGCAGCTTGATCAGGCACCAGCACATTCACACTGGGGAGCGGCCGTTCACCTGCAGGGAGTGTGGGAAGAGCTTCAGCCTGAAGAGCCATCTAACCACCCACCAGCGCATCCACACAGGTGAGCGACCCTTCACCTGCTCCGACTGCGGCAAGACCTTCGTCCTGAAGAACTACCTGATCAGGCACCAGCGCATCCACACTGGGGAGCGACTATTCTCCTGCACAGAGTGTGGGAAGAGATACTGCCGGAAGCAACACCTGCTCAGCCACCAGCGCATCCACACTGGGGAGTGTTGAGTGGGCGCATGATGTAGGAGAAAATTTATAAAAATTTAGAAGGTTTAGGTCACTGAAATGCACACTGTCTGCTAGTAAAGGTTTGGAAGAGCCTGGATGTTGATAAGGGAGAAGATCATTCGCAGACAGTCACTGCTAATGTAACTGAACTTTATGAATAGGGAGGTCTTTACACTCTATCTGCTTGTTAGAACATAAGGGTGTGAGTTGGGAGGATCAGCCCCTTGCACCCACTGGCCAATAAACACATTCCTACTTTATAACCCTTAATGGAACTGGAGAGTTTGATTCCACAGAGCAATTTGGTGACCCAGGTAGGACACGCTCTCTGTGCGGCTGCAGGAGCAGTGGGGAGTGGGACATTCTAGTTGGTGCTGGACGGATTCTCCGGGGAATCTTCCATCCCCAGCCGATGGCTGCAGGGAGAGAGGACAAGGGATGTGCCTTGGGGTAGGGATACCTGTAGGGAGGGAGGGGTTGAGTCTGTAGGTTGTTTATGGGACTCGCAAAGATGAGGAGCTCGATTGCTCATCCCTGGAACTGGAAAGAGGGAATGAGTCTGTAGGTCGTGCATGAGACGCCACATGGGATGATGAGGAGCTAGATTGCTTGGCCGTGAAATTATTGGGCCAAACGGGACAGGTAGTGTCTAAGAGGGGAGACAGGTGCTAGCAATGTAAATGTTTATTAAATGTGCATTCTGTTGTCCACTGGCTGGTAGGTGATTTCTTCACTCCATCCAAGTTCTTCCACCCCGATTGCTGCGAGGGCTGTTACCAAAGCTTCCTATGGCTCGTTCCTCTGTTCTCTTGGTGGCTTTCCTGTAAAATCTTTAACAGAAAAACTCATCCCTGGATGTAAGAGGATGTACAGATTGGTCTTAAACCTCTAGGCCACGCAGATTGTTCTTTTTCATTTTGTTGGTTTCTCAAACAGGTTCAGCTGGTTTTGCCAGCTGGTTAGACACATTCTCCCCTAATTCTGTGAGATCTGTAGCTGCAGTTGGTGTGCAGGGCTAGTACTGCACTTGCCTTATTTCCTTAAGATTCTATGACCCCTCGGGTTCAGCCACACCTTGATGACTCTGAGCTGAGCTGATTTCATCCCCCTGGATGTGGGATGAGGTCCCGGGAATGAGGAATACTTGTCATTTTGGGGAGAGAGATGAATTTGAAATGAATTCATAGAATCACCAGCTTGGAAGAGACCCACAGGATCATCGAGTCCAATCATTCCCATCAATCACGAACCCATGTCCCTCAGCACATCATCCACTGCCCCTTAAACCCCTCCAGGGAAGGTGACTCAACCCCCTCCCTGGGCAGCCTCTGCCAGGGACCAATAACCCTTTCCAGGAAATAGTTTCAACCCATGTCCAGCCTGACCCTCCCCTGGTGGAGCTTGAGGCCATTCCCTCTCATCCTGTTCCCTGTCCCTTGGGAGAAGTGATTTCTGTGTATAAATTTTAGGTGAAATTAGTGCTCAGCAGAAGGTCTATGAGGACAAAGCCCGAGTCTTCTCCAGCCCTGAATAAAGTGCTCCTGCCTTAATGGCTCAAAGGATTAAGCTGAAGTTTCTTTGATTCAGACCCCAGTGCCAGCAGCAAGGGGCGAGGGTAGAGGCGGCAAAACCAGAGGACACCAGGTCTGACACTCAAGGTGATCGGAGCCCTATGAGGGGAAGTTTCTCCTGGTGCAGTAAAATCAGACGGACCCCTCTGACCCACCCGTGTCCCTCTGTCCCTGTGTCCCCATGTCCCCTCATTCCCTGACCCTCTGACCCCCATGTCCCCATATCTCCCCATTCCCTCATCCCCAGGCCCTCTGAACAACCCATGTCCCCCCTGTCCCCACGTCCTCTCGTTCCCTCAATCTCTCATCCCCTGTCCCTGAGACCCCCATGTCCCCATGTCCCTTCATTCCCTCATCCCCTGTCTCTCTTTTCAGAGTGAGCAAGTGTCCTGCCTGGTTTTACCTGCAGGTCGGCAGCTCCAGCCCAACTGGTGTGTTCACTTCTCTCCCCACAAGTACCTAAAATTTTGCAATTCCTGCCAAACTCCAGACTCCCTCATACATCAAACAAATTAACAACACACAACAACAACAACTCCTCACTTGTTTAGCAGTGATGCTGTGTCTCAAACACGCAGAGCCCTTCGTGCCAGGGCCAGTCCAACTCACACACTGTTAGCTACAACCAGTCCCATCGGATCCACCATTTCCAATGTCCTGGAACCAAACCACACACGGTACGGGACACATACAGCACTTAAAACACAATGAGAGCTACCCCAACTCCAGATGCCTTAGAGGGTCTTGGGGAGGTACAGACCTACAGGTTCATCCCCTCCCTCCCTGCAGGTATCCCTACCCCAAGGCACATCCCTTGTCCTCTCTCCCTGCAGCCATCGGCTGGGGATGGGAGATTCTCCTGAGACGGAGTCCAGCAGCACCTAGAATGTCCCACTCCCCACTGCTCCTGCAGCCGCACAGAGAGCATGTCCCACCCGGGTCACCAAATTGCTCTGTGGAATCAAACTCTCCAACTCCATTAAGGGTTATAAAGTAGGAATGTGTTTAATGACCGGTGGGAGCGAGGGGCTGATCCTCCCAACTCACACCCATATGGTCTAACAAGCAAATAGAGTGTAAAGACCTCCCTATTCATAAAGCTCTATTACATTAGCAGTGACTGCGAATAATCTTCTCCCTCATCAATGTCCAGGCTCTTCCAAGCCTTTACTAGCAGACAGTGTGCATTTCAGTGACCTAAACCTTCTAAGTTTTTCTAGGTGTCCTCCTACATAATATGCCAACTCAACACCCTCCAGTGTGGATGTGCTGGTGCTTGATCAGGTTGTTCTTCAGGCGGAAGCTCTTCCCACACTCTGTGCAGGGGAACAGCCGCTCCTTAGTGTGGATGCGCTGGTGTTTGATCATGTCACCTTTGCGGCTGAAGCTCTTGCTGCAGGTGCTGCAGGTGAACGGCCGCTCCCCTGTGTGGATGCGCTGGTGTTTGATCAGGTCACCTTTGCGGCTGAAGCTCTTGCTGCAGGTGCTGCAGGTGAACGGACGCTCCCCTGTGTGGATGCGCTGGTGGGTGATCAGGTCACTCTTCGCTCTGAAGCTCTTCCCGCAGTCGCTGCAGGTGAAGGGTCGCTCACCTGTGTGGATGCGCTGGTGTCTGACCAGGTGTTCCTTCACGCTAAAGGTCTTGCCACACTCCCTGCAGACAAAGGGACACTCACCTGTGTGGATGCGCTGGTGGGTGAGCAGGTGTGGCTTCTGGCTGAAGCTCTTCCCACACTCCCTGCAGGTGAACGGCCGCTCCCCAGTGTGGATGCGCTGGTGGGTGATGAGGCTGCCCTTTTCTGTGAAGCTCTTGCTGCAGTCAGAGCAGGTGAACGGCCGCTCACCTGTGTGGATGCGCTGGTGGGTGATGAGGCTGCTCTTTCGGCTGAAGCTCTGGCTGCAGTTGGTGCAGGTGAAGGGTCGCTCACCTGTGTGGATGTGCTGATGGCTGATGAGGCTGCTCTTCTGGCTGAAGCTCTTCCCACACTCCTTGCAGGTGAACCGCTGCTCCCCAGTGTGGATGCGATGGTGCCTGAGCAGGTGGCTCTTCTGGCTGAAGCTCTTACTGCACTCGGTGCAGGTGAAGGATCGCTCACCTGTGTGGATGCGCTGGTGCTTGATCAGGTCACTCTTCTGCCTGAAGCTCTTCCTGCAATCTGAGCAGGTGAAGGGACGCTCCCCTGTGTGGATGCGCTCGTGGTTGATGAGGCTGCTCTTCTGGCGGAAGCTCTTGTTGCATTCGGTGCAGGTGAAGGGTCGCTCACCTGTATGGATGCGCTGGTGAGTGATCAAGTGTGGCTTCCAGCGGAAGCTCTTTCCGCACTCAGTGCAGGTGAAGGAGCCGCTGTGCATCAGCTTGTGTGTGGCCAGTGCACTCTGGCCCCTGAAGCTCTCATTGCGCTCAGGACACGTGACGAGGGTCTTCTCCAGCGACTGGGGGGCCAGGCCAACGTGAGGGTGAGGGTGCCCTTCTGGGCCCCCCTGGCTCCCGCTTGGTTCAGTATTGGATGAGCTCCTCAAGTTCCTGCTGGTGTCATCCCCCACTGTCCCTGTGGATCCCAGGGACTCGTCTGGCACAGGGCTCTGCTGCCTCCACTGCTCCCGAGGTGGGTCTGGCACACATGGCGTCTCTCCTCGCTCCAGCTTGCAGATGATCTCGGGTTTGACAGTGACTAAGCCTGTGTGGGGCACAGAGAGCTCTATCTACTGAACTGGTGGGATGGCAGCCCCGGCCACAGCACCCCCAGCCCCAGCACCTCAGCCCTGAACCCCCCAGCCCCACCAGCACCACCAGCCCTTTCCCCAGCTCCCTAAGCCTCTCACCTGTCGAGACGAGCAGCTCGTAGGTGTCCAGCATCACCTCCCGGTAGAGCTGTTGCTGCCATCCTGCCAGTGCTGCCCACTCCTCATGGGAGAAGGAGATGGCTAGAACGCTGCTGGTGTCACACTCCAGTGTTCCCATGGATCCCAGGGACTCATCTGGCACAGGGCTCTGCTGCCTCCACTGCTCCCGAGGTGGGTCTAGCACGCTCGGTGTTTCTCCTCGCTCCAGCTTGCAGGTAATCTGGGGCTTGACGGTGACCAAGCCTGTGTGGGGCACAGAGAGAAGCTCAGTCTGCTGAACTGCTGGGATGACTGCTACAGCACTTCCAGCCCCAGGTCTCCCAGTACCCCGAGTTCCAGCACTCCCAGCCCCAGGCCAAGCAACCCCACCTCTCCCGGCCCCAACAACTCAGGCTCAAAATCTCATCCCCATCAGCCCTAGGTCTTGCAGTCCCCACACTCTCGCCCCCACCAGCACAACCCCAGCCTGTTACAGCCCCTGAGCCCCAACATCTACAGCCCCCCCAGCCCCAGCATCCACAACACCCCCAGCCCCAAGATGCCCAACACCTCCAGGACCACCAGCACTAGGCCCTCCAGCCCCTGCACCCCATCCCCCCGATTCCCACAATCCCCATCCCCAGCACCACCAGCACAAACATCTCACACCCAACACCTCACCCCAAAACCCCACAGCCCCAGCAGCCCTAGGCCCTGCAGTCCCAGCCTCCTCAGGCCCAGCGCCCCCAGCTCCCGAACCCCCTGTCCCAGCACAACCAGCACAAACACCTCAGCCCTGAAACCCCCAGCACCCCCAGCCCTGGGCCCAGGCAACCAGCACCCCCAATCCCAGCGCCCACAGCCCCAAAATCCCCATCGCCAGCAGCCCCAACAACCCCAGTCCCAGCAATCCCAGCCCAAAACCCTGAAGCCCCCAACCCCATCAGCCCTAGGGACTCCAGCTCTAGCAGCCTGAACCCCAACACCTCCAGCAGCCACAGGCCACCTATGCCCAGCACCCCCAGGCCCAAGCTCCCCAGATCCGCCACCCCCAGCACCCCCAGTCCCATCAGCCCTAACACCTCAGCCCTGAAACCCCCAGCGCCATCAGCCCTGGGACCAGCACCCCGAGCACCTCCATCCCTCCAACCCCCCCAGCCCCATCCCCCCCTCCCCTCCCCTGACCGAGGGGCAGGCGGTGGGTGTGGAGCATCCCGTCCCGGGAGAGCTGCCCCCCGGCCAGCGCTGCCCACTCCCCGCGGGGGAAGGCGATGGCCACCTCCTCGGCCGGCGCCGCCATCTGCAGCGGCAGCCAGAGCGGCCAGAGCCTCGCCCCCCGCCGCCCCCCGGGGAAGCCTTTCCCTCGCCGAGTTGCTGTGGCCGAGCGGCTCCGCCTCCCCGAGGGCCGATGGGAGCCGGCAGCTCCAGCCCCCGAGCGGCCCCGAGCGGCCCCGGAGCGCCAGGAGCAGCCGCCAGGAGGCGAGGCAAGGCAAGGCCAGGGGGTTTCTCCGGCCGAGCTTTCCCCCGAGCTGCCGAGCGGCATTGGAGGCTCCGGCCTCGCAGCCCCCAGGCCGGGAGAAGGGCCCTGCCAGGCCTCGCAGGGACCCCGGGGCTGCAGATGGCGGCGCCGTTCGAGGAGGTGGCCATCGCCTTCTCCCACCAGGAGTGGGCAGCGCTGGCAGGATGGCAGCGGCAGCTCTACCGCCAGGTGATGCTGGACACCTACGAGCTGCTCGTCTCCGCGGGTGAGAGGCTGCGGGAGCTGCCAGAGGGATGAGGGGGATGGGGGGGAGGGGGTTCAGGGCTGAGGGGTTGGGGGTGAGTGGTCTGGGGAGGCTGGGACTGCAGGGCCCAGGGCTGTTGGGGCTGGGACTGGAGGATCTGGGGAGCTTGGGCCTGGGGGTGCTGGGCGTAGGTGGCCTCTGGCTGCTGGGGCTGGAGGTGCTGGGGTTGGAGGAGTAGGGGCTGCTAGAACTGCAAGACATAGGGCTGCTGGGGCTGGGGGACCTGGGGCTGGTGGTGTGGGGGTTTCAGAGCTCAGAGCTGGGAAAGGGATGATGGGGATGGGGGGTGGGGGGTTCAGGGCTCAGGTGTTGGGGCAGGTGTGGACACTGGAGTGAGGAGGCTGTGTGGCCTGAGGGGCTGGGGCTCTTGGGGCAGAGGGGGCTAGGGGGGGCTGGTCCCAGGGCTGCTGGGGCTGGGGGTTTCCAGGCTGAGATGTTGGGGCAGGTGTGGCCATTTGGGTCTTGGTGCTGTGGGGCCTGAGGCTGGAGGGGCCTGAGGGGTTGGGACTGTTGGTGCAGAGGGGGCTGGGGGGGACTGGGATTTGGGGTGCTGCGGGTGCTGGGCCTAGGGCTGATGGGGCTGGGGGTTTCAAGTCTGAGGTGTTGGGGCTCAGATGTTTGGGCAGGGGGTGCTGGGGATGGGGCTTCTGGGAATTTGGGGCATAGGATACAGGGGCTGGGGGGCATAGTCCTTGTGGGCATCTTGGGGCTGGGGGTGTTGTGGATGCTGGAGCTGGGGGGGCTGTAAATGTTGGGGCTGTTGTGGCTGGAATAGGGTGAGGTTGGGCTGATGTGGCTGAGGGTGCTGGGACTGCAAGACCTAGGGCTGTTGGGGCTGGGGGTTTCTAGGCTGAGTTGTTGGGACTGGGAGAGGTGGGGGTGTTTTTGCTGGCACTGGGGGTGCTGTGGCCAGGGCTGCTATCCCAGCAGTTCAGCAGACAGAGCTTCTCTCTGTGCCCTACACAGGCTTGGTCACCGTCAAGCCCGAGATCATCTGCAAGCTGGAGCGAGGAGAGACGCCGTGTGTGCCAGACCCACCTCGGGAGCGGTGGAGGCAGCAGAGCCCTGTGCCAGATGAGTCCCTGGGATCCACGGGGACACTGGGGGGTGACACTAGCAGCAGCCCCTTCACCTGCACCGAGTGCGGTAAGAGCTTCTGCCGGAAGAGCCACCTAATCAGGCACCAGCGCATCCACACAGGTGAGCGTCCCTTCACCTGCACCAACTGCAGCAAGAGCTTCCGCTTTAAGAGCAACCTGATCCAGCACCAGCGCATCCATAGTGGGGAGCGTTCCTTTTCCTGCAGGGGTTGTGGGAAGAGTTTCAGCGTGATGATCAACCTGCTCACCCACCAGTGCATCCACACAGGTGAGCGGCCCTTCACCTGCACCGACTGCGGCAAAAGCTTCATCCAGAAGTGCAACCTGATAATCCACCAGCGCATCCACAGTGGAGAGCGGCCGTTCACCTGCAGAGATTGTGGGAAGTGCTTTAGCCGGAAACAACACCTGACCAGGCACCAGCACACCCACACAGGTGAGTTTCCCTTCACCTGCACTGGCTGCAGTAAAAGATTCAGCCGGAAAAGTGACCTGCTCACCCACCAGCGCATCCACACTGGGGAGCAACCGTTCAACTGCACAGAGTGTGGGAAGAGCTTCATCGCAAAGAGGTGCCTCATCGTTCACCAGCGCATCCACCAGCGCATCCAAGCAGGTGAGCGGCCATTCATCTGCAGGGTGTGTGGGAAGAGCTTCAGGTGGAAGAGCCACCTGATCAAGCATCAGCGCATCCACACAGGTGAGCGACCCTTCACCTGCACCGACTGCAGCAAGAGCTTCACAGAGAAGTGTGGCCTGATCAGGCACCAGCGCATCCACACTGGGGAGCGGCCGTTCACCTGCACCTACTGCAGCAAGAGCTTCAGCGTGAAGAGCAGCCTGATCAGGCACCAGCGCATCCACACTGGGGAGCGGCCATTCACCTGCACCTACTGCAGCAAGAGCTTCATCGTGAAGAGCAGCCTGATCACCCACCAGCGCATCCACACTGGGGAGCATTCCTTTTCCTTCAGTGGTTGTGGGAATAGCTTCAGTGTGAAGACCAACCTGATCAGCCACTAGCTCATCCACACTGGGGAGTGTTGAGTGGGCATATGATGTAGGAGAAAACTTAGAAAACTTAGAAGGTTTAGGTCACTGAAATGCACACTGTCTGCTAGTAAAGGCTTGGAAGAGCCTGGATGTTGATGAGGGAGAAGATCATTCGCACACAGTCACGGATAAGGGAAAGTTGGAATATGGTCAAGAGCAGAAAGCCGCCTGCATCCTGCTCTGCAGTTCTGGAGCTCGAGCAGGGTGAGACTGCGCCTGCCACAGGGTGAGTTGAGGGATGATTCATGAGGGAGATGAAGGCGACTTCAGCCCTGAGCCCCCAGGCCAGGAGCACCAGGAGACACTGCGCCTGTGCCACTGTGGGAGAAGCTTCTCGAACTGAATTATAATAAGAAACATGGAAAGGTCAGGAATATGTAATAGACCTTTATGAATAGGGAGGTCTTTACACTCTATGTGCTTGCTAGAGCATATAGGGTGCGAGTTGTGAGGGTCACTCCCTCGCACCCACTGGCTAATAAACACATTCCTACTTTACAACCCTCAATCGAGTTGGAGAGTTTGATTCCACGGAACCATTTGGTGACCCAGGTGAGACATGCTCTCTGTGCGGCTGCAGGAGCAGTGGGGATTGGGACGTTCTAGGTGCTGCTGGACTCCTTCTCTGGAGAATCTCCCATCCCCAGCCGATGGCTGCAGGGAGAGAGGACAAGGGATGTGCCTTGGGGTAGGGATACCTGCAGGGAGGGAGGGGATGAGTCTGTAGGTCTGTACCTCCCCAAGACACTGTCCCAAGGCATCTGGAGCTGGGAGTAGCTCTCATTGTATGTTAAGTGCTGTATGTGCCTGGTACAGTGTGTGGTTTGGTTCGAGGACATGGTAAATTGTGGATGCAGTCAGACTGGTTGTAGCTAACAGTGTGTGAGTTGGACTGGCCCTGGAATGAAGGGCTCTGTGTGTTTGAGATGCAGCATCACTGCGAAGCGAGTGAGGAGTTGTGCTTGTTGTGTGTTGTTAATTTGTTTGATGTATGAGAGAGTCTGGAGTTTGGCAGGAATTGAAAACTTTAGGTACTTGTGGGGAGAGAAGCGAACACGCCAGGTGGGCTGGAGCTGCCGACCTGCAGGTAAAACCAGGCAGGACACTTGCTCACTCTGAAAAGTGAGAGACAGGGGATGAGGGAATAAAGGGACATGGGGGTCTCAGGGACAGGGGATGAGAGATTGAGGGAACGAGAGGATGTGGGGACAGGGGCACATGGGTGGGTCAGAGGGCCTGGGGATGAGGGAATAAAGGGACAGGGGGACACGAGTGGGTCAGAGGGTCTCCATCTGATTTTACTGCACGGGATGGGGGGAGAAACTTCCCCTCAAAGGGCTCAAATCATATTGAGCATTAGAAGTGATTTTTCTGGTTTTGCCACCTCCATCCCCCCCTCCCCGCTCCCCCTGCTGCTGGCACTGGGGTCTGAAACAAAGAAACTTCGGCTTAACCCTTTAATTGAACCATTAAGGCAGGAGCACTTCATTCAGCGCTGGAGAAGACTCGAGGTTTGTTCTCAGAGTGCTCCAGCCAAGCAGTGATTTCACCCAGAATTTATACACATAAATTACTTTTCCCAAGGGACAGGACAAGAGGGAATGGCCTCAAGCTCCACAAGGGGACATTTAGGCTGGACATTAGGAAAAAAATTTTCACATAAAGGGTCATGGGGCACTGGAAGAGGCTGCCCAGGGAGGGGCTTAATTCACCTTCCCTGGAGGGGTTTAAACTGTGGGTGGAGGAGGTGCTGAGGGACATGGTTTAGTGTTTGATAGGAGTGGTTGAACTCGATCATCCAGTCGGTCTCTTCTAACCTGGCGATTCTATGATTCTATGAATTCTTATTAAACTCATCTCTTTCCCCAAAATCACAAGTATTCCTCATTCCCGGGACGTCATCTCACATCCAAGGGCATGACATCAGCTCAGCTCAGAGTCATAGAATCATAGTAGTCATAGAATCACTAGGTCATAGAATCATAGAACAACCAGGCTGGAAGAGACCCATCGGATCATCGAGTCCAACCATTCCTATCAAACACTAAACCAAGTCCCTCAAGACCTCATCTACCTGTGCTTTAAACACCTCCAGGGAAGGGGAATCAACCACCTCCCTGGGCAGCCTATTCCAATGCCCAATCACCCTCTGTGTGAAAACCTTCCTCCTAATGTCCATCCTAAATCTCCCCTGGTGGAGCTTGAGGTCATTCCCTCTTGTCCTGTCCCCTGTCCCTTGGGAGAAGAGCCCAGCTCCCTCCCCTCTACAACCTCCTTTCAGGTAGTTATGGAGAGTAATGAGGTCTCCTCTCAGCCTCCTCTTCTCCAGGCTAAACACCCCCAGCTCTCTCAGCCGCTCCTCATAGGGCCTGTTCTCCAGACCCTTCACCAGCTTTGTGGCTCTTCTCTGGACTCGCTCCAGAGCCTCAACATCCTTCTTGTGCTGAGGGGCCCACAACTGAACACAGTATTCAAGGAGCAGCCTCACCAGTGCTGGATAAATTTTTCAGCCGGTCATTCCACCTCCTTCCACGTCTCCAGTTGCCAAAGCAACCTTGGCAGATAATCCAAGAGCCCCACACTCGGTGCCAATTGTTGGTGGGAGATCAGGTATGAAATGTAAAGATCACTATGATCAGCAAGCATTCGATTTATTGAGCTCAGCTGTTTCTTTATAAATCCTTTTCAGTTACATAACTGGGTGCCCACGAGAATAACTACAGTGGTATATACTATAACAACAATAATAATAATATTAATAATAATAATATATACTTATTGGTTATAAGTAGCTGTACATTAAGCTATTACTAACATATTAGCGGCTAAACTACTGTGCATGCTAAGAAACCAAGTTACACTAAAGTTAACTATGTTGATAATTCTCTTCTGTTGTCTTCCTTTCAGCTGACAATTGTGCATCTTTCTTCTCTCTGCTTCAAGGTCTTGTTAGAACTGCCCAGCATCTGTCAGTCCCACAGCATCCAGGCCCTCTTCTCTGTAAAATGTTCCCACAAGTCCCCCTTTTTGTTTTTCGATGACTAAAGCGTTCAGGTGAAACATATGATTGACTTGGCATTGTATACACTCTAACAGACAGGATAAAGGTTAAAGAAATTAACACCATTAAAAACAACACTCCTTCTTTGACCAACAGTTCTCATACCCATCCTGTTATCCACACATCCTTTCGAGAATCGATCACCCAGGGACCTCCTTTAACTACCACCCATAGGATTAAGAGCATCTATAACATTAACATCCTCCTCATTCTTCACTGTTTTTATGGTTGAGGCTTAACAGTTGTCACGCAGCAACGTGGGCTGATCCACCTCGCAGGTGCCCAAAGTGGTCCTGTATCTGTTAAAACACAAGCATAACCTCATCCCCGTGTTAGTAGCTTATACAGACCTGTCCATTGCCCATAATAATTGTTTTTCAATAGCACTTTCTCTATTGTTGACGATATGGTTTGTATCTGCTAAAACATTGGCACAATTTCATAGAATCACAGAATCATAGAATCACCAGGCTGGTGATTCTCTAGATTTCTGCAAAGCTGAAAGAGAAAAAAAAAAAAAAAAAACCCATCTCACAGAATCACAGAGAATCACAGAACAACCAGGTTGGAAGGGACCCATCGGATCTTCTAGTCCAACCATTCCTATCAAATACTAAACCAAGTCCCTCAAGACCTCGTCCACCCGTCCCTTAAACACCTCCAGGGAAGGGGAATCAACCACCTCCCTGGGCAGCCTATTCCAATGCCCAGTGACCCTCTGCGTGAAAAACCTCCTCCTAATCTCCAGCCTAAACCTACCCTGGCGGAGCTTGAGGCCATTCCCTCTCATCCTGTCCCCTGTCACTTGGGAGAAGAGCCCAGCTCCCTCCTCTCCACAACCACCTTTCAGGTACTTGTAGAGAGTAATGAGGTCTCCCCTCAGCCTCCTCTTCTCCAGGATAAACACCCCCAGCTCTCTCAGCCGCTCCTCATAGGGTCTGTTCTCCAGCCCCTTCACCAGCCTCGTTGCTCTTCTCTGGACTCGCTCCAGAGCCTCAACATCCTTCTTGTGCTGAGGGGCCCAGAACTGGACACAATATTCAAGGAGCGGTTTCACCAGTGCTGAATACAGAGGGAGAATCACCTCCCTGGACCTGCTGGTCACACCGTTTCTGATACAAGGCAGGATGCCATTGGCCTTCTTGGCCACCTGGGCACACTGCTGGCTCATGGTCAGTCGGCTGTCGACCAACACCCCCAGGTCCCTCTCCTCCTGGCAGTTTTCCAGCCAGACTTCTCCCAGTCTGTAGCTCTGCATAGGGTTGTTGTGCCCCAAGTGCAGGACCCGGCATTTGGCCGTGTTAAACCTCATGCCGTTGGACTCTGCCCAGCGCTCCAGCCTGTCCAGGTCCCTTTGCAAAGCCTCCCTACCCTCCAGCAGATCCACACTTGCACACAGCTTTGTGTCATCTGCAAACTTGCTAAGGGTACCCTCAATGCCCTCATCCAGGTCATTGATGAAGACATTGAACAGGACTGGACCTAGCACTGAGCCCTGGGGGACACCACTTGTCACTGGCCTCCAGCTGGACTTAACACCATTTACCACCACTCTCTGGGCCCGGCCAGCCAGCCAGTTTTCTACCTAGGAGAGTGTGTGTCTGTCCAGGCCAGAGGCTGACAGTTTCCGTAGCAGAATGCTGTGAGAAACTGTGTCAAAGGCTTTACTGAAGTCCAGAAAGACCACATCCACAGCCTTTCCTTCATCCAGCAGCCGAGTGACTTTGTCATAGAAGGCGAGCAGGTTGGTTTGGCAGGACCTGCCTCTGGTAAACCCATGTTGACTGGGCCTGATCACCCGGTTGTCTTGCATGTGCTTCATGATAGCACTCAAGATCACCTGTTCCATGACTTTCCCTGGCACTGAGGTCAGACTGACTGGCCTGTAGTTCCCCGGATCCTCCCTGCTACCCTTCTTGTAAATGGGAACTACATCAGCCAGTCTCCAGTCCAGAGGTACCTCTCCAGTCTTCCAGGACTGCTGGAAGATGATGGAAAGGGGTTTGGCCAATACATCCGCCAGCTCCCTCAAAACCCTAGGATGTATCCCATCTGGCCCCATGGACTTGTGGGTGTCCAGCTGGCCAAGCAGGGCTCTGACCACCTCCTCTTGGACTATGGGAGCCTCGTATTGCTCCTCTGTTTCCCGGGTATCTACACAGAGGGAACAGCTTTCTTTACAATTAAAGACTGAGGCAAAGAAGGCATTAAGTACCTCGGCCTTCTCCTCGTCCCCTGTCACTGCTGTTCCCTCTGAGTCCAAAAGGGAATGTATGGTCTCCCTTGTCCTCCTTTTACTGTTAATATACTTATAAAAAGATTTTTTATTGTCTTTTGCTGACTTAGCTAATCTGATCTCTAACTCGGCCTTAGCCCCTCTGATTTTTTCCATACATAGCCTCGCTTCCCTCCTGAAGTCCCCCCAAGAGGCCTGTCCCCCCTTCCAGAGCCTATAAATCTTCCTTTTTTTCCTAATTTGACTCAAGATTTCCCTACTTAACCAAGCTGGTTTTTTTCCCCTGCCGGCCTTTTTTCCAGAACACGGGGATGGCTTTCTCCTGAGCTGCCAGGATCTCCTTTTTGAGGAACTCCCAGCCCTCATGGGCTCCCTTGCCCTCAAGTGCTGTCTCCCAGGAGACTTTGCCAACCAGCCTTCTAAACAGTTCAAAGTCTGCCCTCTGGAAATTTAGTGCAACCGTCCTGCTTAGTACCCTCTTCGCTTCACCTAGGACAGAAAACCCTATCATCTCATGATCACTAAGACCTAGGCGACCCCCTACTCTCACATCCCCCACAAGCCCCTCTCTGTTGACAAACAGCAAGTCCAGGAGGGCACCTTCCCTCGTAGGTTCGTTGACCAGCTGTGCAAGGAAGTTATCTCCCACGCACTCCAGGAACCTCCTAGACTGCTTCCTTTCTGCTGTGTTGTACTTCCAGCAGATATCAGGGAGATTGAAGTCACCCACAAGGACAAGAGGCACTGACTTGGAGATTGACCCCAGCTGTTGAAAGAAGAGCTCATCAGCTGCTTCTCCTTGGCTGGGTGGCCTGTAACAGACTCCCAGCACAAAGTCTCCCTTGTTATGGGCTCCCTTGATCTTAACCCACAGGCACTCAATCTCCTCATCGCCACAGTCCATCTCAGAGGCGTCCAAGTCCTCCCTTACAAAGAGGGCTACTCCACCCCCTCTCCTACCCTTTCTATCCCTCCACACAAGGCCTTCTCTGTTCACAAACAGCTGGTCCAGGAGGGCACCTTCCCTTGTTGGTTCATTCACCAGCTGTGCAAGGAAGTTGTCTTCCACACACTCCAGGAACCTCCTAGACTGCTTCCTTTCTGCTCTGTTGTACTTCCAACAGGTATCAGGGAGATTGAAGTCCCCCACAAGAACAAGAGGCATTGATTTGGAGATTAACCCAAGCTGTTTATAGCTCGTCAGCTGATTCTCCTTGGCTGGGTGGCCTGTGACATGCTCCCATCACAAAATCTACCTTCTTATGGGCAACTCTGATTTTAACCCACAGGCACTCAATCTCCTCATCGCCACAATCCATCTCGGTGGTGTCTGAGTCCTTACAAAGAGGCTACCCTGCCTCCTCTCCTACCCTTCCTATCTTGCCTGAAGAGTTTGTACCCCACCATAGCTGTACTCCAGTTATATGAGTCATCTCACCACGTTTCCGTGATGGCAACGACATCATAGGCTCCTTGCCCTACGACAGCAGTTGTACAGACTTCTGATTAGTGTCTGGATGGATCTCAATGTGACAGGTGGGTCGCTGAACCCCAAACCGGTGGATTATCTTTTGGATTAATGTTCTGGTTACCTCTCGAGCCTTGGCTGCTCTGCTAGGAGAAGCCTCTGGCCAGTTTACCTCCAGATTCCTTGTTATTTTCACGCTCAAGGGTGAGTGCCAGAAGGTCCTGCGGGGGCACAATCCCATGGTCCCTCTGCCACTCCGGATGCTTAACAAGGGTTAAAAACATCCTGGTTAGACACTTCATCCCACTGTCCTTCTCTCCTCAAAACCAAAATTAATTGTAAGAGGGTGTTATAATCTATTGTCTCACCAAGTGGCCACTTTGCCCCATTATCTAATTTGTAAAGCAGCCACCATTGCTTACAATATTTAATAAGTGTCTTTTTGTTTTCAATGGTCCCAGTTCCAAACTACACCCCCCCTCCCCGAGGGCTCTTTTGTTTCTCATTTTTAGTTTCTTTAGTTTGCCTTTTCCTTAGTTTCACCTCTTTCATTCTCAGTTTTCACCAAAACCTTTCTTTACCCTGTTCTTTAACCCGTTCCTGGTCTTTTCCCCAAAGGTCCCGGATTTCTGGAACCAAGCTTTCTTTTACACTACTGCTCACACTTTCTGTTAAATTCCATGAAGTTCTGTCCCTGCCCATTAGGCAGCAGCTCAACCTTTCTTACATCACTGATAAACATAATATAGGCACACACCTCCCAAACCTGAACGTCAAATCTCCAACTCCACTAAGGGTTATAAAGTAGGAATGTGTTTATTAGCCAGTGGGTGTGAGGGGGTGATCCTCCCAACTCGCACACCCGATGGTCTAACAAGCACATAGAGTGTAAAGACCTCCCTATTCATAAAGGTCTATTACATATTCCTGTCCTTTCCCAGTTTCTTATTATAATTCAGTTCGAGAAGCTTCTCCCACAGTGGCACAGGCACAGTGTCTCCTGGTGCTCCTGGCCTGGGGGCTCAGGGCTGAAGTCACCTTCATCTCCCTCATGAATCATCCCTCAACTCACCCTGTGGCAGGCGCAGTCTCACCCTGCTCGAGCTTCAGAATCGCAGAGCAGGATGCAGGCGGCTTTCTGCTCTTGACCATACTCCAGCTTTCCCTTATCCGTGACTGTGTGCGAATGATCTTCTCCCTCATCAACATCCAGGCTCTTCAAAGCCTTTACTAGCAGACAGCATGCATTTTAGTGACCTAAACCTTCTAAGGTTTCCCAAGTTTTCTCCTGCATGACATGCCCACTCAACACTCCCCAGTGTGGATGCGCAGGTGTCTGACCAGGTGTTCCTTCCGTTTGAAGCTCTTCCCACACTCTGTGCAGGTGAACGGCCGCTCCCCAGTGTGGATGACCTGGTGTTTGATCAGGTGATGCTTCTGGCTGAAGCTCTTCCCACACTCTGTGCAGGTGAATGGCCGCTCCCCAGTGTGGATGCGCTGGTGCTTGATCAGGGTGCACTTCAGACTGAAGCTGTTGCCACAGTTGGTACAGGTGAAGGGTTGCTCCCCAGTGTGGATGCGCTGGTGGGCGATCAGGTTGCTCTTCCGGCTGAAGCTCTTGCTGCAGTTGGTGCAGGTGAAGGGTCGCTCACCTGTGTGGACGCGCTGGTGCTTGATCAGGTCTGGCTTCTGGCTGAAGCTCTTCCCACACTCCCTGCAGATGAATGGTTGCTCCCCAGTGTGGATGCGCTGGTGGGTGATCAGGGTGCTCTTCTGGTTGAAGCTCTTCCCGCAGTCGGTACAGGTGAAGGGACACTCACCTGTGTGGATGCGCTTGTGCTTGATCAGGTCTGGCTTCTGGCTGAAGCTCTTCCCACACTCTGTGCAGGAGAACGGTCGCTCCCCAGTGTGGATGCGCTGATGGGTGATCAGGCTGCTCTTCTGGCTGAAGCTTTTCCCACAGTCAGAGCAGGAGAAGGGTCGCTCACCTGTGTGTATGCGCTGGTGGGTGATCAGGTTGCTCTTCACGCTGAAGCTCTTCCCACACTCAGTGCAGGTGAACGGCCGCTCCCCGGTGTGGATGTGCTGGTGGATGATCAGGTGGCTCTTCCGGCTGAAGCTCTTACCGCAGTCGGTGCAAGTGAAGGGTCGCTCCCCTGTGTGGACCTGCTGGTGTGCAACCAGGTGTTTCTTCACGCAGAAGCTCTTGCCACACTCCCTGCAGACAAAGGGTTGCTCCCCAGTGTGGATGCTCTGGTGCTTGATCATGTATTCCTTCAGGCTGAAGCTCTTCCCACACTCCCTGCAGGCAAAGGGTCGCTCACCTGTGTGGATGCGCTTGTGGGTAATCAGGCTGCTCTTCTGGCTGTAGCTCTTGCCGCAGTCGGTGCAGGTGAAAGGATACTCACCTGTGTGGATGCGTTGGTGCTTGATCAGTTTGCTTTTCATGCTAAAGCTCTTGCCACACTCCCTGCAGGTAAACGGCCGCTGCCCAGTGTGGATGTGCTGGTGGGTGATCAGGTGGCTCTTCTGGCTGAAGCTTTTGTTGCAGTCGGTGCAGGTGAAGGGTCGCTCACCTGTGTGAATGCGCTGGTGTGTGATCAGGAGTTTCTTCATGCTGAAGCTCTTGCCACACTCCCTGCAGACAAAAGGTCGCTCCCCAGTGTGGATGCGCTGGTGGGTGATCAGGTCTGGCTTCCGGCTGAAGTTCTTCCCACATTCTGTGCAGGTGAATGGCCGCTCCCCAGTGTGGACGCGCTGGTGTACAACCAGATGTGGCTTCTGGCTGAAGCTCTTGCCACACTCCTTGCAGACGAAGCGGCGCTCACCTGTGTGGATGCGCTGGTGCTTGATCAGGTCACTCTTCTGCCTGAAGCTCTTCCCACACTCTGTGCAGGTGAATGGTTGCTCCCCAGTGTGGATGCGCTGGTGTGCGACCAGGTGTTGCTTCAGGCTGAAGCTCTTCCTGCATTCAGTGCAGGTGAAGGGTCGCTCACCTGTGTGGATGCGATGGTGCCTGATCAGGTGGCTCTTCCGGCGGAAGCTCTTTCCACACTCGGTGCAGATGAAGGAGCCGCTGTGGAAGTGAGGGTGCCTTTCAGGCCCCCCCTGGCTCCCGCTTGGTTCACTAGTGGGTGAGCTCCCCAAACTGCTGCTGGAGTCACCCCCCACTGTCCCTGTGGATCCCAGGGACTCAGCTGGCACAGGGCTCCACTGCCTCCACCATTCCCGAGGTGGGTCTGGCACACACGGCGTCTCTCCTCGCTCCAGCTTGCAGATGATCTCGGGCTTGACGGTGACCAAGCCTGTGTGGGGCACAGAGAGAAGCTCTGTCTACTGAACTGCTGGGATGGCAGCCCCGGCCACAGCACCCCCAGCCGAGCACCTCCAGACCAAAACCCGGAGTCCTGAAACCCCCAGCCCCATCAGCTCTAGACGCTCCAGCTCTAGCAGCCCCTACTCCCCGAAGCCCAAAACCTCAAGCCCCAGCACCTATAGGCAACCTAGGCCCAGCACCCCCAGGCCCAAGCTCTATAGATCCCTCAGTCCCAGCACTCCCAGTCCCATCGGCCCTGGGCACTGCAGTCCCAGCCTCCTCAGGCCCAGTGCCCCCAGTTCCAGAACCCCAAGACCCGCCCAGGCCCAGCAGCCCTTTCCCCAGCAACCCCAGTCCCAGCCCAAACACCCCACCTCCTCCAGCCCCAACACCTGAAGCCCAACTCTCTCAGCCCCATCAGCCCTAGGCCCAACACCCTCAGCCCCAGCAGCCCCACCCGGCCCTGCTCCAGCCCCCCAGCACCAGCATTCCCAACACTCCTGTCACCAAGATGCCCAACTGCAACACCTCCAGAACCACCAGTAACAGGCCTGTCAGGCCCCCTGTGCCCAGCATCACCAGCCCAAACATCTCAGACCCAACACGTCACCCCAACATCCCCAGCCCCATCAGCCCTGGCACCTACAGTCCCAACAACCCCAACCTCAGCAGCTCCATCCCCAACACCTCAGCCCGGAACCCCCCAGCCCCAGCAGCCCTAGGCCCAGCACCCCAAATCCCAGCCGCCTCAGCGCTATCTACAACCCGAGCCCCAAACCCTCAGGCCCCTCCAGCCACAGGCCCCACAGCCCCAGCAGCCCAATGGCCACACCAGCCCCAACCCCTCAGCCCTGAAACCCCTCCCATCCCCCTCATCCCTCTGGCAGCTCCCGCAGCCTCTCACCCGCGGAGACGAGCAGCTCGTAGGTGTCCAGCATCACCTGGCGGTAGAGCTGCCGCTGCCATCCTGCCAGCGCTGCCCACTCCTGGTGGGAGAAGGCGATGGCCACCTCCTCGAACGGCGCCGCCATCTGCAGCCCCGGGGTCCCTGCGAGGCCTGGCAGGGCCCTTCTCCCGGCCTGGGGGCTGCGAGGCCGGAGCCTCCAATGCCGCTCGGCAGCTCGGGGGAAAGCTCGGCCGGAGAAACCCCCTGGCCTTGCCTTGCCTCGCCTCCTGGCGGCTGCTCCTGGCGCTCCGGGGCCGCTCGGGGCCGCTCGGGGGCTGGAGCTGCCGGCTCCCATCGGCCCTCGGGGAGGCGGAGCCGCTCGGCCACAGCAACTCGGCGAGGGAAAGGCTTCCCCGGGGGGGGCGAGGACACCTACCGGCTGCCCCTCGGTCAGGGCAGGGCATGGGGACAGGGGGATGGAGAGATGGGGGGGGTTGGGGGTGCAGGTCCCAGGGCTGATGGGACTCAGGGTTTCAGCCTTGAGGTGCTGGGGATGGCGGGAGGCTGGGGCTGGGCATTCCAGAACTGGGACTCTGGGCCTGAGAGGTCTGGGACCGCAGGGCCTGGGGCTGATGCCCCTCAGTCTGCTGGGGCTGGGGGGTTTAGGCCTGGGAAGCGCTGGGGATGGGGGTTCTGGGGACAGCACTGCCATCCCAGGAGTCCAGCAGACAGAGCTTCTCTCTGTGCCCCACACAGGCTTGAGCACCGTCAAGCCCCAGATTACCTGCAAGCTGGAGCGAGGGGAAACACCAGGCATGCTAGACACACCTCAGGAATGGTGGAGGCAGCAGAGCCCTGTGCCAGATCAGTCCCTGGAATCCATGTGGACCATGGAGGGTGACACCAGCAGTGTTTTGTCCATCTCCTTCTCCCATGAGGAGTGGGCAGCGCTGGTGGACTGGCAGCAGCAGCTCTACCGGGAGGTGATGCTGGACACCTACCAGCTGCTCATCTCGACCGGTGAGAGGCTGGGGGAGCTGGGGCTGGTGGGCTTGGGGGGTTTCAGGGCTGGGGGTGCTGTGGCCAGGGCTGCCATCCCAGCAGTTCAGCAGACAGAGCTTCTCTCTGTGCCCCACACAGGCTTGGTCACCGTCAAGCCTGAGATCATCTGCAAGCTGGAGCGAGGAGAGACGCCGTGTGTGCCAGACCCACCTCAGGAGCGGTGGAGGCAGTGGAGCCCTGTGCCAGACGAGTCCCTGGGATCCGTGGGGACAGTGGGGGATGACACCAGCAGCGTTTTGTCCGTCTCCTTCTCCCACAAGGAGTGGGCATCTCTGGCAGGCTGGCAGCGGCAGCTGTACCGGGAGGTGATGCTGGACACCTACGAGATGCTCGCCAACCTCGGTCAGCAGAGAGGATGGGGACATTAGGGTGAGGGGGCTGGTGTTCCTGGGCCTGAGGGGCCTATGGCAAGTGGTGCATGAGGGGTTGTGGCCTGGATTGCACAGGGGTCTAGGGGTGCTGGGATTGGGGATGCTGAACCCAGGGCTGATGGGGCTGGGGGTTTCAGGCCCAGGGGTGCTGGAACCTGGAGACCTGGGAGTGTTGGGTATGTTGGGACTGTAGGGGCTGGGGCTGTGGCTGCCATCCCAGCAGTTAAGCAGATGGTGCTTCTCTCTGTGCCCCACACAGGCTTGGTCACTGTCAAGCCTGAGATCATCTGCAAGCTGGAGCGAGGAGAGACGCCATGTGTGCCAGACCCACCTCGGGAGCACTGGAGGCAGCAGAGCCCTGTGCCAGACGAGTCCCTGGGATCCACGGGGACAGTGGGGGGTGACACCACCAGGAACTTGGGGAGCTCACCCACTAGTGAACCAAGCGGGAGCCAGGGGGGCCCAGAAGGGCACCCTCACCCTCACCTGGCCCCCCAGCCGCTGGAGAAGACCCTCGTCACGTGCCGTAAGCGCAATGAGAGCTTCAGGGGCCAGAGTGCACTGGCCACACACAAGCAGAACCACAGCAGGCCCTTCGCCTGCACCGAATGTGGAAATAGCTTCCGCCGGAAGAGCCACCTGACCAAGCACCGGCGCACCCACACAGATGAGCGACCCTTCACCTGCACCGAGTGCAGCAAGAGCTTTAGAGAGAAGAGTGACCTCAATAGACACCTGCGCATCCACACGGACGATCGACGCTCTGTCTGCAGAGAGTGTGGGAAGAGATTCATCCAGGAGCATCATCTGATCAGACACCAGCGCGTCCACACTGGGGAGCGGCCGTTCGTCTGCAGGGAGTGTGGCAAGAGGTTCAGCCAGAAGACACACCTGCTCACCCACCAGCGCATCCACACACGCGAGTGTCCCTTCACCTGCACCAACTGCAGCAAGAGCTTCAGCCAGAAGATACACCTCATGACCCACCAGTGCATCCACGCTGGGGAGCAGCCGTTCATCTGCAAGGAGTGTGGCAAGCGCTTCACCCTCAGGAGCAACCTGATGACCCACCAGCTCGTTCACACAGGTGAATGTCCTCTCGCCTGCACTGACTGCGGCAGCAGCTTCAGCCGGAAGAGCCACCTGATTTCCCACCAGCGCATCCACACAGGGGAGCGACCCTACACCTGCACCGACTGTGGCAAAAGCTTCAGGCAGAAGAGTGACTTGATCAAGCACCAGCGCATCCACACTGGGGAGCGGCCGTTCAAATGCACAGAGTGTGGGAAGAGCTTCAGCCAGAAGCAACATCTGATCAGGCACCAGCGCATCCACACAGGGGAGTGTTAAGTGGGCATATTGTATAGGAGGAAACTTAGAAAAACTTAGAAGGTTTAGGTCACTGAAATGCACACTGTCTGCTAGTAAAGGCTTTGAAGAGCCTGGATGTTGATGAGGGAGAAGATCATTCGCAGGCAGTCACAGATAAGGGAAAGCTGGAGTATGGTCAAGAGCAGAAAGCCGACGGGGAAAGGTCAGGAATATGTAATAGACATTTATGAACAGGGAGGTCTTTATGCTCTATTTGCTTGTTAGACCATACAGGTGCAAGTTGGGAGGATCAGCCCCTCGCACCCACTGGCTAATAAACACATTCCTACTTTATAACCCTTAATGGAGTTAGAGAGTTTGATTCCACAGCACAATTTGGGGACCCAGGTGGGACATGCTCTGTGTGCGACTGCAGGAGCAGTGAGGAGTGGGACATTCTAGGTGCTGCTGGACTCCTTCTCTGGAGAATCTCCCATCCCCAGCCGATGGCTGCAGGGAGAGAGGACAAGGGATGTGCCTTGGGGTAGGGATCCCTGCAGGGAGGGAGGGGATGAGTCTGTAGGTCATGTATGGGACACCATATGGGATGATGAGGAGCTAAATTGCTCGGCCCTGGAATTGTTGGACCCAACGGGACATGTAGTGAGGTAAGCTGGGGGGTTCCTATAGCTCCCTAAGACCTTGTAAGGTGTCTGGAGCTGGGGGTAGCTCTCATTGTATGTTAAGTGCTGTAAGTACCTGGTACCTTGTGTGGTTTGGTCCACGACATCGTAAATTGTGGATGCAGTCGGACTGATTGTAGCTAACAGTGTGTGAGTTGGACTGGCCCTGGAATGAAGGGCTCTGTGTGTTTGAGACGCAGCATCGCTGCGAAGTGAGTGAGGAGTTGTGCTTGTTGTGTGTTGTTAATTTGTTTGATGTATGAGAGAGTCTGGAGTTTGGCAGGAATCGAAAACTTCAGGTACTTTTGGGGAGAGAAGCAAACACACCAGGTGGGCTGGAGCTGCCGACCTGCAGGTAAAACCAGGCAGGGCATTTGCTCACTCTGAAAAGCAAAGGACAGGGGATGAGGGAATGAAGGGCCATGGGGACAGGGAACATGTGGGTCAGAGGGACAGGGGATGAGGGAATGAGGGGATGTGAGGACAGGGGGACATGGATGGGTCAGAGGGGCTCCGGCTGATTTTGCTGTGCGTGTTGGGCGTGGGGGACTCTGATCACCTTGAGTGTTAGACCTTTTTATTCTGGTTTTGCCACGCCCCACATTGCCTAAGTGTTGGGCCTAAGGTGTTGGGGCTGGGAGAGGTGTGGGTGTTTGTACTGGGGGTGCTGGGGCTGGTGCTGCTGTTGGGGTCCGAGAGTCTAAGAACGACACGGCGCGGCAAGCAGCTACGAAAATAAAGTACAAAATTTATTTTCATGCACAAGAGGTTAAAAAAACCCAGACTGGCCTACCAGGGACACTCTTCAAAGGTAGCAACTCCGATTGCATCTGTGGGGTTTTATTTAGAGTAAAAGCAGGTACATGCAAAATTATTAGTTGCAATCTCATTGGCTGGTCTAGGGGTACATTCTTCTCACTCCGGGACGTGAATTCTCATCCCAGGGGGTGTCTGGCTACCGTCTGCTTGTTATTTTTTTAACTAGCTCTGCCCAACCCACCCTACATCCTGTCATGAGGGTATCATGTTCTTAGACTCCACATCCTCAGTTTAGAGGGGGGTTGTCTCCGATTAGATCCTGCAGGAATCTCATGGGGGTGTTTATCAGGCACAGTCCTATTAACGATAGTAATAGAGGCAATATGAGGGGTCCTGCTAGCGCTGTTATGAGTGACCTTAGCCAGGGGCACCAATTAAACACACTCTCTTGCCAAGTTCTGGATTCTTGTCTTTCTTTTTCTCCACGTAACTCCCTTTAGTTTTTTTCTGACTCTACTGTGTGCCTGATGTGATTTCTTTTCCATGTCTAATAAGCTTCTCCTGTTCACTGACCACACCAAAATGCACATTGAAACACTCTGCGGGTTAACCCCACTGATGGTCCCAATGCTGCAACACTGAGAAAAGATTGTTTCAACCAGGGCAAGTTTAGGAGCTGGACTGATCGGTCAAATTGGAACAACTCATGCCCTCAAAGGCAGAAAATTCCTTATGGTATCTTAATAACAGATAATCAATTTCAGTTTTATTTTCTAAAACTAATGCTAGTTTCAAGATTTGAGGCCTCCAAGGCTCGGGCTATAATTGAGGTTCCTTGCCTGCTTACAAATACATCTCTCTAAATTATTATAATTCATGGGCATGGCTGCTGCTGGTGTTAAAAGGAGCCAGCGTAGTTTCAGATTTATGTGACAGTTTTGATCACTGCATGTAGTTTCCGAAGGTTTGAATGCTTGTGGGGATTCCCAGAATACCTGGAATACTGGGAAAATGGCATTTCAACAAAAGGCCACACTATTGTCTATTACACAAGCAAGTTTCCCCAAATATTTACAGAGGCTGCCAACCTGTGGGAAAATAAGGCTCCTCTTAATGGACACATTAACAATAATATTACAGTTCCCTTTCTTCAGCCTTAATTTTTAAAGGGGCCAAAGGAAGTGCTTGATGCCAATAGATTGGCTTCTTGACAAATTTATCTGAGCCGATTGCTGTTTTATCAGCAACAATCCCATCATTCATTTTCTCCACCACTGGCCTGTGGTCAGTATGGAGAATGGAACTGCCAACTAGTTCTTAAAATTTCCCTGATCTTTTTAGCGCTTTAGCCCAAATGTGTACCTCTGCCTGACAACGTTACTGCAGGCACTTCAAACGAGGTAGAATTTCAACCAACACCACTCTTGTGACTTCTGCTTTACTTGTCCTGCAAGGAAAAGCTTCTGGCCAAACTGAGAAAGTGTCTGTTAATGCTGATGAATACCTGTGCGCCCCTGTTTTATTGGGAGCTCAGACAGATCTATTTGCATTGCTATTAATCACACCCCAAAGGTTTGGGTTTGTTTTCCTGCCGTATTGATAATCAGTTTTCTGTCTTCCCTTGAATATTTCTCCGATTTTAAGCCAGAATCAGGGATTTGAAGTTTACCGCCTGGAATCAAAGCAGATTTTACTTCTCCTCGCTCCAGCTTGCAGATGATCTCAGGCTTGATGGTGACCAAGCCTGTGTGGGGCACAGAGAGGAGCTCCCTCTCTGGAACTGCTGGGATGGCAGCGCAGGCCCCAGCACCCCCAGCACCAGCACCTAAGCTCTGAAACCCCCAGCCCCATCAGGCTTGGGCCCTGCAGTCCCAAAACCCTCAGCCCCATCAGCCCCAGCACCTCCAGCCTCCTCAGGCCCAGCGCCCCCAGTTCCAGGAACCCCCAACCATCCCCAACACCTCAGCCCTGAAACTCTCAGCCCCATCAGCCTTGGACACATCATCCCCAGCACCCCCAATCCCAGCCCCCTCACCCCCAGCCCCTCACCCCAGTGTCCCCATCCCCCCCTGAGGTCGTAGGTGTCCAGCATCACATCCCAGGGGCCTGGGGGATGCGAGGCTGGAGCCTCCAATGCTCTGGGGCCCAAGATGGAGATTTGTAAACCGTGGGTGAACATCAACCACCGAGATAATGAGAATGACCCTTATCTTCTTGTGCCCAGAGTCCTTGAGATTGGACCCCTCGGGTAGGGCTGCACCTTAATGACTCTAAGCTGAGCTGATTTCATCCCCCTGGATGTGGGATGAGGTCCTGGGAATGAGGAACACATGTCATTGTGGAGAAAGAGATTAGTTTGAAATGAATTCACAGAATCACCAGGTTGGAAGAGACCCACAGGATCATGGAGTCCAACCGTTCCCATCAATCACTAACCCATGTCCTTCAGCACCTCATCCACCCGTCCCTTAAACACCTCCAGGGAAGGTGAATCAACCACCTCCCTGGGCAGCCTGTTCCATTAAAATCAGATGGACCCCAATGACCCACACGTGTCCCCCTGTCCCCGGGTCCCCCTGTCCCCGTGTCCCCTAATCCCCTGCCACTCTGACCCATCTATGTCCCCCTGTTCCTGTGTCCCAAAGTCCTCTCATCCTCTGTGCCTCTGACCCCCATGTCCCTCTGTCCCTTTGTTCCCTCATCCCCTGTCCTTTGCTTTTCAGAGTGAGCAAGTGTCCTGCCTGGTTTTACCTGCAGGTCGGCAGCTCCAGCCCACCTGGTGTGTTCGCTTCTCTCCCCACAAGTACCTAAAGTTTTCAATTCCTGCCAAACTCCAGACTCTCTCATACATCAAACAAATTAACAACACACAACAAGCACAACTCCTCACTCGCTTCACAGCGATGCTGCATCTCAAACACACAGAGCCCTTCATTCCAGGGCCAGTCCAACTCACACACTGTTAGCTATGAACAGTCCAATTGGATCCACAATTTATGATGTCCTTGAACCAAACCACACACTGTACCAGGCACATACAGCACTTAACATACAATGAGAGCTACTCCCAGCTCCAGACATCATCATACAAGGTCTTGGGGAGGTACAGACCTACAGACTCATCCCCTCCTTCCCTGCCGTTATCCCTACCCCAAGGCACATCCCTTGTCCTCTCTCCCTGCAGCCATCGGCTGGGGATGGGAGATTCTCTGGACAATCTGTCTGGCAGCACCTACAATGTCCCACTCAGAGAATCATAGAATCATAGAACAACCAGGTTGGAAGGGACCCATCGGATCTTCTAGTCCAACCATTCCTATCAAATGATTCTGCTCCCATTCTCTTCCCTCTCACACAGCTCATCCCTCGCTGAAACTGGACTTGAGGGATCCCCTCTCCTCCTCTTAAAAATATGCTGCAGCCGCACAGAGAGCGTGTCCCACCTGGGTTGACAAACTGTTCCATGGAATCAAACTCTCCAACTCCATTAAGGGTTATAAAGTAGGAATGTGTTTATTAGCTAGTGGGTGCAAGAAGGTGATCCTCCCAACTCGCACCCACTATGGTCTAACAAGCAAATAGAGCATAAAGACCTCCTTATTCATAAAGGCCTGTTACATATTCCTGACCTTTCCATGTTTCTTATTATAATTCAGTTCGAGAAGCTTCTCCCACAGTGGTGCAGGCGCAGTGTCTCCTGGTGCTCCTGGCCTGGGGGCTCAGGGCTGAAATCGCCTTCATCTCCCTCATGAATCACCCCTCAACTCACCCTGTGGCAGGCGCAGTCTCACCCTGCTCGAGCTTCAGAATCGCAGAGCAGGATGCAGGCGGCTTTCTGCTCTTGACCATATTCCAGCTTTCCCTTATCAGTGACTGTGTGTGAATGATCTTCTCCCTCAACATCCAGGCTCTTCAAAGCCTTTACTAGCAGACAGTGTGCATTTCAGTGACCTAAACCTTCTAAGGCTTCCTAAGTTTTCTCCTACATGATATGCCCACTCAACACTCCCCAGAGTGGATGAGCTGGTGTCTGACCATGTGTTGCCTCCGTCTGAAGCTCTTCCCACACTCTGTGCAGGTGAATGGCCGCTCCCCAGTGTGGATGCGCTGGTGCTTGATCAGGGTGCTCTTCAGGCTGAAGCTGTTGCCACAGTCAGTGCAGGTGAAGGGTCGCTCACCTGTGTGGATGCGCTGGTGTGTGACCAGGTGTTGCTTTACACTAAAGCTACTGCGACACTCGCTGCAGGTGAATGGCCTCTCACCTGTGTGGATGCGCTGATGCTTGATCAGGTCAGGTTTCTTCCTGAAGCTTTTGCCACAGTCGCTGCAGGTGAAGGGACACTCACCTGTGTGGATGCGCTGGTGTGCAACCAGGTGTGGCTTCTGTTTGAAGCTCTTCCCACACTCTGTGCAGATGAATGGCCGCTCCCCAGTGTGGATTCGCTGGTGGGTGATAAGGTTTCTCTTGTAGTTGAAGCTCTTGCTGCAGTTGGTGCAGGTGAAGGGGCCGCTGGGGATCTGTCTGTGTGTGGCCAGTGCACTCTGGCCCCTGAAGCTCTCATTGCGCTCACGGCACGTGACGAGGGTCTTCTCCAGTGGCTGGGGGGCCAGGCCAAGGTGAGGGTGAGGTTTACCTTCTGGGCCCCCCTGGCTCCTGCTTGGTTCACTAGTGGGAGAGCTCCCCATACTGCTGCTGGAGTCACCCCCCACTGTCCCCGTGGATCCCAGGGACTCAGATGGCACAGAGCTCCGCTGCCTCCACTGCTCCTGAGGTGGGTCTGGCACACACGGCGTCTCTCCTCGCTCCAGCTTGCAGATGATCTCGGGCTTGACAGTGACCAAGCCTGTGTGGGGCACAGAGAGAAGCTCCGTCTGCTGAACTGCTGGGATGGCAGCCCTGGCCACAGCACTCCCTGCCCCAGTACCCCCAGCTCCAGCACTCCCAGTCCCAGCACAAACACCCCAACCTCTCCCGGCCCCAACAACTCTGGCTAGAAACCCCCAACCCTATTACAGAATCACAGAATCACAGAACAACCAGGTTGGAAGGGACCTATTGGATCTTCTAGTCCAACCATTCCTATCTAACACTAAACCAAGTGCCTCAATACCTCATCCACCTGTGTCTTAAACACCTCCAGGGAAGGTGACTCAACCACCTCCCTGGGCAGCCTATTCCAATGCCCAATGACCCTCTGCGTGAAAAACCTCCTCCTAATCTCCAGCCTAAACCTACCCTGGCGGAGCTTGAGGCCATTCCCTCTTGTCATGTCCCCTGTCACTTGGGAGAAGAGCCCAGCTCCCTCCTCTCCACAACCACCTTTCAGGTACTTGTAGAGAGTAATGAGTTCTCCTCTCAGCCTCCTCTTCTCCAGGATAAACAACCCCAGCTCTCTGAGACGCTCCTCATAGGGTCTGTTTTCCAGCCCCTTCACCAGCCTCGTTGCTCTTCTCTGGACTCACTCCAGAGCCTCAACATCCTTCTTGTGCTGAGGGGCCCAGAACTGGACACAATATTCAAGGAGCGGCCTCACCAGTGCTGAGTACAGAGGGAGAAGAACCTCCCTGGACCTGCTGGTCACACCGTTTCTGATACAAGGCAGGATGCCATTGGCCTTCTTGGCCACCTGGGCCCTGCAGTCCCAGCACCCTCAGCCACATTAGCCCAACCTCACCCTATCCCAGCCCCCCCAGCCCCAGCATCCACAACACCCCCAGCCCCAAGATGCCAAACACCTCCAGGCCGACAAGGACTATGCCCCCCAGCCCCTGTATCCTATGCCCCAAATTCCCAGAAGCCCCATCCCCAGCACCCCCTGCCCAAACATCTGAGCCCCAACGCCTCACCCAACATCCCCAGCCCCATCAGGCCTGGGACCTACAGTCCCAACACCCCCACCCCAGGAGCTCCATCCCCAACACCTCAGCCCTGAACCCCCCAGCCCCAGCAGCCCTGGGCCCAGCATCCCCAGCACCCAAAATCCTAGTCCCCCCCAGCCCCCTCTGAACCAAGAGCCCCAACCCCTCAGCCCTGAATCCCCCACCCCCCATCCATCAGCCCTTTCCCAGCTCCCCCAGCCTCTCAGCACCCATAGGCAACCTAGGCTCAGCACCCCCAGGCCCAAGCTCTACAGATCCCCCAGCCCCATTAGCCCTGGGCACTGCAGTCCCTGCCTCCCCAGACCACTCACCCCCAACCCCTCAGCCCTGAACCCCCTCCCCCCCATCCCCCTCATCCCTCTGGCAGCTCCCGCAGCCTCTCACCCGCGGAGACGAGCAGCTCGTAGGTGTCCAGCATCACCTGGCGGTAGAGCTGCCGCTGCCATCCTGCCAGCGCTGCCCACTCCTGGTGGGAGAAGGCGATGGCCACCTCCTCGAACGGCGCCGCCATCTGCAGCCCCGGGGTCCCTGCGAGGCCTGGCAGGGCCCTTCTCCCGGCCTGGGGGCTGCGAGGCCGGAGCCTCCAATGCCGCTCGGCAGCTCGGGGGAAAGCTCGGCCGGAGAAACCCCCTGGCCTTGCCTTGCCTCGCCTCCTGGCGGCTGCTCCTGGCGCTCCGGGGCCGCTCGGGGCCGCTCGGGGGCTGGAGCTGCCGGCTCCCATCGGCCCTCGGGGAGGCGGAGCCGCTCGGCCACAGCAACTCGGCGAGGGAAAGGCTTCCCCGGGGGGGGCGAGGACACCTACCGGCTGCCCCTCGGTCAGGGCAGGGCATGGGGACAGGGGGATGGAGAGATGGGGGGGTTGGGGGTGCAGGTCCCAGGGCTGATGGGACTCAGGGTTTCAGCCTTGAGGTGCTGGGGATGGCGGGAGGCTGGGGCTGGGCATTCCAGAACTGGGACTCTGGGCCTGAGAGGTCTGGGACCGCAGGGCCTGGGGCTGATGCCCCTCAGTCTGCTGGGGCTGGGGGGTTTAGGCCTGGGAAGCGCTGGGGATGGGGGTTCTGGGGACAGCACTGCCATCCCAGGAGTCCAGCAGACAGAGCTTCTCTCTGTGCCCCACACAGGCTTGGGCACCGTCACGTGGGGGTTTCAGGGCTGAGGTGCTGGGGATGGATCTCCTGGGGCTGGTGGGTTCTGGGGGTTCTGGAACTGGGGGCACTGGGCCTGAGGAGGCTGGGACTGCAGTGCCCAGGGCTGATAGGGCTGTGGGATCTGTAGAGCTTGGGCCTGGGGGTGCTGGACCTAGGTTGTCTATAGGTGCTGGGGCTTGAGGTTTTGGGCTTCGGGAAGTAGGGGCTGCTAGAGCTGGAGGGTCTAGGGCTGCCAGGGCTGGGGGTTTCAGGACTCGGGGTTTTGGTCTGGAGGTGCTCAGCTGGGGCTGCTGTGGCCAGCACTGCCATCCCAGCAGTTCAGTAGACAGAGCTTCTCTCTGTGCCCCACACAGGCTTGGTCACCGTCAAGCCCGAGATCATCTGCAAGCTGGAGCGAGGAGAGATGCTCTGTGTGCCAGACCCACCTCAGGAGCAGTGGAGGCAGCAGAGCCCTTTCCCAGATGAGTCCCTGGAATCCATGTGGACCGAGGAGGGTGACACCAGCAGCATTTTGTTCATCACCTTCTCCCACGAGGAGTGGGCAGCGCTGGCGGAGGGGCAGCGGCAGCTCTACCGGGAGGTGATGCTGGACACCTATGAGATGCTCGCCTCGACCGGTGAGAGGCTTTGGGGTTGTGGGGGCTGGGGATGGGGGGTGGTAAGGCTCCTGGACCTCGGGTTGGTGGGTCTAGAGGTGTTGGGGGTGCTGGGGATGTTGGGGGAGCTGGCAGTGTTGGGGATGGCAGTGCTGGGGCTGGAGGGTATTAGGATCCAAGATCTTCCTGGACTTCAGCAAAGCCTTTGACACAGTTTCTCCCAGCATTCTGCTACGGAAACTGTCACCTCTGGCCTGGACACTCTCCTGGGGGCAAAACTGGTTGGCTGGAGGGCCCAGAGAGTGGTGGGAAATTGAGTTAACTCCAGCTGGAGGCCAGTGACAAGTGGGGTTTCCCCAGGGCTCAGTGCTGGGTCCAGTCCTGTTCAAGGTCTTCATTAATGACCTCGATGAAGGCATCGAGCGCTCCCTGAGCAAGTTTGCAGTTGACACTAAGCTGGCTGGAAGCTGGATCTGCTGGAGGGTCAGGAGGCTCTGCAAATGGATCTGAACAGGCTGGATCCATGGGCTGAGACCAATGGAATGAGGTTTAACATGGACAAATGTCGGGTCCTGCACTTGGGGCACAACAACCCTGAGCAGCTCCAGACTGGGAGAAGTCTGTCTAGAAACCTGCCTGGAGAAGAGTGACCTGGGGGTGTTGGTTGACAGCGACTGAACATGAGCCAGCAGTGTGCCCAAGTGGCCAAGAAAGCCAATGGCATCTTGGCTTGTATCAGAAACAGTGTGACCAGCAGGGCCCTCTTGTGCAAGAAGGTTAAAAAACAGACTGGGCACCAGTGACGCTCTTCAAAGGGAGCAACCTCGACTCTACCTTTTGGAGTTACATTTATAGTAGAAGCAAGCACATACAAAGGTATTAGTTGTAATCTTATTGGCTGGTCTAGGGCTACATCCAGTGTATTCGTGTTACATTCTGATAGATTCCAGCAATCTCTTATCTCAGGGGTGTGTTTGCATGAATAGCTTCCAGCCAGGCCTCTCCTTTTCTTTGAGATTGAATCAACATTCCTTCCATTCCTTTGCTTAAGGACCCTTACAGAGGGCTTAGTGCTGATGGGGCTGCTGGTTTCAGGGCTGAGGTGCTGGAACTGGGGGTGCTGGGGCCTGCGCTGCCATCCCAGCAGTTCAGCAGACAGAGCTTCTCTCTGTGCCCCACACAGGCTTGGTCACCGTCAAGCCTGAGATCATCTGCAAGCTGGAGCGAGGAGAGACGCCGTGCGTGCCAGACCCACCTCGGGAGCAGTGGAGGGAGCAGAGCCCTTTGCCAGACAAGTCCCTGGGATCCACGGGGACAGTGGGAGGTGACAGCAGCAGTGTTTTGTCCGTCTCCTTCTCCCACGAGGAGTGGGCCGAGCTAGCAGTGAAGCAGCGGCAGCTGTACCGGGAGGTGATGCTGGACACCTACGAGCTGCTCGTCTCAACAGGTGAGAGGCTTTGGAGCTGAGGAAAGGGATGGTGGGGCTGGGGGGCCTGGGGCTGGTAGGGGTGGGGGTTTCAGGGCTGAGGTGCTGGCACTGGGGGTGCTGTGGCCGGGGCTGCCATCCCAGCAGTTCAGCAGATGGAGCTTCTCTCTGTGCCCCACACAGGCTTGGTCACCATCAAGCCCGAGATCATCTGCAAGCTGGAGCGAGGAGAGACGCCGTGTGTGCCAGACCCACCTCGGGAGCGGTGGAGGCAGCAGAGCCCTGTGCCAGCTGAGTCCCTGGGATCCACGGGGACAGTGGAGGGTGACACAGGCAGGAACTTGGGGGGCTCACCCACTAGTGAACCAAGTGTGAGCCAAGGGGGCCCAGAAGGGCACTCTCACCCTCACCTTTGCCTGGAGAAGACCGTCGTCACGTGCTGTGAGCGCAATGAGAGCTTCAGGGGCCAGAGTACACTGGCCACACAAAAGCAGGTTCACACTGGCCCCTTCACCTGCAGGGAGTGTGGGAAGAGCTTCAACCAGAAGCATCTCCTGGTCAGACACCAGCGCATCCACACAGGTGAGCGCCCCTTCACCTGCACCAACTGCCTCAAGAGCTTCACAGACAAGAGCAGCCTGAGGAAGCACCAGCGCATCCACACAGGTGAGCGACCCTTCACCTGCACCGACTGCAGCAAGAGCTTTAGAAAGAAGAGTGACCTCAATAGACACCAACTCATCCACACGGGCGAGCGCCGCTCTGTCTGCCCAGAGTGTGGGAAGAGATTCAGCCAGAAGCAATACTTGACCAAACACCAGCGCATCCACACTGGGGAGCGTCCCTACATCTGCCAGGTGTGTGGCAAGAGCTTCAACCAGAAGTCACACCTGGTCTTGCACCAGCGCGTCCACACAGGTGAGCGTCCCTTCACCTGCACCGACTGTGGGAAGAGCTTCAGTCAGAAGAGCAGCCTGGTGAGGCACCAGCACATCCACACCGGGGAGCGGCCGTTCAACTGCGCAGTGTGTGGGAGGAGATTTAGCATGAAGCCACACCTGCTCACCCACCAGCGCATCCACTCTGGGGATCGTCCCTTCCTCTGCAGGGAGTGTGGGAAGAGCTTTAGCCAGAAACCACACCTGGTCACCCACCAGCGCATCCACACAGGTGAGTGTCCCTTCACCTGCACCGACTGCAGGAAGAGTTTCACCTACAAGAGCAGCCTCCTCGCCCACCAGCGCATCCACACTGGGGAGCGACCATTCACCTGCACAGAGTGTGGGAAGAGCTTCCGCCACAAGAAGAACCTCCTCGCCCACCAGCACATCCACACTGGGGAGTGTTGAGTGGGCATATTGTATAGGAGGAAACTTAGGAAAACTTAGAAGGTTTAGGTCATTGAAATGCACACTGCCTGCTAGTTAAGGCTTTGAAGAGCCTGGATGTTGATAAGGGAGAAGATCTTTCACACACAGTCACGGATAAGGGAAATCCGGAATATGGTCAAGAGCAGAAAACCGCCTGCATCCTGCTCTGCGGTTGTGGAGCTCGAGCAGGGCGAGACTTTCCTTGTTCTCTGTCTCTTTCTATCGTAAGTCGTTTTATGGGCATAATTAATAAAGTGCCAGTTTAGATTGAAATTTGACTCCCTTGACTCTCTTTGAATTATTTGCACTCTGAAATCATAAATGAAACAAACCATCAGGCGTCTGCTTACGGGCAGACTGTGACAGTGTCTTAGTGGGTGCTGGGGAGGGATGGCCCTGGGCTCTGGTCAGAAGATCCCAGTGGATTGATGTCCCAGCTGGGAAAAGTGGTTGGGGTGGAGGGGAGAGGGTAGGATATGGGCATGGGTGGGAAACGGCCGGGGTCTGGCTGGGCTAGGGTTTTATTTTCCCAGAAACCAAGATGGGAGGGTCCAAGTGAAGCCAGGCTGAGGGCAACGGGGTTCTGTCTGGGGTCATCCTCATGACACCAAGAAAAGAAGAGGATGGGATGGGACGGGATGGGATGGGTGTTTTCAGTGGAACCTGCAAAGCTCTGCCATTTCAACTACACCAACAGCCCCAGCAGCTCCAGCCCAGACACCCCCAGCCTTGCAGGTTCCACTGAAAATGCCTATTCCATCCCATCCCATCCCATCCCATCCCATCCCATCCCATCCCATCCCATCCCATCCCATCCCATCCCATCCTTCCTGAGAGATCCAGCATCAAATGTAATCCTACCTTTAAAAAACTGGAAAAAATAAAGGGGTGGGGGGGTTGGGATGGGGAGGGAACTGGGAAATGTTTCCACCTATTCTGTGTAGCTTGTTTTTTTTACTGTGTTCAGAGTATGTAATGTTGTTTTCACAAATCTGCCTAAACTAGAGGGATTATAAATTTTACATGTACCCGAACATTTTAATTCCAGGCCTGTCTCTGTTCCAGTGAATTCGTGCTAATTTAAATGACTCAAAAGGCGCTCCTTTAGGGTTTGTTTCCTCCCCTCTGCAGGGTGTGATCAGAGTACCTGCTCCTTGCCAACATGTTCATCAACTGGCTTTACTTAAGCATTTCTACGACTTCTCACAAAAGATCACCAGCAGACGTTCTTGCTCATATTTTGGGGAACTCTTACAGGACACAGAGTTATGTGGATCTAAATCCAGACTTCTGCCAGCACATTACACTTTTAATTTTCCAAATGCAATTGTCCCTTCCTTGTTTTTCTTGACTCTAGTGCCTCCACCGCTCCTGAGGTGGGTCTGGCACACACGGCGTCTCTCCTCGCTCCAGGTTGCAGATGATCTCGAACTTGACGGTGACCAAGCCTGTGTGGGGCACAGAGAGAAGCTCCGTCTGCTGAACTGCTGGGATGGCAGCCCTGGCCCCAGCCCCTCCAGGCCCAGCAACCCCATCCCCATCAGCCCTAGACACTGCAGTCCCAATACCCCTGACACCTCCAATACCCCCGACACCTCCAAGCCCCCAAGTTCCAGCACCCCAGGCCCCAGCACCCCAGCCCCGAAGCCCCCATCCCCATTAGTCCTAGGCACTGCAGTCCCAACACCACTAGCTCCCCAGCCCCAACGTCTCCATCCCCAGCACCCCCAGCACCTCAGCCCTGGGTCCAGCACCCCCAGCACCATCAGCCCCAGGCTCCCTACATCCCAAGCCCCAACACCTCCAGTCCAACCAGCCATAGGCCCCCTCAGCCCCAGCACCCCCTGACCTGAAACCACCAGCCTCATCAGCTCTGGACCCTGCAGTCCAACCAGCCATAGGCCCCCTCAGTCCCAGCCCCCCCAGCATTGCCAGACCCAACACCTCAAGCCTGAACCCCCCAGCGCCATCAGCCCTTGGTTTTTGTCTAAAATTGGTATATATACCTACCGCTTTTACTTTTTCTAGAAGGGCGTCCAATTCAGCACTGAATTGTAAAATAAAGATTATTGCTTTTGCTTCAAAGACTTTGTCCTTTTCAATATTTTACCAGCGAACAAGTGGTTCTCACGATCTCACATGCAGCCAATATCACACATGAAACTTAACAGCCAGGGTGTTTGTTAAATATACTAAGAAGTTTGTTAAATATACTAAGGGGTTTGTTAAATATACTAAGAAGTTTGTTTGTTTGTTTTATAAAGAGTGCAGTTTTACCGAAGAAATATACATGGTTGAAAGCAGCATTAGAATCATAGAATCACCAGGTTGGAAAAGACCCACTGGGTCATCAAGTCCAACCATTCCCATCAATCACTAACCTGTGTCCCTCAGAACCTCGTCCACCCGTCCAGGGAAGGTTACTCAACCCCCTCCCTGGGCAGCCTGTTCCAGTGCCCAATCACCCTTTCCAAGAAATATTTTTTCCTGATGCTCAGCCTGAACCACCCCTGGAGGAGCTTGAGGCCATTCCCTCTCGTCCCGTATAGGTTGCAAATAACTGAGAGATGTAAATTAATCATCAAATGGTCCCACTCTCAGATTTGAACATTTTGATAGGAATGGTTGGACTCGATGATCCGGTGAGTCTTTTCCAACCTGGTGATTCTACGATTCTCTGATTCCTTTCTCGTATTTTATTGTTTAAAGCAATTGCCGAAATGCTTGCCGCAGCGTTATTCCGTCAGCTCTCTCTCTCTCGGTTTGAAGTTTACCCATGAGCTCTCTCAATTTTAAGTTTACCCTCGGCTTCCTTCCCAGAGGGAGGAGTTCTCCCTGCTTCCAATGGCATGGTCGCCACAGCAACATTCTCCCAGCCACTGGTCTGCGGGAGAGCCTTGCTGATGCATTCCCACCGCAGCCCTTCGACTCCGCACCCAAGAGCTGCAATGCCGGAGGACTCGACCGTTGTGTTGGACGATGGAGTGAAGAACACGTCCCCTTAAGAGCTTAAAAATGGACAACTCCTTTGTGGAAGAAGTGGCTGCATCGTTGGTGAGAGAATTTCTCAGTAGAAAGGTAACTCGTCTCCGTTTTCTCCCACTAGTGCGAATGAGAATGACACATGAAAAATGTGAAGCGTTGAAGCCTTGAGGAATGCTGGGAGGGATTGGGGGGGACTTCTTCCAGCCTTAAAGCAGCTAGACCTGAACGAGCCTGCCGGGTAAATATCCGCACTACATTTCCCACCATTCTTTTTCCTCGCTGAAGATGGAAGCCTCCTTCCTCCTTGTCGGAGAAAGTCTGCTTCTTACGCACACGCGCCTGAAAAACCCAGAATTAAAAGGAGAAATGCAGTTTTAGTGCTTGTTTCATTAACGACTTCTCTTGCTGTTTCCCAGCTGTTTAGGAGAGGCACAAACAGCTTCCCAGAATAACCACTTTTTTTTTAAAAAAAGAGGCAAAAATAACAGTTATAGAGAAATTAGTAACATTTTTTTTCTTTTTTTTCCCTCAGTTTTCAATAATAGGCAGGCAGCAGATTTATCTGGGGGAAAAGGGGGAAAGCGGTCATTATAGATATTATTATATAGGTCATTATTGATAGGAATAGTTGGACTTGATGATTCGATGGGTCTCTTCCAACCTGGAGATTCTATGATTAAGTTTGAGGATTCTGAACCAGCTGATGCGGTGGAGATCTGACAGAATTCCAGCCCGAGACTGATCAGAATAACTTCCATCTCCTGACAAAGTTTCTGAAACCTGGTCTGAATCTCCGGAGCACTACACTACGTGTCGTGTTCTGACTTTGTAATTATGCAAGTCAGAATCACATTTGTGAAAAGCTGTATCGCATCTTGGTGGAAAAAGCAAATACTGTATTTTCTATACTATCTAGATCAGAAGTGCAGATGTCAGCAGGCGCCTTCACACAGAGGAGATGGTCTCCTGAGGCTGTTTAGCTCCTGAATTACCTGCATGGAGATCTTTTTCAATTTCAATAATTTCCACCTCATGGAAAACGTTGCCACCTTAATGATTTTCACATATGTGGGCAGCAGTAATGCAAGGTGGAGCTGGCCTCTTCTCCCAAGTGACAGGGGACAGGACAAGAGGGAATGGCCTCAAGCTCCACCAGGGGAGATTTAGGCTAGAGATTAGGAAGAAGTTTTTCATGGAAAGGGTCATTGGGCATTGGAACAGGCTGCCCAGGGAGGTGGTTGATTCCCCTTCCCTGGAGGTGTTTAAGGGACGAGTGGACAAGGTGCTGAGGGACATGGTTTAGTGTTTGATAGGGATGGTTGGACTCGATGATCCGATGGGTCCCTTCCAACCTGGTGATTCTATGATTCTAAGGTTGTACCAGGTTATAAGAGTTAGCTTATTATTATCAACTGTAGCTTTAATGTATTCAGAAGTTTCATATTACATGCAATCAAGTCAAGAATAAAAGCTTCGGTAAATTACACTGTCTGAAGGACTCTGAAATCTGAGACTTTTCCTTCCTAGGGTTTGAAGAAAACCCTCACCACCATGGACCGGGAGCTTCCACGTTCTGCACTTAGCGTCAATAACAGGAATGAACTTCGGGAAGTCCTCCATCTGCACTCCTTGTACAAACAAAACAAGGTAAGGAAACAGATTGTGCATCCCGGAATGTTACATGGGATGGCATGAAACTCAGCCAGCTCCACCGAGAGTGTTGTGAATGACCAAACTGTACAGAACTCAGGCTTGTGCTGCAGGCATAGAATCATAGAATAACCAGGTTGGAAGAGACCCACCAGATCATCGAGTCCAACCATTCCCATCAAACACTAAACCATGTCCCTCAGCACCTCCTCCACCCGTCCCTTAAACACCTCCAGGGAAGGTGAATCAACCACCTCCCTGGGCAGCCTCTGCCAGTGCCCAATGACCCTTTCTGTGAAAATTTTTTTCCTAATCTCTAGCCTGAATCTCCCCTGCCGGAGCTTGAGGCCATTCCCTCTTGTCCTGTCTGTGGTCTCAATTCAGCTGCTAAAAGGTTAAAAAAAAAAAATTTCTTAACAACTCCCCATCACAAAAAGCCATAACAGACCAGTGATCCACCCAAATAAACAAGCAGTTCACAAATCCTTTTTGCACCAACTATTTAAGATGAAGCCCTTGACAGAGCAAGTATCCTGCTAGAAACTGACCATAAAAACCTGGAAAACTGCCAGGAGGAGAGGGACCTGAGGGTGTTGGTTGACAGCGACTGAAAATGAGCCAGCAGTGTGCCCAGGTGGCCAAGAAGGCCAATGGCATCCTGGCTTGGATCAGAAATGGTGTGACCAGCAGGGCCAGGGAGGTTCTTCTCCCTGTGTACTCAGCATTGGTGAGGCTGCTCCTTGAATCCTGTGTTCAGTTGTGGGCCCCTCAGCACAAGAAGGATGTTGAGGCTCTGGAGCGAGTCCAGAGAAGAGCAACAAAGCTGGGGAAGGGGCTGGAGAACAGGCCTTAGGAGGAGCGACTGAGAGAGCTGGGGGTGTTTATCCTGGAGAAGAGGAGGCTGAGGGGAGACCTCATTGCTCTCTACAACTCCCTGAAAGGAGGTTGTGGAGAGGAGGGAGTTGGGCTCTTCTCCCAATGGACAGGACAAGAGGGAATGGCCTCAAGCTCCACAAGGGGAGGTTCAGGCTAGAGATTAGGAGGAAATTTTTCCCAGAAAGGGTCATTGGGCATTGGAATAGGCTGCCCAGGGAGGTGGTTGATTCACCTTCCCTGGAGGTGTTTAAGGGACGGGTGGATGAGGACTTGAGGGACTTGGTTTAGTGTTTGATAGGAATGGTTGGACTCGATGATCCGATGGGTCTCTTCCAACCTGGTTGTTCTATGATTCTATGATTTTTCTTTATCATATTCAGCACAGAAACAGCTTTGAGCTCTCGACTCTCTCTAACTGACATCTTCCAGATTCCTGGATTGACTGTATGATCCCTTCTGGGATACAGCTGTAGGCAACTAAATCTAATAAGTTAGCTAATAAGCTAGTTAATAAGTTCAGCTACAGTACAGCACAAAAGAACATCCCATCTTAGGCTGCAGCAGGACTGATGATGAGTTTCAGTCGTCACCAAGAACTTTATGTTTCTTTTCGTAAAGGCAAAAGAGAACCCCCTGAAAACCCTTCTTGAAATTATAACTAATTACTTCCTCGAGCACCGTGGGTCTTCCAGAAACACCAGTTCAACGGCTGCTCTGTCAGCTCCACAAAATAAGAACTTAACGTCTCATCCACCCAACTCCTCGGAGGAAGATCATGTCCGTGGGAGTTCTATAGGGGTTGACGAAAGCGAAGCTCAAGCCTACAGGTACACTCTGATTTCTTTCTTTTTACCCTATAGAGTCACCAATTTTTTAAAATTCAATAAGGGAAATGGTGTTGAAAATGTCATAATTTATACCTTCAGCTACACTATATTTTGTTAATTATCCTAGTAACACAAAACTTAAATTTCCAGATTATTTGAATCTTCTTCGCAAACCAACTTTTTTGTTCCCTATAAATTATGAAGATTGATAACCTCAATTCCATCTTTCAGTCACTGAAGAGCATAGAAATCTGAGCTTTTATGCCTTGTAAGTTATAAATATTCAAATTGAAACACGATGTTTGAAGTTTCGCCTTTTTCTTCCTTGTAGATGTGGTGCTGAGAATCCACCAGATAAACTCCTTCCATCCAGAAGACATCAGCACAAGAGCGAAAAATGCCATACGGGGACCACACACAACAGCCACTTAGCTTCTGATGGGGATAAGAAATTAAAAGATAGTCGAGAAGATTTAACAGTAGTTTCTGAGGAGCTGAAATCCACAATGAAGAAAAAGCCAAGGTCAAAGTCTGGTCTCATTGCCAGAGGAATGACGACTGCACCAGGAGCAAGTTCCCCAGAGGTGATTTCCAACACTTACAAAACATGTGGCTTGTCCGTGGATTTTGTATCTAACCTTCTGAACCTTCCTGTTCAATGTCTTCATCAATGACCTGGATGAGGGCATTGAGGGTACCCTTTAGCAAGTTTTCAGATGACACAAAGCTCTGTGGAAGTGTGGATCTGCTGGAGGGTAGGGAGGCTCTGCAAAGGGACCTAAACAGGCTGGATCCATGGGCTGAGTCTAATGGGATGAGGTTTAACACGGCCAAATGCCGAGTTCTGTACTTGGGGCACAATAACCCTGTGCAGAGCTACAGACTGGGAGAAGTCTGTCTAGAAAGCTGCCAGGAAGACAAGGACCTGGGGGTGTTGGTTGACAGTCGACTGACCATGAGCCAGCAGTGTGCCCAGGTGACCAAGGACGCCAATGGCATCCTGGCTTGGATCAGAAATGGTGTGACCAGCAGGTCCAGGGAGATTCTTCTCCCTCTGGACTCAGCACTGGTGAGACTGTTCCTTGAATCCTGTGTTCAGTTGTGGGCCTCTCAGCACAAGAAGGATGTTGAGGCTCTGGAGCAAGTCCAGAGAAGAGCAACAAAGCTGGTGAAGGGGCTGGAGAACAGGCCTTATGAGGAGTGGCTGAGAGAGCTGGGGGGGTTTATCCTGGAGAAGAGGAGGTTGAGAGGAGACCTCATTGCTCTCTCCAAGTCCCTGAAAGGAGGTTGTGGAGAGGAGGGAGCTGGGCTCTTCTCCCAAGGGACAGGACAAGAGGGAATGGCCTCAAGCTCCACCAGGGGAGATTTAGGCTGGAGATTAGGAGGAATTTTTTCATGGAAAGGGTCATTGGGCATTGGAATAGGCTGCCCAGGGAGGTGGTTGATTGACCTTCCCTGGAGGTGTTTAAGGCACATGTGGACGAGGTCTTGAGGGACTTGGTTTAGTATTTGATAGGAATGGTTGGACTAGAAGATCCGATGGGTCCCTTCCAACCTGGTTGTTCTGTGATTCTGTGATTCTGCAATTAAGCCATTTGCAAATAATATTAAAATGACTTCTGCATGCTAATATATTAAATCTGCATTCCAAAATGAGTGGTAAGTGAGGGAAGTGGATCTGGTTAATTCAGAAATTCAAACTGCTTCAGACAGAGCCACTATAACTACCCACTTCGTGTCTGGGATCACAGGTTATAGAATTTCATTATAAATGTTTTCCATTCTTTATATATCAACACGTGGGATTTCCCATTCTTCTAGGAAAACTGCTTCTTTTTCTTTTACCCTTAGCAGAATCTACTCTTTTCAATGTTTTCTTAGCTGTGGGTATGTTCTTACTCAAATTTTTTTCAAAAATCCCACACTTAATCAGTAGCAATTTGGAACTGAGAGTCATTTTCAGTCAAAAAAATATTTCTAAATGGGTCCAATCAAACCAATCAGACCTTCCCTGGAGGTGTTTAAGGCACAGGTAGATGAGGTGCTGAGGGACATGGTTTAGTGTTTGATAGGAATGGTTGGACTCGATGATCCGATGGGTCTCTTCCAACCTGGTTGTTCTATGATTCTATGATATTCCATCAGTTTTAAAACGCTTACTTGCTCTTTTATCCTTTATGTTGCTTTTATATAGACTTTTCCTGTCTAAAATCAGGCTTGTAAGAATGATCAATTGGAATATTTTAAACATATCGTTTAGATAATAACAAAGAGGATATGGAAGTTAAATAGATTAGTCGGAGTTTTCTAAATGTCGCTGATCTGGAAGTAAACCCTAGATACCTGCAGTGGGCAGTCTTTCCAGTAAAATGTCTTATATTTCTTGGTTTCCCGAGTTGGATACAACCTCAAAGTTAAGATTTTAGAAGAAGTATTTAGTGGTATATAGTATCTTTATTACTGTTCACGTTTTAAGTGAAAATATGTATGTCATAGAATCATAGAACAACCAGGCTGGAAGGGACCTATCGGATCATCCAGTCCAACCATTCCTGTCAAGCACTAAACCATGTCCCTCAGCACCTCATCTACCTGTGCCTTCAACAGCTCCAGGGAAGGTGAATCAACCACCTCCCTGGGCAACCTATTCCAATGACCCTTTCTGTCTAAATCTTCCTCCTGATGTCCAACCTAAACCTCCCCTGGTGGAGCTTGAGGCCATTCCCTCTTGTCCTGTCCCCTGTCCCTTGGGAGAAGAGCCCAGCTCCCTCCTCTCCACAACCTCCTTTCAGGGACTTGGAGAGAGCAATGAGGTCTCCTCTCTGCCTCCTCTTCTCCAGGATAAACACCCCCAGCTCCCTCAGATGCTCCTCATAAGGCCTGTTCTCCAACCCCTTCACCAGCTTTGTTGCTCTTTTCTGGACTCACTCCAGAGCCTCAACATCCTTCTTGTAGTGAGGGGCCCACAACTGAACACAGGATTCAAGGAGCGACCTCACCAGTGCTGAGTCCAGAGGGAGAATTACCTCCCTGGACCTGCTGGTCACACCATTTCTGATCCAAGCCAGGATGCCATTGGCCTTCTTGGCCACCTGGGCACACTGCTGGCTCATGTTCAGTCGGCTGTCAGCAATTAAAGAAAATCTGATTTACTCTGTAACCCGATTGTTAATAATAAACAATTTTTTTAGCCCAAAAATTAGTGATAGGGCTTTCTTTTGCTTTTTGTGTTTCTTTAAAGATGCTCAACTCTTAATCTATGGTTTTAATGGCTCTTATTCCTAGGATGTGGAGAAAAGGAGGCTTTCAAAACGATCCACTAGTTCAAGTAGCTCAGTGCAGTTCAAGGGTGAAGAACGTGAAGAAAATTACCTGAATATCCCAAGCACTGATTTTCAAGAAAACAAAAGGTCTTCAACACAGCTAAATATGGAGTTTGCATCTAAGACTATGTCGAGCTCACACGTGAGTTCAGCATATGAAAAACTAAGAAACTTTCCTAAAGAGGTTGATGACTCTTTTGGCAAACTTCTGTCTGAAAGAGAGAGGACCAGGACAGAAGAAAGAAAATCAGCTCCAGGTTGTGATGCAGACAGCAATGAGAAAAGCCTTAAAGTCAGTGCCTCTCACAGACATTCAGGATCTGGAAGAGAGAAGAGAGAAAGATCCCTCAAGAAAAATGAGAGTCGATCGTCAGGCCACAGGTAAGATTGTTTGTAAGTATTCCATTTCATGGAAAGGGTCACTGGGCATTGGAACAGGCTGCCCAGGGAGGTGGTTGATTCACCTTCCCTGGAGGTGATTAAGGGATGGATGGACGAGGTGCTGAGGGACATGGTTTAGTGTTTGATAGGAATGGTTGGACTCAATGATCCGATGGGTCTCTTCCAACCTGGTGATTTTATGATTCTGATTCTATGAGGCAGCAGTATGCCCAGGTGGCCAAGAAGGCCAAGGGCATACTGGCTTGTATCAGAAATGGTGTGACCAGCAGGATGTATGTTGAGGCTCTGGAGCGAGTCCAGAGAAGAGCAATGAAGCTGGTGAAGGGGCTGGAGAACAGGCCTTATGAGGAGCGGCTGAGAGAGCTGGGGGTGTTTATCCTGGAGAAGAGGAGGCTGAGAGGAGACCTCATTGCTCTCTCCAACTACCTGAAAGGAGGTTGTGGAGAGGAGGGAGCTGGGCTCTTCTCCCAAGGGACAGGGGACAGGACAAGAGGGAATGGCCTCAAGCTCCACCAGGGGAGATTTAGGCTGGAGATTAGGAGGAAGTTTTTCGCAGAAAGGGTCATTGGGCATTGGAATAGGCTGCCCAGGGAGGTGGTTGATTCCCCTTCCCTGGAGGTGTTTAAGGGGCTGGTGGACAAGGTGCTGATGGACATGGTTTCAACAAGACAGAAGAGGGAGCTGTTTCCTAAGCAGAGTGCATCTAATCTTCTTTCCAAACAAAACCAGGGACATTGCTGACAGGTGATTTGAGTTAAAGCCAGTAGAACATTTGAATTCCTGCTGAGCTCTGAGCTACTGAAAACTCTCACTGAAAGCAGCAGGGTTGCTGATACTCCTGCCGTTAACTGGAAGTAACAGAGAGTATAAGTGAGGCTCCAAATAAACATCGAGCATATAAAATCTGGCCCTTGCAAGATTTTTATATCCCTTTGGCCAAATCCTGCAGTGTTTGAGAACCTTTCATGATTTGGCCAGAATGCTTGAATGTTTTGAGGCATGAAAAATTACAGCGAAGAAGCAGGTATTTGTTTAGATTCTCTTCCGTTCTCTGTTACTTCTACCTCATGCTTCTGACATGTTTTTTTTTTTTTTTCACAGAAAGGGTCATTGGGCATTGGAATAGGCTGCCCAGGGAGGTGGTTGATTCACCTTTCCTGGAGGGGTTTAAGGGACGGGTGGACGAGGTGCTGAGGGACATGGTTTAGTGTTTGATGGGAATCGTTGGACTCGATCCGATGGATCTCTTCCAACCTGGTGATTCTACGATTCTATGACTTTAATATTAAGTATTTAGATGAGCAGCTGAAAATCTCTATAGGATTAACCACCGCTGGTTCATTCACAGGGATCTAGGATTCTATTTGTGTTTCCCAGAGAAATCTAAAGACATACAAATCTTTCTTTTCCCTTCCCCTTGCTGCACTTTTTCATTCTCTCATCCTCAAAACAGAACAAACAAAAAAAGCTGTTGTTGCATACAGGCTACAGGCATCAATTTTCTACAGATGGGAAAAAAATGAAGTAAAAAACACTTCCATGCTTCAACGGAGAACTAGGTGTTATTAATAAATGCTTTCAAATTGAGTGGGCAGAAGTACCTTGCTATAAAATATCCTGCGGACCCGAAGTATTTTGACTCATGCCTTTTAATGAAAGAAAAGATCATGCTTGTTTTTCAGCAACTACCTGATTCTGAGCTACTGCATGACATGTGTGCTGTGGGGTAGCTTGAAAGGCCAGGTCTGTGACTTGGTATTGCAGCCTTATTAATATAATGTATTAATATATAAGGGATCTGAACAGGAATGGGGCAGAGGGCTGAGTCCAATGGGATGAGGTTTAACACGGCCAAATGCCGGGTCCTGCACTTGGGGCACAACAACCCTGTGCAGAGCTACAGACTGGGAGAAGTCTGGCTGGAAAACTGCCAGGAGGAGAGGGACCTGGGGGTGTTGGTTGACAGTCGACTGACCATGAGCCAGCAGTGTGCCCAGGTGGCCAAGAAGGCCAATGGCATCCTGGCTTGGATCAGAAATGGTGTGACCAGCAGGTCCAGGGAGGTTCTTCTCCCTCTGTACTCAGCTCTGGTGAGGCCCCTCCTTGTATCCTGTGTTCAGTTGTGGGCCCCTCAGCACAAGAAGGATGTTGAGGCTCTGGAGCGAGTCCAGAGAAGAGCAACGAGGCTGGTGAAGGGGCTGGAGAACAGGCCTAATGAGGAGCGTCTGAGGGAGCTGGGGGTGTTTATCCTGGAGAAGAGGAGGCAGAGAGGAGACCTCATTGCTCTCTACAACTACCTGAAAGGAGGTTGTAGAGAGGAGGGAGCTGGGCTCTTCTCCCAAGGGACAGGGGACAGGACAAAAGGGATCCACCTCAGGATCCACCAGGGGAGGTTCAGGCTGGAGATTAGGAGGAAGTTTTTCACACAGAGGGTCACTGGGCATTGGAATAGGTTGCCCAGGGAGGTGGTTGATTCCCCTTCCCTGGAGGTGTTTAAGGGACGGGTGGTTGAGATGCTGAGGGACTTGGCTTAGTGTTTGATAGGAAAGGTTGGACTTGATGATCCGTTAGGTCTCTTCCAACCTGGTTATTCTATGATTCTATCATCTGTAAGAAGGATGTATTTATCACCAAACCGATTGTACAGAATAGAGTGAGGGTCTATAATGGAATGGAATTAATGATCGTTAGGAACTGTGGAAAAAATAAATAGCTATCGAAGTCGATACCTAACCTCAGATTAAGATCTTTCTATTGCTTTTCCAGTAAAACCATGTTGAATAATGGAAAGTCTAAAGAGTGATAGAAGGTCAAGATTTCCCTGTGTTTCGCAGCTTGAGCAAACGAAATTGGGGAGAGGCTAGCAAACCCACTTCACAGCAGTTGTGAAACTGTTCCTTTGTTTCAGCTACAGAGATGTACTATGTTTGTTGCTTGTGCGGCCTCTAAAGTTGAAGTGTTCTCCTAATTTTTTGTGCCTCTTAAGCTGTCAGTGTAAGGAGTGGGACCCTTCAGTTCTCAGCTGAATAGTTGAGATGTGGAAACCCTTTGGTTCTCAGCTGAATAGTTTTGAAATGAGTAAATCTGAGCCAACCAGCTGCATTCTGGACTGGGCAGTTCTACAGAGACTATCAGCCGACCAAACTGGGAATAAAGTGGTTCCACTTAAAGTGGAACCACTTTATTCCCAGTTTGGTCGGCAGATAGTCTCTGTAGAACTCTGTTTCACTTCTGATAGTTCAGAAGAAAACCATCATATTGAGATGTTTGAGCTTCTAGTTTCCTTGCATAGAAACCAACCAACCTCCCTCGCTGAGTTCCAAGAAAAATAGTGTAGAAACTAGAATCAGAGCCACGAAGGAAGAAAAAAAGCATAAAACTGGAATCAAAGGCCCAAGGGAATGAAAGGACTTAGCAATCGGGACCTGAAGTTTAGGATAATCTTGCCAATTTCATAGAAACTAGAAGGGAATGACTATCAGAGAGGCAAAAAGAAATGGGAATATCGTTATATCAGAACAAAATTTTCCTCCTGCCATTTGTGAGCAAAAGGATACAGCGATGGACACCGTTGTCCAAAGGTAGAGATCTATAATAGAGTTTCAGGAGCAAGGAAGATAATTAGTAGTTGAATAATTCTCTCACAGAATCATAGAACAACCAGGTTGGAAGAGACCCATCGGATCAAGTCCAACCATTCCTATCAAACACTAAACCATGTCACTCAGCACCTCATCTACCTGTCCCTTAAATACCTCCAGGGAAGGTGAATCAACCACCTCCCTGGGCAGCCTATTCCAGTGCCCAATGACCCTCTGTGTGAAAAACTTCCTCCTAATCTCCAGCCTAAATCTCCCCTGGTGGAGCTTGAGGTCATTCCCTCTTGTCCTGTCCCCTGTCCCTTGGGAGAAGAGCCCAGCTCCCTCCTCTCCACAACCTCCTTTCAGGGAGTTGTAGCGAGCAATGAGGTCTCCTCTCTGCCTCCTCTTCTCCAGGATAAACACCCTCAACTCTCTCAGCCGTTCCTCATAGGGCGTGTTCTCCAGCCCCTTCACCAGCTTCGTTGCTCTTCTCCGGACTCAGTCCAGAACCTCAACATCCTTCTTGTGCTGAGGGGCCCACAACTGAACACAGGTTTCAAGGAGCGACCTCACCAGTGCTGAGTCCAGAGGGAGAATTACCTCCCTGGCCCTGCTGGTCACACCATTTCTGATCCAAGCCAGGATGCCATTGGCCTTCTTGGCCACCTGGGCACACTGCTGGCTCATGTTCAGTTGGCTGTTGACCAACACCCCCAGGACCCTCTTCTGGCAGTTTTCCAGCCAGACTTCTCCCAGTCTGTAGCTCTGCATAGGGTTGTTGTGCCCCAAGTACAGGAACCACTTCATTAGGTTCATTAGGAACCACTCTCCTACTTATCCAGTTCTCCTAATGGTGTCTGCCATACTCTCCTTTGCTGTACCAGCAGTCTTGACTACAAACGGAATGTGAGCTGGTGGTTTCCTTTCGGAAGTCTGCCAGTCCAGATGGATATTTCAGACCGTAGGGACTATTTTATGACTGTGTAGCTTGGCTTCAGATGCCTTTTCCAACCAAAACCTAAGTGTCTCTGAATGCACTTCATCTCCACCACCAGGAAAGTGAGTGCCAGTGAGTCCAGAGCCAGAATTTCTCTTCCTGCAGTAGTCTCTCAACTGAATTTGCCTTAGCTGGGCAGTCTTTAGTTGTTCCCAAAATATCCCTCATTATTTGGTAATAAGCATTTTTCTAGCCGCACTCTGTGTTCTAACACAAATAGGTTTAGGGTTGGTGAATTACCATAGATACCAAGTTCCTTAGTGGAACATTACTCATGTTTCACAGAATCTTCGAAATGACAGATGGAAAAGACCTTTTTAAGGTAATTTGTTTCTATGGCAGATTATTCATTACTATGTGTGTGTGTGTGTATATATATATATATATATATATTTGCTGTAATGCTTTTTCCAGGGCTTTGTCTAGTCCAGTCATTTGCATGACTCAAGAAACACCACTCCCTTGAGTCTATATTCCTGTGTCTAGCAGTCCTCGCTCTTAGGAATTTTTCCCTTATGTTTACCTTGAATTTGCTTTTTTTCTGTCTTTTTATAGAATCATAGAACAACCAGGTTGTAAGAGACCCACCGGATCATCGAGTCCGACCATTCCTATCAAACACTAAACCATGTCCCTCAGCACCTCATCCACCTGTGCCTTAAACCCCTCCAGGGAAGGTGAATCAACCACCTCCCTGGGCAGCCTGTTCCAATGCCCAATGACCCATTCTGTCAAAATCTTCCTCCTGATGTCCAGCCTAAACCTCCCCTGGCGGAGCTTGAGGCCGTTATGCAGGTACAGGAATTGGGCTTGATGATCCTTGTGGGTCCCTTCCAAATCAGGCCATTCTATGATTCTATGATCCTATTTAACACCAGCCAGAGAACCCCAAATGACCTCAGTATGTGCCAACATACTCATGCAATGTGTGTGAGCAACGTCTGAGGAATTCATTAAATGTTTCCTAGTACGAGAGGAAGGTGATGTATTGGGTAGTGGTGGCATTTCTAGGAAATGGGAATATAGTCAGAGGACACAGTTTCAGATAAGAGAGTGGAAAGGGATGGAGAGTTGGAGCAGACTATTAATAAATTGCCTTTGCATGTTTCCTTCCATCTTTGTCTGTAATCTGTGTGTAACACCAGGCGTTGTCCTTAAGCCACATTAAGAAGCCCATAGCGTCATCTCAGGCTTTCATCAATGCTTCGATGTGTCTTTGTAGGCAGGAAGCACAGTGAGAATAGTGCAGTCGGCATCTTCCCTGAGAGACTAACCAAATCCTCCCGGAGTGCACTCAGCTGCCAGCCAGGGTAAAGGTCTTTATTTGACTCTTGGAATTGTCACTCAGAAGAATGTCTGTGAAACAAAAAGGAATCGTCTTTGGGGAATAGGAATTTAACCAGCCCGTATGCAAAAAGAGAGGGAGAGACTCTAAATGCCAAATCACTTGGTGGTGAAAACCTTCAAGTATTTGGAGTTGCATAATGCCTTTTATAACATAATGCTTGGACCGGAAAAGAGAACCTAAAATAAAAGTAATAAACTATTGTGACTTTTGTTTTGTGCCAATGGATTTATGGCATCAGACTCTTCGACATAACATCTGTGTGTGCTGCCATTTGCCCTTTTAGTATTTTTCCAGCACTCCGTAGGAAGAGGCACTTTGCAATTACTGGAAATGGCAAATGGTTTCTGTAGCATTTTTTTTATTTTGGGAAAGGATTTAAAACTGGAAAAGTCCAGCTGATTGCCTAAAATGCTTTCAAGTCAATTCAGAATTTGCCTCCTTCATGCCAATACAGAGGGACTCAAGATCTTCTCGAAAGTAAAGCAAAACGAGGCAGTATACAACCTGGTGGGAATGGTTGGACTTGATGATCCGGTGGGTCTCTTCCAACGTTGTGATTCTGATATGCTATGATTCAGGTGAACCCAAGTCATATGATTCAAACATCTTGTATCTCAACATGTGGTTATAAGCATTTTTTTTAATCTATAAGCCTTCCCAGAAGAGATATACAATAGTTTCCTCTACAATTAGTAGTTGCCACTACAGTTAATAAATTTCAGCAGAACAAATACAGATTCATGTATAAGCTTATTAGAAATAACCTTTTCAATGAACATTTTTTTCACTTACCTTGTTTATATTTGTCAGTGAGCCACCTCTTCATTGATTACTTTTCCATATTACTAATATACTAGTCAAATTAGATATGAGACTTCACTAAAAAGGTAGTTTGGAAAAATTAAGTCTGTGGGCTTGAATTAATAAATTAATAAGTCTGTGTTAACCAGACTCATAAGCATGGCAGGATTTATATTAAAGCTTCTTGATAATGTCTTTTTCCTGTAGAAATACAATGCATTGTTTGTAATAGTTTCCTTTGCGTCTTTGCAGTTGATTTTAATAGCTCTGGCTTTATATATTTTATATATTTTTATGTATTTTTTTGATAGAATGGTTTGGCTTGATGATCCAGTGGGTTTCTTCCAACCTGGTGATTCTATGATTCTATGTTTTGTGACAGACTGGATCACATATAATGGTCTTGCTTGTCCTTTTGTGAAGAGACAAAGCCTTTATTTTTCTTATCTGCTGTCTAAGTCTTACTATACCTAGAATATCGTATATGTCTGCATGTGGCATAAATTATTATGCAGAAAATCTGTACCTTCAGTAGAAAAGTTGTTGTAATCAGGTAGTGGAAGTAAGTTCGTCCAACGCAGTCATTTTAAAGATGCTGATGCTCAATGTTTATTTTTTAAGCCCCTTTGACCTGTGTGTGGTAGTGTAAATAGGAAATAGTGGCAGGCACATGCATTATTGTGCCACAAAGCGCTTTCTCTGCGAGTTCAGCTACTCTGCGTAAATTCTCTTTTCTCCAGCGCACGAAGATCAGATAGGAATGTTTAAATATTTAGAGAAAGTACTGTATAGTATGTTTATAATGAAACGTATTTTCTTCCTGTCCCATTTTTCTTCCATGACAGATGGCTTCCCCCTTCCTGAGTATTCTGACTATAGGGTTTCGAGCATACAATAAATTTTCCTGGAACACTAACCATGTGCAGAAGTGGAAATGGCAATAAATGTCTTGAACAGTATTTTGAGAAACACAAGTTCCCTTTAAGGATGGAACCTGCACTTGCAAAAATACCTCACTTAGCCAGAAAACACCCTACATCAATCTTTGGTGTTAGCACTTGTCACGATGGGAATTTCCTTGTGAGAATTCAAATTCCACGAGAAGGGTGTTGAGACTCTGGAGTGAGTCCAGAGAAGAGCAATGAAGCTGAGGAAGGGGTTGGAGAACAGGCCTTATGAGGAACGGCTGAGAGAGCTGACCCATCGGATCATCGAGTCCAACCATTCCCATCAAACACTAAACCAAGTCCGTCAAGACCTCATCCACCCGTCCCTTAAACACCTCCAGGGAAGGTGAATCAACCACCTCCCTGGGCAGCCTATTCTAATGCCCAATGACCCTCTGTGTGAAAAACTTCCTCCTAATCTCCAGCCTAAACCTCCCCTGGTGGAGCTTGAGGCCATTCCCTCTTGTCCTGTCCCATGGCACTTGGGAGAAGAGGCTATCACCCTTTTCTCTGCAACCTCCTTTCAGGTAGTTGTAGAGAGCAAAGAGGTCTCCTCTCAGTCTCTTCTTCTCCAGGATAAACACCCCCAGCTCTCTCAGCCATTCCTTCTAACCCTTGTTCTCCAACCCCTTCACCAGCCTTGTTGCTCTTCTCTGGACTTGCTCCAGAGCCTCAACATCCTTCTTGTGGTGAGGGGCCCAGATCTGAACATAGGATTCAAGGAACAGTCTCACCAGTGCAATCTAAGATAAAACACAAATGTGGATTGCAGTTATCTAAATTAAGTGATTTGAGTACCCGGCTGAAAACATTTCATTGGCACTTCTAGGGTTAATGAGACCCTTTCACTGACCAAGAGAAATGAAAATGCTAGCGAGTCGCCAGGAGAAAGAAATATCAGCTGAAAATCAGTATCAGGCAATAGCAAGGGGAGATCTGATTTTGTTTTAAAATATACTCAAGTCAACTATTTTAAACTCTCTGTAACAATGAAAGTATTGTTATATTCAATGAGAGCTCAATATTACTAATATATTGTTTAAGGGATGGGTAGACGAGGTCCTGAGGGACGTGGTTTAGTGTTTGATAGGAATGGTTGGACTTGATGATCCGATGGGTCTCTTCCAACATGGTGATTCTATGATTCTATGGTTCTATATGACTATACAAATTTGCTCTCAGTCTTTTTATTTATATTGACCCCCTAAGGATCCTAGTTATTTTTATCTTAATTCCCTAGTAAAATGGTGATTCATTTCCATTCTGTCTTTTATGGTTGGACTCGATGATCCAATGGGTCCCTTCCAACCTGGTTGTTCCATGATTCTATGATTATGAATTGTGCTCATCCACATTTCATTCCATAAATATTTTAGCTTATTTATAGCGAAACAGAGGAGCGTTTCTTTTCTTGTAGTATCAAAGGCTACCAGCGAGAAAGGTGCCAAAATGCTTTTAAACTGGAAAAGTCCCGAGTGCGATATGTCTGTGTTCTGTTTATATTCATCTTTCGCACGCTGAAAAAGGAAATTAAGTTAATGGAAAGTATGTGATATGACAGCGCTTGTTGCTATAATAATATGGTGCATACAAAGAATGTTGCTGAGGAAATTATTCCATATTATATTTGAAAGGATTGTTAGTGCAAATACATTTTTTTCCCAAGCAAAGGCCAGTGATGCAGCATTTGGAGGGAGGAGTGGAAAGACCATTTTTTTTTACAGTAGTTATAAGAAATTTTTCCTTGGTTCTGAATTCATTTTGATACGAATTCAACAGGAAGAATAAACCCATATAATCTCCAAAAAATCTAATATTCTGCTTAAAGTTCTGACTTCACAACCAATTTTAAGTACTTAATCCTTTTAGTAGTTGTTGAGGGACATGATTTAGTGTTTGATGGGAATGGTTGGACTCGATGATCCGATGGGTCTCTTCCAACCTGGTGATTCTATGATTCTATATGAATTTTTTAACTTGTTATTTTCTGTAATATGCAAGTAAATCCAAAGGCAGTTGAACAATTGATATCTATTAGTGGATTAAAAAATTATCCTGGAAAAGGAAGCCAGTCTAACACTTATTCCCACTTACACCACTTGAGTATTTCAGTTGTTTAGTGACTTATTTAAATCTCATCCTGGTCCTTGTGAGGGATGTAAATTTTATTTTATATCCTGATCCTTCAGACTCAGAGACACTTAGATATACGTGAATGTCCTCACTTGAAATTCAAGGTAATATAAAATCTCTCCCTGTAGAAGAGCTTTGCAGGACCTGACTTAAGCTGAAATCACAAATGAAGAAGGAGACCTCATTGCTCTCTATAACTACCTGAAAGGAGGTTGTAGAGAGGAGGGAGCTGGCCTCTTATCCCAAGTGTCAGGGCACAGGACAAGAGGGAATGGCCTCAAGCTCCGCCAGGGGAGATTTAGACTGGACATCAGGAAAATGTTTTTCACAGAAAGGGTCATTAGACACTGGCAGAGGCTGCCGAGGGAGGGGGTTGATTTAACTTCCCTGGAGGTGTTTAAGGCACAGGTGGACAAGGTCTTGAGAAGCATAGTTTAGTGTTTGGTAGGAGTGGTCGGACTTGATGATCCAGTGGGTCTCTTCCAACCTGGTTGGTCTATGATTCTATGATTCTATGAAATAAACCTGAAATCCTGAATCAATTGCACTGTGTCGCTCTTTGCTTGTAGCTTTTCCTGAGGAACTTGTGGAGTTCGCCTTTCTTTCATTGAATATTTTTTGTTCTAACCACCATTTATTTGTTTATAGGAAAATGTAAGTGACACTGAACTCCTTTGTATAGAGCATTTTAAAAGCTAAAGGTGAAATCCATTGAATGGGGGTTTTGTCTGTCTGCAGTTTTAATTACATACACACACACATATATATAGAATCATAGAATCACCAGGTTGGAAGAGACCCATCAGATCATGGAGTCCAACCACTCCTACCAAACACTAACCCATGTCCATATACACACACACATAAAATATTATATCTTTGTGTGGTCATACTCTATATTCTTGTTTATTCAGACAACTTTTCTCATTAGAAGTGAACATCTGGTCATTCACTTTTTGATTAATTTTAATGTAGGAAGTCTCCGACATCCATGTGCTACAAAGAAGACCAGATGAAAGAGGTCCTTGAATTAGGTAAGATGTGCTAAGCTTCAGTTTGGCTTTTGCCATCCAGTTTTTCAGTGGTTGTAACAAAATATGTTTGGGTCACTTCTATTTTAACTCTTGACTGATTCAGAGAAATTGCATTTGCTATTACATTTCTTTGCTAAAATTGTAAAGAAGTCATTAAGAAAGAATCCAACAAAGACTGTCCCATGTATTTTTTTATCTGTCCTTTCTGGCTAAAACCGTATTTTCTTCTTTATAAAGATGGCTGATGTGAAAATGTTAATGGTCATTTTGATGAGGCTAGAGATTAGGAGGAAGTTTTTCACACAGAGGGTTATTGGGCATTGGAACAGGCTGCCCAGGGAGGTGGTTGATTCACCTTCCCTGGAAGCGTTTAAGGGACAGGTAGATGAGGTCCTGAGGGACATGGATTAGTGTTTGATAGGAATGGTTGGACTCGATGATCCGATGGGTCTCTTCCAACCTGGTTGTTCTATGATTCTATGACCCCCTGGATGCAATTCTTTTCATGCAACACGTTACTCTTTCCTTTCAGTTGATGTTGAGGATGACGAAATACCTGGAGAAGTCAGTAAGAACCCAGATCTTTCCACACTGTACACGCTTCAAATAGTATCGAAGACAATTGATCTTTCTCTTGCAAAAGTAAGACTAAACATGATAGTAAATACAAATAGATGTGTGAGAATGTTATTTTGGTTCAGGTGGCCAAAGCTGCAGTGGGTTGCTTCGTGGTGCGTGTTTGTGTTATTTAATATGCTGTGGATGAGGTCCTGAGGGACATGGGTTAGTGTTTGATAGGAATGGTTGGACTCGATGACCCCATGGGTCTCTTCCAACCTGGATGTTCTATCATTCTATGATTCCTTTCTTCCTAATGCAGCCACTAGTAGGTGTTGGTCTTCTAACTGTTAAATTTAAGGCAATATTCTGTAATGCTTTGATAGGAAACTCTGCCCCAGATGATTTGCATTAACAGTTTCCTATGCTGAGCAGCAGCACATGGCATTCTGAGTTGAAGGAATATTGCAGGAAAAGGAAAAAATTGCTCCTATTCATTTGAATGTTGCTATTTACAGCATGTATAAAACAGAAAAGGGTGGTTCTAGTCAGTTAGTCATTACCCTTCCCCGCTCATCCTTTATTTTCTACAAATTACTGCAAGAAAATGGACTTGCGTTTGGCATTTGTTTTTAAAATGAGAACTTCTTTCCTTCTTTTTTTTTTTTTTTTAATAGGAATTAAAAAATCTTTTGTTTGGCTCCAGTCTTTGTTGCTTCAGTGAAGAATGGAAAATACAGAGTTTTACATTTAATAACACCCCACAGTTAAAATACGGCATTGTGCAGAAGAAGGTACAGTAAATGACTTCCTTAGAGTCATCTTTGCTTTTTATACCATGTTTACAAAGGCTGTTGTGTTTCAGCATTAAAGAAAAAAGTCTTCTAAAGACTTTTTTTTCTTTAACTTCTCTACTTACCACCACTGGATGATATTGCCTTGTCAAGTCTTGTCAGGAGACAGAGTCTTGCCTGGAGAAGAGGAGGTTGAGAGGAGACCTCATTGCTCTCTACAACTACCTGAAAGGAGGTTGTGGAGAGGAGGGAGCTGGGCTCTTCTCCCAAGTGACAGGGGACAGGACAAGAGGGAATGGCCTCAAGCTCTGCCAAGGGAGATTTAGGCTGTGCATTAGGAGGAAGTTTTTCCCAGAAAGGGTCATTAGGCATTGGAATAGGCTGCCCAGGCATGTGGTTGATTCACCTTCCCTGGAGGTGTTTAAGGGAAGGGTAGATGAGGTCCTGAGGGACATTGTTTAGTGTTTGATAGGAATGGTTGGACTCGATGATCCGACGGGTCTCTTCCAACCTGGTTGTTCTATGATTCTATGATTCTATGAAGAGATGGCTGGAGTATTTCTGAGGAAAACTTAAAGTAGCTACAGAAATTTGTAGACTTGTGTGTGTGTGATGGGTTATTCACAGGGAGGAAGACAAACCACTTCAGGTGAAAACTAGTGGTGGTAGAACAGTTAAAGGGCATAAACACAGGATGAGAGGAAATGGCCTCAAGCTCCACCAGGGGAGATTTAGGCTGGACATTAGGAAAAGATTTTTCACAGAAAGAGTCATTGGGCATTGGAACAGGCTACCCAGGGAGGTGGTTGAGTCACCTTCCCTGGAGGTGTTTAAGGGACGGGTGGATGAGGGACGTAGTTTAGTGTTTGATAGGAATGGTTGGACTCTATGATCCGGTGGTTCTCTTCCAACCTGGTGATTCTATGATTCTATGAAATCACTCAGTAGAGTTTAACAGGAAAAGGATGTGTGGGAACAATGTTTAACAAGTTCAATATGGAGCTTAATCTCAAAAATATTTGAGTCATGAAATGGGGTGGGGATGTAGCAAGGATTGTCTGCAGTGCCTATTAAATCACAGAGAGGTTTTTACTTCTTTTACAACCTGGTTGTTCTATGATTCTATGATTCTGTAAGATACGGAGGTCACATGACGAAGCTCATTCCTAAAATAAAAGGCAACATGTGCCCCTGAAGTATCACTGGAACTGGGACACTAGGGCTGCTGGTGAGATCATCACTTTTACAGCCACGTTTCTGTAGTTCTGGACGGCAGCCACAAGATGCCAGCTCTTCCCTAAAACAACATTTCCATCAATTCCTCGGCATCACCTACCAAGTGGCCCTTTGTAACATTCAATGGCCTCAAGCTCCACCAGGAGAGATTTAGGCTGGACATGAGGAGGAAGTTTTTCACAGTAAGGGTCATTGGGCTTTGGAACAGGCTGCCCAGGGTTGATACACCTTCCCTGGAGGTGTTTAAGGGATGGTTGGATGAGGTCCTGAGGGACATAGTTTAGTGTTTGATAGGAATGGTTGGACTCGATGATCCTATGGGTCTCTTCCAACCTGGTTGTTCTATGATTCTATGATTCTAAGAATATCTCACATGTGAGTGGGAGCACGTAGCTTGTGAAAGTTTTGACTAGAACCAAACAGCGCAAGTAGTTTTGCTTATGAAGTGTCCCATTAATCCCCTCAGGGTGGCCCATGTGGAGTATTGGCTGCAGTTCAAGCTTGTGTCCTACAACAGCTCATCTTTGCAGACAGCAACAAGAATAAAGACATGCGGTAAGTTAGCAATTGACATCAGAAATATTTTCTCTACAGAGGTAGAATATGGGGTTTTTTTTTATCCTGTAGCCACGGGACAAGATTGTGTGATTTTTTTACCTGAAAATTGTCTTGTTCCTTCAAGTCACTTAAAGGCAATTAGCTAGGACTGATGAAGTCCTCCTCCTAATCTGGAGATTAGGAGGAGGTTTTTCACACAGAGGGTCATTGGGCATTGGAATAGGCTGCCCAGGGAGGTGGTTGATTCACCTTCCCTGGAGGTGTTTAAGGGACGGGTGGATGAGGTATTGAGGGACTTGGTTTAGTGTTAGATAGGAATGGTTGGACTAGAAGATCCGATGGGTCCCTTCCAACCTGGTTGTTCTGTGATTCTGTGATTCTGTGAAGTGATAGAGTTAGTGGTATAACTCAAGTGCAAATTGTAATGTCAATACAGTGGTTTCCGGTTTAGGTGTTTTCTTCTTTCAGTCCATCACATCTGTCTGTAATTCATATCAAGAGCCTTCCATTTAGATCACACATTTTAAAGGTGCAGAAATTAACTACCTAAATTTATTCACCTTCCCTGGAGGTGTTTAAGGGATGGGTGGACGAGGTCCTGAGGAACATGGTTAGTGTTTGACAGGAATGGTTGGACTCGATGATCTGATGGGTCTCTTCCAACCTGGTGATTTTATAATTCTACGATTATTCTAATATAGATAACAATGAAACTAGACTTTTCTAGGCAGAATGAGGCTCTTCTTCACAAGAAAGGAAAAAAAAATAGAAACGTCCATGAAAGAAGTTCAGTACATATTTAGATTTTATGACCAGGACTCTCCACAAAATTGACTGAAGAATCATTCCTGGTTGTGAAAACCGAGAGCTTGTTTCAGCCTTTGATCATCTGCTCCTTGGTCCCTCTAAGTCCCGGGTCATCTTTAATATAAATAGAGGTGTTAAGAGATTAAGAGGAAGCCCTTTCAACACGGCTGAGTGATTGCAAATGTCATTAAATAATGTCACATCCAAATAAGTGGGTTGAGACCAGATTGTTTAAGCTGTAGTGTCCCAGCTTATACCAGCTCCAACCTACCCTGTTTACTTGGAAATATTTACCTGTCCTATTTTTCCTCTTGTGTTATCCACATGGTTTTAAAAAGTTTTGGTTTTACATATTTTGTATATGAAAAATGCTGCTCAAGTATGCAGAGAGTCTCCAAGGAATTTCAGGTTAGCGGAGGAGCTCTTTGTCTCTATGCACAGAAATGCTAACAGCCTCCAGGCTCCTGAAAATGAATAAGCAAGATGAACTGTTTTGTTCACGAGATAAATGTATTTTTCTTTCCATGTGTTTTCCATGGGCAGAAATGCTTAGTCGAGGAGAAACAAAGGCAAGTCTCAGAGCTCGAAATGAGAGGATTAATATTCCTTTCTAATTCTAACCTGAGTTTTCCAATTATTAGCCACTTTGCAGTAAGAGTTTTACTTCAGGCTTCTTTAACGTTCAAGAGATAATTATTGGGTCTCCTTCTTACATTGCTGCCTCTCTCAGGCACATAAATTAGTTGCTGTGCTGCCCATAACTTTCTAAGTGCTGATATTAGAACAGAGGCAGAGAGAAGAGAGAGTTCTGATTATTTTATTTTGACTTGAAGACTCTCACCAATTATTTCCCATATCTCACATCCTTCAGAGAGGGAAACATTCTCTAAGTGAACCTTATATTCATAGCACACATTGAACTTGAAAGTTCAATTGAAAGTTTTGATGTTTGGTGTTTCTTGTTTAGTCTTTTGAATTATTAGATCTTTCACTCACACGCTGGGAACAGATTTTTACATCATCTCCCGTTCCGGTAACATTTTAAGACTGATAATATCTGAATTTCAAAGAATTCTTGAAGCCACCGGTGAAAACTCCAGTTCCCAGGGACATGGATCTATTGTCTCCTTCTTCAGGCTTATGGATGTTGGGGTTTATTCTTAAATCTAGTTTTCCATTGTTAGATTTTTGGCCTTATAATCCTTTAGTTCTCTATTCACATCTTGGGAGTTACAGTAACAGGAGATATTAGAAAACTTTATGAGACACAGCATTTAAGTCAATCATTTAATTAAATATTTTTCTGAAACAGTGGAGCTCAACAGACTATACTGAGCCAATTAACATAATGTTTTAGATCACCAAGTAAGGTTGTACCTTATTAAAAAAAATGCAAGCATAGCATTTACTGCAGAAGATAATTCAGGTAAAGTTTTAAAGGAAGTAAGAACATTGTGGTGTAGATTGGTAGCAAGACTTAAGAAATCCAAAGGTAAGAAAGAAATTAAGTACAAAGGTCTTAATGAATTAAAGATCATGTTCAATATCTAAACCGATCCTGTTACAGAATACTAAAACCATTTAATTACAGATTTGGGCTTAATTAGCTTATCTTGTCTATCTTGTGCTAAGACAATATTGTTTCCTAAAGTGTATTTACCTGTTTTTTTATCCAACCAATTATAAATATGTACTCTGAAAAAGCACCTCCAATTTATTAGAAAATTAGTCTACAATGAAGGATTATAGATCTGTGTATGATCAGATCCTGTTGTTGAATATACCTCATTTAGTCTGTTTTGGTTGCTCCTTGTAAATAAGACACCATCTTTAGCATTAATCTCCTAGACCTAGATTGTGCATGTCATGGTGGCCAAGAAGGCCAATGGCATCTTGGCATGGATCAGAAACAGTGTGACCAGCAGGTCCAGGGAGGTTGTTCTCCCTCTGGACTCAGCACTGGTGAGGCTGCTCCTTGAGTCCCATGTTCAGTTCTGGGCCCCTCACCACAAGAAAGATGTTGAGGCTCTGGAGCTAGTCCAGAGAAGAGCAATGAAGCTGGTGAAGGGGCTGGAGAACAGGCCTTATGAGGATCATCTTAGAGAGCTGGGGTTGTTTATCCTGGAGAAGAGGAGGCTGAGAGGAGACTTCATTGCTCTCTCCAACTACCTGAGAGGAGGTTGTGGAGAGGAGGGAGCTGGGCTCTTCTGCCAAGGGACAGGGGACAGGACAAGAGGGAATGGCCTCAAGCTCCACCAGGGGAGATTTAGGCTGGACATTAGGAGGAAGTTTTTCACAGAAAGGGTCATTAGTCACTGGAACAGGCTGCCCAGGGAGGTGGTTGATTCACCTTCCCTGGAGGTGTTTAAGGGGCGGGTGGACGAGGTGCTGAGGGCCATGGTTTAGTGTTTGATAGGAATGGTTGGACTTGATGATCCAGTGGGTCCCTTCCAACCTGGTGGTTCTGTGATTCCATGATTCTATGAATGGCAGCACCCATTCTCCTGTCACCTGTTCAGTCCAGGGTGGCCCTGGGGCAAATGGGGCAGTTTGACTTTAACGAGTAAGCTTCCCGATGCACATTTTGATACTTGTCTGTTTCTTGCCTTTCCTGGACTGCAGTTGTCTTCAGCCTTCAGAAGCTCACAGGACCAAGTGCCTCACCATGGCCCTTGCAGACATATTGTGGCGTGCGGGAGGCAACGAAAAAGCAATTGTGGCACTGTAAGTAAGAGAAGCAGTTGTGTTTGAGTTTTACAAATCTGTGTTTGTCACATGAATCTTAAAAAGAACTGAGGGACATGGTTTAGAGATTAGTGGGAATGGTTGGACTCAAAGATCCGTTGGGTCTCTTCCAACCTGGTGATTCTATGATTCTATGATTTCCTGTAAAATGCTCTTATACTTGTGTCGGTTATATATGTATATAGTTCACAAAATTAAGGATTTGTAAAGTGGATTTATGCAGTTTAAAATGGCTTAGGGAGAAACACAAATCGACATTTCTTCTGTCCCAGTAGCTTCTGTCCCAGTAGCTGGGACAGAACAGTCAAATTCTTCGAAAATACTGTAAAAAAATACTTTAATTGAGGGTAGGATTCCTCCCAAATCTTTACTAAGATTTATTTTTCCAGATGCACTGTTTTACTCCAACAATTTTGTATTGCAGGATATTCTGTTATGATGGGAATTATTTCCCTTTTTTCATAGCTGCCTAGTAGTTACTTCGTTTACACTATGCAATTAAGCTTCTTATGTACATTTAACTTTTAGATAACTAGATTTTACTGCTCTGAATCCTAAATGACATTTTTAAGTGAGTCTTATTTTGTGAGAATAAGTTATTCCTTTAATGGATCATCAAGAAGAGCTGAAAAATAACAATGAAGCTTTCGGACACACAAGTCCTTCTTCAAACATGAAACATAAAGAAAATTCAAAGACATTTCAGGTGATATTTTGCACATTAGGAAGAATTTTTTTCCTGTGAGGGTGGTGAGGCACTGGCACAGGTTGCCCAAAGAAGTTATGGATGCCTTATCCTTGGAGATGTTCAAGGCCAGGTTGGACGAGGCTGTGAGCAACCTGATCCAGTGGATGTTGTCCCTGCCCATGGTGGGAGGGTTGGAACTGGTTGATCTCTAATGTCCTTTCCAACCTAAACCATTCTATGATTCTGTGATGTGTGTTGTGAACTTCTTATGCTAGAGATCCTTTTTTTTTTAAAGAGTGGTTAAAAATGATGATCCAAAATCTTTGGCTCATCTTTCAGTTCATATAACATGTTGATTTCTCTTTATTACGTTTTTTTCCCCTTTTAACGTGAGCTTTGGTTTTGTCTGAATATCCTCTTCAGGCCATCAGGAAGACAGCAGTTCACTCCCATAGGAAAATACAAGGCAGATGGAATCTTAGAAACCGTAAGGCTCTGCGCAACTCACAGTAACATTCTCCATATATCCTTTTTCTAGCCTTTTTTTTTATTTTAGTACAGTGAATCCGATTTCCATTCCACTCTCAGAGTTATAAAATCTTTTGTCTCTAGTTAGTTGTAATTCAAAACCCAATGGGAAATAACAAAATCCTGTAGTCTGTCTGACTCTGACTCGTCCCGGTGTCTGTAGGGAATAGTTCCATTCACCTTTCAAGGCTATAAACTGCCTCCTTTTCTTGGTCTGCAGTAAAAGTGACCATGGATGTGACCATGGAGCATGGCTGTGAGCATCAAGAGCTTTTTCCCCTCCCGAAGTTCCAAATGGGAAAATGCTTTACCAGTTATGCCTTTATTTCCATCTGAAGCTCTTACATGGCTTTGTGGACAGTCATACCCTGAGCCAGGCTTTGGAGGTTTAAGGAAATATTACTAACCTCCTAAATAAGGGGATGGATGTGCCAACAACTTTTCAGAACCAGAAGTGAAAAGTTGTATAAAAAAGGCGAATGCAGCAGAAAATCTTGCCTATAACGTGCTTTTCAAGAGACAAGATTATTTAATTAATGTATTAACGTAATTCTGAGCTCCTGGCTATTTCGGAGGGCAACACCATTGTGCTGCCTTTAGGTACTACTTATCAAAGGTCATGTGGATATAGCCACAATGAAAACATGACGGAAAGGAGTATAATCCAGACTGCTTGATTTTAACTCACACAGTATCCACAAGACCACAGATTCTGTCAAAATCTGAAGGTGGGAAAATAGACAAAGATTGTTAAAGTAAGGGCCTGGATCTGTGAACTCTCCTGAACTTCATGTTTAATAGGAGTATTCTCAGACTATGATGAGAATTGCTGTGATAAGTGCCTTTTATAGTTGGCTAACCACATAGTACAAACTCCAATATATATTCGATGAATATATATATATAGATATAAATTCTATGTATGTATATATATATACACATAGAATATATACATATACATATAGAATATATATATGTATGTGTATATATATTCTATGTGTATATATATACACATACATAGAATATATGTATATATATTCTATATATACACATAGAATAGTCTGTAGTTTGCAGAACTACAGACTGGGAGAAGTCTGGCTGGAAAACTGCCAGGAGGAGAGGGACCTGGGGGTGCTGGTCGACAACCGACTGACCATGAGCCAACAGTGTGCCCAGGTGGCCAAGAAGGCCAATGGCATCCTGGCTTGGATCAGAAATGGTGTGACCAGCAGGTCCAGGGAGGTGATTCTCCCTGTGTACTCAGCACTGGTGAGGCTGCTCCTTGAATCCTGTGTTCAATTGTGGGCCCCTCAGCACAAGAAGGATGTTGAGGCTCTGGAGTGAGTCCAGAGAAGAGCAACAAAGCTGGTGAAGGGGCTAGAGAACAGACCCTATGAGGAACGGCTGAGAGAGCTGGGGGTGTTTAGCCTGGAGAAGAGTAGTCTGAGAGGAGACCTCATTACTCTCTACAACTACCTGAAAGGAGGTTGTGGAGAGGAGGGAGCTGGGCTCTTCTCCCAAGTGCCAGGGGACAGGATGAGACGCAATGGTCTCAAGCTCCGCCAGGGTAGATTTAGGCTGGAGATTAGGAGGAGGTTTTTCCCACAGAGGGTCATTGGGCATTGGAACAGGCTGCCCAGGGAGGTGGTTGATTCACCTTCCCTGGAGGTGTTTAAGGCACGGGTGGATGAGGTCTTGAGGGACTTGGTTTAGTGTTTGATAGGAATGGTTGGACTAGAAGATCCGAAGGGTCCCTTCCAACCTGGTTGTTCTGTGGTTAATATATATATTCTATGTATGTGTATATATATATTCTATGTGTATATGTATATATTCTATGTGTGTATATATATATTCTATGTGTATATATATATATATATATACACATACTTACAATATATATATATACACACACACATACATAGAATATATATATATGTGATATTCTTATATCATCTAAGGCTGCAGTGACCTGATGTTTAGTCTACGATTTGGTTTTCATTGCCTAAACAATGATTAAAATTAAATCAAACTGTCTGTTTAACGAACTTAACGACAAGAACTAGTGTTTATTAAACATTCAGAACATACAAAGTGCTAAGATACAACATTATACCAAGTTACAACTAAGAGGTTGATTTCATTAGATCTTTCTTCCATTTCTTAGTCAAGTATTTCCAATCAGATCTGCTTTAGTTCAGCTTATAGGTTATATAAATGAGTTGGTATCGTTTCAGTTATTTTTTTTCTTACATTTTTTTCCCAGTTAATTCTACATACTACCACAAGATATGAAGACCTCATCATATTTCTTCAGCAGAATATTCACCAGGTACTGTGCAGAGAGAAGATACTAAGCTCCTAGTAGTCCATCTGCCAGTTTTTCCATGTTTATCATTCACATGATGTATTCTGAACGTTGTTGCAAAGACAGTATGGACACGTCTTGCATTTTAACAAACAGAGCAACAAATTGAGCTTTAGCATAAATGTGAACAATTCTGCTTGCAGTTCGATTTGCATTTCCTTAGGATTGGGCAAAAAATGTACAAAATAATAGAATAAAACCAGCTCTTTTCTTTTTCAGTTTGAAATTGGTCCCTGTGGGTGCATCCTTCTGACTGTGTCTGTCATCTTATCAAGATCTATCAATCTGTGAGTGTCTTTGTATCCTTATTTCATAAACTGCAAAGCAAGCAGGCTGTGCAAAGCATAGAAAGAGCCATGATGTACTCTCTGGCCTTTTTAATCTGTCGTGATGTTTACTCTGAGAAATAGAGGGCATTTATGGAGATTCACTCACTTAATATTCACACAGAATCACAGAATCACAGAACAACCAGGTTGGAAGGGACCCATCGGATCTTCTAGTCCAACCATTCCTATCTAACACTAAACCAAGTCCCTCAAGACCTCATCCACCCATCTCTTAAACACCTCCAGGGAAGGTGACTCAACCACCTCCCTGGGCAGTCTGTTCCAATGCCCAATGACCCTATGTGTGAAAAACCTCCTCCTAATCTCCAGCCTAAACCTACCCTGGTGGAGCTTGAGGCCATTTCCTCTCGTCCTGTCCCCTGTCACTTGGGAGAAGAGCCCAGCTCCCTCCTCTCCACAACCTCCTTTCAGGTACTTGTAGAGAGTAATGAGGTCATATTGATGTTTTTTGTTGTATAAGGACACACACACACACACAAATGCTGTTTAAGTAGCAGTGATCTGTTCACAATATATGATATAAATGACTCCATCTAAATGGCATCAGGTCTAAGGGTGTTGTCTGTGCTCCCTGTCTTGACAGTCAAAAGCAAGACTCCTTTAGAGGGTTATTTATTTAACATTCTTTAGATGTCAGTCTTAGATGGGGATGAATGACTTAGTTGCAGCGTCCCAGTCTCTGTAAATGATAATGATAAAGAAAGACTAGTATAAATGGATTAGGCAGCTAATTTTTAGGTGGTTATAAGGCATGACAAACCTGGTCTCAGTTTATTGGCATAATAATTACGCTGAACTCTTAGCTAAAGGATAGAATCATAGACTCATAAAATCATAGAATCAAAGAATCACCAGGTTGGAAGAGACACACTGGATCATTGAGTCCAACCATTCCTATCAAACACTAACCCATGTCCCTCAGCACCTCGTCTACCCATCCCTTAAACACCTCTAGGGAAGGGGAATCAACCACCTCCCTGGGCAGCCTCTAACAGTGCCCAATGAACCTTTCTGGGAAAAATCCATTCCTAATGTCCAACCTAAACCTCCCCTAGTGGAGCTTGAGGCCATTCCCTCTTGTCCTGTCCTCTGTCCCTTGGGAGAAGAACCCAGCTCCCTCCTCTCTACAATCTCCTTTCAGCTGACATGAAGAGAGCAGTTACACTTGAAAGTGACAAATCTATGATTTATAAAAGCATCTATTTATTTCATCTCTGCATTGTTGTGGTAATAACAATTTAGTCCAAATTTTGGATTTGCATTCAGTTGCTCACCTACTAAGATTCCTGCAAGCATTTAGATATTGGGGTTTTGGTTCTTAACACATAAGGAGTGATAATCATAGAATCATAGAACAACTAGGCTGGAAGAGACCCACTGGATCATTGAGTCCAACCGTAGTCACCCCCTTCCCTTCTGTCCTCACCGCTTTGGGGCTCAACTCCAGCCTCCCCAGTCATCCCATTCTCTCCCCAGTCATCCCATTCCCTTCCTCATCACCTTGGGGCTCAGCTCCAGGAACCCCACAACTCCTTTCCTTCCCCATCATTTTGGGGCTCAGCTCCAGCAATCCCAGTAACTCCACTCCCGTCCCTTGCTACCGCTTTGGGGCTCAGCTCCAGCCTCCCCAGTCACCCCATTCCCACCCCAGTCACCCCATACCCTCCTCAGTCACCCCATTCCCTCCTCATCACTTCGGGGCTCAGCTATAACATATAAGGAGTGATGATTTTATAGAATATGTTATTTATTCTTATTTTTTCTGACCTAACTACAGCAGAGACATCTGGATTAGTAAAATTGTTTGAACAAATAACGATACATTTAGCATTTGATAGAATCTCCGAAACCAGTGACGTTTCTAATTGCTATTGATTGCATTGCTTTACTTGCTATAAAATGTTAGACATTCTTTAATAAGCTGAGAAAGGAGCTTATAATTCCTATCACCTCTCAGTTCTTAACAGATGGATTATGACAAGATCCATCCATCATCTGTGTTTGTGTTTTGGGGGAGCTCAGTGTCTAAAGCGAACATAAAAAATTCCTTATGGTGCGTATTTGCATTTTTTAGGGATCTAAATATTTTCGCAGTTCTGCTCCACCATGTGAGAATTGTTTATAAAATGCAGCTCTGTTTTGAAGGAGCTTCTTGACTTTCTCACAGAACTTCATCGTAGAAGTACCATTGCTCTTCTAGCTTGATGCTGCGTAATTCACTGCGTCGGTGCCTATATTTTATTTATAAGAAAGAGGAATTTTTCTCTGTCGTGATATCTCTTCTAGAGATTAGGAGGAAGTTTTTCACTCAAAGGGTCTTTGGGCATTGGAACAGGCAGCCCAGGGAGGGGGTGGATTCACCTTCCCTGGAGGTGTTTAAGGCACAGGGGGATGAGGTGCTGAGGAACATGGGTTAGTGTTTGATAGGAATGGTTGGATTCGATGATCCGATGGGTCTCTTCAGTACATTTAAACCTCCCTTTCAAGATGTATTCTCCATGTGCCCTGTTTTTCTGTTCTACCTCGATGTTTTCTACTGGACGTAGGCATAGGCTGACTTTTAGTCTGGCTCTGTAATTTTTACATTGTTAGTGATTTTTCCTGTAAACACAAATTCCAGATTTCAGCGAAGGTCTGTCAGGCAGTTATTCCAAATCCTTGGCAATCTAAGTGCTTTCATTTAATGGGAACACATGCCGGGAAATGCAGGGCTGTGCACCGCTTTGTAGATTTTGGTAATGTGTTTATCATACTCTGTGCACTAATGATCATCACTGGGAGTACTGATAACAAATGGCCACAGAGGAGTGAGAATTCCTGAGGAAGTTGCTAAGAACGTGTTGTTGCTTCTGGTACAGGAAGGAATGCTAGTTACCAACTATTGTAATTTCTTTCTTTTTTTTTTACGACGAGTGAAAAATTAAAAATAGTGGGTGTATTGTACTAGCTGAGGGAACTAATCTTCCTGAATGTACAAGATGTGGATGAAAATCTTCTTGTTGTTAAGAGCTACAAGGTATTTTCGTGTACATGGGAGACAATGGGCTTAAAGGTGGGCTACAAGTCGCTGTGTGGACTTCCCTGTTGCATCCAACAACGATACATTGACATAAGAAAAAAAATATGAAAGCTCAGGAGAGGTTTTCAGTGACCCAGTAATGGCAGCTTCAGTCAACCCCACAGACTTACTGCGGTTAAAACATGTACTGGAACTGCAGTGTAAACTTTTTCTGCTAGATGCTGGTTTCATTGCCACTAATATTGTGTTGAGTTGTGGGCCCCTCACCACAAGAAGGATGTTGAGGCTCTGGAGTGAGTCCAGAGAAGAACAACGAAGCTGGTGAAGGGGCTGGAGAATAGGCCTTATGAGGAACGGCTGAGAGAGCTGGGGGTGTTTATCCTGGAGAAAAGGAGGCTGAGAGGAGACCTCATTACTCTCTACAACTGCCTGAAAGGAGATAGTAGAGAGGAGTGAGCTTGGTTGTTCTTCCAAGTGACAGGGAACAGGACAAGAGGGAATGGCCTCAAGCTCCACCAGGGGAGATTTAGGCTGGATATTAGGAAAAAAATGTTCACCTTTTTTTTCAACCTCCTTTCAGGTTGTTGTAGAGAACAATGAGGTCTCCTCTCAGCCTCCTCTTCTCCAGGCTAAACACCCCCAGATCTCTCAGACCTGTTTAAGAATTATTTGTGCTCTTTCCATTTCTGAGTTTGGGAGTTCCTGTTGTTTTGGGGTTGCTGGTCCATTTTTGTCTGGCTTATTTCGTATTGCTTCAAGGACCGAATAAACACTCTTGATTAACCATACACTTCATTATGATAAATAATCTTAAATAGCTACATTAAAATAATATTAGTGCAGTTAAAACACATTGAAAGCCAAGCTCTGGGAAGACTGCCTTACTCAATAAGGCAAGTTTTTTATTGAGATGTGTAACAGAAGATTATGATCATTGCAGCAATCTCTTTCAAGCCATTTTTTTTCTGTGTCCATTCTGTATCCTTTTCTGTAACCTTTTCTTCGAAATAACTCCAATTCTGACATTTTACTTGACTTCTAAACTCTTTCAGTCACGTACAACATTACAAAAGAAAGCGATGCTGTGTAGGTATGTGAATTGCAGGTGGAACAATGGGTCCTCCACCCTCTATCCATTGTCCTCAAGTGACACCTTTTCCTGTCTCAGAGCCAATCTCTAATTTAGAGTTCACCTAAAATGCACCTACTCTTCTCGTGCTATTTGGCTGGTGAAGAAAGGCTTTCTATGAAATGGCCAGTTGGCTTCTCCAATGATAAGAGCAATTACAACTACACGCAAAAGGTCCAATCATATGAAATATACTCAGTTCTTGATGGAAATATATTTTCCTATGAGCCAGTTTTCTGGGAAACCAATTTTGGAGGTGGTTCCCCCTGACTTGAGAGTGCCTGGGAGACCAGCAGCAAAGGGGAAATGACGTAGGTTCATCACTTTTCACTCAATGTTTCTAGTTATGTAATATAAATATATGTCATCATGTATTATACAGCTTAGTCTTTTGGTGTTCGAAAAAGATAGGGAAGCAGCTATTTTCAAAGGGAAACAGCTGTCAATTAAGTTACAGTGCTAAAAATCCAGCCGCTGGACCTAACTGCATAATCGGTATTTGAGAGTCTCAGACCTCTCCAAGACCCATTTGTGATTTTATAACATGGAGGAAGCAATGACATTAGCTTTAGAATCATAGAACAACCAGGTTGGAAGGGACCCATCGGATCTTCTAGTCCAACAGTGGGAGGAGACCAAATAGGAGAGTTTGTGTGGGATCCGGTCCTTGGTAGGGAAGGACTGAGTCCTTCTTTATTTGGGTAAGCAAACTTCTGTGCCTCCTGCTTCATAGGTTGCATGTAATTCATAACCTTCAGGGTCTTCCTTATCTTTGAGGCTCTGTTGTGTGAATTAGAAAGAGCCCCTTCTAGCTGAGGCTCTGGAGCGAGTCCAGAGAAGAGCAATGAAGCTGGTGAAGGGGCTGGAGAACAGGCCTTATGAGGAACGGCTGAGAGAGCTGGGGGTGTCTATCCTGGAGAAGAGGAGGCTGAGAGGAGACCTCATTGCTCATTGTTGTGGAGAGGAGGGAGCTGGGCTCTTCTGCCAAGTGACAGGGGACAGGACAAGAGGGAATGGCCTCAAGCTCCACCAGGGGAGATTTAGGCTAGAGATTAGGAGGAAGTTTTTCCCAGAAAGGGTCATTGGGCATTGGAATAGGCTGCCCAGGGAGGTGGTTGATTCCCCTTCCCTGAAGGTGTTTAAGGAATGGGTGGACAAGGTCCTGAGGGACATGGTTTTGTGTTCGATAGGAATGGTTGGACTCGATGATCCAGTAGGTCTCTTCCAACCTGGTGATTCTATGATTCTATGAAATATATTAACAAATTTAGAACCTTCACAAAACACAGATTGCGGCTTCAGTTGCTAAGAGACAACAAAGAAGGGAATTTGCTGGAGAGAAGTTAAAGTTTTGAGGAAAGACTAGAAGGCAAGGGTAATGAATGATTATAAGTAATAAGGGTAATAGTTGTAGAGAGCAATGAGGTCTCCTCTCAGCCTCCTCCTCTCCAGACTAAACACCCTCAGCTCTCTCAGCCGTTCCTCATAGGGCCTGTTCTCCAGACCCTTCACTAGCTTCGTTGCTCTTCTCTGGACTCGCTCCAGAGACTCAACATCCTTCTTGTGCTGAGGGGCCCACAACTGAACACAGGATTCAAGGAGCGGCCTCACCAGGGAGGCAAATAATGCTTCTAAGAAAGATGGAAAAGTCGACCAAGTAAACTTAACCTTGATCTCAGCAGGTTGAAAAACTGCAGGCAAAATTCTGGAGAGAGTAACTAACTACAGAGGTAGATAGAAAACCACAGGGAATGCAGTCTGATTGTACTGGAGGTTAGTTATATAAGACTGAACTAATATTCTACTTCAATAAGGGCAGCCTTTTCAAAGTGGGAAATGAAAGAGATGAGTGGTACCTGAACTTCAGTAAAGCATACAATTATAGCACCAAAAGGATATTTTTTCGTTAAACTGGGGGGAAAAATGAGGATAGAATTAGTTGGTGGGGTGGTAATAAGACATTTTTGTATTTGACATCATGCCAAATGAGAAGTGATTTTCTGAAGCGGAAATAAGAGATCTTTTGAGAAGGTGCTAAAGGAAAAGAGCTCAGGAGACAATTATCGGTCTGAGGAAGGTTACTAGTAGAGTTTCTCAGTGGTAAATCTGGGGTTATGCTTAGTATTTATTTCCTACAGTAGTGCAGGAAGAAGAGAGTGGTGAGATGATGAAATGTACTGATAACTCAAAAGCTGAAAGGAACTGTCACTACAGAGAAGGAATCGTATCACACAGAAAGAGTTGTTTCATCTTCACAGAATCATAGAATCACAGAATCACTAGGTTGGGAGAGACTCACTACAGAGTGTCGTTATTTCTATAGCAACATTATTTCTCAGCTTGTAAACAATAATAATAATAAAAAAATACTCAGCTTGTCTGCAGCGCTGGCATATTTGTAAGTAAGTATGTCCAGTCTCTGTTGTACAGCAATTAGATGACGATGCCTGAGTCATAGCAAAGTCACATAAATTATGTTTAGAATGTACCACTTTCTCTCCGTGTACAAAAATGTAAAGAAGCCCACAGTGGCAGCTAATGTGGCAACTAATAATATGAAACCCATCCCTCAGTGACTGATGAGCTTCATCATCTTCCCAACTATTTTCCCCCTTTCCTTCAGGAAATCAAAGCGTTTCAGAAATGATATTAGGGGCATAAAGTATACTTATTAAAAAGATTCCAAATATGTGAAAGAGTCAGTGCGGTTCTGTTACGAAATAAAGCAGTAAAAAACCCACTGTCAGAACTTGTATTATTCAGCTGTTTGCTAAGCATAAGGTCAACATGGTTAAGCAGATCTGGGTTTGTGTTTTTTTTTCAAAAAGGTTCTTCCCTTCTTATTTGAACATTCATTTAGAATCATAGAGTCATATAACAATCAGGTTGGAAGAGACCCATCGGATCATCGAGTCCAACCATTCCTATCAAACACTAAACCATGTTCCCCAGCACCTCATCCACCCGTCCCTTAAACACTTCCAGGGAAGGGGAATCAACTACCTCCCTGGGCAGCCTGTTCCAATGCCCAAAGACCCTTTCCATTAAAAACTTCCTCCTGATGTCCAGCCTAAATCTCCCCCAGTGGAGGTTGAGGCCATTCCCTCTCATCCTGTCACCTGTCACTTGGGAGAAGAGCCCAGCTCCCTCCTCTCCACAACCTCCTTTCAGGTAGTTATAGAAAGCAATGAGGTCTCCTCTCAGCTTCCTCTTTCTCCAGGCTAAACACCCCCAGCTTAACCTTTATAGTGTGCCAATATATATATAAAAATAATATTATGGAACATTTACACAATAAGCCACCCATCCATCCTGTCATTTTCCACATCCCCATTGTAATTATTTGAAATCCTTATGCTTGAAGACGAGTCTTAATCCGTCACAACCCAAGTTCTATTTTCAGAGCAGACTTGTAATTGTCTGTTTGTTAATAGAGCTGTCTGTTGCCATGAAAAAAGTGAGGTCACCAATTTTCTGTGACAGCTCTGCCAGGAAATTATTCCTGCTGAAGACAGAACTTTGTTTGAATTTATGCTTAATTTTATGTATTTATCCAGATTTTCAAAATCTATGTCTTCCTCTCTAAGTGAATATTCTTTCCCCCACTCCACATTGTTACCAAACCAGACAATGAAGTTGTGGTTGCCCTGTCCCTGGAGGTGGTCAAGGCTGGGCTGAGTGAGGCTTTGAGCAACCTAATTTAGTGGAAGGTGTCCCTGCCCATGGCAGGAAGGGGTGGAACAGGATGATTTTTAAAGTCTTCCAACAGAATCCATTCTACGATTCTATAATGCAAACACTGCAGTTCTGCACCAGCAGTCAACATCTGTATAGTTCACTCTACCTTTAGACTTATGTCATACCAGAACAATATTGCATGAGAAAAAAATACTTACAATTAATCCTATTCTCTTTAATTGTGTATTTTTACTCATCCGTGATTCCAACCAACACGCACAACAATAGGTTGTACTTTAAGGAGGGATTTGGTGCCAAATTAAGCCTTCAGTCCATTGCCTGATAATAACTGGGAGGGATTCTTAAAAGTCTCCAGTTAGATTAATGGGGTTTTTTTTCTGTTTTACGGTGGTTTTAAAATTATAAATGAAAAATTTCATGCAGGGACAAAGTAGTATTGGTAGTAATGGTTTAGTCATTACCTCTGTTTTGACAATGGATAATCAAGACTCTGGAGCAAGTCCAGAGAAGGGCAACGAAGCTGGGGAAGGGGCTGGAGAACAGGCCCTATGAGGAACTGCTGAGGGAGCTGGGGGTGTTTATCCTGGAGAAGAGGAGGCTGAGAGGAGACCTCATTGCTCTCTACAACTACCTGAAAGGAGGTTGTAGAGAGGAGGGAGCTGGGCTCTTCTGCCAAGGGGCAGGAGACAGGACAAGAAGGAATGGGCTCAAGCTCCACCAGGGGAGATTTAGACTGGACATTAGGAAAAAATTTTTCCCAGAAAGGGTCATTGGGCATTGGAACAAACTGCCCAGGGAGGTGGTTGATTCCCCTTCCCTGGAGGTGTTTAAGGGACTGGTGGATGAGGCCCTGAGGGACATGGTTTAGTGTTTGTTGGGAATGGTTGGACTTGATGACCCAGTGGGTCTCTTCCAACCTGGTGATTCTATGATTCTAAGACACCAGAGTGAACAAATGTTTCAGATTTGCTGGTCACCAATGAATGTCTTCATAGCCGAGTAGAAAACAAAGCACTTTGCTGTCGTTATCTGGAGCTTTTACAATGCACTTGCACTCAAATGCTTTTTTATTATAACACAATTAATACACCTGCACAGAAGATGCTAAGTCTTTGCCGGATGTGAATAATTATCTTAAACTCATTTAGAATAGGTGTAAATCTCATAGCTATATGACTGGTGTTTATTTCCTCATTAGCAGAGCTGATTTGAAAGGCAGATGTTCTTCTTGAAAATCTCTGCTACACCTCTAAACTCCCATATTGTTTGTACCTACAGATGAAATTAGAACTTCCTCCTATTGTCTTTGTCGTATGTCCCATCGTCCCTAACTGACGCATATTGTATAGTCTACTCGTTTCAAACAGGACTATGGCGTTTTCAAGATGAAACTGTTTCTAAAACTAAAAATGGCCAAAATCCAAAGATTATTATCGCCTCATCCATTCCTTGCAATGTTGCATGAGAGAATTTTCCATACCACTGGCACGCTTTCCGTGGTCTGGTCTTTGATTTAATGCTAGCAAGAGATGTTATTATGGTACTTTGTTATCATTTAGACTACCTTTTAAATTCTATTTAAATTTTAAAGGGAATTCTTATTCAATGCTTACGACTTGATTTGAATTGTAAAGTATAATTCAGGCTGGAAATCTTCTAAATTCCATATTGCAATTTGATTTTTGGGATAAAGGCAAGGAATGACCCAGTTTTTTTATTTAAGAAATCAATTTTTTAAGAACATACATAGAAGTGTTGAAGGAAAATTTCTAGGTAACTCTTCTCTAACCACATTAGCTCAACTCTCACTTTATCACAAATGAAATATTTTCTATATTTTCTTTTTAAATAATAGTGCTAATGGCCAGGAAACAGGAAGAATTGAGTGCACAGAAGATTTTACAAGTCAAATGTGAGTGAGAAGGCCAGATGTACTTAGAAAAACTAAGGTTTAATTAATGATCATTCAAGCATTCTCTCTACTTCTCCAACAATACCAACATAAGGATGTAGCAAAAACAATTGACATTGACGTATATTATACTGAAGGGAAACAACTTTTTTATAGAATCATAGAGTCATAGAATCACCAGGTTGGAAGAGACACACCAGATCATCGAGTCCAACCATTCCTATCAAACACTAAACCATGTCCCTCAGCACCTCATCCACCTGTGCCTTAAACACCTCCAAGGAAGGTGAATCACCCAACTGTCTGGGCAGCCTGTTCCAATGCGCAATGACCCTTTCTGTGGAAAAACTTTCTCCTGATGTCCAGCCTAAATCTCCCCTGGTGGAGCTTGAGGCCATTACCTCCTTTCAGGTAGTTGTAGAGAACAATGAGGTCTCCTCTCAGCCTCCTCTTCTCCAGGCTAAACACCCCCAGCTCTCTCAGCCGTTCCTCATAAGGCCTGTTCTCCAGCCCCTTCACCAGCTTTGTTGCTCTTCTCTGGACTCGCTCCAGAGCCTCAACATCCTTCTTGTGCTGAGGGGCCCACAACTGAACACAGGATTCGAGGAGAGGTCTCACCAGTGCTGAGTACAGAAGGAGAATAACCTCAACTAATATGTGATTCTGTAATTCTAGAAGACAAGTGGTGCAGTAGATCTTAAGTCTGAAGTTCTAACTAGTGGTTACCACACCTTCTTTTCTCCTCTACAGCTATTTTCTTTAGTCTAGTCTCATGGACTTTTTATCTCCACAGATCTAGTTGATATATACACCTTTTTCCCCCCTGTCATTCTTTCAAAAAAGAATTCCTAAATGTAGAGCTATATTTGTAACTGGGATACAGTTTGGGATTTTTTCCCCCCCCAAGATTTTGAAATATTAAGTCTATGAAAAGAAGTAATTGTATTTAAATATTCTCTGCTCCTTTTCAAGGGTGCGCAATGATTTTGATGTGCTTACGAATCGATTGATTGGCAGTCATGGCTATTGTACTCAGGTAAGTTAACTTGTGGTCTTGGGGATGTCGTATGCTTCCGCACACAGAGCTGTGAACTGACCTCTGGAAAGAGGTGGAATTTCTTATTTTAAGTCCATTTTTCCCTGCAAAGTCAAAGATCTTCATCCTGTATTCATTTTTTTTCCTCGTGTTTTGGCAAGTTGTCATTGATTATTTAACCTCTGATTATTGGCCTTGTTTTCTGGTCCATGTATATCTGTACCTGAGCATATATAGAATCATAGAATTATAGAATCACCAGGTTGGAAGAGACCCACTGGATCATTGAGTCCAACCATTCCTACCGATCTCTAAACCATGTCCCTCAGCACCTCATCTACCTGCACCTTAAACACTTCCAGGGAAGGCGAGTCAACCATGTGGTCATCCTCCTCTCATCTCCATCTTTTGAACTCCTTAGCTGAATTTAGTGCTGATACCACTGAAACTGCTGAGTTTTCTTTCCTCAGGAAGGTGACTGAGGTTGTGCATCCGATACATTAGAATCATAGAATCACCACCAGGTTGGAAGAGACCCACCGGATCACCGAGTCCAACCCTTCCTATCAAACACTAAACCATCATACAGCTTCTCTGTAACAGATACTGTCCCTTTAGCTGAGCTGATGCCAAATAGCCAAATAGTGCTTCAGACTAGAAACACTAACTCCTTGAATCCTGTGTTCAGTTCTGGGCCCTTCAGCACAAGAAGGATGTTGAGGCTCTGGAGCGAGTCCAGAGAAGAGCCACGAAGCTGGGGAAGGGGCTGGAGAACAGGCCTTATGAGGAACGTCTGAGAGAGCTGGGGGTGTTTAACCTGGAGAAGAGGAGGTTGAGAGGAGACCTCATTGCTCTCTACAACAACCTGAAAGGAGGTTGTGGAGAGGAGGGAGCTGGGCTCTTCTCCCAAGGGACAGGAGACAGGACAAGAGGGAATGGCCTCAAGCTCCACCAGGGGAGATTTAGGATGGACATTAGGAAAAAATTTTTCACAGAAAGGGTCATTGGGCATTGGAACAGACTGCCCAGGGTTGATTCCCCTTCCCTGGAGGTGTTTAAGGGATGGGTGGATGAGGCCCTGAGGGACATGGTTTAGTGTTTGATGGGAATGGTTGGACTTGATGACCCAGTGGGTCTCTTCCAACCTGGTGATTCTATGATTCTAAGACACCAGAGTGAACAAATGTTTCAGATTTGCTGGTCACCAATGAATGTCTTCATAGTCGAGTAGAAAACAAAGCACTTTGCTGTCGTTATCTGGAGCTTTTACAATGCACTTGCACTCAAATGCTTTTTTATTATAACACAATTAATGGATGGGTGCTGAAGGACATGGTTTGGTGATTGATAGGAATGATTGGACTCGATGATGTGGTGGGTCTCTTCCAACCTGGTTGCCCTATGATTCTGTGATTATATGCATGTCTCTAAGATGTGATGCTTTATAATAATGTCCAAATTGCTGTCTGACACATAGGGCCATAACTCTATGTAGACTAAATTGCAGCTTATGTGTACCAAGTATCTCCTGTCGGCTGCCTCTGGGCCTGCAGAGGCATCCTCTCAGTTGGAAATGCTTTGCCTTGGACATATAGGTGGAATATGGAACCCAAAATTCTGGGACACAGACTCCCCTAGTACTGGGAAGTAGTAGTGTGATCTGGATGTTGTTCATGGTCATTAAATATACTCTCATTTTGGCTGCAAAATGCAAGCTTAATGCTCTTCTCTTGCACTAGAAAACTAGGAAACTTCTGTACTGTGGCTATACAGTTATTCCTGAAGAAGGTGGTAGGAGAGAGGGAGATTTAAGGGAGATTTAGGCTTGAGATTAGGAGGAAGTTTTTCACGGAAAGGGTCATTGGGCATTGGAACAGGTTGCCCAGGGAGGTGGTTGATTGACCTTCCCTGGAGGGGTTTAAGGCACAGGTAGATGAGGTGCTGAGGGACATGGTTTAGTGTTTGATAGGAATGGTTGGACTCAATGATCCTATGGGTCTCTTCCAACCTGGTTGTTCTATGATTCTATGATTCTATGACATCACTGGTGGATTGGAAGTCCTAAAACCATCAGTAAAAATCTATAAACTTTGGGGGATCCTTCAGGGAGACATTGGGCTGTAAATGTACTCAGTATTTTTAAAATTGAATATCAAGTCCAAACCAGCAGTAGCAGTGTTGTACATGTCTTGGGACATGGTAACGTAGACTGTTTTTATTCTGGAAGCTTTTTTTGTGTTATTCCTCCCTCATATTTCTTGACATATGTTATTTATTAATAGTTAGCTGATCCGTTTTTGTGGCAGAATCTGCTGCTTGATATTGTTATGTACTGTTACATCCTAGCTGACCCTTGTGGGATCTTATACTAAGCAAAATGTCTTGTGTCTGCGTTTCTGGAGCTTTACACACAGTCACATGCGCATATGGATGCACATTAACCCTCTCATATGTGTTTAGCCTCTGACATGCTCCTCCTGGTAGTTCAATTGGAGAGGAAATCATCAACAATCTGCTGTAGCAAGTGTGAGTATGTCAGTAACATGGACCAGGTGTGGAGCCATATGGGTGAATGTCTCATTGAAAGAGGCTTCAGTTCATCCAGAAATAATCAATGAGGAAAAAAAAAATCTTTTAACAAATCTTGTCCAACATACAAAATAAATCACTATACATACAAAGAAATATCAGGTAGCATTGTGCACGCCTTTAATTTATAGCAGTCACACCGTAGCTTTCATTGTAGAGAACAAAGGACATCAAAATAAAAAAAAAAAAACGCACAACATTAATATGAGAAGATTGAGAGTTGGATGTAAGAGTAAATTGGTTGCTAGCAGTTTGTCACGGGAGAGATTAATGTTATATTCTGTACTAATATTTCCTCATTTTGCTTTGGAAGGAGGCTTTTCCCAAAGTACCTGGAAAAAACTTTATAAACAACCCTAATCCTCTACTTAAAACCTCAACATAAATTAAGGGTCTGATACATGTATAACTTCATCAATCATGAATCAATCTTGTACTGATGTCTGGTAGGGACGAAGCATTTAACTACTTTTTTTTTTTTTTTAATATGTCACCAACAGGAACTGGTGAACTTGCTTTTGACTGGCAAAGCCGTGTCCAATGTTTTTAACAATGTGATAGAGCTGGACTCTGGAAATGGCAATATAACGATTTTGAAAGGTATCACAAGCCGCAGTGATATTGGTTTGCTGTCTCTCTTCGAGCACTATGATGTTTGTCAGGTACGTTGTCCATTCTTCTGTTATTAAGTGAAAAGGAAACAATTAAATTTAAGTTGACTTGATGTGAACTTGATTCAATTGTTCATTTAGAGGTTTCCGATGCCCCAAGGCAGAGTATTGTCTGCCTTCTGGATACTCATTCTTGTCCTACAACTGTCACCTCTTGGTAAATGACCTATAGCACCTCAAATCATAAAATCATAGAATCACCAGGTTGGAAGAAACCCACCGGATCATCGAGTCCAACCATTCCTATCAAACACTAAACCATGTCCCTCAGCATCTCGTCCACCCACACCTTAAACCCCTCCAGGGAAGGTGAATCAACCACCTCCCTGGGCAGCCTCTGCCACTGCCCAGTGACCCTTTCCGGGAAAAACTTCCTCCTGATGTCCAGCCAAAATCTCCCCTGGTGGAGCTTGAGGTCATTCTCTCTTGTCCTGTCCCCTGTCACTTGGGAGAAGAGTCCAGCTCCCTCCTCTCCACAACCTCGTTTCAGGATTCAAGAAGTGGCCTCACCAGTGCTGAGTACACAGGGAGGAGAACCTCCCTGGACCTGCTGTTGACACCGTTTCTGATCCAAGCCAGGATGCCATTGACCTTCTTGGCCACCTGGGCCACTGCTGGCTCATGTTCAGTCACTGTCAACCAACACCCCCAGGTCCTTCTCCTCCAGGCAGCTTTCTAGAGAGACTTCGCCTAGTCTGTAGCTGCTCAGGGTTGTTGGGCCCCAAGTGCAGGACCTGGTATTTGGCGTGTTAAATCTCATGCCATTAAACTCAGCCCAGCGGATGAGGATTTGCCCTGCAATGTTTTTGTACTCTCCTTATTGTCTTAAAGTTCATGCTCTTGCCTTCTGCTGCGAGCGTGGCAATTGAGAACCGTACATATTTGGGAAAAGGTTCTTACAGACTTTATTCATCTGAACAATCTGTCCAGACTTCAATAGGTCAGTTCATGTGACTAAGGACCGGAGCCGATGTGTTCTTTGAAACCATTCTCTATCTCTCTAATCTTGTTTTGGCAAATGTTGTTTGATGAAGCTTGAGAGTTCTGTGAGTGGACATATGTCGGGAGAATAGATTTTTTAGGAGAAGACTGACTGTTCCCTTTTGGCTTTGATTTATCTGCATGTTAAAATATTAATGTTTGTGAAACTGGATCTTTTGATCTGTATCCCTCTAATTAACTCTCTTTTGTTGCATCTGCGCATTTCCTTTCTTGCTGACTTCTGTTAGGAGTATTTTTGTAAGTCTGTAAAAAAATTTTTTATACTTTTAAGCCAAGAATTTACATAAAAAGCGAGGCTGTTGTATAAAAGACTGTTTTAAATGGATATCAGCAAAGTAATGAGTCAGAAAACAGTTACTTAATTAGCTAGAGATGTTATCTAACATTTGAAGAAATGCTTTTCTTGGGGAAGATAATCGATTTTTACTCATGTAACACTTAAGGTACAAATTCTAAATGTCAGTAATTAAAAAAACCCATACACCTTATCGCTTAGGATGCTGTTTAGACTTTTAATTACAATAGTGTGTACCTTGGCTTCTGCTTTTCGTCAGGCACCTGAGTGCCTAAGGTGAAGAGATGAGAAGTGTACTGTAGAAACTGTGTGAACAAATCTATATCTGGAAAACCTGTAGGATAATTTTTCTGTTAAAAGTCTTCCAGTGTCCAGCACTGCACATGCTGAAGCATGTCTAGAAAGCTGCCTGGAGGAGAAGGACCTGGGGGTGTTGGTTGAAAGTGACTGAACATGAGGCAGCAGTGTGCCCAGGTGGCCAAGAAGGCCAAAGGCATCTTGGCTTGTATCAGAAACGGTGTGACCAGCAGGGCCAGGGAGGTTATTCTCCCTCTGGACTCAGCACTGGTGAGACTGCTCCTTGAATCCTGTGTTCAGTTGTGGGCCCCTCAGCACGAGAAGGATGTTGAGGCTGTGGAGTGAGTCCAGAGAAGAGCAACGAAGCTGGTGAAGGGGTTGGAGAACAGGCCCTATGAGGAGTGTCTGAGAGAGCTGTGGGTGTTCATCCTGGAGAAGAGGAGGCTGAGGGGAGACCTCATTACTGTCTACAACTACCTAAAAGGAGGTTGTGGAGAGGAGGGAGCTGGGCTCTTCTCCCAAGAGACAGTGGACAAGACAAGAGGGAATGGCCTCAAGCTCCACCAGAGGAGATTTAGGTTGGACATTAGGAAAAAAGTTTTTCACAGAAAGAGTCATTGGGCATTGGAACAGGTTGCCCAGGGAGGTGGTTGATTCACCTTCCCTGAAGGTGTTTAAGGTGTGGGTGGATGAGGTGGTGAGGGACATGGTTTAGTATTTGATAGGAATGGTTGGACTTGATGATCCAGTGGGTCTCTTCCAACCTGATTGTTCTATGATTCTATAATTCTGTGACAATTTCCCGAGCTTTTAAACCCACAAAGTTTCTTTGGTCCGTGTGTCTGTATTACGGAGAAAGAAGCTGATATTATATTTTTATGCACATAGATTTGAAGACTTGATTGACATTTCTTGTTTTGCAGATTGGCAGAATACCTTCCACGCAACATCTGTTAAGCAAAGAAAGCATTAAACTGGGGATAAAATCAAGAAGGTTATACACAGCTTCTTGCACATAATTCATAGAAAAGTAATAAGCAGAGCTGAAAGCTTAAAGCTTTTAGCTTAGTTTTTAATTTCCATGAACAATTAATCAAAGATATAAAAAACCCCCAGTTCGGCTGGGGAAAAAAAACCAATTGTTATTTTGAACTTAGAATACAGCTTTCAATGACAGGAATATAGCTAATAATAAATAATTATTGCAGCTGAATATTAAAATCCCAACTAAGAGAAATACAATTTCTTTTATACATTAAACAACCTAGTCATAATTTTTACTCTGGTGTTTACTCCTGAAGGGGCTAAAATTATTAACTTATACTGCAGCTTTAAAGTAGCAGCATGCGATAGGAAGATGATATCTGTCTTCAGAAGTCTCTTGCCTGTCTTCCAAGTACTACAGGAACTTGCTTTGTACATTCCATGATTCAACAGAGATATTTTATACAATCATAGAATAACCAGGTTGGAAGAGACCCATCGGATTGAGTCCAACCGTTACTATCAAGTGCTAAACCCTCAGCACATTGTCCACTGTGCCTTAAATACCTCCAGGGAAGGTGACTCAACCACCTCCCTGGGCAGCCTCTGCCACCGCCCAATGACCCTCTGTGTGGAAAACTTCCTCCTAATCTCTAGCCTAAATCTCCCCTGGTGGAGCTTGAGTCCATTCCCTCTTGTCCTGTCCCCTGGCACTTGGGAGAAGAGCCCAGCTCCCTCCTCTCTACAACCTTCTTTCAGGTAGTTATAGAGAGCAATGAGGTCTCCCCTCAGCCTCCTCTTCTCCAGGATAAACACCCCCAGCTTTCTTAGCCGCTCTTCATAGGGCCTGTTCTCCAGCCCCTTCACCAGCTTTGTTGCCCTTCTCTGGACTCGCTCCAGAGTCTCAACATCCTTCTTGTGGTGAGGGGCCCAGAACTGATCTTAGTCTGCTTCAGGAGCAGTGTATAATAAACCTTCATGAATGATTGAAGGCTATTATGTATAAGTGATCTGACACATTTCCTGTTTTCTACAGTGTACTCTTTCTCCCCATCTCCCAGAAGTTTCTTATGTTTTGTATCTTTTTTAGGTTGGTTGTTACTTGAAGACCCCTAAATACCCAATTTGGTTGGTGTGCAGCGAAAGCCACTTCAGTGTCCTTTTTTGTTTGGAGAAGGATTTACTAGGTGACTGGAAAACAGAACGGAGATTTGATCTGTATTATTATGACGGTTTGGCCAACCAGGAAGAAGAAATACGGTTAACAGTTGGTATGTACATCTCACTAATTCTGCATTTTGTCTCTGGTGGCGGCAACAGCATCACCTCAGAAAGAAGAATCCAATAAGAAAAAAAAAGATTGTTTCAAGCATAAAAGATTTGTGTGCCCGTTCGGGTGATTATTAATTGGAAACAGTGAAGTGGGTCTTCAGGTCTCTGGCGAAGGGGCTGGAGAACAGGCCTTATGAGGAACGTCTGAGAGAGCTGGGGGTGTTTATCCTAGAGAAGAGGAGGCTGAGAGGAGATCTCATTACTGTCTACAACTACCTGAAAGGAGGTTGTGGAGAGGAGGGAGCTGGGCTCTTCTCCCAGGTGACAGGGGAAAGGCCTCAAGCTCCACCAGGGGAGATTTAGGACGGACATTAGGAAAAAATTTTCACAGAAAGGGTCTTTGAGCACTGGAAGAAACTGCCCATGGAGGTTTTCAAGCTATGGGTGGACGAGGTGCTGAGACACATGGTTTAGTGTTTGGTAGGAATGGTTGGACTTGATGATCCGATGGTTCTCTTCCAACCTGGTGATTCTATGATTCTGTGATTCAGTAGGAAAGTTTGAGGATAAGCTCTTAAAAGGGTTAAAAGTGAGCATGTGCTACTTTATATAGACTGTAAATTGTTCACTGGCACTTTCTTGCAAAGAACAGTTCACGATCCGACCTGTTCATGCTCTTAGGACTATAAACTCTGTTTAACTACTCAGTTTACTCTACTTCACATCTCATATCATTTCTACAGACAGAAAGTGCAAATCTCCTGTCCTTCAGCCCTACTTGACTGTAGCAAAATGAGCAGAGAGGGTGAGGAAGCATGAAATCCTTGCTTCTCAAACCAGCTATTTCAGAAGATGACAGGAATTTGCTAACAAAATCTATTCTCTTAGCTGCTTGTAAGCCTGCCTGGAAATGCAAACATGCAAAAGACCTTCCAACTTGTAACACTCACTCTTTCAGTAAACCAGGCCAGATTTTACAGCTGCTTTTACAGCAATTGCATCTTTTTCCAAGTGGAAACATGTGGACAGAAGTATTCTGATGCTTAGAAAACTCCAATTTATTGCCATGTTAAGATATGCTTGATCACTAAATTCCTGTTTGCTAATAATATCCTGTTTATCTTGTGTTTTCTTCCCTTCAATGTATTTATGCAATCTAACTGGAGGCGTTTAAGGAACAGGTAGACAAGTTCCTGAGGGACGTGGTTTAGTGTTTGATAGGAATGGTTGGACTCGATGATCCGGTGGGTCTCTTCTAATCTGGTGATTCTATGATTCTAATCAAATGTTAGGATAAAAGAAACCCTTTGAAACCTAAAAAATCAACCAAACAAAAAAAATCCTATGTACCTCTAAGTTTCTGAGGTTCCAGGAGAAAAGTGCCAGTACTTTTTTTAGTTTAGAATCATAGAATCATAGAACCACCAGGTTGGAAGAGACCCACTAGATCATCAAGTCCAACCATTCCTATCAAACACTAAACCATGTCCCTCACCACCTCGTCCACCCGTCCCTTAAACGCCTCCAGGGAAGCTTAATCAACCACCTCCCTGGGTAGCCTCTGACACTGCCCAATTACACTTTCTGTGAAATTTCTATTCCTAATGTCCAACCTGAACCTCCCCTGGAGGAGCTTGAGGCCATTCCCTCTTGTCCTGTCCCCTGTCCCTTGGGAGAAGAGCCCAGCTCCCTCCTCTCTACAACCTCCTTTCAGGGAGTTGGAGAGAGCAATGAGGTCTCCTCTCAGCCTCCTCTTCTCCAGGATAAACACCCCCACCTCTCTCAGCCACTCCTCATCCGGCCTGTTCTCCAGCCCCTTCACCAGCTTCATTGCTCTTCTCTGGACTCACTCCAGAGCCTCAACATCCTTCTTGTGCTGAGGGGCCCAGAGCTGAACACAGGATTCAAGGAGCAGTCTCACCAGTGCTGAGTCCAGAGGGAGAATAACCTCCCTGGACCTGCTGGTCACACCATTTCTGATTTTAAAATATTACCTGTTTCTATTACTCCGACCTGTACAGTAATTCAGACTTTTTTGCATGTATTTGCACTAACGAGATCTGCAGGTCAGGGAAAGGCAGGTCTTCTCTACGGCTTGAGGAAGTTAGCGTTATCAGAGACTGGCAGCTGTGAATGTCAGAGCGATTGCCTCCCGTCCTGTCTACCTCAGTCTCGGTGAAGCAGACCCATATCCTTCACCCTGTCTTGGCATCATTTGTTGCTCACAACCTGCTTGTTGGCTGGATGACAGACAAAAAAAAAGAAGAAGAAAAAGAAAAAAAAAACCCCTAATCTGCTGCAGTTTAAATGTTTTAGTCCAAAACAGGAAACAGCTGAGCAGACTGACATCTAAGCTGAGGGCAGGATGTTTTCTCCCTGGTAAGTTCAGTGACTACTTTCACTGTTGACAGATCCAGTGTCTGAGACACTGACATCTCTGTTTCGCCCGGAACAGTGCAGTTGCCTTTCTGTCCCAAAGGAATGCTCAGAGCCTGCGCATACCTCTCATATATCCAAAAACTTTCTGTCTTCTCCCTCCTGTGCACAGCTTTCTTGACAGTCAGAGGACGATATTCTGTTCCAGGGTAAGGGAATCCTAACTCGGTTTGGACTGGGCTTGGGATTTCCTATTTGAGGGTAGGACTACTGGTGTCCTTAGTATTTGACTAACAAAAATTGCTTCCTTGGTAATAACATCAATTACAAAATGAGAACCTCATGACAGGCCTCCAGCATATTTTTTCAACTTCTAATCCTTGTTTTCCTAGAAACCAGCTGTGTATTAATAAACTGATGTGGGCCAGGGCATGAGACTGATCACTGCCTCATGATCAGCCTTACTTTTAAGAAGTCAGCACAATTAGAATAGAATCATAGAATCATCGAGTCATAGAATCATAGAATCACCAGGTTGGAAAAGAATTTTTGGATCATGGATTCCAACCATTCCTATCTGCCACTAAACCTGAGCACCTCATCCACCAGTCCTTTAAACACCTCCAGGGAAGGTGACTCAACCACCTCCCTGGGCAGCCTATTCCAATGCCCTATGACCCTTTCTGGGAAAAATTTATTCCTGATGTTCAGTCTGAACCTTCCCTTGTGCAGCTTGAGGACATTCCCTCTTGTCCTATCATATGACACGTGGGAGAAGAGCCCAGCTCCCTCCTCTCCACAACCTCCTTTCATGGAGTTGGAGAGAGCAATGAGGTCTCCTCTCAGCCTCCTCTTCTCCAGGCTAAACACCCCCAACTCTCTCACCTGTTCCTCGTAAGACCTGTTCTCCAGACCCTTCACCAACTTCGTTGCTCTTCTCTGGACTCGCTCCAGAGCCTCAACATCCTTCTTGTGCTGAGGGGCCCACAACTGAACACAGGATTCGAGGAGCGGTCTCACCAGTGCTGAGTACAGAGGGAGAAGAACCTCCCTGAACTGAACAGGCTGATTAAGTTACTGACCCAACACAACTAATACTGGGCACAATCATGGAATCATTCCCGAAGGGGTTGTTTGCATTCAGTCACCTCCTCTCAACCTTTAGCCTGTGCTCACACGAACAGTCAGGAGGCCTGGAGCTAAAAGGGTTCAAGAGCTGACAAAGCTGAGAGAGCTACACTGTCTACTCTAACATCAGCTTTAAAGCCCATGCTTTTTGCAAAGAGCTGTAGTCATGGTAACTCTTCTAAGCATTCTTTGCTCTGTCTGTAATCACTCTGGTTAGATGTGGACAACAGCATAAAAATGTATTCAAGTGCAAGAAGTACTCACCTTCCGGGGTTTTTCAATCAAAGGGGACATATGTCTGCTGTGGGTTAGGAGATTTACCGTGTGAGTGAGTCCATCACTTCCATGGGTGGAGTTCCTAGAAGCTACTGTAGTATTCTACATGAATAGAAATGTACTCTAGCCACTAATAATAAATGTCTCTGCAGACACAACTCAGACGTGTGCTGAAGATAAAGAAAATGATCTGACTCCTCCGCTTGAGCATTGTATTAGGACAAAGTAAGTAGAACTTGCATTTTTTTTTTTAGTACAGATGTTTTCAGTTATTGGAACAAATGTAAGACTGGGATGTGCTAAAAAATATTGCAGCAAGTCATCTTGCAAAATTACTGCTTAAAAATCATAAAGGATAATAATAATAATAATAATAATAATAATAATAATAATAATAATAATAATAATAATAATAGTAGTAGTAATAATAATAATAATAATCATCATCCAGACTGTGAGCTTATGTATTCTTCGTTTTGTTGTGTGTTATTATGGTTTACATCAAACTAAGACATTCAGTTCATTCTTAGAGGAACATTCGTTATATCAGCAGGAACTGACTGAGCCAAATCCCGTTTGAGAGCACAATTTGATTTCAATAGATCTAAGTTTGGATTCTCAAAACCGATTGGTCCCTGTCGCAAAGGTATAATGAGAAAAGGAGAAAATATCTTCTGTCTTCATCAGTCCTTTCTAAACATATAATTGCTTTGGGTACCTGAGTAACATTCTTCATGCGTGAAGCTCTGTGCTTAATGGTCTCAGTTTTCTCAAATTTTCCATGTGTCCCTAGGCAGCACAGAGATTCTCAAGGCCACACAATTCATGTCAGAATTTTCATGGCCATTCTGAGGTCTGTGTGATATTAAATGAAGGATTTTAAGGAGTTTATCTAGCTCGTACTGAAGTTAATGAGATTTTCAGTTTAGAGAGAAAGCAAAGAGGAAATTTAACTGGGTAAAAAAAATCAGTTTTACGTCAACTCCACGAGCAAGATTTTGAGAGCTGCTGTCTGAATGCCTTTGGAGCAAGAAGTAAAAGCCTCATTGTCAAAGACTGTAACATTTGTTAAGTCAGCTTCAGATTTCTCTTGTAATTTCCCTCCTCTCCTTGCCACAATTCTTCCTGTTAAAAAAAAAAGGACAGTGCCTGCCAAGCTGTGTTCGTGCAAGGCTTCCTTTTTAAAAAACAGTAATCCAGGCTCCCTACACATATAGAATCATAGAATCACCAGGTTGGAAGACACCCATCGGATCATCGAGTCCAACCATTCCTATCAAAATGTTTTGCTTCCTATGTTCCAGTGACATATAAGCTTGACTACGAACTATGTTGCATATCCTATAGCCTCAGAAATCCACACAGTGAGCGGAATAATACATCCAAGTATTTAAACTTGCTCCTAGAACATCTTCCCCTCCTGGCATCACATCAAAGCTACTTGGTTCTGGTAACAGTGATGTTTGTTTATTTTAAATTCCATGCTTTCATCTCCTGGAGAAGTCAATTACCAGCAAATTCCAGTGTCAGTTTATTTTGTTTGTACCATTCTCGGGATGTGTCTGATTTACCCTGATCAGTTTGGCTCCTTGTTCTCACTATTCCCCATTTGCTTTGAGCATGTTTATTTAAGCACAGCCTTGCTGTAAAAGTTTTTCACATTATATTTTTCCCTCTTGTTTTAAGAACTTTTCCATCCAAATATGAAACTGTATATAAGGAAAGTTAAAAAAAAACCCAATCAAACCAATATTTGAACAAACTAGGAGTGAGAAAAAACTTGTTTTCTATCATGCCCCTCAGCACAAGAAGGATGTTGAGGCTCTGGAGCGAGTCCAGAGAAGAGCAATGAGGCTGGTGAGGGGTCTGGAGAACAGACCTCATAAGGAATGGCTGAGAGAGCTGGGAGTGTTTATCCTGGAGAAGAGGAGGCTGAGAGGAGACTTCATTACTCTCTACAACTACCTGAAAGGAGATTGTAGAGATCAGGGATCTGGGCTCTTCTCCCAAGGGACAGGGGACAGGACGAGAGGGAATGACCTCAAGCTCCACCAGGGGAGATTTAGACTGGACATTAGGAGGAAGTTTTTCACAGAAAGGGTCATTAGGCATTGGAACAGGCTGCCCAGGGAGGTGGTGGATTCACCTTCCCTGGAGCGGTTTAAGGAATGGGTGGACAAGGTGCTGAGGGACATGGTTTAGTGTTTGATAGGAATGGTTGGACTCGATGATCCGGTGGGTCTCTTCCAACCTGGTGATTCTGTGATTCTATGATTCTATGCAATTATGGAAAAAACTTATTTTTAATAATGCAAGGAAGCAAACATTGAGCTAGTAATTATTTTGGCCAAGCAATCGTAATGAAGCGCCTTATCAAACCTTTCTAATCAAGGAATGCAGGGTAATCTATCAGCCAATGTGGAGAATTTCAGTCTGAAGAATCCGAACTGAGAAGATTAACTGTTATTTCCAAACGTTGACTGGGGTTTTTCCTTTGATTCTCATGACTCCATGAAAAGCCTCACCCATTGTTTACTCCGATACCTGAACACCACTGTCCACTGAGTGCATTGAGTTAGATGCCCAACATCTGTCTACTGTTTGTTCTTTTATCCTTTCCCAGCGGGAAAACTGCATAAGCAACAGACTGTTGCTGTATTTAGATTTTTCTCATTATTATTGTTATTATGAGAGGAGAAGAGTTGCTTTGCTTCTGCAGATGGAGAAGGCTCAGGTTTTCTATAAAATGTCAGAAGAGTGAGATTTGAGTTTAAAGCAGGTAACACTTCAGATGGGTAGGACAACAAGTCCCCATCAGGTGCCACTTTAACCTGCAGGATCTGAACCAGAACAGGCTGCCCAGGGAGAGAGTTGAGTCACCTTCCCTGGAGGTGTTTAAGGTGTGGGTGGACGAGGTCCTGAGGGACATGGTTTAGTGTTTGATAGGAATGGTTGGACTCGATAATCCGATGGGTTTCTTCCAACCTGGTTGTTCTATGATTCCTCCATCAGGGTTTTGTGGCAGTGTCCTTACTAGGAAAGAGCGATGGCTCTTGAGATTTGCTAGGGCATACTTCTATAAGGAGAAACGTGTGACCAGAACATTAATTTATATCTAGTTCTTCTCAGAGTTGCTTTGCTTCTGAAGGTGGAGAAGGCTGAGGTTTTCTATTCCATAAAATGTCAGAAGAGTGAGATTTGAGTTTAAAGCAGGTAACACTTCAGATGGGTAGGACAACATGTCTCCATCAGGTACCACTTTAACCTGCAGGATCCCAACCAGAATCATCCCAAGTTCATGTGATTTCATTGGAAGCCCATAGAAGCAGGCAGATTCTGACCAAGAGACGTCTGGAATGTGCATCCCTAGGTTGCTTGGGAGATGCTGTGCAGAATGCTTGTCCCATTCTTCCCTGAAACATAGAATCACCAGGTTGGAAGAGACCCATCGGATCATCGAGTCCAACCATTCCTATCAAACACTAAACCATGTCCCTCAGCATCTTGTCCACCTGTGCCTTAAACACCTCCAGGGAAGGTGAATCAACCACCTCTTTGGGTAGCCTGTTCCAGTGCCCAATGACCCTTTCCATGAAAATTATTTTCCTAATGTCCAGCCTAAACCTCCCTTGGTGGAGTTTGAGGCCATTCCCTCTCGTCCTCTCCCCTGTCACTTGGGAGAAGAGGCCAGTTCCCTCCTCTACACAATCTCCTTTCAGGTAGTTGAAGAATACTCTTACATCACAGTTATGAACCTCTGTGTCTCTCTGCACCACCGGAAATAACATCTGGTAGCTCTGCCTGAGGGGAATAAAACTTTGATCCGATCTGATAATCTGTATTCAGTGATGGGTTTTACTATCTAAGATCAGCTTTTTTTTTGTGACAGTCAGGCTGTGTGATACATTAGTTCATCTCTTTGGCTTTGAAGTGAGAGATTTACTGGAAATTGAGAAGAGAGCATGGACATGTCATTGTGACTTATCGATGTGCTCTAAAACAATACCAAATGATTAGTGCAGGTGATACTCTCTGAATGTTATTCCAGACTGAGCATTGTTCAGGGCCTGAACTGGTTCCTCTTGGGTTCCCATTAACTCCATGACCCTTGGATGAGGTCGTAGTCGAATGGGTCAAATATAGTTTTCATGTTGCTAATCTGATAAATTATAATTGAATCAGCAGCCAGAATCTGGGTTCCATTTGAACTACACTAAGGCAGGACAGTTTGGGACAAAGATGATGCTGGATTTTCTAGACAATCTGTAAAGAAACGACTTGTTCAGCATCTGTGAGTGAGGTTCCTCACTGTCGACATGTTTACTTGTGCAGATTCAATAGGTAAAAAAAGGTTTGAATCCGTCTTCATAGAAGTAAACAACCAAATACAATCCAATACCAATACAGGACAAGAGGGAATGGCCTCAAGCTCCACCAGGCTGGACATTAGGAGGAAATTTTTCACAGAAAGGGTCATTGGGCATTGGAACAGGCTGCCCAGGGAGGTGGTTGATTCACCTTCCCTGGAGGGGTTTAAGGGACAGGTGGATGAGGTCCTGAGGGACATGGGTTAGTGTTTGATAGGAATGGTTGGACTCGATGATGTGATGGGTCTCTTCCAACCTGGTGATTCTATGATTCTATGATTTTCAGTCTGCCAATGGCTCAGCAAAAGCTGTTTGAAAATAAAGAGAGGAGATAAGGCATGTTATGGAAGCTACCTTGTATCCTCCCTCAAATATGATTTTCTGTTTCAAGGTCTTGGTCAAAAGTCTGTTTTCACAACGGCTGTTTCCTCATTTCTTAGTGAATAACAACATCTTAACAATATAATAGCAAAAATGGTATCAGCACCTGTTTGCATTTTTATTTGTTGTCTCAGAGAATCATAGAATCACCAGGTTGGAAGAGACCCATCGGATCATCGAGTCCAACCATAAGATTTCATTTGGTGTCTTTTTGGCATCTGTGGGGCTTCTGGACCCCTCTCAAGACTTCATACCCCCTAGTGAGATGGGAGGTATTGCCTTGGGAAGACTCAAAAATCAAATGGGCACAGAAGGTGGTGATTGCACTTTCCACTTTGCTTTTTTTCTGGGGTTAAGGTGATATTCTGAACCTCTGTCAGGGACAGTTCTCATCATTGACAACGACAGACTAGGTCGAATATTCCCAACTAGAACAAATTCTGCTTTTCACTTCTCTCTTGTGTATTCGCACCAAGTCCTGGAATAAGGAAATCTTTCTGCAATTTTTTTTTAAATTTTTGTTTTCTAAAAAAAGTAAAAGAAGAAGGAAGAATTTCATACCAGCCCTTGAGCAGCCACTTCCTCTGCAATTTCGTGCCGAATACTGCATGAATTCAGCTTTTGGTTTTGTTTTACGCTTAATTGACTTGCTCAGCCGAAGGACTGAACTGCCATACCCTTGCTGACACATCCTTTCCTCGGTGACAAAAGAAATGTGGCACTCTAGCAACTCACTATTGCCTCCACCCCCTCAGCACTGTCCTACTGCTCTTCACATGCCTTCTGAAACAGATTTTACAAACCAGTTCTAAATATTTGACACTTTGAATGCAATAGTTTAGTTCTCAGAAGATCTGGGCCATGACCTCCTCTTTAGCCTGGAGAAGAGGAGGCTGAGAGGACACCTCATTGCTCTCTACAGCTCCCTGAAAGGAGGTTGTGGAGAGGAGGGAGCTGGGCTCTTCTCCCAGGTGACTGGGGACAGGACAAGAGGGAATGGCCTCAAGCTCCACCAGGGGAGATTTAGGCTAGAGATTAGGAGGAAGTTTTTCACACAGAGGGTCATTGGGCATTGGAATAGGCTGCCCAGGGAGGTGGTTGATTCCTCTTCCCTGGAGGTGTTTAAGGGACAAGTGGATGAGGTGCTGAGGGACATGGTTTAGTGTTTGATAGAAATGGTTGAACTTGATGATCCGTTGGGTCTCTTCCAACCTGGTGATTCTATGATTCTATGATTCTATGACCTTGCAAACGTAAGTAATTCCACAGTCAAGAGTGCAATTTGTGCTGTGAATGCCTCTGACTGTTCACTAAGTTGATTCACTTCAAGCCAGTGAAATCACCGGAGAGCATCAAAATTGATTTTCCCAAATCTTGGTTCAGATCTTTGTCTTCTGCCATTAATTGAAGACGCCTTTGGTGACAAATCAGGGATCAATACCTTCTCTGCATTCAGTGTTGGTCACATTTCTGGGATGGACAGTTGAGTAGGAGCAGCCAATAGAGTCTGAAACTAAAAACATGGAAGGTATTTTTGTAATGTGTGTGGACTCATTTGGAAACATCCTTCTTGGTATATATCTTCAGTATTATTCTGAGGTCAGAGAAAAAGAAAAACCTCAACATAGGAAAAGAAAAACATTGCTGTGAAAGCGAGACATGGGATATTTCTATGGAACCGAGGTCAGGAGCAAGGGTAGCTGCTGCATGAAATTACCTGCTCTTAGGATCTCGGTTGCAGAGCTCCTCATCAGAAACCTGCCTGCAAAGGAGTGGGCAAATTGCCTGGTGACAGCTGAGACTGAACATTTTGGTTGTATAAGGTTAATTCTCGTACTCAACTTGCAAATTCCCGATAGTCCTTGCAACCTGAAGGCACTTGCTTGGAGTTGGCTGCTGCTAAGGACTCTGTTTCCTGGAAGGGTTTGGAAGAAGGTTAAGGAGATTGACCTCCAAACTTCCAAACTTGTGTACCTAGAATTAGGGGCACATGTACCTCACTTCTGCTCCTTTTCCTTTAAGAAGATATGATTTGTTACCCCAAATGAGTCTGTCTTGGTCTTTCAAAGTTTCTTTTGGGTGCATCAAGGATATTGGGTTCCCTTTCCAATAACCCGCTAATTAACAAATGTAAAATTATTACTTTCATTTCTAGGTGGCAAAGAGCTGTTATTGACTGGAATGGCACAGAACCAATCCTGTGACTGACCTGACCTGCACTTTAATTGGAAAGACGAAAAGGAAATGACTGAATTAGCACATTCCTATTCCCACCAATCCAGGAAATAGGTCAAGTTTATGGTGAGGAAGAATGACACGGTTTGCAGGCTGGAAGAGTTTCACCTCAATCATCTTGTGCATCAGATATGTGGCTTATAATATAAACAGCACTTACGTAAATTCCTCGTCACTACCTTTAACATGCAAACTTCTGAGAGTAGACGGAGTTTCCACCACCAGATCAAGGTTAGAGATGAAGCAGTGAAATTGTCAACGTCCCCTTGAGGTCTCTTTCTGAATCCACTCTGTATCCTGCAATTGTTTTAAAGTATTTGACGAAAGATGCTGAACCCACATTTCTGTCACTGTAAATGTCTTCTCTGTACAAGTATAAAACATCATCCAAGAAATATATAGTCACTTCTCTACCTGATATTAGTCTTATTTTGCACTAAACAGGTTGGTAACCATACGGGCTTTTCAGATCAAGCCTGACCTATACAAAATTCTTGTTGCATTGTAATATTTGCAGTGAGGATTGTGGTTTTGTGTTACCAGAATCACACCAGTGCATTCTCTATACTGGGTGCAATCGATGTGTAGCAGTGCCTCACACTGATGTAGCTCATTTTTCTTTCTGAGTGAGAAATAGCTGTGTCAGTGTCTTTATATTTGTACCAATGTAACTATTTAGACGTTAGGGTCTATTTACACCAAAGCGATAGATAATATCTGTGGTTTGCTGCTTCATAATTACAAGAAAACAGAAGAACTGTTAGGTTTGAAATGTAAACGGTGCCTATCTGTGATAGATACCGTTTTTCCTGATTAAATAAAGTGCATGTGCTGAAATGATGTAGTGTGGAGATGTATCACGAGGTACTGAAACAGCAGTTTGTATTCTGATAGATATTCTTTAAGTGACATATTTTAGCAACATTTTAACAAAATTGGAACAAGTTACTGAACTGAAGATTGAAAAAAATGCCTTGGGAAAAAAATGCAGAGAAATGGTGTTTCTAGAATTAATCCTCTGACTTGAGAGTCAGTATCTCGTGAGAGTTTAATAAAGAACTCTCCTAGTTTCTAGCTTCTTCCTAGTCAGGATGCAAACTCTTCTGAGTCCTCATAAACTAGTTGCTCTTTCCGAAATCAGTTTCCAACAAAAATTGAATGTCCTGTTGTTCGTAGTGTGGAGATGCCATTCAGACAAATACAAATATTGGAGAACTAGCACTTGCACTGGGTTTGGGAACCAACCTGAGTGTGAGCCGTAACGGTGTATCAGGAAGGTTTGGATTGACTTTGAATGAACAACTGTCTTCCACTTTGCTTCCCATTCACATCAAACTATCTGTGTGCAGTAAAGCACGTCAGAGTTTCAATTATTTTAATTTAATTTAATTTAGCGTAATGCGATTTGTTTGGTTTAGATCTGGCAGGCAAAATTCTTTTAAACTTTGTGAGATCAAGATCTCCCACTCAGCCCCTGAGACACAGGCAGCGTCGGATCTGAGCTGATTCGTCACTCTGCTAGAGAGACATGATGTGGCCTTTGGCAAACTCTTTCATCTTTGTATGTATAGGGATGTGTTTGTACTGTCAGCTATAGGTGGACTCAACACTGCCTTAAAGATACCATCATCATCATCCATACTTCGAGCACTCCAGCTTTCCAGGAAAATCTTGCCTCAGAGTGAGCTACAGGTTTTCTGGGAACTGCACATCCAAAATGGTCCAAGATCCCAGATCCGAAGCCTTTGTTCCTCTTGAAATTTCTATGAACAGTAATCCACACTTTGTTTCGTGAAGCAAATACAGTTCGGTTTACCCATCTACCTCACAGAGCCTTTCTAACACAAAGTAACATTTTTTTGCAGAATGCACTTGCACAGAAAATAATATAGAGAGAAAAAAAATGGTCAAAGATTTTTGGAACCAAATTTAATAATAATAAAAAAAAATCCTTTCTGGATTTTCCAGTCTATGCCATTTACCTTAAAACACTGCTTTAAAGTACATCAGTTTGGAGATAATCTTCCACTCCCTGATAGAAAAGCAGCAAAGATAAGTGTTTATCTTGGTGGGAGGAGGGAGCTGCCTTGTGACAGGTCAGATTTCATCTGACTAAAATCTGGATGTCTGCAGTGCAGATGTGTTCAGAGGAGATGTTCTCCTCTTTTCAGAGAAGGGGAGATATAGAGGTGTTATTTATCTTTGCCGCTGGCTGTAGGATGATGAGTATAAATCCAGGAGGATTGCCTTAAAGGGATTTCACCCATGAAGTCCTAAGGGTCTTTCAGGGTATAAGAAAGCATATAGATTAGTAAATTGTACTTAGAAGTAGCTTGTGGTTTATGTTTTATCTTGGAGGATAAATGAAGATGAGGAGAGGCCCTGATCTCTGACCCTCTTCCAAAAACAGGCTGCAAAGAACTTTGAGGTTCTGTCATCACTACTTGTAGAGAGTATTTTTATTGAAAGTTGATTGAAACCTCAGTGATGCAGATCTTTCTTACCTCTTACCTGTTGTTATGTCCATGTATATTGGTTCTGCAAAGTCCACTGTCCACCTGTCATCTATTTAAGATGATCCAACTACAGTTACCTGTGACCAAAAAGGCAAAATTAAAGCACTTTGGACCCCTTCACCGAATCACCATCTGTGCAGGGTAACTCTACTAAGTTGGAACACTGAGAACCTAAACACCTTCCACCATCCTTTCTCCTGGAGACTAAAAGCAGTATCTGGTTGACAGCCAGCTGAGCATGAGCCAGCAGTGTGCCCAGGTGGCCAAGAAGGCCAATGGCATCTTGGCTTGGATCAGAAACGGTGTGACCAGCAGGTCCAGGGATGTTATTCTCCCTCTGGACTCAGCACTGGTGAGACAGCTCCTTAACTACTGTGTTCAGTTCTGAGCCCTCACCACAAGAAGGATGTTGAGGCTCTGGAGCGAGTCCAGAAAAGAGCAACAAAACTGGTGAAGGGACTGGAGAACAGGCCCTATGAGGAAGGGCTGAGAGAGCTGGGGGTGTTTATCGTGGAGAAGACGAGGCTGAAGGGAGACCTCATTGCTCTCTACAACTCCCTGAAAGGAAGTTGTGGAGAGGAGGGAGCTGGGCTCTTCTCCCAAGGGACAGGGCCCAGGACAAGAGGGAATGGCCTCAAGCTCCACCAGGGGAGATTTAGGCTGGAGATTAGGAGGAAGTTTTTAATGGAAAGGGTCATTGGGCATTGGAATAAGCTGCCCAGGGAGGTGGTTGATTCCCCTTCCCTGGAGGTGTTTAAGGGACGGGTGGATGAGGTGTTGAGGGACATGGATTAGTATTTGTTAGGAATGGTTGGACTTGATGATCCAGTGGGTCTCTTCCAACCTGGTAATTCTATGATTCCTCCACCAGGGTTTTGTGGCATTGTCCTTACTAGGCAAGAGTGATGGCTCTTGAGATTCACTAGGGCATCCTTCTATAAGAAGAAACGTGTGACCGGAACATTAATTTATATCTAGTTCTTTTCAGAAAAATGCCAGAGCATTACCTCAGTCACTGTCTGCATCAAGAAGACTGGCATATTTTTACTTGATATAAAGCACCAGAAGACATTTCCTTTAAGCCATCACAGGGCTTTTTGAGTCACTCAGAAAAGACAATGTAAAATGTTATATGATAGTACAAAAAAAATTATCTTTTGCCCAGATCTAATTAGAATCATATCCTGTTCCAGCAGCATATGTATATATATATGTATTTAATTATGGCTTCCTCTTCATTGTTTCTTATTTTCTTTTTCACTGGCCAATGAATGTGATTTCCTGAAATGAACAAAGCAGGAACCATTTGATAGAATCATAGAATCATAGAACAACCAGGTTGGAAGAGACCCACCGGATCATCAAGTCCAACCGTTCCTATCAAACACTAAACCATGTCCCTCAGCACCTCATCCACCTGCACCTTAAACACCTCCAGGGAAGGCAAGTCAACCACCTCCCTGGGCAGCCTGTTCCAGTCCCTAATGACCCTTTCAGTGAAGAATTTTCTCCTTATGTCAAACCTGAACTTCCCCTGACGGAGCTTGAGGCTATTCCCTCTTGTCCTGTCAAGAGAGATGACTTAACTAGGGAAGCTCTTTTGACACTATTCTCTCTGAGATGGAAACACAAGAAGTTTTCCTGACTAAACCTTGGTGCCCACGTTTCATGCGTCTCATTTGGTTAAGTAAGTTTATGGGAAAAAAAAAGATGAAAATAAGTGATATATGCAATATAAAGCACTATGGTGCAGAAACTGAAGAATCTCCTCATTCCATAGCTGAGCATTAAAAGATACAGGTGAGATCGGTACTTAGACTGATTGATGTCTTAATTTCATTCTATTTTGTGGTGTGAAAAATATACTGTCTGCTGAAAATTGACCCCTTAGCTAACGACAGACATGTCTAATTGTTTATGTGTATGAATATGTACTCAGAGGCACTATTTTGGTGAGGTGTCACCTTTGTGCAAAATGTATATTCAACTTTGTCTTGTACAGAATGTCTCATACAAATAAAACATTTAAAGCAATGACAATAGTAAAAGTCCAGATTTCCTCCTCATTTTTTTAATTATTCATTTGGTAGTGGAAATGAATCTGGGGGATTAGATACTGGATGTGTCATGGGCCTCACCAGGTCAGTAGAACAACAAGGAGTTAGGTCTCCTCCTCCAGCCCTGTTCAATGTCTTCATCAATGACCTGGATGAAGGCATCGAAGCTACCCTTAGCAAGTTTGCAGATGACACTAAGCTGGGTGGAAGTGTTGATCTGCTGAAGGGTAGGGAGGCTCTACAAAAGGATCTGAACAGGCTGGACCACTCGGCTGAGTCCAATGGGATGAGGTTTAACAAGGCCAAATGCCAGAGCCTGCACATGGGGCACAACAACCCTGAGCAGAGCTACAGACTGGGAGAAGTCTGTCTAGAAAGCTGCCAGGAGGAGAAGGACCTGGGGCTGTTGGTTGACAGCGACTGACCATGAGCCAGCAGTGTGCCCAGGTGGCCAAGAAACCCAATGGCATCCTGGCTTGTATCAGACACTGTGTGACCAGCAGGGCCAGGGAGGTTCTTCTCCCTCTGGACTCGGCACTGGTGAGACTGCTCCTTGAATTCTGTGTCCAGTTCTGGGCCCCTCAGCACAAGAAGGATGTTGAAGCTCTGGAGTTTTTCACGGAAAGTGCCATAGGGCATTGGAAGAGGTTGCCCAGGGAGGTGGTTGATTCACCTTCCCTGGAGGTTTTTAAGGGACGGGTGGACAAGGTGCTGAGGGACATGGTTTAGTGTTTGATAGGAATGGTTGGACTCAATGATCCGGTGGGTCTCTTCCAACCTGGTGATTATATGATTCTATGATTTTGAAGACAGAATTATATCTACACTTATACAGGTCAAATCTGGGAAGCCTTTGAAATATGATGACTGACTATAATGAATAAATCTGCAGTCACAATGCATTTTGTCCCCAGGTAGAGGAAAAATGACAACTCAAATCTGTTGTTGTCAAATCTTCACACTTCTGAGCCAGGTTTCTTTTTGGTTTTGTTCCTAATGTATCTAATGGACTAATTTGAAATGACAGGAAACAGTCACTTTAGAAATCAGAGGAAAGCTGAAGAGCCTGGAAAAATGACGCAGTCAACAGCCAAGTTCTTCAGAAGTGATAAGTGGCTTAAGGGCTCAAACAATAGTTACACTTGCAGAAACTGAGGTTCTTGAAGAGGTCACGCTTTTCTGGTGGTGGATAAACCACCGGGACTTCAAATCATTGCTTGTTTTGAAAATGCTGGAGGGAAAATGGAGTTAGTTCTCCAGAGTGCCTACATGATTTGGGGTATGATTGCAAAAAAATAATGTGGTGTAAAATATACATTTACATTAAGGGACATTAAGGGAATAACTCTGCTTCATTTCCCCATGTCACTTCATGTCCTGTCCTCTGTCACTTGGGAGAAGAGGCCATCACCCTCCTCTCCACAACCTCCTTTCAGGTAGTTGTAGAGAGCAATGAGGAACATGGAAACAAGCATTGATTTTAAGAAGAATAACCCTCTCACGTGTGAAAAGTGACTTTTTTGCTAAGGTAAGTATTTATCAGCAGTCCAAGATTTCAAGTTTCACCAGCTGTGGGGTTTTAAAAAATTTTTCTTTTGCCTGAAGGACTTATGCTGAACTGTAGCACTTGACACTTCGTGGAAGTGTGCTTAAAGGTTCAACTTCACTATTCAGGAGAGTGGATAGCAATGAAGTTTTTACTGGACCCTTGAACTAGAGTAATATTTCTTTGAACTCTAGCTCTTGGCATCAAGGTGAGTATCTGTTAGTGTGTGGTTTCCATGGCACTGTACACATTACGTGCTACTCATGGCATACTTTACATAGTACACTCATGTCTTCCAGCAGCCCATGGAGATGGGTGCCTCAATTTTCAAGGCCCATTTGAAGAACCTGAGATCATTTAGGAAAAAAAAAAGAGTATAATTAGTTGGCTGCATATGGCTCAAGAAGGATATTGAGGCTCTGGAGTGAGTCCAGAGAAGAGCAACGAAGCTGGTGAAGGGGCTGGAGAACAGGCCTTATGAGGAGCGGCTGAGAGAGCTGGGGGTGTTTATCCTGGAGAAGAGGAGGTTGAGAGGAGACCTTATTGCTCTCTCCAACTACCTGAGAGGAGGTTGTGGAGAGGAGGGAGCTGGGCTCTTCTCCCAAGTGCCAGGGGACAGGACAAGAGGGAATGGCCTCAAGCTCCATAAGGGGAGATTTAGGCTAGAGATTAGGAGGAAGTTTTTCACAGAAAGGGTCATTGGGCACTGGAACAGGCTGCCCTGGGTGGTGGTTGATTCACCTTCCCTGGAGGTGTTTAAGGCACGGCTGGACGAGGTGCTGAGGGACATAGTTTAGTGTTTGATAGGAATGGTTGGACTCGATGATCCGATGGGTCTCTTCCAACCTGGTAATTCTATGATTCAATGATTCTAAGATAAGGTGAACCTCTGCAGCTTAAATTCAGATACTCAGAGGCAGTAAATCTGGAAGCAGCAGTGTGACATTATTACAGTCATGTGGCTGGACTTATAAACCCTCATTCTTTTGTGGATGCTAGTTACCCGAGATGCAATAAGACTGATGGATTCAGATGGAACACAACTACTTTGTAGATCCATGCATGACATGCTGGTCAACAGCGTGACCAGCAGGTCCAGCGAGGTTATCCTCCCCATGGACTCAGCACTGGTGAGACAACTCCTTGAATACTGTGTTCAGTTGTGGGCCGCTCAGCACAAGAAGGATGTTGAGTCTCTGGAGCAAGTCCAGAGAAGAGCAATGAAGATGGTGAAAAGTCTGGAGAACAGGCCCTATGGGGAGCGGCTGAGAGAGCTGGGGGTGTTTAACCTGGAGAAGAGTAGTCTGAGAGGAGACCTCATTGCTCTCTCCAACTACCTGAAAGGAAGTTGTGGAGGGGAGGGTGGTGTTCTCTCCTCCCACATGACAGGGGACAGGACAAGAGGGAATGACCTCAAGCTCCACCAGGGGAGATTTAGGTTAGACATTATTTCTACCTCCACTTCACAGCTGTTGGCTGTGAGATAGAGAAACACCTCTTTCTGAAAGGCATCACTGGACTGAGCAGCAGGACTTTGCCAGCATTTGGAGAAGGAGATGCTGATAAAATGTGGTTGCTCACATGGACACACAGGAGGCACATCAGACCTGAGACCTGGAAGGTGTCCTGGACGTGATATTTTGTAAGCATAGATTTCTTCATTAACAGCACTAGGACTGTGTCACAATCCTAAATCCTGATAAAACACCCAAGATATCTGTAACTTGCATGAGTGTTCTGCTTATTTACTTATCATTCTCTTATCATTTAGCAAGGACTTCCAAATTAATCTAAGAAGTATTCGTAAAAATGCTCTGTGCACTGGAATTCAGCAAATATTTACTAACTGACAAAACACTAGCAAAGAATGTGTAATCAAAAAAAGAATAAATCTGCTCAGCTCCTCTCCTTATGGTACACAAAGAATAGGAGGTTAAAAGTTACATTCCACAAACATACCTTTTGCTGAGATATGTTTGGTTTGGTAAGAGTTGTGGATTTAAGCCAAGGTCTCCAGACCTTGAATTCTGGATCATTGCTGCGGAAAGCATGGAAAAACATAGCTTCTGACTCTGGGAAGGGAGTGGCTCACGGTCTTCACCTGTGCAGATCTGTGTGGGACAGTTCCCCTGAGGACAATCGGGTTTCTGCAAGGTTACTTCCAAAGAGAAGTTGAAATGCCAGCTGAAGGTCACAGTCACCGAGCTACCACTCAATCTGCTGTGCGTATGACATGGGCCATCAGTGAATCATAGAATCATAGAATCACCAGGTTGGACGAGACCCACCACATCATCGAGTCCAACCATTCCTATCAAACACTAAACCATGTCCCTCAGGACCTCATCCATCAGTCCCTGAAACACCTCCAGGGAAGGAGGGGAATCAACAACCTCCCTGGGCAGCCTATTCCAATACCCAATGACCCTTTCTGTGAAAAGCTTCCTCCTAATCCCTGCCCTAAATCTCCTCTGGTGTAGCTTGAGGCCATTCCCTCTTGTCCTGTCCCCTGTCCCTTGGGAGAAGAGCCCAGCTCCCTCCTCTCTACAACCTCCTTTCAGGTAGTTGTAGAGAGCAATGAGGTCTCCCCTCATCCTCCTCTTCTCCAGGTTAAACACCCCCAGCTCTCTCAGCCGTTCCATGAAGGTTTGGTAAGTGTCAAACCCTAAGCATGTAAATAGGCATCATCATAAGTGGGGGTGGAAGGTGAAACAGTAAATTAATTTTAGTAACTCAAGTTAGACAACAACAACAATAAAAAAATTATAAACTTTGAGCATGGAAAGAGCTACAAATTATTTTACTTTAGAGGTACAGCCTATCATGAATCATTGATTTTTGTATTACTCTAATTTTGTCTTCTTTGTGATGCGGTTTTAGGCCTTTAGTTTATTTATCTTGAGAAGAGGAGGCTGAGAGGAGACCTCATGACTCTCTCCAACTACCTGAAAGGAGGTTGTAGAGAGGAGGGAGCTGGGCTCTTCTCCCAAGTGCCAGGGGACAGGACAAGAGGGAATGGCCTCAAGCTCCACCAGGGGAGATTTAGGCTGGAGATTAGGAGGAAGTTTTTCACACAGAGGGTCATTTTGCATTGGAATAGGCTGCCCAGGGAGGTGGTTGATTCACCTTTCCTGGAGGTGTTTAACGCACAGGTAGACAAGGTCCTGAGGGACATGGTTTAGTGTTTGATAGGAATGGTTGGACTTGATGATCCAGTGGGTCTCTTCCAACCTGCTGATTCTATGATCTTATTAAGCATTAAATTTAGGAGAAAGATGTAACAAGGGCACAAATCAGCTGGATACTGTGTGCTCCATATTTTTATTTATCTCCCACGGAAGATAACCATCTCGCACGCAATCGCATTTTGGCTGAGAAAAAGGTTTGTGGTTTGTGCCTTTATGTCTTATTGCCTATGACACATCTCTCTATTCCTGTTTTTAAGTGCCTGTAATACACTGTTGATACGATTTCAAATCTGCTGTTGTATGTTGCGTTTGCTTTAACAGAAATAAAAGGGAAAAATATCTCAATAGCAAGATGCAGCTGGTAAATGTCAGTCCTAGAGAGTGTGACAAATGAGTAATTCCTCGCAATGGCGTGTGAAGAAGGCAGCCTTTTATGAGCACTTCCATATAGAGCAGTTTTATTATGACTGACATCCTTCTCAGGGCTGGATTCCTATCATGCACAATATCCTTCCTGAGCCGCTTTCGGTCAGGTCAGTTCTGCGAGAAACAATCCAGTTTCGTTACAGATATTTCATTTTTCAAACCTTACAAATACAACATGGACATTAGAATCTGCTGTGTTTTTATTGGTGTTATTTTAAAGATGTTTTCAATATCAGTAGCAGGAAAACACAGTAGGTAAAAATCTGAATGTCAGGCTTGATTTTTTACAGTATGAAATATAGCTACGGATACCCAAATGTTGAGTCATCTAAGAGAGAAGATGTGTCAAATGGCTGCATGCCACAGGCTTTGAGAAATCATAGAATCATAGAATCACCTGGTTGGAAGAGACCCATCGGATCATTGAGTCCAACCATTCCTATCAAACACTAACCTATGTCCCTCAGCACCTCGTCTAACGATCCCTTAAACATCTCCAGGGAAGGTGAATCAACCACCTCCCTGGGCAGCCTATTCCAATGCCCAATGACCCTTTCTGTGAAAAACTTCCTCCTAATCTCCAGCCTAAATCTCCTGTGGTGAAACTTGAGGTCATTCCCTCTTGTCCTGTCCCCTGTCACTTGGGAGAAGAGCCCAGCTCCTTCCTCTCCACAACCTCCTTTCAGATAGTTGTAGAGAGCAATGAGGTCTCCTCTCTGCCTCCTCTTCTCCAGGCTAAACACCCCCAGCTCTCTCAGACGTTCCTCATAAGACCTGTTTTCCAACACCTTCCCCAGCTTTGTTGCTCTTCTCTGGACTCACTCCAGAGCCTCAACATCCTTCTTGTGCTGAGGGGCCCAGATCTGAACACAGGATTCAAGGAGCAGCCTCACCAGTGCTGAGTCCAGAGGGAGAAGAACCTCCCTGGCCCTGCTGGTCACACCATTTCTGATACAAACCAGAAATGAAGCATCCAAAATGTGAGAGACTGAGTAGCCCTGAGACTGTGTGAGGAGCATTTAGTCTCCAACTGAACCAACGCAGATTTGGTTTCTTCGAACACCTTATGCTCTCCAAATACATATTGCTCCTGTGCTTCCTCCTCTGGATTTTCTCAGCTGCTGAGAGCCACGAAAGACATTCCATATTTTACAGTATAAAGACAACATTAATTTTTACTCTCTGCTTGCTTGTTTTGTTCATTTTACGCATCCTGTGTCTAAAATGTCACTGAATTAGGAAGCCTATAAATTTTGTGGAATTTGACAGCAAAATGTCAATATGACATGAGAGGACATGAGTGGTTTATGAAGTATCTGGGTGCAGGGAACTGGTGACTTTTGCTTAAAGTAAGATTATATTCCTTGCTTAAAAATATAATCAGGTAAATAGAGCCATATGGAGATTCTATATAATCTAACATCGTTCCAGAAAGAGTTTCCTACAGAAGAACCATTACAAGTTGTTGTAAGTCTCTTGGGAACGGCAGTCAAAAACATCAGCAGTTAATTACTAGAACTTCCTAAATCAACCTTCTTTGGCATAACATGAAGTGAACGAAAGCAATAAAAGCAAGGAAGTGCATTGTGCTTTGTCCTGTCCAGCTCCTGTTCGGACAGGCGTAGGTCACAAGCACAAATGTATCCAGGCATGATTTGTTGTTTTTTTAATTCTAGTTCCTGGCCTTGGGTTAGGTTAAATCAGCCTGCTGGAAAGGCCAAGGTGAAAAGTAGGGCCAGGTCCTCAGAATGCGTAAATCCTCTGATGTCACTTGAGTTGTATCATTGTCATATCATACTTAGTCCATGTTCTACTAAACTACCTAAGAGTACAGAAAAAATATGCCTTACAATGACTGGTAAAATAAGAGAGAATCATAGAATCATAGAACAACCAGGCTGGAAGAGACCCATTGGATCATCGAGTCCAGCCATTCCTATCAAACACTAAACCAAAAACTGTAACTGGCCAATCTCTTCTGACTGGGGTCTTCAAAGTATTAAGCTTTGATGGGCGCATGCTGGAGCACTGATAAATTCTATTATATGCAACTCTTGGAGGTTTTTCTTTGCCTTGCCCCGAGTTTAGTTGGTCTTTGGGGCAGCAGAAAGGTTGGACGGATTCTGTGGCTGGAACAAGTCTGGAAGGAAGAGATTATGTACCCACATGTTTATTATAATTTTGATAGGAATGGTTGGACTCGATGATCCGGTGAGTCTCTTCCAACCTGGTGATTCTATGATTCTATGATTACCAGGTTTGGGAAAGGGAAAATGTTTCATGTGGACCCTGACTCAAAATGCATTTCTTTGCTTTAAAACCGAGCTGCGCAATCTAGAACATCTGCTCGGTAAAGCTGAGATACTGCTGATTTCCCCCTCACCTCTTTATTCCTGCCCTTATATCTCACAGTTGAGTGGAAAAGATGTTTTACCAGCTGATTTGGTGAGTCTTCCCGGGAAAAGAGGTTTTGAGCAGGGGCATGAAGAGGGAAGAGTTGCAGGCATCACACATCTTTGACTCAGAGGGAATGAGGAGGAAACCTGGAAGAAAGACTAGTATCTAATTTGGAGAGAAGGAGCCAAAGAGAGTCAAAGAATCATAGAATCATAGAATCACCAGGTTGGAAGAGACCCATCGGATCATCGAGTCCAACCATTCCTATCAAACATCAAACCATGTCCCTCAGCATCTCATCTACTTGTGCCATAAACACCTCCAGGGAAGGTGAATCAACCACCTCTCTGGGCAGCCTATTCCAATGCCCAATGACCCTTTCCGCAAAAAACTTCCTCCTAATGTCTAGCCTAAACCTCCCCTGGTGGAGCTTGAGGCCATATTTCCTGCTGCAGGCTTTTAAAAAGTGTGTGTGAAAAATCAAAACGAAAACTGACAATCAGGTTGAAGCTCATCAGAGGACAGAGTAAAATACACGAGATACAACATTGATTTTTCTGGAAACTGGAGTCAGACACAGCTCTTCATGGTTCCTTAGCACTGTTGGACTCTGCTGGAACACCAGTTTCCTTCAGCACCTCCAGGAATGGGGCAGCCAGGGCCTCTCAGCAACCAGGAAAACATTTTTTCCCTAAGATTTCATCTCAATTGCTCCTTTCAGCTGAAAACCGTTCCCCCCTATCCTGTCTCTCCATTCCCTAATCAAGAACCTTTCCCTGGCTCTCCTGGAGCCCCTTTCAGCTCTGGAAGCTGCTCAAAGGTCTCCCTGCAGCCTTCTCTTCTCCAGCCTGAACAACCCCAACTCTCCCATCACGTTTCATTAACGTTCCTGCTCCCAGAGGAAGGCACACGATAACAAATGAGGCAGAAGTCGTGTATCAGGAAGAGATTATAGAATCTTAAGAACTTCACAGATGTGTGTGAGGAGAAGCTGGCAATTAACACAGGGTGGTTGAAAGGAAGAGAGCACAGTGAGATGTTGGCCAGAGAGTTATCCACACTTTTGGAGTTTAATGTAGCCTGGCCAAAGGGAAGCAACATAGCACGAACTATTTGGATCAGCAGACGGGCAAATCGTGCTAGATGCTGCGCTAGGGCTGGCCAGAAGAGCAATAAACTAGGCAGCAGGCAGGATGTTTCCCTAATCCATTAGCATACATGATTAAGATCTAATCACCATAAATACAAAAGCTCGTCGAGGAATTGAGGAACTAAAATAGGTGGAGAAACCCTGATAACATTATTAGTGCTAATGGAGTACTCTGGCTAGGTCGCTGCCCAAGGAGAGTGACCAGCCCACGGTCAAGGCAGAGACCCATGAAGATCAAAGATAGCTCAGCTTGGCCAAAGAAAAGCTTCCCAGGTGGCCTTGAAACCCACGGGGTTTACGGTCTTCACAGGAACAGGACTCAGAGCAAGGTAGGAGGATTGGAGGATTGCATAAAACTTATTATGGGATATTTTTATGGGAATTGCAAGAGTGTGTGAGACTTATGGGATGCCTGGGGGAAGGACTGATCAATGTGGCTTGGGGAGGAGCAAGCATGCTCACGTTTGACCTCTCTGTACAGGTAGGAATCATAGAATCATAGAATCATAGAATAACCAGGTTGGAAGAGACCCATTGGATCATCGAGTCCAACCATTCCTATCAAACACAAGGAAGCACTTAGAAATGGTGTGGAAGGACCAGTGACTTCAAGAAAAGCAGATTTGCTGTTCTGTACCAGTAATTCTAATCTTATCTTTTATTTATCTTGTCTTTTATTCTAGTCTTATCTTGTTCTGTGTTTTAGTCCTAGTTTTAATGAGTCTCCTTTGAGTTCTTCATCCATGCAGCTCCTTGCTCCCAGTTCAGTTCTCTCTGGTGAATCTTAGTGCAGGCTTTATCTGTTATTCAGCAGCTTCTTTATGATGTTATGAATAGACATTTAGGGTGATTTAGTGCAAGGCAATATGAGTTTTGAGGATATTGTTTTCTGTTAGAGCATGATAGGAACAGTTAGACTCGATGACCTGGTGGGTCTCTTCCAACCTGGTTGTTCTATGATTCTATGAAAATTTTGCAATGGGGAATAAATTGTTACATCCATGCAGTTTTTACTAAAGAAGGAAAAATTTGGAGTTCTCAGTAAGGTGAAAATGATCAATTAGGACCTGATAAATAAAGGACTCTTGACTGAGATTCATAGGTAAAAAAAAAAAAAAAAGAAAAGAAAACATTAAGAAAACTTGGAACCAAAACAGCCAAATCACAGATTCAACAGAAAACAGGGATATGAAAAAAGCGGTGTTGATACCAAGGCAAATGTGCTGAAAAATTAGTCTGGGCCAGAGCAAACGGGACCTTTGCCTGCTCAAGGAGGCACAAGAGAATCATTACTGCCTAAACACTCACTTAAGATTCCCTGGGAAGCAATTCATAGAGCACAGCGCATGCTCTCCTCCTCTCCTTTTAGGGAAGCCGTGTGGACTGGATAATTCTGGAGCTTTCTCATGCCAAGTTGCAAATGAAACATTACTCTGTATCTGCTGCGTTTAGGCTTTTCTGTAAGAATAAGAAGAAATGAGGAGAGAACAGAAATATGTTTCACGTTAATACCAGAATCCCCAAGACGTCCCAGTTCCCCCTGTTTTAAAGATATTTCTCGAAAATTAATAACATCGTTTAATGGTTTGAACAATTTTAAAGCTGTCAAGATAGTGAGAGCTGTAAAGGCTGTTGTAATGTCAGAGGTCTCTCACTTTCTACATTTGTTCTTGGCAACAATGGAAAGATTAATCCCATTTCCATTTAAATATCTGGTTGAGATACCTAGGTTGCAATAACATCCAGAGAGATATTATTTCCAGAAAAATCATAGAATCATAGAATCACCAGGTTGGAAGAGAACCACCGGATCATTGAGTCCAACCATTCCTATCAAACACTAAACCATGTCCCTCAGCACCTCGTCCACCTGTGCCTTAAACACCTCCAGGGAAGGTGAATCAACCACCTCCCTGGGCAGCCTGTTCCAACGCCCAATGACCCTTTCTGTGAAAAACTTCCTCCTAATCTCTAGCCTAAATCTCCCCTGGTGGAGCTTGAGGCCATTCCCTCTCGTCCTGTCCCCTGTCCCTTGGGAGAAGAGCCCAGCTCCCACCTCTCTACAACATTCTACTCTAATGATTGGGTCATGTATGCAACAAGAATGTTTTACTGTTGCTAGATACTGGAATCTAAGTGATTGACTTCCATACTTTGCATCTCAATATCCTGAGTTTTGCTCTACTAACAACCTAAGTGAACAAAACATTTCACTGGAACTTCTGCCACCTACAGCAAATTATGCTGGTGTCGTCTGAACAGTTTTCTTAAATCATACTAATATCTGAGGAAATCTTTTGATTTAACTCTTCATTCAGTTGCAGATAATAGCCCTGAAGAGGAGGACTTGGAATGGTTGGACTCGATGATCTGGTGCGTCTCTTCCAACCCGATGATTCCATGATTCTGTGATACTATGACTTGGAGTTACTGGTGGATGAGAAGCTCAGCATGAGCCAGCAACGTGCCCTTGCAGCCCAGAATGCCAACAGCATCCAGTGCTGCAATCTAAGGAAATGTGGCCAGCAGGTCAAGGGGGGTGATTCTCCCCTCTGTTCTGTTCTCGAGAGACCTCACCTGGAGTATTGTGTCCAGTCCTGCAATCTTCAGCAAAAGGAGGTCATGGAGGTGCTGGAGCGAGTCCAAAGGAAGCCGTGAAGGTGATCAGAGGGCTGGAGCACCTCCCGTATGAGGACAGACTGAGGGAGCAGGACTTGTTTAGCCTAGAGAAGAGAAGACTCCAGGCAGACTTTATTGCAACCTTCCAGTATTTAAAGGGGTCTACAGGAAAACTAGGGAGGGGCTCATTATAAGGGAGTGCAGTGACAGGACAATGGGGAATGAGGAAAGATAAGAGATTTAGATCAGAAATTAGGAAGAAATATTTGACTGTAAGGGTGGTGAGGCACTGGAACAGGTTGTGTGGAAGAATTGTGGATGCTCCATCCCAAGAGGTGTTCAAGGCAAGGTTGGTTGGTCCTTAATCAGCCTGCTCTAGTAGTAACTAGATGATTTTTAAGATCCTTTCCAATGTAAGCTCTTCTACGATTCTGTGTTTCTGCTACATAGTAAGGAGGGATACAGGAGCTCTGTGGGCACGTTTGTAGCTGCCTCTGGGTAATAATCTCCCACCAATTGCATTCCAAGGGGGGGTTCAGGCTAAACATTAGGAAAAAATATTTCACACAAAGGGTCATTGGGCAGTGGCAGAGGCTGTCCAGGGAGGGGGTTGAATCGCCTTCCCTGGAGGTGTTTAAGGGACGGGTGGAGGAGGTGCTGAGGGACATGGTTTAGTGTTTGATAGGAATATTTGGACTTGATGATCCGATGGGTCTTTTCCAACCTTGTGATTCTATAACAAATATCAGAGAAGAGTCTATGGCAGCTAAATCACCAGCAGGAAGAAGATACACCAGCTTCTTGAGCTCGATGTTTCATGCCAGACTCATATATCTCAAGAAAATTTACCTGGTATTCAGAAGTGTTTTTCTTCCTGAACATTTGCCTATACAGATATGTAAACATCTCACCTGATATATATGATAATGAAAACATAGAAGTCTGCTTTGTAATCTTAAAGCATTAAATGTTGACAGGTAAATAAGGGTTAAATTCATAATAGTTACAAAAAATCTTCTGGAAACTCAGGATACAGGAAGCCCAGAAGATGCCTCATAATTCCTCCTTTCTGTGTCTTTCTGCTAATATTGTATAATAGACAATACTCATTAACAGGAGTCGAAACTGTACATCATACTATCTGGCACATTCTTATCCCTTCCTGTCTCTACGAGAGTTTGAAAATGAAATAAAAATGATATTCTGCTTTCTCTTCTCATAAATCTCTAGTAAATTCTCATTTTTTTTGCATGTTGAATAAAATATGAATGAGACTCAAGGGCGCTCATAGTCCCAGACAAAACTTTAGTTTCGTTAAAACTATTTGAATCTGTTAAGGTGCATATGAAGGTTGCGGGATTTTTATTTCTTTTTTCTTTCCAAAATTCTTGGCACTACACCAAAGGGATGGAATTTAGAATTCTGCCCCTTAAGAAACCTGTCAGCAAACTAAGGATGTAATTTGCTTTGGGGTTATTATAGCTCTGAAAAGGCTGAGTTAGGTTTAACCTGATACAGTTTGAATGGGTTTACAATTACACAGCAAACCCAAAGGTAATTTAATGGCTCATATTTTTAAATGTAGGCATCTGAGAGTTATTTACAAGTGATACTGTGGGAACAGTGGAGGGCATTTGGGATTACTTTATTTTTCATTTGCCTAACAAACTTTATCACAGTTGTTGAAGATTTTTGAGCTAGTTTTCTCATAGAGGGTCTAGATACTGCTGAAAATATTAATTTTTCAGTGGTAGAAGAGTATCTTACAGGGAGGCCAGAAGTTAAAAAACAAGCTCTGTGCGTGGAGAACATCTATTTATTCTTAATAGGTAAGTCTTGTCGAAGACCTGGATGTTCAGCTGCTAAGCTCATACGATTCCTCATGAGTTCCTATTTGGGTTTGAAACTTAAATGATCTGGAAATCAGCCTGGAACCAGCATGGCTTGAGAACAAAACAAAACAAAACAAAACAAAACTTTCTGGAAGTTACTTCTAAGGTGATGGACGCGTTCTCTGCATTTAAAATAGAACAAAGCTTGCTTAATTGTGTTGACTGGGTCTGAAATACCATGAATCCTACGCCTTCCGCATAATTCTGGCAGATTTATATTCTGCGCTAGCCAAATCTCAGCTGTACTAAAGAAACATGTAAGAGAAAACATTATTTCATGGAATCTGTCAATTTTTCGCTTGTCAGTAAAGGCACAGTTGAAAACTTACATGTTTTTTTTCAGTTGTTCGAAATCAGTTTATCATCAAAAAGGTAAAGAAACAAGAGTCTGTTTTTCCCTGGAACTGAATCTATACCTCGTGAATAAACATTTGACAACGTTTCAGTTTATGTTAAAGTGATGAAAACTCTGTGCTCAAATTCTAGGCGATACACGGCGCACGGGAAAAGGAAGAGAGTGAAAGTCAGAGATACATTGACAGACAAATCATAGACTTCACCTAGAAGTGTGGTTCTCTTCTTGTGATTTCCATCAAAAGAGTTTATTAAATTTCCTACCAAGAACCTGTCGCCTGTAGCTAATTCCAAGAATTTGCTGCTGAATGACTAAAGTATGAGTCTTGAAAATTTCATCTACAGTTGAGGAAAAGGACTCTTCTGGACAGGTTAGATAGATCAATTAAAGAAAACTAAATAGCAAAAGCAGATTGTAAATGAGAATTTTAGCCCAACAAACCCCTAGCAAGCAGTGCTATAGGCAAGTCCTCAGCCAGACAGCCTCTGACAAAATGCTTTCCCAACTGTTCAGCAACTATGCACTTTTCTGCCAAGGCACATGAAATTGTTCATTATAAATAAATGCCTTTATCTATTGGCAAAGCGATTGAGAATGTAGGTGGAGTTACCGGACTGCATCCTACGAGTCAGAAGGGTCCAAGTCCCAAGGAGAGGTGAGGCTGAGGTTGGGTGGGTGACCCTTCTTGTTCCTTGGTGCCTTGGTGTGCTCTCCACTTTCAAACCTCCTACTTTGACCTCTCAGTCTTCCTTCCTTGGGAAGTCCCCTCCGGCAATGTTTCTCATGTAACCTAATCTGCTTTTCTGGGTATACGCCTCATTTTGCATAACAACATTTCATCAAATTTCATCTAATTAATATGTTCTGGATTTGATCCCACCCTAGAGGAAAAGTCCAACTAATATAAGTTGGAGGAGGATCAATCCTTGTTGTGTTCTTTTCAGTTAAAAATGTACCGAGATCTTGTGAAGCACAATCAAATAAAGTGATTTCTCTCTGACAGTCACGATCCTTTAAGAAGCTATTCAATTCATTAAAAGCACCTTAGAAAATGTTGCTCTGGGAGATAATGAAAGGCATAAACCTTATTAGCTGCAGATGAGCAATTTTTTTTCAAAAATCAGGATATTAGAAACAAGCTTTGGAAATCTTATTTTGCTCTGTGCCACCAGCAGTTCCTCTTCATGCACCTGGGAAGGATTATCTGAGTGATATTGCTTTCACCGTCACGTGTTTCAAAGATGTCAACAGAATACACCATAGCCAGGGCAGGCAATCTACACCTCCGTCGCTCTATCAAGAGAGTCATGTGGACCAGCAGGGCCAGGGAGGTAATTCTCCCTCTGGACTCAGCACTGGTGAGGTTGCTCCTTGAATCCTGTGTTCAGTTGTGGGCCCCTCAGCACAAGAAGGATATTGAGGCTTTGGAGCGAGTCCAGAGAAGAGCAACAAAGCTGGTGAAGGGTCTGGAGAACAGGCCTTATGAGGAACGTCTGAGAGAGCTGGGGGTGTTTATCCTGGAGAAGAGGAGGTTGAGAGGAGACCTCATTGCTCTCTACAACTCCCTGAAAGGAGGTTGTGGAGAGGAGGGAGCTGGGCTCTTCTCCCAAGTGCCAGGGGACAGGACAAGAGGGAATGGCCTCAAGCTCCGCCAGGGGAGATTTAAGTTAGAGATTAGGAGGAAGTTTTTCACGTAAAGGGTGATTGGGTAGTGTCAGAGGCTGCCCAGGGAGGTGGTTGATTCACCTTCCCTGGAGGTGTTTAAGGGACAGGTAGATGAGGTGCTGAGGGACATGGTTTAGTGTTTGATAGGAATGGTTGGACTTGATGATCTGATGGGTCCCTTCCAACCTGGTGATTCTATGATTCTATGTTCTTTAATGGCATCTTCCTCTCATGCAGTGGCGTAACATACTGTGCTCATTTTCCAAAGCTGGAAAACCTGTCGGGAAGAGTTGGGAGTGCACAAGTGTATCTGCTTGAGGAGCAGTTATGTAGAGAATCCAAACAGCCTTTCAGTCGGTATTTTCCACCACAGAAACATTCATGACTAGTGTTTTTAATTAATACATAACAAGTGAAAAAGTGAATTGGAAAAATATGGATGTGTTTTGTTTTACAGTAACTTCTACAAATTGACCAAGGCCAAATTGACCTTATGTCCTTTTACCTCAGGCGCTGCACAATTAAATTTTGTCTATGATGTTAATTTCAGGCTGAGAGGAGACCTCATTGCTCTCTACAACTACCTGAAAGGAGGTTGTAGAGAGGAGGGAACTGGCTTCTTCTCCCAAGGTAGACGGGACAGGACAAGAGGACATGGCCTCAAGCTCCACCAGGGGAGATTTAGGCTGGACATTAGGAGGAAGTTTTTCACAGAAAGGGTCATTGGGCATTGGAACAGGCTGCCCAGGAAGGTGGTTTATCCACCTTCCCTGGAGGTGTTTAAGGGATGGGTAGATGAGGTGCTGAGGGACATGGTTTAGTGTTTGATAGGAATGGTTGGACTTGATGATCCGGTGGGTCTCTTCCAACCTGGTGATTCTATGATTCTATGATTCTATGAATTTAAAGACAGTCAGGGCTGGACCTGCAATCTTCAATACTGACCAACTGTTAGCAACCTCCCTGGACGGTGAGCAAAACCAGTTTTACTCCAGGTGAGTTTTCTCTTTCCCAGAGAAATGGTCAGAGATGGTTCCAGAAACAGTACAGGTCAGCGAGTGTTCCTGCTAAGCAGTGTGGGTGACACCAGGGTTTTTTTTCACATGGAAGAAACTTTAGCCATATGGCCATGAGATGAATCATACCACTTGCTTTCAGGGTCAAGGAACAGGTCTTGGTCTATTTCTCATACTTGTGTTGACGTATTCTTGTGTAATAAGAGAAAGGGTTTGACTTTTACTACTTGTAATTTCAACAGAAGAAAATATCAAAAGGGAAAAATTAAAGAAATATTATTTTCCAGATGGTACAGAGATATTAAAGATGTGTTTACTTAGAGCATTGGAACATTATGTAGAAATCCTTAAGCCAATGCTGACCTGTGGTTAATACATGTTGATTGCAATAATGGGTAGAATATCTTTGTTGGCCAATCAGACTTTAGAAATTGGTTCAAATTCCATGTAACCTAAAGACCACTGAAAAAAAAAGCCAGTAAAAGTAGCAAAAAGACAACTGACAAGAGAAGTAAAAATAGGGATCCTTTTAGAATCATTGAGTCACCAGGTTGGAAGAGACCCACCGGATCATTGAGTCCAACCATTCCCATCAAACACTAAACCATGTCCCTCAGCACCTCATCCACCCGTCCCTTAAGCACTTCCAGGGAGGGTGACTCAACTCCCTCCCTGGGCAGCCTGTTCCAATGCCCAATGATCCTTTCTGGGAAAAACTTCCTCCTAATCTCTAGCCTAAATCTCCCCTGGTGGAGCTTGAGGTCATTCCCTCTCGTCCTGTCCCCTGGCACTCCTTTCAGGTAGTTGTAGAGAGCAATGAGGTCTCCCCTCAGCCTCCTCCTCTCCAGGATAAACACCCCCAGCTCTCTCAGCCGTTCCTCATAAGGCCTGTTCTCCAGCCCCTTCACCAGCTTCGTTGCTCTTCTCTGGACTCGCTCCAGAGTGAGTGTCCAGGGGACAGGACAAGAGGGAATGGCCTCAAGCTCCACCAGGGGAGATTTAGGCTAGAGATTAGGAGGAAGTTTTTCATGGAAAGCATCACTGGGCAGTGGCAGAGGCTGCCCAGGGAGGTGGTTGATTCACCTTCCCTGGAGGTGTTTAATGTGTGGGTAGATGAGGTGCTGAGGGATGTGGTTTATTATTTGATAGGAATGGTTGGACTGGATGATCTGGTGGGTCTCTTCCAACCTGGTTGTTCTATGGTTCTATGATTCTATAACTTTGCCAAAGTTGGAGAGAAAGCCTAGACTGGACCAGGAGACCTGAGTGGAATGCATAAATTAAAGGCCATTATCTTCACTACTGAGGCATCTTTCCTCTAAAGAGATTTGTGACCTGAGTCTATGGTAGTTTTAATATGAACACTACTTTGACTTTTTTCTCTTTACGTTGACCTGTCATACTTTGTCCTAAAAATCTTTTGGCTGAAGACCTTTTCTGTATCTCGGTTGTCCACCCAGTAGAATACTTGTGACTAAATTTATCTGCCTTTTAAGTTGTTTTTAAATTGCCTTTAGTGTGTGATGTTTCCTTATCTTGGACAAGAGAAAGGAAAAAGGAAGGAGTCTATTTCTGCCATCTCTTTCCTCCTGTAAGGCATTCCCCTCCCCCTTCCCTTCTCCTTGCCTTCCAAAGCTTTTGTTAATTTAAAATTAGCCCTTTGAGATCTCCTTGGGAAAAAATCAAGCTGCACACGGTGAGCAAGTCCCTGAGGAGAAGGCTGTTGCAGTAAACATGATGCAGAATCTCAGTGAGTCACCTGGCTGTTCTTCTCCCACTCTGTGAGGAAGAGCAGCGTAGGAAGCCCATAAAGAAACAAGTCAACCGCCATCAGGGAATCCACGCGGGATACTTGAGCGAAATAATTTCCCATCCTATCCAGGCCTCCTATCAGTTATTCACTACAAACGTCAGCCCAGGTCATTATTAATGGGCACTAGATGCATAGCTCTGACCTCATTGCCATTGTTTGACCAAAGGAAGGATTCAAAACAAGGCTTGGGGACAAAAATAAGTTCTGAAATGCTTCAGGTTCTCTTGCCCCATGCTTTTTTCTGGGTTTTTTTTTTAAATTTCCCTTACAGTTAATTTTGAGTGACACCCACTGGTCAAAGCTCAATTGTAATCATATGCCCAATATTGTAATCAATGCCCAATGACCCTTTCTGCGAAAAACTTCCTCCTAATCTCTAACCTAAATCTCCCCTGGTGGAACTTGAGGCCATTCCCTCTTGTCTTGTCCCCTGTCACTTGGGAGAAGAGCCCAGCTCCCTCCTCTCCACAACCTCCTTTCAGGTAGTTGTAGAGAGCAATGAGAGAGCTGCTCGGAGCTGCTTGCTGGTCTTAGCTCCTTGATCTCACTCTTGTGCACTCTTGTGAGGTCACTTTCTTGCCTTGGGTCAGACCTGGTTCTTGTGAGCAATATAAACAATCCTGTTGAGGTCTCCGACACCTTCTTACTTGGTCCTGCCTCACGGGTTTGTATCTCTTGGAGAGCTTTCCAGGCAATGGGAGCACTGGATGTGTGATAGTTCAATGAGCTGTAAGCCACCCACTTAGATTATCTCCAGTGTGCTCTGAAAGGTATTCAGGATTTGTCCTTAACAACCTAATTTTAGGTTTTTTTCTAAGGAGAATAAAAATACTAACCAGCTTTCAGGGAATAACCCCTTATCCAGCAAATTCATTTTCAAGTTAGGTAAACACAGGTGCATCTTGGAAGATGCTTGCAATGATACATCACCCTGGTCTCCTTCCAGAAACACTTAGGCAGGAGGAATTTGGAGTTTCGGAGGAACTTAGAGTTTTAGAGGGATTTATTCCCATGCACAGCTCTGATGCTTAGAGGTAGGATTTACCAGTGAACTCGGCAGTGTGAGGTTTATGGTTGGATTTGACGATCCTAGAGGCCTTTTCCTAACTAAATGATTCTATGATTCTCTGTTTCTCAGATGTTACGCAAGACACACTCTGAGCACATTATCTTTGTTAAGAAGCAGGTGACACCTTCATTGTTGGTCTATCATGATTTCTCAGTGTGCTTTACTATAGATGTAAGAAGGAATGGGGAAGAAAATAAAAGACAAAATCCCAGGACATTTGTAGGAGCATCCTGAAGATTGCTGGGAAAACTGTGAAGGGACATGAAATCAAACCATATAGTCACAAACAGTAGTTACAGCTTTAATTTGGAAAATCATTACAGATATTCACCCGAACTGGAGAAACCTCAACAACAGCTTGCGGAATGAAATTATGAATTCCATTAATGAAGGTCTTTGCTTTTATTTGAACCGCAGAGAGTATTTGGACACGGTTTTTCGGAGAGTATTGGACATGGTTTAGTGTTTGATAGGAATGGTTGGACTCGATGACCCGATGGGTCTCTTCCAACCTGGTGATTCTATGATTCTATTTTATAAATGTTTCGATTTCTTTGCCTTAAGTAAAAATTAATTACATTTTTCCTTGGCTACATCTGGGCTTGTCCACAAACCGTGGGATGAGCATCAGGTAAAAGTACACATGCACGTTAACTTTTCATATAAGTCACAAGTCCTAGGGAAGATCAATTTATAATATTGACTTGAAAATTACTGAGGGAAAAAGGTATCTTTTGCTCCCTTGATGCTTTTAAGCTTTTCTTGACAAACACTTTTCTGATGAGGTGGTATAAACTGATACGGTCACAAGAATTCCAGAGGAGTTAACAAGTTCAGGAGCTGCAAGGGTAAGCGAAAAGAGACTGTTTTGACCATGTGGCTCGAATGCTTCCTAACCCAGGTCAGCATATCTAAGCCAGTAATTCCTGTGGTAAATTTAATAATGTCTGGTTGAGATAACCCAAGTGTTTCTTAACTGCGTTTCATAACAGGTCTTTTTGTCTTACAATTGTTGTCTTATCAGTATATGTTATCGTTTGAAATGGTCCTGTTTTATCAATAGAATAATGGAGGGAATTTTCAGGGAGGTTTGAGAGAGACAAACCACTGAATTACATCAGACAAAAGAGATTGATCTCTGACTTGAGCTACACGAAGAGCTTTGCTGTATGTTTATCAAAGGGTTTCTCCGCAATCATATAGATGAGGAGGTAGATCATAGAATCATAGAATCACCAGGTTGGAAGAGACCCACTGGATCATCGAGTCCAACCGTTCCTATCAAACACTAAACCACGTCCCTCAGCACCTCATCTAACTGTGCCTTAAACACCTCCAGGGAAGGAGAATCAACCACCTCCCTGGGCAGCTTATTCCAATGCACAATGACCCTTTCCATGAAAATCTTCCTCCTAATCTCCAGCCTAAATCTCCCCTGGTGGAGCTTGAGGCCATTCCCTCTTGTTCTGTCCCCTGTCCCTTGGGAGAAGAGCCCAGCTCCATCCTCTCCACAACCTCCTTTCAGGTAGTTATAGAGAACAATGAGGTTCTCCTCTCAGCTTCCTCTTCTCCAGGATAAACACTCCCAGCTCTCTCAGACGTTCCTCATAAGACCTGTTCTCCAGCCCCTTCACCAGCCTCATTGCTCTTCTCTGGACTCACTCCAGAACCTCAAAATCCTTCTTGTTTTGAGAGGCCCAGAACTGAACACAGGATTCAAGGAGCAGCCTCACCAGTGCTGAGTACAGAGGGAGAATAACCTCCCTGGACCTGCTGGTCACACTGTTTCTGATCCAAGCCACGATGCCATTGGCCTTCTTGGCCACCTGGGCACACTGCTGGCTCATGGTCAGTCGGCTGTCAACCAACACCCCCAGGTCCCTCTCCTCCTGGCAGCTTTCTGGACAGGCTTCTCCTAGTCTGTATCTCTGCATAGGGTTGTTCTGCCCCAAGTGCAGAATCTGGCATTTGGCCTTGTTAAACCTCATGCCATTAGATTCAGCCCATGGATCCAGCCTGTTTAGGTCCCTTTGCAGAGCCTCCCTACCCTCCAGTAGATCCAGCTTCCACCCAGCTTAGTTTCATCTGCAAACTTGCTCAGGGAGCACTTCATGCCTTCATCCAGGTCACTGATGAAGACATTGAACAGGGCTGGACCCAGCACTGAGCCCTGGGGAACCCCACTTGTCACTGGCCTCCAGCTGGATTTAACACCATTTACTAGCACTTTCTGGGCCCGGCCATCCAACCAGTTTTCTCTCAAGCCTTACAAACGTGCATAGAGTGCTCATTTTCCATCTCTGGGAAAACCTGATGCATGATGAGAATAGGAGCCTGGCTTGCAAAGTAGGAACAGTTCGTTCCGAGCTATTCAACCCTCGGCTCCCTCTTGTTTGCCTCGTGTTATCAGCACACTGGCTTGAGTTTCAAGACACTTAAAATTAATCATTTTGCAAGAAAACAGGCTGGACGTAGATGTTTGCAGTGTTTTCTTCGGAGGGTGGATTTACTTTGGAGTCCAAGTAAAGCGTATCCAGGCAGCTGCCAGAGCTGATAGATACAGAGCAATTGCAAGAATGTCCAGAAATGGTACATTGTTCTTTAGTTGTTTAAACAAATGGATACAGGATGAACTCCAGGTTGGGCTGGGTGGGGTCATTGCCCAAAGGGGGGTAGTTTGCGAAAATATGTGCATTTTTTAAAAGTAATTTTGTTATTATTTCCTGTGTTTCCACATTACTAATGAATCCTAAGGATATAACAATTTTACATTTTTCTTGCTGTTGTGGAAAGAAATTATTCCAACTCAGAAATGAGTTTGAGAAAGGATTTGGATGAAATTGAGCTCCATTGGGCATAGATTCTCAGAGAATCAGAGAATAGTTTGGGTTGGAAGGGAACTGGACTTAGGAACTGGACTCAGGAAGATAAGGACCAGGAATCAGAAGCAACCAGGCAAAGTCCTCACTGGATGTCAACCCCTAGCAGAAGAGAGCGAGACCCTCATGATCTTTCATTTTCATAACGAGTATGTTGTCTAAGGGATGGAATGCTCTGTTGTTCAGTTTTGGGTCACCTCTCCTATTTAGCCCTCCTTACAGGTACAGCCTCTTTTCCACCAGCTCGAGAGCAGCCTTGGTTGCTATAGGACTAAGTATAAGCAATGCCCTACATTATTGCTTTGGGAGAACACTCAAAAACAGTTAACGTAATTAATTTTCAGAGAAAGATGTTACTTGCAGCAATTAAAAAAAAACACATCCAACCATGCAGAGCATGGAGTAGCTTAGGGTTGTTTATCCTGGAGAAGAGGAGGCTGGGAGGAGACCTCATTGCTCTCTACAACTACCTGAAAGAGGTTATAGAGAGGAGGGTAATGTCCTCTTCTCCCAAGTGATAGGGGACAGGACGAGAGGGAGTGGCCTCAAGCTCCACCAGAGGAGGATTAGGCTAGACATTAGGAAAAAATTTTTCACAGAAAAATTCATTGGGCACTGGCAGAGGCTGCCCAGGGAGGGGGTTGATTCACCTTCCCTGGAGGTGTTTAAGGGATGGGTGGACGAGGTGCTGAGGGACATGGGTTAGTGTTTGATAGGAACAGTTGGACTCTTCCAACCTGGTTGCTCTACGATTCTATGAACTGAGTTCTTAATTCAGCTCAAACTGCAACACTCTGTTTTCACTGCTAAAAGGACTGTTGATACAAAAAAAAAAAAAAAACACCAAAAAACAACAAAACCCTCTAAACCTCCTGTATCTGTCACAGAATAGTAACTACACTTGTAGGGGTGTCTTTTATATTTGAAGATTAAATAAGCCAATACATAAGGACACACTATGTGAGTGTTTCATATAGATATTAGCAATTTCCATTCACGTTGTATAAGCTCAATATGTTTCACACCAGACTGGAATTCCTTGATAGGAATGGTTGGACTAGATAATCCGATGGGTCCCTTCCAACCTGGTTGTTCTATGATTCTATAATTCCAGTAGACTGATTGAACTGGAAAAGGAGTGGAAAGGAAAGTTGTAAACCCGGAGTTTCTCACATACATAAACTGCATAGGAGACACAAGTATTTTATCCCTCTGCTGCGCCCTGGGAATAAATTATTTCACCACTATTTATTTATGGAATGAGAAAAAAATAACAATCACCAAGGATGACTGGAGAGTCAGGTATTTAAATGTCACGGATATTAAAAAATGTATTGTCAGTTCAGAAATTCAGCTTCTACATCTGTACAGAATCTAACTGGCTGTGCTGTGTGGGGCACATCTGGAAAATCAAAGACTTCGGGTGGCAATTGGGCTACGAATTAGCTCTAAATAAATGACAAAATATTCCTTTACCCTAACGAGGAAGCATCAGGCCATTAGGCAGATTAGTTAAATGTTGCAGTGCACTAGCAGACTACAGGTAGTTTGCCTATAGACTATTCATAATAGAATAATAGAATCATAGAATCACAGAACAACCAGGTTGGAAGAGACCCACCGGATCATCGAGTCCAACCATATCAATAGTGATAGGTGGTACCAGTTATTATAATTTTGGTTAGGCCAAGTATTACTTAAAAAGGACATTGAGGTCCCATGTAAATCAACTCATTCCCTGCAACTTTAAGTGCTATTTGCGGCTTTGTTATGTGGTTCTGGTGTTGTTGAAAAGGAATGCAATGACTCCACAACCTGCAGTATGAAATATTATACTTTATTTTGAACTTTTGAGGAGGTTTTGGTTTTAGGGAGGATTTTTTTTCTGATCTGGCTTATTCTGTGGAAAAAATAGAGATTAAAAATACTGAAGAAAGAAACAGTGAGTGTGAAAAATGAGACTCTGAAGTATTTGCCGTGTTAGAGACAAGAACCCTTTCTCCACCTCACATCTTGTTCTTTCTGGGCCACCTTGTTTCCTTGCACCATCTTAGAATCATCGAATCACTAGGTTGGAAGAGACACACCGGATCATCGAGTCCATCATCTTGTTCTAAAGGTGTTTCCATCACATTGAGGAGGCATAGAAAAGTCACCTAAATAAGGCAGAATCAAATCCTATGCGGGATTCACAAGCCAAGATGCCATTGGCCTTCTTGGCCACCTGGGCACACTGCTGGCTCATGGTCAGTCACTGTCAATCAACCCCCCCAGGCCCTTCTCCTCCTTTCTAGACAGACTTCTCCTAGTCTGTAGCTCTGCATAGGGTTGTGCTGCCCCAAGTGTAGGACCTGACATTTGGCCGTGTTAAACCTCATGCCATTGGTCTCAGCCCATGGATCCAGCCTGTTTAGGTCCCTTTGCAGAGCCTCCCTACCCTCCAGCAGATCGACACTTCCACCCAGCTTAGTGTCATCTGCAAACTTGCTATTATCCTCTTATCATAATAATCAGTCCTTAGGGACTACAGTATAGAGATCTGCAGCCCAGAAAAAGCAAATGCTGAGGAACAGAGTTGGTTTTTGCAAAGAAGATACCTTCCCTGAGAGGACTATATACCTTCTGCTGGCATTGGATCGGACCTAGTCTCACCGAACCAAGCATTTCACAGCTCAGGGAATTGTAACTCAAAGATGCTTTTGAACAGGTTTTCTCCTACATTACATGAGCAGAGGGAATCAATATGGTCTTATGGAGGATTTCTGAGGTGTGTTAAGCACGTTACTTCTTATAAGGGCTGAGTAAAGCACAGCCAGACCTCTCTGTCTGGTGTAAATTCTTCTGGGTGATACATGAGGGCTGGTTATTCAGATTGTGGTGCTGTAAGCAGATTGTATGCACTGTCAAACCTGACTGTAAGCAAAACTTTCCTTCCCCTACCCTGCTCTTAACGCAGCTGCTGCTGTGCCTGTAATGATGTCCTAAGAGCCTCAATGATTTCTCTTCTTTCTGCTTCCTCTAGCAAAAATAGTTTGCGTCTCAAGTCACTCATCTGTCTTTAGTTATCCAGTAGGAGTGGTTTCCTTTGAGATTTATTGTTCTCCACATCTGCTTCAGTGACCATTGCAGTCCCACCTGGCCATAAGTCTTCACTAACTTTCAGTGAAGCCAGCAGGATCCATTTCATGGCCAGCTTTGATTAGCCTCTGAAGACCAAAAGACAAACATGAACAAAAATGCTGAGATACCAACCCATTGCCAATACAGAGCGAAGCATCAGGAAGGCATTTATTTCACATTAAGGATAAAACTGTCAGAGAAGCCACAATCATTACACCTGACAGGACATTAACAGCTAGAAATTATTTGGAGGTTACCCGAGGAATCCCAAGACTGAAGTATAAATTATGTTGAAACGCTGCCCATTCAAAGATAAGTTCATGCTCAGAAATGCATCATCCGTGCAGTTTCCTCAGGCTGATAAGTCCTGAAGAAGTTCCATGTGAAAAGGTAGCTTCTTTACGGAGCTGTCTTTTGTCTGTTGTCCATCCCACTCTTGGAATGGCTTTTAATAAACCCACAGAAAAGAACTGGGAAAACATCAGAAGGTGATTGATGGGCTAAGCCCACATGCAGTAGGTATGCAAACCTGTTTGTTGAGCAAAGACACTGCCCTTGGCTATCTGGTTGTGGACAAGGGGCTGGAGATAGGTTGGTCAACAGGGACACACTGGGAAGAATCTTGGAAAAAAAGAAAAATGTTGTTGCTCTGCCTCATCGATTTTCACTCTTTTTCAAGCTTGTTTTTATGAATTTTCCTCATAAAATTAATAAAGATTTATCGAACAAAGTGTTTGTAAGTTGCAGGGCACAACCGTTTCAACATGGTTATTAGTGTTTGATAGGAATGGTTGGACTTGATGATCCAATGGGTCTCTTCCAACCTGGTGATTCTATGATTCTATGATTCTATCGTTACAAGCTATTAATCACTTCCCCACTTGCACCTATCATGGTCCATGGGGACAGGTTCCTTAGTCTGACCTGGTTTTGGAAATTGCCTGAGCTGCTCTGTAACTCCCCAGACGTATTCTCATTTGTGACTGATAAAAAACTGCTGGAAAGCACCACAAACTCTCTGTGGTTCATTTAGCCACATACTGGAGAAGAGGAGGTTGAGAGGGGACCTCATTGCTCTCTACAACTACCTGAAAGGAGGTTGTGGAGAGGAGGGAGCTGGGCTCTTCTCCCAAGTGACAGGGGACAGGACAAGAGGGAATGGCCTCAAGCTCCACCAGGGGAGGTTTAGGCTGGACATTATCAAAAAAAATTTCACACAGAGTCACTGGGCATTGGAACAGGCTGCCCAGGGAGGTGGTTGACTCACCTTCCCTGGAGGTGTTTAAGGCACACGTGGACGAGGTGCTGAGGGTCATGGTTTAGTGTTTGATAGGAATGTTTGTTTTCGATGATCCAGTGGGTCTCTTCCAACCTGGTTGTTCTATGATTCTGCGATTCTATGGTTTGGCTATGCTTTGGGTGGGTGACAAACTACAGGTTCACAATATGTGGTATGGATAAGGTCACCTGGGGACCAGAAAGGTGATGAACGTTTTAGCTGGATGACCTGAGTTTGGCTGGACCTTGTGCTGAGAACAGTCTCTAACCTCTCCGTTAGTCACTAGCGTCTAAGGAAGTCTTGTAGAATACTGTGATCCAGATAAATTCATGGACCGAGTCCATGTTTACAGTTTAGAGAGGAGTGTACTAAGAAAAGTTAAGGTGAATGATTCAAATAAGTTCTCAATTGTTTTTTTAACACCTCATTAAGTGATATTACATCATAAAATCCTGCATAGCCTACTGCTTGGATCAACAATTACCGCTTATGACTGTCTTATCAATGCTCATTAATCTCTCCAGCTTGCTTCTAGGAAGCTACCCTATGGCTGCAATAATAACCAGGACTGGGAAGACCTGAATTCAGTTTCTTGCTCTGCAGTATTTTTCCCTCAGACTCTTACTATGCATCTTTAAATCTGTTTCATAAAATCATAGAACAACCTGGTTGGAAGAGACCCATCGGATCATCGAGTCCAATCACTTTGTTCCTTGTCAGTGCAAATGTTTTGGATCCTGCGTCAGATTTATCAAGATTGAATCTCAATCTGCTTATTTTCCTGTCCATTTTCTCGTCCCTGTTTTGAACAGATCCTTCTTGATTCTTTTTGTCAGTATAAAGTTTATAGCCTTTTTTTCAGGTTGTGTTCCGCATACCCACAATCGCATTTAAAAACTCCTCTTTGCTTTTGCCTCTGATTCTCCAGACAGACATTTTCGTTCAGCAAACATTGAGAGCTCTGCTCAACGAGTGCTCCTCTAGAGGAGAGCAAAACTTTTTTTGCCTTTATTTGCAGCATGTTTTTAGCTCAGGAAATGCCCCACTCCCTCGTTCCTGATTCATCCAGTGGTTTCAAAGAAAATAACAGCAGATAATTTGAAAGGAATGATGGCAATTTCTGCCTGGTGAGCTTCAGAAATTTCGCAGTACTTTTCCCTTAATTTAGGTGAAAACTTTGAAAGCATCTGTGTGGGGAGAGATTGGCAGATTGTTTTTGTTGTTAAGCCGAGATAGCAACGTGTGGGTGGAAGAGGATTTTATTTAATTCTGTGCTGGGAGATGGGGGGGACCTAATCTCGACTTCAATATCCTGCCTGTCTGCTCAGTGGAAAACGCTTGCTCCAAGTGAACAGTTAAAAGTCTTTAAGAGCAGCAAAATGTTTGACAGTCTTGGTAAGCATCCAGGGACAATGCCCAGAGTGTATCTACAAATTATATGCTACGACTGAAAGCCAAGGATTAAAAAAAAAAGCTCTGAAAGCTCTAGCTGCAGAAGCAAGCTTGATATTTCCATTATTATCTAGCTCACATCTAAATGGGAATATTTTAACTGGAGGTGCATTAGAAGATCATCATTTTCCATTTAATACTGCCCAGTATGCTTAGACTGGTCCCTCATCTGGCAACTTGTGGAAAGCAGGTGCATCCTTAGGTCTTGTTTGCATTAGACCCATAGAAGTAAATTGAATTATTCGCCTTGATAAACAGTACAAATTTAGGTCTGATACAGACCACCTAATTTTCTTAGTTTGGGTCCAGAAAAGACATTGGTGATGTTTAGGCCCAGCTGTCTAAAAAACAAGAGAGATAAACATATCCTTAATCTGACAGCAAAGAGGGGTTTGGATGGACACTGTGACTTCTAAATGTAGCCAGGACTATGGGCAGCAGAGAGAAAAAAAAGAAGAAAAGGAAATAACGGGTCAGATTTTTTTTTTCCCCAAGCATAATTTTGTTTTGTCTATAGTCCAAAGTGCATACGGACATTGTTAGGCTTTTCACATGATCCCAAAAGATGCCCCAGGTACAGGCAGCCTAGACTTACTTGAGAAACCAGATTCATAGAATCATAGAATCATAGAAGGGTTGGAAGAGACCCACCGGATCATCGAGTCCAACCATTCCTATCAAACACTAAACCATGTCCCTCAGCACCTTGTCCACCTGTCCCTTAAACACCTCCAGGGAAGGTGAATCAACCCACTCCCTGGGTAACCTGTTCAATACATGACTATAAATATAGTTTTATATACTAGTTATATATAGTTATATATATGTTAAACATTATATAATTATATATAATATATATTATAGACAATTTGGATTCATATGTGAGCAGACAGAATAACCTTGGATAGAACTACAATTTAACTTGAGTAATAGCTCACCTTTCTAAACTTTAAAATATTGCAAATCTAGAAGGCTTCTCTCTGGAGTCTCCCTATGTCTGTTTTACATTGCTCAGCTTGGCTTCAGAGTGGAGAGTATAAGAACTTGGCTAAAAGTGATGACTGAGAAAGATTTTGGCTGTTCTTTGTAATTTCTTTGAGGGAAGGAGAGAAAGCGAATAATATTTTAAGGGAAAATATGGCACAGGAATAGTGGGGGTTATCTGCAAAGTATAGAATCATAGAATCATCAGGTTGGAAGAGACCCACTGGATCATCAAGTCCAACCATTCCTATCAAACACTAAACCATGTCCCTCAGGACCTTGCCCACCCATCCCTTAAACACCTCCAGGGAAGGGGAATCGGTATGTATGTATTTTGAAATCAGATATTCCTAGACATGCTTGCACTGAACAATTACAATGCTTGGGAACAGCACTGAAATGAAAGAAATAGAAGGAGGAGAGAAAGAGCTAGTGGCTTGAGAGACGGAGTTTTATGTGTTTACTGAAATGAGAATATGATATGGATCCCTTTTTAACAGTGGTAAATTGAATTTGATGATGGAAGCAGTCACACAGATCACTACACTTTCAAGAAACAGATGCTGACAAACCCACCTGTCTTTCTCGCACATGGTCTCGCTAAGATCGTACTAATGCTGTTCACATCCACACAGAGGAAACACACGGAATGAAAAATGCATCTCCTTATTTTCCTCTAATGTTTGTGCTCCAGGGTTGAGATGGCTTAGGAGATTAGGGACAGGATATGGAAGATCTCAGCAGAAGACAGCTCTTGAAATCAGGCTGTAGTTCTCAGCAAACGAAGAGGCTTTTTGTGTTTGACAAACTTATGTAGCTGTGTCAGGCTAATTTATGGGGAGGCATACCTAAGGCTATTCCTTCCTGGCCTGATTTATTGCGCTCAGCGATATCAGAGCCCTTTTTTTAATCAGCTCATGAATTTGAAATAGCGGCAAATTATAAGTTATAATTTATCCCATTGGAAAATCACACTACTCACATCTGTGCTAGAGACTACTGCCCAGTGCCAAGGATGGTGGCTTTTAAGTTCAATTTAATACAACTGTTCCTCTCTGGGTCTTTGTTTCATGTGCCTGAGGGATTTCAAGCTGCATTAGGCTTCATTGGTTTTTAAGACCAGAAAAGACTCTAAGATCATTTATTCTTATCTTCTGTACTGTATAAAACCGTTGCTGTCACCATGGGAATTTTTCTAGTCTTTGTTGATTATATTTCTACTGTTTACTTGTAGAAAACTGCTAGTATACTACTACTGCTTTATTAATCTAGGATTTGAGACAAGTAAAAAATTGAGAAATTTTGTCTGTGTTTTCAAGTGCGGACAGGTTGTGAACCCAATAGGAAGATAAAAAAAAATCTTGAAATAATATTTCATGCCCATTCCATCCCCTCTCTCCTCATGTCCTTCTAATGCTCCACACTGAATACCTTGGTTAATAAACCGAAGTGATGAATCAGGCAGGAATCAAACCATTCGATCTTACTACCTGATGTTTTTGTTACATAAAAGCACAATAAAAATGCAGAAGCCCTGCGGCCAAGCCAACTAATGGAAATGGAAAAATACAGTGGTCTTCTGGGAGAAATGAGAGATTATTACCATGTGCAATAGCATCACTTCTTCCTTAGAAAAGTTAGGAATAAGCCTTTGGGGCACTGACTGTATAATCTACCCTTAACTGCAGAAGTAACAAGAATTGTCCACATCAAACGTCTGCCCTGAAGATAGAAGAAGCTGGTGAAGCGGCTGGAGAACAGGCCCTATGAGGAGCGGCTGAGAGAGCTGGGGGTGTTTATCCTGGAGAAGAGGAGGCTGAGAAGAGACCTCATTACTCTCTACAACTACCTGAAAGGAGGTTGTAGAAAGGAGGGAGCTGGGCTCTTCTCCCAAGGGACAGAGGACAGGACAAGAGGGAATGACCTCAAGCTCCACCAGGGGAGATTTAGGCTGAGTATTAGGAGGAAGTTTTTCACAGAAAGGGTCATTGGGTATTGGAATAGGCTGCCCAGGGAGGTGGTTGAGTCACCTTCCCTGGAGGTGTTTAAGGGACAGGTGGACGAAGTGCTGAGGGACATGGTTTAGTGTTTGATAGGAATGGTTGGACTTGATGATGTGGTGGGTCTCTTCCAACCTGGTTGTTCTATGATTCTATGAAAATTCATTGTTGCTTGTCCCATCCATAGCTGTGAGAGAATGGAACGCTGTTGTTCACTGGTTTCTCATCTATGTTGATGGAAAGTGTCTAGCTCATTTTCTAATGAGATCTTGGTCCTTATTTCCCCACTGAATATACAGAGAAGTAGAACCTGCATAGTTGTGTTTCACATATTGTTCTCTTTAACATAACATGATGTTCAAGTGCTGTAGGCACATATAGACTCATAGAATCATAGAATCACCAGGCTGGAAGAGACCCACCATATCATCGAGTCCAACCATTCCCTTAGGTATCTGATTTTAGTGCGGCCCTATAGTTACTTTTGAATATGGAGGAAAGTGAAGAAAAGTATGGAGGAAAAAGTTAAAAGCTTTTGTCATCAAGTGTGGCCATATTCATTTGAATTTTCACTACTACTGATGCACAGCCTTAGTTTCTCGACAACATTGGATGAAAATAAAAGAAAATATTAATAGCTTATTTATCAAGTTTTTCTTTTCGTGTTAACTACTAGTGTATTAAAAGCTGATCTGAATGACTATTAGCCTGTGTCACTGCCTACCATCTGTCTCTTGGAAGTGACAACTCAATTGGGATGAATATCTGCATCATCTACCTTCATGTCCTTTTTATTTAAAAAAAAGGTTATTTTCTCTTTAAGGACAATTTGCAGGCTTTAATGCTCTATAATGAATTGATGTATCTATAGATCCTAGAATAGAGCATTAGAATCATAGAATCATAAAATCATAGAATCATAGAACAATCAGGTTGGAAGAGACCCACCAGATCATCAAGTCCAACCATTCTCATCAAACTCTAACCCATGTCCCTCACCACCCACATCTTAAACACCTCCAGGGAAGGTGACTCAACCCCTTCCCTGGGCAGCCTGTTCCAGTGACCAATCACCCTTTCTGGGAAGAATTCTTTCCTAATGTCCATCTTGACCCTCCCCTGGTGGAGCTTGAGGCCGTTCCTTCTCGTCCTGTCCCCTGTCCCTTGGGGTAGAATTCTTACTTAATTAGAATTCTTACTTAAGCACATCTGTCTTGTGTACTTGCTACTCAGCAAGTTCACCAGGCAAACAGAATTTCTGAATGTTTTTAGAGAAAAAGTGGCTGCGCAGGAGTGAACACTGATGTCCTGCCTTTTGGATGGTGGAGGAAATTCTCAGAGCTCTCTGGCTCCTTTGTCCGTTAAATCGCAAGACTTGCATTTGTAAGAAATTCTTGACTGAAGTCAAGGACTGATGCACTCTAACATCCCATTTAGAGGAGTTAGGAATGTGCCTCTGCCCTCCTCCTGCCACTTCTTCTTGGCTGCACAAAGTCTCCAGGGTATGTCGACTCATTTGTATTTTATTTTAAAGCACAAGGCACAATCAGTCAGTGACCACTGGAAGTCCTCCAAATACCAGTTAAACCTCAGCCTGAAATATGCTATTTTTTGCCTTCTTTGAAACCTCCAAAACAATGCAAGAAATCTGCTTTCACTCTATATCTTCAACAGGGGCATGTATCACTGATGAATTTCTGTTTCTCATTTTCTGGGACTCTTTTATTTATCTCTTTTCTTGTATTCTGTTTCCACGCATTGTCACAGCAGAAGCTGCTATTGGAACTATTTTGCTGTAATTTAAATTTTTATGGGTACTGCATAAAAAAATGTAGAAAAATCAGAGTGTGTTTTTCAACTTGCGCCTCTCATAGAATCATAGAATCATAGAATCATAGAACAACCACGTCGGAAGAGACCCACTGGATCATTGAGTCCAACCGTTCCCATCAAACACTAAACCATGTCCCCCAGCACCTCATCTACCCATCCCTTAAACTCCTCCAGGGAAGGTGACTCAACCACCTCCCTGGGTAGCCTATTCCAATGCCCAATGACCCTCTGTGTGAAAAACCTCCTCCTAATCTCCAGCCTAAACCTACCCTGGTGGAGCTTGAGGCCATTCCCTCTCGTCCTGTCCCCTGTCCCTTGGGAGAAGAGCCCAGTTCCCTCCTCTCTACAACCTCCTTTCAGGTAGTTGTAGAGAGCAATGAGGTCTCCTCTCAGCCTCCTCTTCTCCAGGCTAAATACCCCCAGCTCTCTCAGCCGTTCCTCATAAGGCCTGTTCTCCAGACCCCTCACCAGCCTCATTGCTCTTCTCTGGACTCGCTCCAGAGCCTCAACATCCTTCTTGTGCTGAGGGGCCCAGAACCGAACACAGTATTCAAGGAGCATTCAAGGAGCAAGTTGGGGAATTATAATTAAAACTGACTAAGAGTTACTATAGTAACTCTTAAAACAATAATGTGGCCTCTGAAAATCGAAGACTGGCTACGTAAGTACATTTTCTTGTGACCCTACACAAGAGGAGTTCTGTTATTCTAGGAGACTTAGAGTGCAGGGTGGGCTTGCCACATAGTAAGGAAGGCTTCAGCGTATCATTTGCATGCTGCGGTGTTGCCCCGAAGAAAGCTTCTGTGTTATTTAATCTCTGTGAGTGTAGGCTTTGCTGTAGACCATGGTCTGCTGTGGTCAGCAGCCCAAGAGCTAACCATGAATCTGCAATTTGTAGCATATGGGAAAATTGCACTGGGAAGAAGCAGCTCCGAAAAAGCACTTTTTAGGCTTGAATCGGAGGCCCAGGGCCAACGTGTTTACACCGCAGGCACCGTGAAGCTGACAATTACTTGGAAAAGAACCAGGCCCTGGAGTAACTTGCTGTATAATAGCCCATTCATTAACGCTCTGGGGTTTAGACAATTGATTACGGCTTCGCAAATAGATTGCAAGGAGGGTAGGTTTACAACTCCAGCTGCTTTCTCTGACAACAATGCTTTTTTTCTGTTATTCTTTCACAGTGTACCATTCGACAGAGAGCTTCATTGTTTTCTCCTCTTGGGTCATTTCCATTTATTGTACTGGAAAAATCTATGCTGGCAATTAATAACACCTAGAGGTCCCAGCTTACTATCCTTACATTCTATACGTTCTGAGTTTCAGCAGTGCTATTGCTTCTTTACCTCTGGGTAAACAGATTCCAAACTGGAGCCAGAGGGCAGTTGACTTCACATTTTCAGGTGGTAAAGGAAAAAATGCAGCTGGAAACTGTAAGTTCACCAAGTTTATATCTAGCCGATTATTTTATTCTAATTTTAACCTGTGGTAAGGAAAAAAAAAAATTAGACTGGATATTTTGAGTTCGCTGTTTTTCTGTTCTTACGAATAACTGGCGTATTACTTTGCCAAATGGCACTGCAGATCCATGATGGAAAACGTTATGCAGAACCTCTCATTTCTCTTTAGAATCGATGCAACTCCTCATGGAGAAGAACACTTGATTTAAAGCTGATGAAAGGAGGAACTGGAACACTTAGACATGGTGTATGTCAAATCATAAAAAAAATGTGAGGTGTGCAGGAAATGGCAACATCATAATCCTAAATTACAGGCAGTCAGTCCTCAGATATTAGTATTTAATATTTACATGTGACATTGTGGTTGGAAAACTGTTGTGAACTACATTATTCTAAATGTAAAACGTCTAGATGGAAACAGACTGGAGCAAATTCAGAGAAAGAGTAAAGTTTATGGAAGTGCAATATTATAATATTATAATAACAGCTAATATCTATACAAAATAAGAAATTTTATTAAAAAAACATTCTATAAAAAACCTAATTCAATCTAATTCAGGCTGAGGGGCCTGAGAGCAATCTTGAAGTAATGCAAGGGATAAATGCAGCAGAGGAAAAGGGATTCTGTGCTATTAGCGCAGTGGAATATTACAAGGAGGCTGGAACAAGATAGAAGAAAAAAAATAATTTAAATTTAGTTCAATGAACAACATTATTATAGTGTGATCTGTCAGGTCCTGGAACAGTTTGCCAAAGGTAGTAAATAACTATTCACAGTTAAGAGATCTAAATTCAGGTTGGTTAGAGTAGTATAAAAATACTGTAGTAAGCAAGTGCACAATCAATGTCTAAATATTACAATTAAAAGAGACTCATAAAAGTTTGAAGTGAACATATCTACTTTCTTAATCTTTGCATCCAGGTATTCTTTCTGAGAAGTCTCTGAGAAGTTTCTGAGAAATTTCTTGGTTAGAAGTTTCTGAGAAGTTTCTTGGTTAGACGTTTCTTGGTTAGAAGTTCTTTGGTTAGAAGCTTCTAAACTAACCAAGAAACTTCTCAGGAAGAATATCTGAATGAAAGAAACTCCTAAAGTAAGCCTTTCAATACAACTCTAAGTTTTGTAAGTAATTGGAATGTCTGTAACGTTTGATTGTTGAACAAAACCTGACGTATACTGATGACAGTTTGCTTGGACAATCTCCAAAACTTATGCTTAAAAAAAAAAAAAAAGTGTCCTGCAAATGAGAATATGTGAAAAATAAGGCTATAGAATCACAGAATCATAGAATCACCAGGTTGGAAGAGACCCACCAGATCATCAAGTCCAACTGTTCCTATCAAATATGTGACAAATATGTGACAAATATTTGGTATTTTTAGGCTGGACATTACGAGGAAGTTTTTCACAGAAAGGGTCATTGGGCATTGGAACAGGCTGCCCAGGGAGGGGGTTGATTCACCTTCCCTGGAGGTGTTTAAGGGACGGGTGGACGAGGTGCTGAGGGACATGGTTTAGTGTTTGACAGGAATGGTTGGACTTGAAGATCCGGTGGGTCTCTTCCAACATGGTGATTCGATGATTCTATGAATCTACATAAATAATCACTATTTTAGAGGATCTACAAATTTTTGGACTGGCAACTACCTATCAGGTGGAAGAAGGAATATCAAATGTCCCTGACAAAGAAATAGGCCACTTTGATGTCTATATTAGAGTAACTGAATACAATTTCATATCTCAACTAAATATAAGATGCCTACTTTACAAGTGGACATGGACACTGAGATTCCTGATTTTTTTGGGCTGAATGCCATCAGGAACAGTCATTGATTAAAAAAAAAAAAAGAAAAAAATCATGCTGTTCCTAACAGCTGCACAGATTTTTACAAAGGTAACGGATTTTCAACATACTGCTTTGTGTCTTTCAGCAGAGTTTTTGGGATGTTTAGCTTAAAATTATTTAATGATTTTTTATCTGGTCTTGAAAGGGAGATCATAAGGCTAGTGATAACAGAGGAATATATGCCTAGGTGAAAAGAAAGAGAATCCATGAAGACATATTTCAATCATAATACTGCACTGTTAACTCATTCTGCAAAATCCTAGCTTAGGTATTACCTGAGGGTTATCTCATATGAAAAGAGATTGGGAGAGATCATGTTCTCTGGCCTTCAGAAAGACACTGACCCTTTGAAATCTGCGGCCAAATAAAATACTGAGACACTTTTTGTTGATGATACTGTTAAGGAGATTTGAATAATCCCTTATAGAGCAGGTTATAGCTGTGAAAATGATAATTGATGTCTTAGAGAACTGCTTTGAATGGTTGTCTCGCAACTCATCACAAGTTGTTTCTTCTCATGTGATTTGCAGGCTTTGTAGTTAAAACTGATTTCAAAGAGAGCAGTTGTGGAGTCTCAGTCCTTGGGGATATTCAAAAGCCATCCGGACATGCAACCAGTTCAAAGTGGCCCTGTTTGAGCGAGGTATTTGGACCTGACCGCCTCCAGAGCTCCCTTCCAACCTCAGGCATTCTGAGATTCTGTGAAAAAGTGACTAAAGAACAATGAGAATGTTATGAACATCCATGCAAATGATTTTTTGGTGTATAAAACATTTGGAATAAAAAGTCTAAGAGGAGATCCCTTGAAAATGGAATAAATAGAGATTTTTCTTTACTACCTGCTGAGAGGTTTGTACCAGCTCATTAATAACCGAGTGCAAAGAAGGTAAATGTCCTCCATTAAAGCTTCTGAGATTGAAAACAGGTAGTTGTCTTGTTATGCTAGGAAATGGATTAGGTGAGGATGACAGGAGAAAGAACTCCCCTCACCCCAAGAAGGATGTTGAGGCTCTGGAGTGAGTCCAGAGAGGAGCAACAAAGCTGGTGAAGGGTCTGGAGAACAGGCCTTATGAGGAAGGGCTGAGAGAGCTGGGGGTGTTTATCCTGGAGAAGAGGAGGCTGAGAGGAGACCTCATTGCTCTCTACCACTACCTGAAAGGAGGTTGTAGAGAGGAGGGAGCTGGGCTCTTGTCCTAAGTGACAGAAGACAGGACAAGAGGGAATGGCCTCAAGCTCTGCCAGGGAAGATTTAGGCTGGACATTAAGAAAAAAATTTTCACAGAATGGATCGTTGGGCATTGGACCAGGCTGCCCAGGGAGGTGGTTGATTCACCTTCCCTGGAGGGGTTTAAGGTGCAGGTGGACAAGGTGCTGAGGGACCTGGTTTAGTGTTTGATAGGAATGGTTGGACTGGATGATCTGGTGGGTCTTTTCCAACCTGGTGATTCTATGATTCTATGAATCTACATAGAAAGTCGTGAAACTTTGTGTCTTCTCTCTAGTTCCTCAAAGGGAGGTGAAGAGAAGAAGCCACTCTAAGCAGGGTGAGACTTCAAAATGGACAGGTCTGTATGCCACCTGCACAGGAGTGGCAGATGGAAAACAGGACTGCGTAGAGTTAAGAAGCAGAAGGGGAAACATGAGGTAAGTGGTGATGTGAGTCATTCTGACACACCATTAATTATGTTTCCAACCCTGGAATGAGATCGTGTCAGTCCTGTATATTTGTCAAGGTGCAAAGTGCTAGCACAAGCCTCTGTGTGTGTGTGTGTCAGAGAGGCTTCCAAAGTCAATCAGGTGAGACTGAAGTGATTCCTTATGACTGAGTTATATTTCATCTTCTGCTGGTAAGAAAAACAGTATTGAATAAATGTTCGCTGAGTGATGTAAAGCTTGGGACCCACCTCATCTTTAGCCATCTGAGCAAGATTAGCCATTCAAGCAAGATTTAGGTTAGAGATTAGGAGGAAGTTTTTCACAGAAAGGGTCATTGGGCATTGGAATAGGTTGCCCAGGGAGGAGGTTGATTCACCTTCCCTGGGTAGATGAGGTCTTGAGGGACATGGTCTAGTGTTTGATAGGAATGGTTGGACTTGATGATCCGATGGGTCTCTTCCAACCTGGTGATTCTATGATTCTATGATTCTATGATTCTATGAAAGTAGCAGATGTCATCCTAGGATGAGGCTGGTACTTTCAGGGAATGGTTTGTCAGCTCTTTTGGACATAGAATCATATAGAATCATAGAATCATAGAACAACCAACAAAGGTTGGAAGAGACCCACCAGATCATCGAGTCCAAAAAGTACTAGATATAATACTAAGATAAGGTGAATTGTCATCTAACTGTGTTGATCTTTCTTTATTGTCAGCAATGGAGGTTCACATAACTTTTTTTACATCTGATGTTGATGTCAAGTCTCTAGTTAGCTATTGAAACTAAGAAGCTCTTTACCACTGGGTAGCTGAGACATTCACCTTGGACTGGCATATACAACAAATAGAGAGCACAAGGAAACCTCATATTTCTGGTGTAGCTACCTGAGGCCAGGTAAGAGACTACAACATATTGAGGAGTTCTTTGGCTTATTTTATCATGATGTGGCAATGATAATTGTGTTTCGTATTTTACTTCACCTACTGAACTATCCAATTCTCACGGATCAGAAGTGTGAGAAGTGCTTCTAAGTCTTGCGCAGTCTTCAAGGCTTTTAATACAATTCTAAAGAAGACAAGTCAGAAAGGTTTCAAACCAGAATCAAAGGCAGTGTTAGAAATCTTTCAGTTTTCTCCTCTGTAAGCTGGTTATTCAAGAGCTCCTGGGTAAGACTTTCCTGTCTGCTGTTGATGGGAAACATATGCGCAGAGAATACACTGGAGAAACAGTTCAAGAACATGTTATTCTAGGAGAAACATTATTTATTCAAGCCTTCCAAAGATATCAAGACTCAAAGTAATTGACAGTGTGTGTGCTCTCAGGGCGATTCAGTACCCACCACTGTGCAGGCAAATGTTCCCCTAAGTCCACAAGATTTTTATCATTTAGGATTCTGCATTATGTGTTATTCTTCTCTTTTTTTTTTTTTTCATAGTTTTATGGTTAGAGTGAGCCACTCTGAATACTTATCCTGGAAAAGTCAATGCAAATGAATATGTAGAAGGTCAAGTGTTTCAGCTGATGCTGAACTACATTGGGAGAATCTGAGACATCACCTCCCCACACACAACAGGACAAGAGGGAATGACCTCAAGCTCCGCCAGGGGAGATTTAGGTTGGAGATTAGGAGGAAGTTTTTCACACAGAGGGTCATTGGGCTTTGGAATAGGCTGCCCAGGGAGGTGGTTGATTCACCTTCCATGGAGGTGTTTAAGGGATGGGTACATGAGGTGCTTCTATTCTATGATTTTATGATTTCTGTCCTTACCTTGAGTGAAACCCGTAACTCTGGAATTGCTTGAGGGTTTTGGAATGTTGCGGAGCACTTGGAAGGACAGGAGTTAGGATCATAGAATCACAGAATCATAGAACAACCAGGCTGGAAGAGACACACCGGATCATCGAGTCCAACCATTCCTATCAAACACTAAACCATGTCCCTCAGCACCTCGTCTACCCACACCTTAAACACCTCCAGGGAAGGTGAATCAACCACCTCCCTGGGCAGCCTGTTCCAATGCCCAATGACACCTTCTGTGAAAAACTTCCTCCTAATCTAAATCTCCAGCCTAAATCTCCCCTGGTGAAGCTTGAGGTCATTCCCTCTTGTCCTGTTTTGCTTTTTAATTCAGTGTCTGGGTATTTAGCAGATGACTGCAATACACATGTAGCTCTATACTGTAATAGGCTAAACAGGAATCATAGAATCATAGAATCACCAGGTTGGAAGAGACCCACTGGATCATCGAGTCCAACCGTTCCTATCAAACATTAAACCATGCCCCTCAGCACCTCGTCCACCCATGCCTTAAACACCGATAATCTCACTGGAAGAAAAAGTTTGGAAAACTGCATGATAGGAAACTGAACCCTCATTTTCACAGCAGATATAATTCCTTGGTCTGGAATTGCTGAGAGCTCTGCAAACCCTAGTGGAGGTATAATTATATCTTTATTGAAAGAAGGGAATGAATGCACAAATTGAGGGTGTGGGTCAGCTCTCTTTATGCCACATTAGCCATAGTGGGTTCTTTTCCGGCTGTCTTTTGCCACCTCTTAAAGGAAAGTTTCTACTCAGCTAGCTGAGACACATCACCACGCTATGTGCACATTTATAATCTATTTCTGTCTAAGCCAAAGGATTTATTTTAAGTCATTGTTTTGTTTGGGTCTCCTCTGAACACAGATCCTGACCTCAATTTACCTGTGGGATGTGGACTATCCAGTGCAGAGATGGCACAAGACACAGGCATATCTTACAGCAAGCTCTGGAAAAACTCATTTAGTGCCAGGATCATTGTTTTATGTTCTGACACAGCGTTAATGTGAACACAGAGTCAAACAGTGAAGTGCTAACATGCCTTTACGGAGCACAAATCTTCATGCACTTAACGCTTGAGTCTTATTTCCTTATAACATCAAGAAGAGGTGGAAAAACAGGAGGAACCATCCTTTACTGGCGAGATGAGAATAGAATCACAACCACAAAAATGAGCGACGACTTTGGGAGAGACTTTTAGTGCTTCCTAGATCTCAGCTTTGCTTCTCTAACGGAAAGCCAGGACATAACGTAATTTATAGTTTTTTTTCATTTTCATTTGTGTATCTCAGACAACTTCTGCAGCAACTTAGCTCATCTGCTTCGGCAGAATTCCTAGAGAGGTTGCATGTTACTAGACATTGATATTTTTCAACAAGGAAGGAAAATCACAGAATCATAGAATCACCAGGTTGGAAGAGACCCACCAGATTATGGAGTCCAACCATTCCTATCAAAAAGAGTTCACAAAGAATGAGATTAATTTCACCCAATTTAAGATATCTAGAGTTAAGTACTGAGTTTAAATGGATTGTCTGATGTCCAGCTCTAGCTGGTGGAGGAGGATGGAGATGTTCTGACAGTGATTCATATCACCTTTATGGATGGTAAAGGAAATGTAGATTTTCTTCATAGTGGAGGTCATTGCATTTCCTGAAATCCACAGAAGCATTTAGTCTTTAGTCTTTTAACACTCAGAAAACAATGTGATTTGCAGGATAACAGATATGTGGCAAATGACCTTGCCCTTTTCTACAATATCTGTACAAGTCCAAGTGTTACTGAATGCATTCCCGATGGGACTTAGCGTGAAAAAAGACAAAAGGGAGGTTGTGAAGAGGAGGGAGCTGGGCTCTTCTCCCAAGTGACAGGGGACAGGATGAGAGGGAATGGCCTCAAGTTCCACCAGAGGAGGTTTAGGCTGGACATTAGGAAAAAATTTTTCACGGAAAGGGTCATTGGGCATTGGAATAGGTTGCCCAGGGAGGTGGTTGATTCACCTTCCCTGGAGGTGTTTAAGGGACGGGTAGACGAGGTCCTGAGGGACATGGTTTATTGTTTGATAGGAATGGTTGGACTCGATGATCCAGTGGGTCTCTTCCAACCTGGTTGTTCTATGATTCTATGATTCTAATTCCGGTATGTTTGGTTCACATAGGTCATCACTCTATAAAGTGCAAAATGAAGTTCCTGAGATTCAATAGATTTACCAGGGTGTGTGCTGGTTAATCATATGTCTAAATATAGTGTTTCCTGATGAACTATAATTGCCAGGAAAATGATTCAGGGTGTCTGGATTTGGAAATTTGGATGTTAGGAAGCGTTTGTAATCATAAGCACTGGAATTGATCATCTAAAGGGATACAAGGATTGGTATCCTTGAAGAATATCTTTAAGACAGACTAGAAGAACTGCAGGAGGATTGTAAGTGTAATTAGAAGAGTGGAAAAGAATCATAGAATCATAGAATCATAGAATCACCAGGTTGGAAGAGACCCATCGGATCATCAAGTCCAACCATTCCTATCAAACATAAGACTAAACCTCCCAAGATTCTCCATTTACTACCAAGTTCTGGCACAGCATTCTGGCACACAACTGTCTTAAAGTGATTTTGTTTTATTGATTCATTTTTGCAGCCTGTATTAAGATGATGAGTTACTTTTCTGCTTCAATAGGACTTCATAGGTTTGACAAGTCCAGCTGACACGTCACAGAATTTTATTATGTGATGAACTTATTATATGATAAAGTTCTTATATATAAAGTTATTATATATAAACTTACTATGTAATAAAGTTCACCTCGAGGTTTTTTTCCTGCTTGGGAAATAGGTCACAGGTTTCACCTCAAGGTCTCCTTTTTATTTTCATATCAGCCTAACATCCCTAGTGCCCTATAACACTTGGCAGTTAAAAGAAATTCACTGTTGAAAAGAAGCCTCCAATGTTGAATCAGCAGCCTGGACTTTGCCAAAGACAAACTGTGAGCCTGAGCGGTTGAACCATAGTGAAAGGGAGCACAGGTCATAGAGCAATGATGAAATTTAGCTAAGAAGCTGATGAAAATTACATAAAGAAACCTCCCTCCAAACAAATGGCAAACCAACCAAACAACCAGCACTGCTCCAGTGGAGCTTTGCAGCTTAAGGGAGCAGAAGGTTAGACTTGATTTCTCTAGTACATTAAAAAAACCCAAGCAAGTTGTGATCCATACTGAAAACTTTCCTATAGCAATAACAATGGTTTATTCACCTCCTGCTTTTGTAGTGAATTTCCAACCCTTTCATTAGCACAGTCACTGATGTGTCATGCCCAGAATTCCTGGCAGACGTCTTGTTTTATGCAACACAATGTGAAGGGCAAAAAAAAAAAAAAGTAAAAAAAAAAAAAATTGGTCAATCTCCCAGTGATGCACTGGGCACAGGAAACTCAAAAGGACAATTGTTTCTAAATATGTTTACTCAGAAAAAAAATTAATAGATAGAGTTTAACCCTTAGTGTGATGGCATTTTCTAGGGCGGCCAGAGAAGGCAACCGTTTCACAAGTAAATTGTTTAAATGGCAGAAATATGTGAGGTTTTCGAATCATAGAATCAAAGAATCATAGAATCATAGAATCATAGAATCACGAGGTTGGAAGAGACCCATCGGATCATCGAGTCCAACCATTCCTATCAAAGATGTAAGATCTTCTCCCATTTTCTAGTTAGGAATTCATACCCCCTTTTTCATGAAAAATGGGATGCTCCGAAAGTGCATTGACATTTCTTTGGGTGAGATCCATTATTACTCTAAGAGGGACATTGGTTGGCATGTTAATCCTACTGCAAGCTTCCTACTGCTAAGCAGCAGAGTATCTGAGTTCTCTCTCCAGTATAAACTCAGGGAGAAGAAATACTTACTTTGGAAGATGCCTTCAGACAAAGGATGATCTGGTGAGAGCCAACTTTTTCATACCTTTCTCTAGCACTAGCAATCTTTGTTATTTTATGTCCCACAAGTATCAAGAAAAGGGGTGATAATAGTCCTTTCACTGACATGGTTGGCAGTTGTACAGCTCTCAGGGCTGTAGCACTGCGATTTCCACATGAAAGTAAATGCTGACTCTGGAGCTGGGCAGTCTGGGCGACCTAAAGAATTCTCTAAATGAAGCCAACAGAGTGGAAATGTCTAAAACGAAGGACTGTGATCACATCCTGAAAATGCACACACGATGCGTTCACTAAGAGGCAGACAAAGGAGACCAGCTTGTTCGGAGCCCTTTTCATTGGTGATACCTACAATTAGAATCATAGAATCATAGAATCACCAGGTTGGAAGAGACCCGTCGGATCATCGAGTCCAACCATTCCCATCAAACACTAAACCATGACCCTCAGGACAATTAGGGGAGACAAATGCCATCCACAGGGCTTGGTTGTACTTGTGATGAAAAAGCATGTTGGCTTAACACTTTTAGCACTGCATTATATATGTTTTCAGGAAGTGCAGTAGGGTCTTTTACCTTAAAATGAATTTTAGAGCAAACTCTCCAAAGAATTCTTCTCCCAAGAATGATTTTCTCTGCAGATGCCTCCAATACCTACTTCAAAAGAACACACATTTTCTTCTTCATCATCTCTATCTAACTTGAATAAATGGGTCATTGGTGCAAATAGAATCATAGAATCATAGAATCACCAGGTTGGAAGAGACCCACTGGATCATCGAGTCCAACCATTCCTATCAAACACTAAACCATGTCCCTCAGCGCCTTGTCCACCTGTGCAAATGTACAGATTTTTTTTTTTTTTATTCCTAATAAAAGGGAAAAAAATCAGTCTTTAGAATCTGCTTTGATTTCACTGAATCATGAAATACTGTAACAGAAATTAACAGTGTATTTATGCCTCTGAATCTTGCTGGTTACAGGGTGACACACCATCTTGGCCCTTTACACATCAGGTGATTCATGTGTCTACTAAATAACTGGTGACCCCTGCCAGCTGAGTTTCTGAGAATTCATGGCCAGTGTCACAAAAGGATTTAAGTGTTCAGCTGTGACTGTAAAGAAATTTTTTTCCCAACACCCAATCTAAACCTCCCACGGCACAACTTGAGGGCACTTCCTTTCATCCTATCACTTGTTGCTTGAAAGGAGATCCTGTCTAAAATCCCTCCTAGTTCTTGGACCCTTTCTACATGCTGTCAGGTGTCAGTTGTGCTCAGGCATCTCTCTTGCACAGAAATTCCCAGTTTTCTTTTCATTGACTCAACTACAACGTTGTCATTTTTATGTCAGGAAATGGGATAGATTCTCCTTCTACCCTGAAAGAGAATTAAACCCAGGAAGCAGTTCCTGAATGTTGATGTTGAGGTTAGTGGCATTATCCTTATAGGAAACCCGACCTCTGAACTCCAAATTTTCATATGGACAGCACTGATCATAACACACAGGAAAACATTTTCAATTCAGCTGGAAGTGCCAGACTCCTTTCCATTTCTGAGATGTTGGGACAAGAATACACGGATCTTCTAGCTCTTCCCTGCTGCATAGCTTTGTTCTTCTCCATGGTGGAGAGAAAGTCAATGATGGTTCAGAGAGGTGAAAGTCTATGGGCAGCAAGTAGGAATTGCTCTTGTCTCTGAAATGAAATAGTATAGTTTTCCTAGCAATCAGCACTTGCCTGCTGTATGACTTGGCTAGCAGGGTTCTAGGGAAACACTGGATTGTAGTCAAGGGAAAGGAGAATTGTGGTTTGCTGAAGTTGCCCTGCTTCCTCCAATCAATCTCCCTGACAGGGGAGGTTTAGGCTAGACATTAGGAAAAAATATTTCACAGAAAGTGTCATTGGGCAGTGGAACAGGCTACCCAGGGAGGTGGTTAATTCATCTTCCCTGGAGGTGTTCAAGGCACGGGTGGACGAGGTGCTGAGGGACATGGTTTAGTGTTTGATAGGAATGGTTGGACTCAATGATCTGGTGGGTCTCTTCCAACCTGATTGTTCTATCATTCTATGATTCTATGATTTGTCTGTTGGACCAACATACATTCCCTCTGCCTTTCAGTTTTCACTGCTACTACACCTAAGTGGAAAATTTCCAGAGAACTCATGGTAGGCAAGACCAAATCTACGGTTGCTGATACTAGTTTCTTGTTCAAATAGAAGAGAGATCCTGAACAGTTTGACGTGGGGAAGGACAGAACAAACCCTTCCACTTAACCAAGTACATTTGTTTTCTGGCTGAAATGTTAAGTGAGGCTTGTGCTATAGCCCTTCAAAATCTGAGTAGTTTCAGAGGAAATATGAGTTGGTCCTGAATATTTGGCAATTAAATACCCTGCACTGTGAACATGACTTTTCACTCAACTGTCTCTAGTGTAACTAAATGAGATCTTTGTTAAGAGTACATTGGCTTAAATCATTTGAGGAGAATCACCCCACTGCTCATAGGTTACCTTTCTTCTCCTCTTCCCATCAGATATGTTCTTTATTACCTGTCCTAAACACTTACATAATGTTGACACTCTTGATTACAAGATACATAATTCCAGAGAAAATCAAATCCCTCCTTCTAGTGTGATTTGGCTGGCACAGGAGCTAAAATCATGCCTCAAAAGGTTGTTTGCATAGACCCAGCTCATCTGATATGCAGTAATTTATGAGGACTGGGTAACCAGCCTCCGAACACTTGGCCAAGTGCTGGGGTGTTTGCCGTCGGTCTGAGTAAGGTCGGCTGGAGCTCATTCTGTGGAAGAGAGGCTGAATGACCTGGGCATCAGGTTTACAGAATCACAGAATCACAGAACAACCAGGTTGGAAGTGACCCATCGGAACTTCTAGTCCAACCATTCCTATCTAACACTAAACCAAGTCCCTCAAGACCTCATCCACCCATCTCTTAAACACCTCCAGGGAAGGGGAATCAACCACCTCCCTGGGCAGTCTATTCCAATGCCCAATGACCCTTTCTGTGAAAAACTTCCTCCTAATCTCTAAAAACTTCTCTCCTCTCTAAATCTCCCCTGGTGGAGCTTGAGGCCATTCCCTCTTGTCCTGTCTCCTGTCACTTGGGAGAAGAGCCCAGCTCCCTCCTCCCCACAACCTCCTTTCAGGTAGTTATTGAGTTATTGAGAGCAATGAGGTCTCCTCTCAGCCTCCTCTTCTCCAGGATAAACACCCCCAGCTCTCTCGGCTGCTCCTCACAAGGCCTGTTCTCCAGCCCCTTCACCAGCCTCGTCGCTCTTCTCTGAACTTGCTCCAGAGCCTCAACATCCTTCTTGTGCTGAGGGGCCCACAACTGGACACAGAATTCAAGGAGCGGCCTCACCAGTGCTGAGTCCAGAGGGAGAAGAACCTCCCTGGCCCTGCTGGTCACACCATTTCTGATCCAAGCCAGGATGCCATTGGCCTTCTTGGCCACCTGGGCACACTGCTGGCTCATGTTCAGTCAGCTGTCGACCAACACCCCCAGGTCCCTCTCCTCCTGTCAGTTTTCCAGCCAGATTTCTCCCAGTCTGTAGTTCTGCATAAGGTTGTTGTGCCCCAAGTGCAGGACCTGGCATTTGACCGTGTTAAATCTCATGCCATTGGTTTAGAAATTTTCCTTTGAAAGATTACCTCTTACCTTATCAGTAGTGATACAGAGGTTGTTTGGTCATCCAGATTCTAATTGTAGGAAAATGTGAGTAAAGGAGGAATTTCCTTTGGACACAGCTGAATATCTGGGCAGCTCCATGACACAGGTGCCAGTCTGGGACACACGGAAATTCTCATAAGCTATTCATAGAGCTCTGCTTTCCCTGGTTCCTTGAGGTGTGTGATATAGAATCATAGAATCATAGAACAACCAGGTTGGAAGAGACCCACCGGATCATCAAGTCCAACCATTCCTATCGAACACTAATCCATATCTGCTCTGTGTCCTGAATGTCTGCTTGGTAGGACCAGAGAAACTGGTCTCTTACAATCTTCCAGTCTCAGAGACTCTTAGCAGCAATAAAAAGTTTCACTGAACAGAGAACAAATGTGTCTTACGTTAAAATTGCACCACAATCAATGTTGGGCTAAATTTGACTTCTGATTTTCTATCACATTTCCTCATTTAAGTCTCACTGTAGTTAGAAGGGCAAACCCAATGATTAATTAGTTCTTATTCCTTTGCTTTTTCTTTTCTTTTCACTGGCACAGTTCTATCGTGCAAATATATTAAAAAACAGAAGGAAAAGAATGGTTACATTGAAAATCAAGAACATCTGATGTCTAGAAAGAATAAGAACTTGGGAGTGACAGGCTGCAGTTATCTGGATTTTTATTTAAACAATCTTCAGCTTTGCATCTGAATCATATTTTGAAAGTTGAATATATTTTAAAAGCCCTTCTTGACTGTCTAATAGTATCCAGGTGTGCATTTTATTTTATCTTCATAGTGACATATTGTCCAGTTGAAAAAGCCTTGAATGAATTTAAGTATAATTTAGAAGCTGACAGCAGCGCATTAAAGTAGGAAGAAAATAAGAGACAGCAGAGACTTAGGCTGATTTTAAATGCTCATCTTTCTAAAGTTTTGCCTAGTTTCTGACTCTGAATCAGATTTTGCATAGTTTGAAGTGAGAGTAAATTCCCTGGTTTAAAGGTGAAGATACCATCAGGCAGAGATCTGATAACACAAGGGTTAACCTGAGGCATGTGTGCAAGTCCTGCTGTGACAAAATCAGAGGTGATTAGACCTTTTGCTCGGAAAGACGCTCTGGCACTGCCAGGAGATTCATTCTGTCTGCAACATCAAGCATGTAATTTCCCTTCTCCTTTGCCCTTCCCTTCTGTCTCTGTCTCCGGCCAGTCCTGTGCCTCAGTGGCAGCAGCCAGTCTCCCTGGTCACAACCAGGACAGTTGACTTTCCATGAGGTTCACTTTCATGCAGGACCTGGGTTAGGAAGCCCCCAATTCATTTTTTTTTTCCTATCAGTCAGAAGGATTACAGGAAAGCAAGGAAAACACTGAGAAAGTCCTGCTTTAAAAAAAAAAAGGTAATAAGAAAAAAAAATGATATAAATTAAATACAATTTCACCCCTCTCCCAAATTGTTTGCCCCTCATCATCCTAATTGCATTGATTGAAGGCTTCCAGCTTACTTAGAATCATAGAATCATAGAACAATCAGGTTGGAAGAGACCCACCGGATCATCGACTCCAACCATTCGCTCATTTACTTCAGAGTAATCCAAAGCAAACATTTCATATAATGCAATTTATATTTATCTAAGCTATTTAAATATATATTTACACGGAAATTCAATATAGTAAAACAGAGACCTCATTGCTTTCTATAACTCCCTGAAAGGAGGTTGTGGAGAGGAGGTAGCTGGGCTCTTCTCCCAAGGGACAGGGGACAGGACAAGAGGGAATGGCCTCAAGCTCCGCCAGGGGAGATTTAGGTTGGACATTTGGAAAAAATTTTTCACAGAAAGGGTTATTGGGCACTGGCAGAGGCTTCCCAGGGAGGGGGTTGACTTGTCTTCCCTGGAGGTGTTTTAGTGACGGGTGGATGAGGTGCTGAGGGACATGGTTTAGCGTTTGATAGGAATGGTTGGACTCAATGATCTGGAGGGTCTCTTCCAACCTGGTTGTTCTGTGATTCTATGATTCTATATGATCATAAATATTGAAGCAATTTATCTTGTCAGTAGAGTAGGGAGGTAATGTACATCAAATTCTCTAACAATGAAAAACTGCTGTGCCACATATCCAACAGTGCTACCTTTGAGTTCAACACGTCGTTGTTGTAGATCTTTGCAATTGTTGAAAGCAGGATTTCCTGCATCATTGCTGAGGGTCTTTTACCTCTTTGGTCATATTCTCTCTGGATAATATACAGTTAAAAATCAAAACCTTAACCTAATACAGATTTTGCATACGATAAACCTGTGCACACTGTTCTGCAGTTACACATGGATAATAGCAGAACCACACATACTTGTTATATAATTTCTGTTGCTGCTTTACAATCGATAACAAACAAAATAACTACACAGAACCACACCAACGATTCTTTGCAAGGTTCTTCCCTGTCCATCAGGAAAATAGTTCTTTAAGTATTTTTGGATATTCAGGAACGTTTGATCCAGGAATATATTGATGATTTGTGCTCTCCTAAAATTTTGGAGGGTTATCCCTCTGTATTTTAGTAAAGCTCGTTTGAGTCTTCCTCAGTAATCACTGAGGTGCTCATGCAGTCTCTGCCCACATTCCTGGATTTTTGCCCAATTAACCCGCGTCTCAGCACATGCTTGGATTACTCCTATTAAATTTCATATTCCTTGTCTCTGTGCTGTTTTACCACTTCCACTATTAAAAATTCCAGTATGGGTTATTTAATGTCCAAATCTTACATCTTTCCCCACTGATTTGCTTTAAGCAGTTCTTAAAAATTTCTAGGTATTCCCCTATTTGGGTTTTAGCCTGTTGATATAGTTGAAGAGAGTTGCACATAGCATTGGGATATTGAATTGCCTGCGAAGATACAGGGTAAAACTTTGCAGTTTTTGGGGGGAAGGTGGAGTGGAGGGAGTTGTGGGGGGGAAGAGAGTAGTAAATACAGGCAAAGCAGCTAAGGCAGAGAAAGAAGAAATAAAAAATAAAGGTTAAGAGGCACCCCCCCCCCCAGCTGCTCCTGTCTGCATAGCAGAGATAGCAGAGCAAAAAAAGAGATCCAGAAGAGGAGCAAGGGGGGGTGTGGTGCCCTAATCAATTAACTCCAAATTGCTGCAGCCACGCCTTGGAGGCAGGGAGTTCAGTACATGCTTTTAGGGGTGTCTTTTTTTTATTTTTTTTTATTTTTTTAGCTGTGGAACATCAGGCTATGAGGCTTCCAACCCACCCCAGGTGTTGCTTAGTTGATAGGAACGCGAGACCACCACCCAACCTATCTGTCGTACCAGAAGCAGTTGGGGCATTGCTGGCTGCTCCTTTTACCAGCCGCTCTCCTTAGCGAAAGCCAAGCTTATTTTGCCATTCTCAGGGCCTAATCTGGCACACCACAAAGCGGCAGCAGAGCTCGAATGCTGTTAAGGGAGGGGAAAAAAAAAAGGAGGAAAAAAACTTTGGCAGGCATACAGTGTCTTACATCAATCTAGCAGTCAGTATCTATGTAGAAGTTCTTTCCTCCTTTTGTGCAACACCCCTTCCCTCCTACAGACCACCCAAAGCCCTATAAATAATCCAAGGACTGTACTTTTTCTCCACATTTCTCTGCAGACCTTAAAGGAAAAAAATATCAGGCAAAGGAAGGGAGAGAGGGAGAAGAGAAAGTGAGGAGGGGAGAGAGAAAGAGAGGAAAGATGGCTAGTGAATTCAAAAAGAAAATGTTCTGGAGGGCAGTGGTGGCCGAGTTCCTTGCTATGAGCCTTTTCATTTTTATCAGCATTGGCTCTGCTCTGGGTTTTAAGTTCCCAGTGGTGGGCAACAAAACCTCAACAAATACTCAGGACAACGTGAAGGTTTCGCTGGCTTTTGGGTTATCCATCGCTACCATGGCACAAAGTGTGGGCCACATCAGTGGTGCCCACCTCAACCCGGCTGTCACCCTGGGCCTCCTGCTGAGCTGCCAGATCAGCATCTTCAAGGCGCTCATGTACATCATTGCCCAGTGCCTGGGGGCAGTGGTGGCCACAGCTACCCTGTCAGGAATCACCTCTTCTATCCCAGACAATACCCTGGGGCACAACGATGTAAGTAGAAACTTTTCATTCCTCCTTCTTTTTCTTTCTAAGTAGAAATGTAATACCTGTAATGTACTAAAGGTGTATGTAGGGGTGTGTGAGTATACTAAAGAAGGGGTGGGGGGGTGGTACAGGTGGTGGCAATGGTGTTCTCAGGCAGCCAAGGGATCCTGTCCTCACTGATGACAGGATGGATCTGTGCTATGGGGATGATCCTTCCTCCTGACTCCCTTTCCAGAGCTTTAGGACACTGTGGATCAGTTTAGCTTGTGTTTCCCTTTGTACATCCAGACTGCTGAAAGTTGCATTTTGACACTAGATTAATGTTGAGATCATTGGAAGTTGCATGTTTGGGTCCCTTCTGTGGTTCTTAAGGTCTCAGGTAACATATTAATTAATGTGTATATGCCAATGTTTGTAATTCTGTGTTCAATACTTAATTAATAGTTTGTGTAACCTGATTATGACTGCAAGAATCGAGAGGGAATGTCCTCAAGCTCCACCAGGGGAGGTTCAGGCTGGACATTAGGAAAAATTTTTTCCCAGAAAGGGTTATTGGTCGCTGGCAGAGGCTGCCCAGGGAGGGGGTTGACTCACCTTCCCTTGGAGGGGTCTAGGGTGCAGGTGGACTAAGTGCTGAGGGACATGGTTTAGTGTTTGATGGGAATGGTTGGACTCAACGATCCGGTCGATCTCTTCCAACCTGGTTGTTCTATGATTCTATGATTCTAAATAGGGAGAGAGACGTGTGACAAGACAAAACCTGTGACTGAACTTATGAGCAGTACCTGTTGCATTAGGCAGAGTGCTCAACTCCTACTTGACACAGAATTCCGGCTGCACTTCAAATGTGCTTCTCCTTTTGCTGTTTGTAGAATGGAAGAAGATGTGAAGCACTTTTTTAAATGATAGGAATGGTTGGACTAGATGAACCGATGGGTCCCTTCCAACCTGGTTGTTCTATGATTCTATGATTCACTTAAATTTAACAAGGGTGCAGGTTACAACCCCCTCCTAGCGAGGTGCTCACAACTATTTACCATCGTGCTGCATAAAACTTGCCTGACACAACTCCTCCTCCTCAAAATGTTGTCATTTCATTGTGATATTGTGCTATAACAGGAGCAAAAAGGAAACACTTTTAAATATGAAATCATCCCACTGTCAGAGACAGTACTACAGCCACAGCAGCACACGGAGTACTATAAATGGAAATCCTCTTTGAGTCACTTATTTCTCTGGATTCTATTAAGAATGAGTATTTAATTTCTTTTCCACGTCCCCTTACTTGCAGAATATTCCTGACTGCAGTTTGAAACTTGAGGTTATTTGAAATCTTATTCCCATTTGAAGTATATTTGTGTTGTAAAGCAGAAAACACTGTATCTCTCCAGAAATCATTCAGACAAAAAAAGGGAAAAAAGAATCAAAAAAATTCAACTAATAAAGAAAGAAAATTTTTTGCATGCCATGGCATTACAGTTAATTAAAAAAAATGAGGCATTTCTTGCAAATATAACAAAATATGATATTAAGATAATTCCTGAGCAGCTTAATATCTTCTACCCTCATGTTACCCTGCAGGTTGCCCACTTACCTCTCTTGAGCCTGGTACCGACAGGTACTTTATAGTATCTCTATTTCAGGAACTCTGATGGATTAATCCAAAACATCTCAGTAAAGCAAATAATTTTATTCATTCCAGAAGGCTCTGGCTGTATGTGTGTGATATGTGATCTTTTCCTCTGAAACCACTGTCAGAGGGAACTGCTCAACCACATGGGACAGGGTATCCACCCAAGTGGTTTCCTTAAGAGGTCCAACTGCCATTAAACACGGGAGGTCTGGTTTCAGTAGCACTCATGTTTGGTCTTCCCCTTTTTCTTGCTACAAACTGCTGAAAGCTGGCTCCTGCCTTTATCCAAAAGCCCTGAAACTAGACATTTGTAAGGGGAATGTATATAATAAACCCAGAATCTTCTTTCTTCTCAGTCAGGAATTCTCCAGGCTAGAAAGATATAACTGAGAGCTCTGCACAAACACATCTCTGAAGAGATGATAGCTGGAAAGATCATGAAAGATCAGTGCAGTCACTGATTTTCATAAGATTAGGAGACCACTTTACGTATCTCAAGAATTACATGTTGGGGTGGAAGTCCTGTTCCTCTTCTAGAAACAACCCTGGAATACAATCAGATACATCATAGAACCATAGAACAACCTGGTTGGAAGAGACCCACCGGATCATTGAGTCCAATCATTCCTGTCAAACACTAACCCGTGTCCCTCAGGACCATGTCTACCTGTCCCTTATACCCCTCCAGGGAAGGTGAATCAACCACCTCCCTGGGCAGCCTCTGCCAGTGCCCAATGACCCTTTCTATGAAAATTTTTTTCCTAATGTCTATCCTAAATCTCCCCTGGTGGAGCTTGAGACCATTCCCTCTCGTCTTGCTTTCGAGGCTATCAAATACACTGTAGGCAAAACCAAATAGTGGACCTCTCCATCATGTCTATTCTGCAAGTCTCATGACATATTCTGTGCATGAATTGATGGACAAAATGGCTCCTTAGATACTGAAATGCCCAGGTCTCAGTCGAATACTCAGAATTTTGATTTTTTTTCATTTTTTGTTCATTCACATCCATTTATAAATGTTCTGCCTGAAGGAGCAGAGGGGAGAGCTCCCTGGGGACGGGGAAGGCAGCAGCTGTTCTTCTCCCATGCAAGAAAGAATTAGAAAGGAAAGCAAACCCATTCATTTCCCAGTGACAAGCTGGGAGTCTCTAGAGAAGAAGCGCAAGGGGTGTGTAGCGGGGAGAGAATTGGGTCGGAGCCCAACACAGTGGACAATGGCAGAACACAATTGTGCAGAGTCAATAGCACCAGGGCACATCCTGAACCCGCAGCCCAGCACCAAGAGCAGGCTGCCTCCTTCAACAAACAGATGATAAGGAGAAACCACAAAAATTTGCTTTTATGTCATGCTTTTTAGCCTGAGGACAATGAGAGGAGAGACAGAGCTGGTATCCCTGCCAACCACTTTTGTTTCCCTGCCCTTCCCGTGGAAAAATAGGTGTAGGTTCACTACTGAGAAAAAGAATAGAAAGAAAGACAAGGGCTGTTTGTTTGTCAAGGTCGGGAAGAGTGCTTGGATGTGCATGACTGTGTCCTCTGTCCCGACCCTCTCATGTTCATGGAGGGATGTTTTGTATAGGAAAAATATGATGGGAGCAGTTTAATGAAGTCAGTGGCTACTGGGTGGGATTGCCTGAACTTAGTCTTATCCTCGTCAGCTGTAGGTCCTGCACTGATGGGCCAAGTGAGTGACCCATTTCCATAGGTTTCTCTCTAGTTCACATATAATAAAAGACAAAGAGGAGTAGTCATCCCTCAGGTCCTTTGAATTGTCCTCCAAAGACAGACAACTCTCCCTTGGCATTGTGAAGCACTACATTTGGGAACCTCTGTTAAGTACCCACAATAAAGTGAGTTGCATCTGGGACGTTTTCGTCATTTGACGAGAAAAAAGGGAAACACAAATAAATGGAGTGTAAAAATGGAGTACAAAAAGAACCAACCATGGAACATGCAAGGCTGAAGGGAAGAAAGGGAGATGAAAAAGTGGAATAATGAGAATGTCCCTTTAACATGCCCAGTACTAGCATCTGCTTTTTATTGAGAAAAGTAAACCAGTCACATATGAGGAGTTTGCTCCAAACTGTACTGAAGTCAATGGAAATTTTTTAAATTTTCTGTTTATGGTTGGATTCGATGATCAGGTGGGTCTCTTCCAACCTGGTTGTTCTATGATTCTATGATTCTATGTTCTATGAAATATTTTTAGTTACTTAGGCTGGTTGCAAATAAGACACTCTGGACAGTCTTTGGAGAGGTATTTCGATTACAGAATCCTTTTAAGACACTTAACTTTGCATGTATTTTAGTAGCGCTGTGGGTGTCAAAGCAAAACTTTCAAAACTGGAAAGCTGAAAATGTATTATGCAGTGGGTTTGTTGTTCCAAAAATTTATATCTCTTTCCTTACATCACCTTCAATCTTTTTTTAGCAATTGGATTGCTACATGTTATGAATTTCCACTAAGTAAAACTGTAAGAATAGAGAATACCTAATGGCAAAGTCACTCATCTAGCAGCAGAGCTGCCTGTTGTCTAGTGAGGACAGATCTGTAATTTGGATAACGGAAGAAACTATTCATCATGGGCAGTTAACGACCAACAAAGAGCTCTAGCAGGAAAGGCAAGTGAGAGGAGACTTCTATGCTGGAAGGGAACAAAATATTTGTAGTTCAGCAATGATTATCCTGAGAGCTGTATCAAGCTTTTAAAACATGCTGAGAAAAGTTGTTTAGCTGAAGGTTAGTGGGTATAGAATTTATTTTATATTTTGAGGGGGAAATAATCAAGGTTTGTGACAATGCAGACATAGCTTTACAATTCCATCCCTTGTGTACATTGATCAGAGGGCAAGGAAATGTGTCCTCTAAGTCTACAATTTGAAAACAATGTGAAAACTCTGCCTCGAAGTTAATAAAATGAAATATATTTTTTAAAGCTGCAAGTGGATCAAAATCGTAGGCAACGAAAACAGACCCGAAGGTAGTGTTTGTTGCTCAGGGTAGATAAAGAGCAAAGAAAAACAACCAAGAATAACAAATAGAAGGACTCGGTTTTTGAAAAAACACTCGGTGCACTGATAAACGTTGTTTGTGTAGCTGAAAAACTATTTGAAAAAGCCAGAAGAGATCTGTGTTCAGTGGATTTAGAAATTTGGAAGGTTTTCTTAAGACAGGCTGTGTGCCTGGAGTTGGATCATCTGTGGGTGCACATAAGGATGTTGTGCCCTCTGGTGATAAGCACCTACTGGCCAACTCTGAATTCTTTCTCAAAGACAGGCAAAAGGAGCCCTTTGCTGTCCTTTGTCCTTGATCTCAGGGCAATATCTATTACTTTGAAAAAAACCTTCCACCCTCACTGATATCACTCTACAGAGTGAACCCTGTTTCCATAAGGTATCTCGCTTAGCTGGAGTGTGGTCCAGCAGCTGGAGAGCAGCTATGAACTACTGTGCTGGAGGTAGCAGTTTTTAATTGGATACACACATGTCTCCACACTCCAGCCTTGTTTTGCTACTTGGGAAAGCTGAAGGTTGGACAAGCTCTTGTCTCCAGGAGTCTAGAGCATAGAAGGGGACAAAAATCATAGAATCATAGAACCGTAGAATCACCAGGTTGGAAGAGACCCACCGGGTCATCGAGTCCAACCATTCCTATCAAACACTAAACCATGTCCCTCAGCACCTCGTCCACCCAAACCTTAAACACCTCCAGGGAAGGTGAATCCACCACCTCCCTGGGCAGCCTGTTCCAATGCCCAATGACACTTTCTGTGAAAAACTTCCTCCTAATCTCTAGCCTAAACCTCCCCTGGTGGAGCTTGAGGCCATTCCCTCTTGTCCTGTCCCCTGTCACTTGAGACCCTCCTCTCCACAACCGCCTTTCAGGTAGTTCTAGAAGGCAATGAGGTCTCCTCTTGGTCTCCTCTTCTCCAGGCTAACCCCCCCAGCTCACTCAGCCTTTCCTTGTAAGTGGATACTTAGCATCAGCTGATGTTTCATCTTATCTGTAGGACACTAATGTTGGTAATTTTTCTCCTAACAAATTTCCAAGACACAGAGACCTCTAATGCAAATACGAAATTATCCCTGCACTGGGAGTCCCCTTTCATAACACTGAAACTTGCCACAGCTTTTAATGATGTGTGGGTGCCAGTATTGATGCTTTTATCCTGATACTCCTCACTGAATCCTTCCCATCCTTTAGAAAGTTGCCTCAGAGGGGATTGCAGACAGGAATCACCATTCTCGCATCATTTGGTCCAAACCAGAGCACCAGTGGTGACTCTCTGACCATGGGGATCGGGGCTTGCATGGTTGGCCTTGATGACTCACTGTTTACCTTGTGATTTCCCTCTCTCTTTGTGCCCGCACCCTATGAGTCTGCTCTCCTCCAACCTTAAATTAAACAAAGTTGGGTTGAGATGGAAGAACTTCCAAAATAAACTGAGAGTTTGACAGCGTGAGTGGACAATTGAGTAAGTGATGCTGCTTTTCCTCTGAGTCAGTGTGGAAAATTGCCGTTCCAGAGGTGCCGCTGGACGGATGAGACACGTAGCTGAGTTCCTGACCTCTATAGCACTTATCCTTGGATACCATCTTTCAACACAGATTAAATACTGTGTTTTTCTCCAGTTTCAATACAGTCAGCTTTGTTATTCTTGTGACTCCCCTCTGCCCTCCCCTGTGATTTTCAGTCTAATGTAGCTTTTCCTGTCAGCTTTGCCTGTGTTTGGACATTTGCTACTTAAACACTCGAGCTTCTGCAGGAGACCAGAATTTGCTGCGTTTTGAGAGTGAGCAAAATGGTTCCTGTACATGAGATTAGTCCAGGATTTTAATTTTTTAACAAAAAGCACCGCAACAATAGGTCATTATTCAATTTCAGTCTTGCAGGAGTAGTCTTTTATGACATGCCAGCATTGTCTTGAATCACACCAGGCCGGGAAGGTGGAACACAGGCTCAAAACTGACCGTGGTCTTGGCTGCTTTCTAATGAGTTCATACAGCGGCAGCAGAAACATCTGGGCTGAGATATAAACCTGGTGGTTACCACCTAGCCTTCCGAACATTTGGGGACAACAGAGTGATAGCTCTAATCTTTATCTCGGATCTCAGAAGCTATTTCTTATTTTCATTTCTGTCAAGATCTACTTAATGCTTCTCCAACATAATCATATAGAATCATAGAATCACCAGGTTGGAAGAGACCCACTGGATCATCGAGTCCAACTGTTCCTATCAAACACTAAATCATGTCCCTCAGCACCTTGTCCACCCGTCCCTTAAACACCTCCAGGGAAGGGGAATCAACCACCACCCTGGGCAGCCTCTGACAGGGACCAATGACCCTTTCTGTGAAATTTTTTTGCCTAATGTCCAGCCTAAATCTCCCCTGGCAGAGCTTGAGGCCATTCCCTCTCATTCTGCCCCCTGTCCCTTGGGAGAAGCTGCCAACTCTCTCCTCTCTACAACCTCCTTTCAGGTAGTTGTAGAGAGCAATGAGGTCTCCCCTCAGCCTCCTCTTCTCCAGGCTAAACACCCCCAGCTCTCTCAGTCGATGCGATAATTGGGCTGCTTTCCATTACCTCTCTCTACTTAAACTAGAGCTGTTGTGACGTAAACCAAATAGTTTATAATTAACATCCTATTTGCTATAAGAAATTCTCAATAACTGCTCTTCCGTAGATTCATCCTCAACTCTGCATTCCTCCACAAACGCTCAAAAGAGTACAGTAATTCCTGTAATTATTTTCACAGAGCAAAATACAAGAGATTCAGAGCATTTTGCAACTAAAATCATCATCTTAGCCATAAGACCATTGTCTGTAATTACCAGCTTAATGCTGAATGCACTTATTTTATAGAATCACCCCCTTGAGATTTTGATGGAAAGTACTCAAGGATGCAGCAACGTGGCATTTTGATAGGAATGGTTGGACTCGATGATCCGGTGGGTCTCTTCCAACCTGGTTGTTCTGTGATTCTGTGATTCTGTGGCCGTTTCTGGCACAAGGCGAGGCCCTCAGTGATCATCATCTACCTACAGGCCAGTTTTTTAGTGCTAGAATACAGTGCTTCAAGTGAGCTTTATGCTGTCAACTGGATCCACATGCAGAGGATCCAGCGATGACTATTGTCTTGTCTGAAGTGCTCTGTAAGCCTCAGATTAAAGCTTCTTTTTAAACAGAAATTGTAGAAATTAATGGAAAGGTGCACCAAGGGTTATAAGATAATGAGTTGCAATAGGGCTTAGAACATTATTAATTTAGTAGATTGGTTAATATTGCAATTCAAATGGAGTCATGCTGGGAATTTTTTTTGAGAACAATTTTTTTCTGTGTTGGACCAGCTGTCAAATGAAGCAAAATTAAGCATGAAATACAAGAAAATTCATTTTCCCACCAACTTTCTTGACTGGTGGAAAAACAGTTATTTTTTCCCCACCTTCCTTCTCATTATATGTAATATGCCACATGTATATGGATTTTCATGGATACATGTGTATAAATCCTTCATGTATGCTAATAAACCAGAGACAGACAGGTTGATAAATTCTTCAGAAGAGGCAAATGAAAATTTCAGTTTCTAATTCACGTTAACTAGAAATTAGCGTATGTCAAATTTAAATCAAGATCTGACGTGGTAAGAATGGTTGGACTCGATGATCCGGTGGGTCTCTTCCAACCTGGTGATTCTATGATTCTATGATTCTAAGATCCACAGCCTGAGAACAACTGGAAATTTCCACAGCAAACATGAGAATGATTATTATGGATCCCCTTTGGTTAAATTGATGTGTAAAACCAACATATAAGTCATTGTAACAAGGTTCATGAGTTTCAGGAGATAACTCCATGATCCGGTGAGTCTCTTCCAACCTGGTGATTCCATGATTCTATAAATTGAACTTAAGGGGTGATTTGAGAATAACATTTCTTTAATTAGAGTCATTAGGAATTCGGATTCTTTAATCCTAAAAAGTGTCACTATCAGTACTGTCTGTAGCTACCTTTAAGAGAAGTATTTTAAAACAAAGATACCGAACCACATCACAAGTACTAAAGGAAGAAAAAAATAGCCCTTGAAAAATTTCCTGTTTGTCTCAAGAGGAAATTGTCTGTTTTCCTTAGAGCAGTAGTACATTTTTGCTTATTTGTCTATTCTCTAGTTTAATTGACAGAATGCAATAACGGAGAGCTCGTTACTCGGTATCACAATAGAAAATGTCAAAGAAATCCTCATCTTTAGAAAAAACCTCCATTGTGGAGTTAGGGAAACTGGTCCAAGCTACTGTGGTCAACTTCAAAAATAGCAAACAATCTGTATCCTATATTTCAGCATTTCTCAGTGTCTGTAGTTCTCTTCCTTTAAACTCTTGTGTCTTTTATACAAATTGAAGAGGCAATGTTTTCATTGTGGGCTAATGCCATACCTGGTGCAACGAAACATCACTGTGCCTCCTCAGTACCTCCAGAAAAATGTTAATACAATGTCATCGGGAAAGGGAATAAAAATCTTCTGGAGCTTTTTCTGGTCTGGTTGGGAGCAGTATGTAGACCTGTGTATTTCATAGAATCATAGAATCTTCCAACCAGGCTGGAAGAGACCCATCAGATCATCGAGTCCAACCATTCCTATCAAACACTAAACCATGTCCCTCAGGACCTCATCCACCCTTCCCTTAAACACCTCCAGGGAAGGGGAATCAACCACCTCCCTGGGCAGCCTATTCCAATGCCCAATGAGCCTTTCCATGAAAAACTTCCTCCTAATGTCCAACCTAAATCTCCCCTGGTGGATCTTGAGGCCATTCCCTCTTGTCCTGTCCCCTGTCCCTTGGGAGAAGAGCCCAGCTCTCTCCTCTCTACAACCTCCTTTCAAGTAGTTGTAGAGAGCAATGAGGTCTCCTCTCAGCCGCCTCTTGTCTAGGCTAAACAACCCCAGCTCTCTCAACCGTTTATTTATTCATGGGAAAGTACTAATCCTTCTGGTATCCAGAGCCAACGCTAGTGCTGGGGTTTAACTGCTGCAAGTCCAATGAATTTAACGAGATCTAAGGCTAAGTGACAACATTAATGTGTTAAATCAAATATACAGGACCTAACAGGCATCCTAGAGGAAAGTCTATAAACAGCAGGAGGGCAAACGTGTCCTGAAATCTCTGCAAGGGGTCTCTCTTTTGGCACCTGTGGACTGGAAAGGAGGAAAGAAAACCCTTATGAAAAGAAAACCCTTATACTCAGAGGTATTTTTTAACCCCGTGGAAATGCCAAATCTTCAATGCTCTTCACGAGACTGACAGTATGAACTTCCTTAGACTTGGAAAGTCCGGAGAGTTCGAAGGTTTGCTAGTGTGTTTATTTACAAGCATAAAATGGATTATGCTTTGGTGCAGTTGCCAACAACCATACTGTGAGGTTTACACAAATTCAGATAATAACTCCAGCAACAACATAGAAAGCAAGATTCTATTAGGCTCAAAAAGCAGGTATGTCCACAATTCCCTGTTGAAAGACCATCTCCTTCTGGGCTGACGGCACAGAAAATCATAAATAGCTCTACGGTCTAAGTGAGTGCTTCCACAGTGTTCTAGAACTATTTTCTTGGGTTTCACTGAGTAAAGAAGCAATAAAAGCAACTCACCATTCTTAAACCTCTGAATGGAAGTTGTTTATTTCTCAGTAGCAAGATTTAAAAAAAAAACAAACAAAACCAGACACTTTCCCCAAAGAAACTTCCCCAGAGGCACATCAAAAAGTAGAAGTGTAAGCGAGACAAATAGTTTAACCGACTGTATTAAATGCAAGTCCTATAGAAGAATTGACTTCTACTCTTTGTCACTGGCCTCACGTGTAGACTTTATGTGCTGTGGTTCAATATAGATGAAACCATCACTCTTCTCTTTAAGGTGTACCAGGTTACTGGAATACAAATCCCTTCCTAGTTTCTCATCAACCTGAAGACAGGGTGGGAGGAGGGAGGTTAGTCTTGTTCCTGGAGGGCGTCTGCTGTCCAAAGAATGGAAAATATGATTTCAGCCTCGGGAATTTAATGAGTCCCCTTTAGAGCTTGTAAGGCTGCATTTATAGGAAGGATAATCTAGCAGAGGACAATGTGTTTTGTCCCAAGGTTCTGCTGAATACTTCTATTGTTGATCTAGGATACAGTCCAAAGCTAATTCTTTGCCTCATAAGCAGCTTCTTTTGAGTGCTCCTGTCATAGTATTTTAAGTGAAACTCTTTATACCTTTGCCTGTCTCTACTTAATAAAGAAATCATAGAATCAGAGAATCACCAGGTTGGAAGAGACCCACTGGATCATCGAGTCCAACCATTCCTATCAAACACTAAACCATGTCCCTCAGCACCTCATCCACCTGTCCCTTAAACACCTCCAGGGAAGGTGAATCAACCATCTCCCTGGGCAGCCTATTCCAATGCCCAATGAACCTTTCAGTGAAAAACTTCCTCCTAATGTCCAACCTAAATCACCTCTGGTGGAACTTGAGGCCATTCCCTCTTGTCCTATCCCTTGTCCCTTGGGAGAAGAGCCCAGCTCCCTCCTCTCTGCAACCTCCTTTCAGGGAGTTGTAGAGAGCAATGAGGTCTCCTCTCAGCCTCCTCTTCTCCAGGCTAAACACCCCCAGCTCTCTCAGACGCTCCTCATAAGGTCTGTTCTCCAGCCCCTTCACCAGCTTCATTGCTCTTCTCTGGACTCGCTCCAGAGCCTCAACATCCTTCTTGTGCTGAGGGGCCCAGAACTGCACGCAGTATTCAAGGAGTGGCCTCACCAGTGTGGAGTCCAGAGGGGAATAACCTCCCTGGACCTGCTGGTCACACCATTTCTGATACAACAGAAACAACATGCTTCTTTTTATGTACCAGTTGTGCTGTTGCTGGGGTCCTGTTGCCTTACCTAGGGGATGGCTGGGATCTACAAAGAAGTTCCAGGCGTCAGTGACGTTTTATGTGTCACTGAATTGCTGTGGCTTAACATTTCTCTCTTTTTTTTTTAAAAAAAAAACCTCAACGAGCACGGTTTGCAGTGAAGTGTTTCATAAGAACAGGGAGAGCTGACATTCCCCTGCTGAAAAACAGCCTTTCACATTTCCAGAGGCCTCTCCTTTCTCAGGAACAATGAGAAACTAATCCCTCTTATATGAAAGCAATCTGGGCTGTGGAAGACACAAGCCATGGCTAAGGGTTTGTTGGATGAGATGGAGCATAGCACCACATGATGAAACCACCTTGCATAACAAACTGTCTTATCCATATAACGGGAAGCAGGTTAGAACTTGATATACTTTTTATTCCTAATGAGAAAAATATGAAGCCGCAAGAGAAGTACACAGTTGGGTTTATCTTGGGCCAGTTTAATTTCCTGTCCCTATCTCTTCTGAAGGCAGACAACTAATAAATATCCTGTTCTAAAAAGAAAAAAAAACAACAAAAGGAAAGAAAATATGCTATTAATTTGCCCACATTATGGTTTGAAGCTGTGGAAGTCAGTCAGCTAAACACGACAGTTAAGGGCACTTCTGAAAAACAAGCTTCGGTACTTCCCATCTTCTGTCTGATGTTGTGGATAAATGGGTCAGTGCAATCACTACCCACTTCCTCAGACCAAAAAGCAAATTTTTGTCTTGACTAGCTTCTCTCATAGAATAATATCATAGAATCACCAGGTCGGAAGAGACCCACTGGATCATCAAGTCCAACTGTTCCTATCGAACACTAAACCATGTCCCTCAGCACCTTGTCCACCCGTCCCTTAAACACCTCCAGGGAATGTGAATCAACCACCTCCCTGGGCAGCCTTAGATAATGATTTTCCATTAATATTACCCTTGGATTTAACAGTTCTCATTTGGTTATGTTGCATGTCTCTTGACTCCCTTGCCAGTATGGATTATATCTATGCAGCATCTTCACAGTGATTGACCCACCAACTGCTGCTCCACTATATGCATATGTCACCAGCTGCTTCTAGACCTTAACTCAGCCAAGCCAGAGAAGTATTGAAGCAATTCTGTCCCAGATCTTCCCACAGGAAGAAATCTTCCAAAGAAACAAGGTCTCTTATCATAGAATCAGAGAACAACCAGGTTGGAAGAGACCCACTGGATCATCAAGTCCAATCATTCCTATCAAAATGATTCAGATTCCTATCAGAATGATTCAGATGAAAAGATATATATATATATCTACATATAACTCTTAGCTCTTGCCAATGATGCAGCCCGTTTCTTGGTTATGAGTCTAGTGTTTCTCCTGACAGAACAGTGACTTAGAAGTGAAGTTTAGCAGAAAAAAATCATGTGAACAAGAAGCAGAAATACTCTGGATTGACTTCCAGAGAAGAGCAACAAAGCTGGTGAAGGGACTGGGGAACAGGCCTTGTGAGGAACGGCTGAGAGAGCTGGGGGTGTTTAGCCTGGAGAAGAGGAGGCTGAGAGGAGACCTCATTGCTCTCTACAACTACCTGAAAGGAGGTTGTGGAGAGGAGGGAGCTGGGCTCTTCTCCCAAGTGACAGGGGACAGGACAAGAGGGAATGGCCTCAAGCTCCACCAGAGGAGATTTAGGCTGGACATTAGGAGGAAGTTTTTCACGGAAAGCTTCATTGGGCATTGGAGCAGGCTGCCCAGGGAGGTGGTTGATTCACCTTCCCTGGAGGTGTTTAAGGGTGGACGAGGTGCTGAGGGACATGGTTTAGTGTTTGATAGGAATGGTTGGACTCGATGATCTGATGTGTCTCTTCCAACCTGGTTGTTCTATGATTCTATACATCAAGGACAGATGCTGTTTCAGCCACCATGTTCTGTCCCCATACTTTATTGTGATTGCGCATGGAATACAGAAAGAATGGGAAACAAACTTATGCTTATTAAGCCTGCCTGGTTCTGCTGTACCAGGTTTTATATTGCACTGTTAGCAGAGTAACTCTTGCAAATCCCGTGAGACTAAGAATTATATAAATCCACAGATATATGTATGCACATTGTAACTGGATAGTAGATAATGCAACTTCCTACTGCTCGTGGTGGGATGCGGTTAGGGTGAAGACTGATGTAGTTCCATGCGTTGCTGATTTCTGGAGGGTACAGGCTACTGCTCTATTGACACTATAACCCTAACAAGTGAAAAAATATTAGATGTCTGTGATACTACACTTGTATTGTGATAGGAACAGTCGGACTCGATGATCTGGTGGGTCTCTTCCAACCTGGTTGTTCTATGATTCTGTGATCCACAGGTCACAGCAAAGCAGAACATCCAAGTTTTACTCCTGTTTGCCTTGTTTTGGAACACGGCCCAGAGTCCTTACTCTCACAGTGGAGTCTTACATCCCTGGCAGGTTGCGTAAAATTACATGTTGGAGGAAAGCAAGAGGTTTCCTATGATATTTCCAGGTTTTCTTTGATTCCACACAGCACATCAATAAGTGTTGATTAGCGGGGAGAATGACCTCAAGTCACGTCAGTTGTAGGATGTGTTTTCCTGGAGGGAAAGGAAGAATACAATTTCCGCCTTTTAAAGATAAGGATTATCACAGGTTTTCAAGGCTTAATTTTGCCCTTAGTATGTATTTTTTTTTTTCTTTTATGGCAGCCCTTCAAACAAAGGGAAAGACTGATGGTTGGTCAGTGTTTAATCATGTGAAATGCCAAGATTCTCTGGGGTGTAACAGTTGCCTTAGGCTAGAAAAGTATTGAGGTTTTTTTTCCACTTTTGGGCATCTGCATATCACTCATCTATTTGGCAATGCACTTGCCCTTTAATTTCACCATTTGGCCTTCCCGATGTGAGATAAGGTTTTCCAGAAAGTTTGCAGTCCAGATTCTTAAAATGATGCAATTACTTTTTCATAGAATCATAGAATCATCATAGAATCACCAGGTTGGAAGAGACCCATCGGATCATCGAGTCCAACCATTCCATGTCCTAAGGGACATGGTTTAGTGTTTGATAGGAATGGTTGGACTCGATGATCCGATGGGATTTTTATACCAGTGAGACGTATTTGAAGCCTAATTTTTTGAGAATCACAAATCTTGCTCCCTCTACAGCCTGATAAAAGTGATTTTTTTTAAAGAGAGTGACAAAAAAAGTGAAAATATATCCACATTCAGTGATATCTGAATCATTTAGTACGAATTTCTGAATTTTACATTTTTCCAGCCAGCACATCAATATGTTTATGTCACATTTGCACTTCTTACACATACATCCTCTTAATGCTGAAAGTTTCTTTAACTCATTTCAGTTTCTACTCTACGGATGCTGAAAGAACCAAAATGCCCAAAGTTGCAACTGGAATTCCTTTCTCTCTGTGGATAAATTACTTCTACCTCAAGGGATATAAATCCTGCATATTAAGGAAAAAATATAAAATATATTAATACTTTGGGTTGGCAGGTCTTAGAAATCAATTTATTTTCATTGTTTTTAGTGCAGCTAATCAGATTTGCGCTGCTTGAAGACAGAATTTTTTTCAGTGCTTAGGAATTTAATATAAGCTGCTTTGTTACAGAGGAGGAACAAGAAGAGAATAATGAATATAGAAAGTGAAAGAGCTAAAAATCTTTAAGTTTCAAGGTTATTCAAATATTAGTTTTGGGGCAATTAGGGCATAAAACCACAAAAGCAGATTTAAAACATGATTTCTCATAGATAAATTGTTCTTGACAGGTCACAATAGCATTTAATTATGTTGTTGTCATGTGTGACCCAGTAGTTTTTATTGCAGGGGCTGACAGATGGGATTAACCTGCTGATAACATTATTCTTGAGCAGAAGTCTTGCAGAATTTGCTTCCTACTCTGAGTCACTCACATTCTCGGTTTCTCTGGCCTGTGTCCAAGTTCGTGTTTCATCCTCTCCGTGCAACGTGGTTACTTCTGCTTTATGAGAAGATATTCAGCTCAGATATAGGCTTATCTCATCTTAACTAAGGTGCCATCGAATGTAGCAATTAGAAGCAGAATTCAAAACTTATTATAACATTAAATGGTTTAGATCCATGACTTCTTGTTAAGTATAAGCTTCTAAGAGTTCTCCTAATATATGACAGCACTGCATAATGTTCATTTATGTAAATTATTCTGGTTTCAATATGGTTTACAGCATTTACATTAATAAGAACCATACTGATTTCATAACTAATCATATGGAAGGAATATCTGTGTCTGCAAGTGTGAGTTTTTCTATAGCAGCTGCTTTACCTCTCTAGGAAACTGAAATATTTCCCCAGCCTCTAGGATTCCTGAAGAGCAGATGCTTTTTTCCAACTCTCAAAGAAATGAGATGGAATTCAGCTCAAGTCTAAGACTGAAGGCAAATCTCTGGCTCATTCCTTCCTCGTATCTATATCATAGACATAGGGAGGAAGATTTTCACAGAAAGGGTCACTGGGCACTGGAACAGGCTGCCCAGGGAGGTGGTTGATTCACCTTCCCTGGAAGTGTTTAAGGTGTGGGTAGATGAGGTGCTGAGGGACATGGTTGTGTGTTTGATAGGAATTGTTGGACTCGATGATCCAATGGGTCTCTTCCAGCCTGGTGGTGTTGATGATTCTATGATTTACATTCTCAGTGTGTTTAGAGGTTAAGTGTTCAGTTTGACTGGATGTAGCAAACTTGCATCCATGTTATATCACCAATGAAAGCTCATTATGCCTAGATTTGTGCTTAGCAGTGAGTGTTTCAGAACTGACTTCTGTTAAGTCTTCATTTTTTGTTTTGTTTTGTTCCTTATTAAGCAAAAAGCAACCTGACAACAGAATCAGCTGTGCAGGACTATGTTTCCCTATTGAGAAACATTATCCTGTGAAACTTCATAGAATCATAGAATCGTAAAAGAGAGACTCAATGGATCATCGAGTCCAACTATTCCTATCAAACACTAAACCTCAGCACCTCGTCCACCCGTCCCTTAAACACTTCCAGGGAAGGTGAATCAACCACCTCCCTGGGCAGCCTGTTCCAGTGCCCAATGACCCTTTCTGTGAAAATTTTCTTCCTAATGTCTAGCCTAAATCTCCCCTAGCTGAGCTTGAGGCCATTCCCTCTTGTCCTGTCCTGTGTCACTTGGGAGAAGAGCCCAGCTCCCTCCTCTTCACAACCTCCTTTCAGGTAGTTGTGGAGTGCAAAGAAGTCTCCTCTCAGCCTCCTCTTCTCCAGGATAAACACCCACAGCTCTCTCAGCCGTTCCTCATAAGGTCTGTTCTCCAGCCCCTTCACCAGCTTCGTTGCTCTTCTCTGGACTCGCTCCAGAGCCTCAACATCCTTCTTGTGCTGAGGGACCCAGAACAGAACACAGGATTCAAGGAGCAGTCTCACTGATTGAAATCAGGTAGGAATATCAGATAATATTTTCCTTCTTGTCCCCATGCAGCTTCAAGATGGAATCAATGCTGGCCAAGGACTGGGTATCGAAATCATTGCTACCTTCCAGCTGGTGTTGTGTGTCCTTGCCACCACAGACCGAAGAAGGAATGATGTCACAGGATCAGCACCTTTGGCCATTGGCTTGTCTGTTGCCTTGGGACACCTTCTTGCTGTAAGTTTTATCTCTCACAGTTGATACCTGTAATGTGCCGCCCCAGGATGGGTTGATGATGAGGGCAGATAGATGATGGAGCGAGGACAGTTTCTTCCTTCTCTTTCTTTTTCAGAGAATGACCTTGTTTCTGCAGCATGTCGTTTCTTAGGACATGTGGTTTAGCTGTAAGTGATGAGGCTGCACATCTTAGAGGATTTCATAGAATCATAGAATCACAGAACAACCAGGTTGGAAAAGACCCACTGGGTCATCGAGTCCAACCATTCCTATCAAACACTAAACCATGTCCCTCAGCACCTCGTCCTCCTGTACCTTAAACACCTCCAGGGAAGGTGAATCAACCCTCCGCCTGGGCAGCCTATTCCAATGCCCAATGACCCTTTCTGTGAAAAACTTTTTTTCTAATGTTCAGTCAATATCTCCCCTGGTGAGCTTGGGGCCATTCCCTCTCATCCTGTCCCCTGTCACTTGGGAGAAGAGGCCATCACCCTCTTCTCTACAACCTCCTTTCAGGTAGTTGTAGAGAGCAATGAGGTCTCCTCTCAGCCTCCTCTTCTCCTGGCAAAACAATCCCAACTCCCTCTCATTTACAGCAGTAGGACCTATTTCCTTGTTGGGAAAGGAGAGGCACTTTCCCCTTTTATGTGATGAAGAGCGAGTGGGATGGTTGAAACTGTTGTGAACATCTGAACCACGTTGCATGCTGCCACTTTCCCTCTGTGTAACGAAGACGTTACATGTTCAGTAATGCCTCACTGCTGATTCTCTTTCCATCTTCTAGATTGATTACACTGGTTGCGGAATCAACCCAGCTCGATCTTTCGGTTCAGCGGTGATAACCGGAAAGTTTCAGAATCACTGGGTAAGTTGAATAAATGTGTGTGGCTTACAAGAGTCTCTGCATACAGATAATCTTCAATACCAGAAACATTTGTAAACATCTCATTATCACTACAGTCTGTGGGTTGTCATTTCTGTTTCATTTAATAGAAATAATCTCCTTTTACTCCTGATCAGCCTTAGGAGATCACAAGTCCTCAAGCTGAGTGTGTATGTTCTAAGCAAGACGCTGGATTTTCTTTCTTAATTATTTCCCTTTAAGATTATTTATTTCAAATATCTTAAACTTCAAAGCCTCATTGCACACAATCCTGCATTGAGTATTTATTGTTTAAACCGAGTTTGTGAAGTGCTGCTACTTAATCTCATAAGACCTGATTTAAGGAAGGTTCTTAAGCACATTTATAAATTGAAGTGTGTGGATGCTAATAAAATGTTCATCATCTTCAAGTTAAACATCTGCTTATGTGCTTTTGGGGATGAGTGCTCTGGAAACGCTATAAATTTTAAATTATTCCCTGTGGTTAAATGTGGTTAAAATGAGGAACTTCACAAAAAATTATTTATTTCGCTGAAGCTCAATAAAGAAGACTGTTATAAAAATGTTAAATCAGCATGTGGTTTTGAGTATTTAAGATGCAGCTTGCTCCAGCTCTCTTACTCATGATTTTGGAAGCTCTTTGCAAAGGTATTCATGGAAATTTAGTGGTAGTACAGTGGATGGTGAAAATTTTGGATAAAAGAAAACATATTTAGAGAGTCAGAAACATAACAAAAAGAAACATAACAAAAGAAAACATACAGAGAGTCAGAAACTCTCTAGCCATTCAAATCCCTGAAAACCATGTGCAATGTCTTTCAAAATCAACCTGTTTACTGAATTATTTTTATTATCTCTCCCTCCAAATGTTGCTTACCTTATGTGATTAGATTAGCACAATTATCACAGTATCTCTAGCTAAAGGGTAAGTAGGAGCAAATTAAGCCTTTAATTAAGCCCTTACGAAGTGTTATGTTCTAATTTACCAATCACTGTAAATTAGTGAGAGAATAAGACGTAATAGACTCATATGTTTTAGAAACTGTGCCCCATGCCAAATGCATCTTGAGTAACAGAGACGTTTTACTTAATTTTAAAGATTAGAACTTGACAAAATAGTCACATTTATATTTTTCTAAGTCTATTGCCAATTTGTGGTAATTCTTGGGTTCTTGCCACGCAATGAAGTAAATATTCAGGTGTTAGTTTTCTCTGTAAATTTTGTGCAGAAAGTTTTAAGAGGAGATTTTCATAGCAGCTTCAAATACTGTTGTACCTGAGTTATTAACCAGGTTTGGGAACTGTGTTTCAGATCTTCTGGGTTGGCCCAATCATTGGAGGAGCAAGCGCTGCTCTCATTTATGACTTCATCCTGGCTCCCAGAAGCAGCGACCTGACCGACCGCGTGAAGGTGTGGACAAGCGGCCAAGTAGAAGAGTACGATTTGGAAGGAGAAGATATGAACTCGCGTGTGGAGATGAAGCCAAAATAAAGAAGGAAGAGCACATTGGTTTCTGAAGATTTTATCAGTGTTATAGACTCTTTGTAAACCAGCAAGCAGTACTTTATTTTTGAATTCAATATGGTTCTCCATTTTTATCACCCAGTCTTAATAGGATTTTTCTATCCGGGTTTTTTTTTTTTTCAGTCACGAGATCTTCAGGCCAAGAAATCGTTAGACACTTTAACATGAGCTAAATAAATTGGGCTGAAATTTAACCCGTCTTTACCAACATCAAATTTTTCTGGTGTACTTAGCATGTATGGTTCTCCCAATAATAAGTAGTTCAAACGACCAGTCTGTTTGCTGAAAGTATCGATGATGAGGACAGAGGACCATTTGTACCAATAATTTGGTTCTTATACTGGAAAAAATATTTATGCAAATACACTAGAATGTTATCTAGTGCCAGCAATTCTTGTAAAAAAGTGTCTCAAATCATTTACCTAAAAGCATTTCTGGAAGGAAATGCCATTAAGAAATTACTTGTTATGTAGAATTTACCATCATTTTCTAAATTATAATCTCTGAGCAAGAGGGTCAGAAAAATTAAGCATGGTAAGAATCTTCAGAGTCCCTAGTATCCATTTAGATTTTTTTACCATTTCATTTTCCCTGAGCCTGCGTCCGGCTCATTGTGAGGGCAGAGAATACACGGAGAAAATTTTATAGGTATGTTAATTCCCAGGAAGTAATAACTAGAAGTCAAATTGGAGAGTAATCATAACAATGGCAACAAGAACAACGTAGTGCCAATATGTAAACAGGATCTGACTGTTCCTGCGGCTACTCTGCTTTTCTTTGTCTTATAATTTAGCCCAAAGTTTTAAAGCGAGCCAGGAAAACGAAAGGCCCCTTTTTTCCTGATCCTATTCTAATAGTCAGTGCCGTGACATTCAGGGAAAATGAAGAGATACCCACACAGTCGTTTTCTAATGAGGGTCAAATATGTACATGTGTGTAAGTCCATTTTGGGGGTGGTTGCTTTGTTTTTTTATATATATATATATATAAATGTTTATATATATGTTTTATACTGAAAGCCTAGTATACTGTTTTGTAAGAAAATAAGAGCATATGACAAGTGGAAAGAATTGCAGCAGTGTTTAGTACAAAAGAAAAAAAAAAGACACTGGAAATGTAAAGAAAATTAACACTCTAAACGACACGGAAGACTATTTCCTGTATTCGTTTTTTGTGTGTTTCTACTTATGATTTCCCGAATAACCCAAAGCATTAGCTGGTCTTTACCTACTAACTGTAGAATATAATAAAGCAGATATGTACTGATATTCTTGTTCTGCACTAAACTGTTTTATGTAAGAAATAAGGCCCAGAGGAACCTACAATAAAAAGCTGCACATTTTCCTATTACGACAAGTGCCTCAGCTGTAATAAGGTGGACGTCTCCCGTTAGAGAGACAGTGTGGACATGGGAATTGAGAGAAGGCTGATCCATACAGCTTGGGTCATTTCATCAAGCTGAGCAAACGTACAATGGAAAAAGAAAATTGCCGGCAAATTAAAACCAAACACGTTACCTGTATTTCTTGTCTGCATTTGGTTTGCTATCTCATGTATTGTCTATGTACATACAGCATGGTTGGAATTTTTGGGATGGTTTGAAAATAAACAAAATCAGTTGTGTTAACACGTGAAGTGTTCATGATTCTTGGTTTTAATTTTGCCTTCCAACACAATGCAATTTCATTTTCTGTACCGTTCTTCAAGTGCCAACATGTGAAACTGAGATATTTTCTGCTTTTCCACTCTAGAATCATAGAATCATAGAATCACCAGATTGGAAGAGACCCACCACATCATCAAGTCCAACAATTCCTATCAAACGCTAAACCATGTCCCTCAGGACCTTGTCCACTCATCCCTTAAACCCCTCCAGGGAAGGTCAATCAACCACCTCCCTGGGCAGCCTATTCCAATGCCCAATGACCCTCTGTGTGGAAAACTTCCTCCTAATCTCTAGCCTAAATCTCCCCTGGCGGAGCTTGAGGCCATTCCCTCTTGTCCTGTCCCCTGTCACTTGGGAGAAGAGCCCAGCTCCCTCCTCTCTACAACCTCCTTTCAGGTAGTTGTAGAGAGCAATGAGGTCTCCCCTCAGCCTCCTCTTCTCTAGGCTAAACACCCCCAGCTCTCTCAGCCCTTTCTCATAGGGTCTGTTCTCCATCCCCTTCACCAGCTTTGTTGCTCTTCTCTGGACTTGAGTAAGGTCCTTTGAATTTCTCTCTGGAGAAATCGTCACCACTCCATTGATTCTCTAGACAATCTAAGGAGATTCAAGTCCTAACTTAAGTCATCTTTGTTTAGAAGTAAATGCATGCTCTGCCTCCCTATTGTAGCTGTGGGAATTTAATTTTAGATTTCGTATTGCTCTACTCTACTTAGACACATGCAAGGAAAGAAAGGCAATTGAAAGAAAACATAATGAAGCCATCAAGCCAGGAAGCTTCCATTGTCTTAACACATCCACCAGCTGCACCAGTCTCCATTCACAGCTCAATGGTTTTAAAAATTAAAATAACACAAAAAATGCTAATAAAGATTTTTCTCATAGTATTTCAATATTTTCCCTCCTTTTACACAGCTGAAGTTTGCACGTGCCAAATATCATGCAGTAAAATTATATTAAGAATATAGCTGTTATGGTTCAGTTGAAGCCTTGGTTGCACTAAACATCTGTGTAAGAATGGTTCTGGGTTTCATTTTACTCAAGCCTGATGCCCTTGAAAGGACCATATTTTTTTTCATAGAGTGTAAATTGCCTGATATTACAGATATTTCTTAGCCCAGAATTCCTTGTGGCTGCAGATGCATCATTTTGCAGAGTTTCCAAGTTGAACTGTAAAATCCAGCCTGGTTCATTGATAATTAGATGTTAACCATCTATGAAATCACATTGTTATATAGAATCATAGAATCACCAGGTTGGAAGAGACTCACCGGATCATTGAGTCCAACCACTCCTATCAAACACTAAACCATGTCCCTCAGGACCTTGTCTACCTGTCCCTTAAGCACCTCCAGGGAAAGTGAATCAACCACCTCCCTGAGCAGCCTGTTCCAATGCCCAAGTGTTGCTCCTGAGAAGGCACAATATCTTTTGACTTCAAGATTCTCTAGTATATTCAGATCTAAAGAGGAGATGAACAAACTGAATTCTAAAATGACAGTAGTGAGACTTCACTGTAACCCTCTCAGTGAAATCCTGTTCTTGCTTAAAACCCAGTTTCATAGAATCATAGAATAACCAAGTTGGAAGAGACCCACTGGATCATTGACTCCAATCATTCCTATCAAATTTACCACCAAATCATTTATTCATAGAATCATAGAATCACCAGGTTGGAAGAGACCCACCAGATCATCAAGTCTAACCATTCCTATCAAAAATTCTAGGCTGTGTGTCTTCGCTTCTAAGTAAAACTTTCACAGGGACATGTGCTCCTGGCCACTTCCGTATACTTTCATGTAATTCTGTATAATCCATTCCATGAATTCCTGCCCATGACCATTCCTGTTGCTTTGTATCCTCTCCATTCCCATAGGGAGAGATGGGCAGGTCATAGTTTTTGACAGAACCACAGAGCCAGTTAGCTACCTCAGCTATAATGGTCTTCAGATGGATTTCAACCTTGTTTTCTGTAATACCATGATTACTTCAGAATTTCATAAACAAACTGAGCAGGAAATACACGCAGAAAAGAAGAACAAAAGGAAAGAGGTGGCAGACTGCATAAAAGGTAACTGAAGAGGGAATGGCCTCAAGTTCCATCAGGGGAGATTTAGGCTGGACATTAGGAGGAAGTTTTTTGCAGAAAGAGTCATTGGGCGTTGGAACAGGCTGCCCAGGGAGGTGGTTGATTCATCTTCCCTGGAGATGTTTAAGGCACAGGTGGATGAGGTGCTGAGGGACATGGTTTAGTGTTTGATAGGAATGCTTGGACTCGATGATGTGATGGGTCTCTTCCAACCTGGTGATTCTATGATTCTATAGAAGCATTCTCCTTTCACCTTGTTTGAACTACATCCTCCACTGCCTTTGAGCAATGACCAGTTGAATGCAAGGTCCTCAAACTTTCCAAACATTGTGTTACGAGATTTATAGATTTAGATAAAAAGAGAACCTCAGAAACTCAGTAAACTCTGCTTTTCACCATCTCCTGAACTTCCTTTGTGCTCTAAACTTTGCCATGAATCGCCCTCATTGTGCCTTTTCCTCCGTTTTGTTTCTAATTTTGTCCTAGGGCAGGAACTAAGCAGCTTGTGGAAATTTATCGACACAGTGATACTATTTGCTCATTTTTGTAGAAACAAAATGTCTACATTTCTAGAAAATTCTTTCCCCTTTCTCTTCTGCCCCTTTACACGTCATTTTCAAGGTCCCGAGAAGGACGACCAACAGTTAAAGCTGGTTAACCGCGTCTCCTTTTAGCTTGTGGTCAGTTCTCTTTTTTTAAAGGGTGTATCCTCACTCCTGGACAAAACCCTGGAGGTACCATGTACGAATTCTTTTTTTACTTTTTTCAACCATTGAAAACAAACAAAACAATGTTCCTTGGAAGCATGGGAGCCAAACAGCAACTCTTGGCAAACAGTGGCTGTTAAATGCAATTGCTGGAAACAGCCGTATTTATTGTTTTTCCTGAAAAGCAAAGGGAGCACTTGCAGGTAGTAATCTATCCAAAAGTCGGATGTAAGTATAAAAATAACAAGCTGCACCACACTTTTGATTTCCCTTGGGGGCCTCCAAGTTTATCTTATTTCACCATTTCACATTATTACTTAAACAAGAAGAATCTGGCATAAATTAAAGGGGAGAGGGGGAAATAGAATCATAGAATCATAGAAGAACCAGGATGCAAGAGACCCACCGGATCATTGAGTCCAACCATTCCTATCGAACGTTAAACCATGTCCCTCAGGAACTCATCTACCTGTCCCTTAAACACCTCCAGGGAAGGTGAATCAACCACCTTCCTGGGCAGCCTATTCCAATGCCCAATGACCCTTTCTGTGAAAGACTTCCTCCTAATGTCCAGCCTAAATCTCCCCTGGTGGACCATGAGACCATTCCCTCTTGAGACTCTGGAGAGAGTCCAGAGAAGAACCATGAAGCTGGTGAAGGGGCTGGAGAACAGGCCTTATGAGAAACGGTTGAGAGAGCTGGGGGTGTTTATCCTGGAGAAGAGGAGGCTGAGAGGAGACCTCATTGCTCTCTATAACTACCTGAAAGGAGGTTGTAGAGAAGAGGGAGCTGGGCTCTTCTCCCAAGGGACAGGGGACAGGATGAGAGGAAATGGCCTCAAGCTCCACCAGGGGAGATTCAGGCTAGACATTAGGAAAAAATTTTTCAGGGAAAGTCTCATTGGGCATTGGAACAGGCTGCCCAGGAAGGTGGTTGATTCACCTTCCCTGGAGGTGTTTAAGGGTTGGGTAGATGACGTACTGAGGGACATGATTTAGTGTTTGGTAGGAATGGTTGGCCTCGTTGATCTGGTTGGTCTCTTCCAACCTGGTGATTCTATGATTCTATGATACTTTTTGCATTAGCTTTTGTCTATTCAATGCAGAGAAAAATGCTTTATGAATCTAGGTTCATGTTTCCATTTATGGGGCTTGTAGGTGAGAGACTGGAAGAAATGTGGAAGTTCACTGCTAAAAAAAAACTAATAAAGCACCTGCTCTTGGGACTGTTAAGAAAACTCTTCCACACAATGCTGGGGTTGTTAGCCAAAGGTGGCCATAGACTATTGTACTTGGAAGAAAAGATTTTATCTAAGCTGTTTCTTAAAGTAAAACAAAGTACCTCCAAAAATCTACTGCAGATGTGGCACTTGAATTAGATCCTTCTCTTCTCTTTCACCAGGTTGACAGGATGTGCTGGAACACAATCTGGAACCACCTGCATCACAGGCAGCTTTCTAGACCCAGACGGCCCTGAAACACTGCTCATCACCAGCACATTTCCACTCAATTCAGGACTACCCTAAGTGCTGCCTTCCTCCCAGAGGTCCACACATCTACTTTTAGACTACATCTACAGTAAAAAAAATTAAGAACAATGCATTCTTTCTCTTTTTAGTTACAGAGAGTAATGAGGTCTCCTCTCAACCTCCTCTTCTCCAGGATAAACAACCCCAGCTCTCTCAGATGCTCCTCAGAAGGCCTGTTCTCCAGGCCCTTCACCAGCTTCTTCGCTCTTCTCTGGACTTGCTCCACATCCTTCTTTTGGTGAGGGGCCCACAACTGAACACAGGATTCAAGGAGTGGCCTCAGCAGTGCTGAGTCCAGAGGGAGAATAACCTCCCTGGCCCTGCTGGTCACACCATTTCTGATCCAAACCAGGATGCCATTGGCCTTCTTGACCACCTGGGCACACTGCTGGCTCATGGTCAGTCGCTGTCGACCAACACCCCCAGGTCCCTCTCCTCCTGGCAGTTTTCCAGCCAGACTTCTCCCAGTCCCATGTTATTCCAAATATGGAGTTTGGATGAAGCCACCTTGGACTGGGAAGAGGAGAGTTCAGCTGTACTGCTTCAAACAATATCATACTACCTGTTCTTGGGCCTAGCAGACAAGTACTGAACAAGTTTATTCAGCGATACTAACATATCGATAGGGATGGTTGGACTTGATGACCTGGTGATTCCAACCTAGTGATTCTATGATTCTATGTCCTGAAATAAACAGACATGGTTTTTTAAGACAGAATTCCTTACTCTCACTTGTCACCTATCCATATCCAGTGGGGACGTGGAAATCGGTTTTAGAAAACTGGAATCTAAGAAGGTGAATGACAGTGACTGGCCTTTAGTAAGAGTCTTGATCATTTTGGTAAGGATCAAGTGGGATCTGACAATACCTGCTATTAGGAAACTTACTTGGAGAGATTAGTGATTTTTGAGCTTCGAAAGGAATGAAGTTCTGGATCTGTTTAGAATCATAGACTCATAGAATCATAGAACAACAAGGTTGGAAGAGACCCATTGGATCAATGAACTTCAGTTTAGAAATTGAACTTTAGGCTTTGAGGTATCTTAAAGACATCCTAGGTTCTGTGAAGATATTTAAGTGATTTACACGTTCAAGATCTGTTTATGTACTCTTTCAAGTACTTTTGCTTGTCACATAAGGACTTTTCACATAACTTTTTGAGCACTTTGCACTTCAAATGCATCTGACCTTTTGTCAAAACATCCAGAGGGGTTAATTATTGTGCTAGCATTTTCACTGTATCACAATAACCTCTTTATTTCCTTAAAGGCTTGTTTCTCCATTCAGTCAGTTTTGTCTGACATTGTTCAGAAACCTTGACTTTGGCTTCTTGAGAAAGAACAGCTGCTTCCTGAGTTAATTCAAACATTGAAATCACTGTTGAATTTTAATAATGGTCTCAGATATACTTTAAGATTTCACCAGTATACATTTATTCCATGTAAAATCAGCGTAAATGTTTCAAAATTGTTCCCAGTCCGATGAGCCTAGCTTAGTAAATTCACATCAATGTTTTATATGCATAAAGAAAATGGAATAGAAAGTGGAAGAGGTGCAGGGTCTGTAGATTTAATTAATTAACAATATATGACATTTAGTGATAGCTGAGGTATGGAAAACAGTGGGATTACATGCTCTGCTGTGATAGAATCATAGAAGCACCAGGTTGGAAGAGACCCACTGGATCATCGAGTCCAACCATTCCTATCAAACACTAAACCGTGTCCCTCAGCACCTCGTCCACCCGTCCCTTAAACCCCCCCAGGGAAGGTGAATCAACCACCTCCCTGGGCAGCCTGTTCCAATTGCCAATGTCCCTTTCTGTGAAAAACTTCACAGAAGTGAAAACTTCACTGTCTCAGGACATTCCCTGAGAATACTTGGGCCCAAAACCCTGATTCTAATGGAGATGAAAGTAGGAAAGGCTCCTATGGGCTGCTAGGCTGTAAGAGAAACCTTGAATTTGAGTATATAAAGTAGTGCTTCTACCAGGAAGGTAAGTTAACTTTCTGATTACACAGTTTTCTATGCCCATATCTTCAACATCCACCAAGAAATCCGCCAAGAAATCTTTCTCTTTGAGAAGAGGAGGCTGAGGGGAGACCTCATTGCTGTCTACAAATACCTGAAAGGATGTTGTGGAGAGGAGGGAGTTGGGCTCTTCTCCCAAAAGACAGGGGACAGGATAAGAGGGAATGGCCTCAAGCTCCACCAGGGGAGATTTAGGCTAGACATTAGGAGGAAGTTTTTCCCAGAAAGGGTCATTGGGCATTGGAATAGGTTGCCAAGGGAGGGGGTTGATTCACCTTCCCTGGAGACGTTTAAGGCACGGGTGGACGGGGTGCTGAGGGACATGGTTTAGTATTTGATAGGAATGGTTGGAATCAATGATCCGGTGGGTCTCTTCCAACCTGGTGATTCTATGATTCTCTGAAGGTGATCCAAAAGTTCTATTTTACTATATCTCCCCAACCCAAATTAAGCTGATTGGTAGTTTATTCAGTTGGTCTAAATGCTACCTGGTGGCTACATATCGAATTGTGAAGCCTCCCAGCCCCTTCCACATTGAGGTATCTTAAGAATGGATATTCTATTAAATGTCCTCATTTGCTCAACATCTGTCCTGCCTCCTTCTCAGCTGCTTTTCAATTCCTCAGGATCCCAGGGAGGCTAACAGGGGACCTGGCTGCTTTATGCACTTCTGTTTAAGGCAATCCCCAGAGGAGTGGTAGCTAAAGAAAACCGTCTGCAACCTGGGGTTTTAAAAATAGAAGCAGATGGCTGGGACGCTGCAACCAGCTGGGCTGCAGTTAGCAAAAGCTCATGAAAGATTTTAAGGTCAGCCCTACGCTGTGGGAACAAACAGGCCATGATGTGTTTGAACTTGAACCTGAAAAATGAGCTGCAGCGGGAACCGTTCTCTGATTCTTTTCAGATACTTTTAGAAAAGTTGCTCTTCTTTATTCCCTTCAGCCAAGCAGACTGAAGATGAGACCGTTTGCTGCACTATGAAGAACATGCCTTGTCAGAATGATGCATCCCTTTTGCAGACTGATTTTTTTCCCTCACTTCATATTTCTATCTTTTTTTTTTTTATCTTTGTTTTTCTGTGTTCAGTTGTGGGCCCCTCAGCACAAGAAGGATGTTGAGGCTCTGGAGCGAGTCCAGAGAAAAGCAACAAAGCTGGGGAAGGGGCTGGAGAACATGTCCTGAGAGGAATGGTTGAGAGAGCTGGGGGTGTTTATCCTGGAGAAGAGGAGGCTGAGAGGAGACCTCATTGCTCTCTACAACTCCAGGAGAGGAGGTTATAGAGAGGAGGGAGCTGGGCTCTTCTCCCAAGGGACAGGGGACAGGACAAGAGGGAATGGCCTTAAGCTCCACCAGGGGAGATTTAAGCTGGGCATTAGGAAAAAATTTTTCACAGAAAGGGTCACTGGGCACTGGCAGAGGCTGCCCAGGGAGGTGGTTGATTCACCTTCCCTGGAAGTGTTTAAGGGACGGGTGGACGAGGTGCTGAGGCACATGGTTTAGTGTTTGATAGGAATGGTTGGACTCGATGATACAATGGCTTTCTTCCGACCTGGTAGCTCTGTGTTTCTATGATCTTGTCCAGTGATTGTAAAACATTCAATAAAATTGCAGTGATGAATGACATGCAAGCAATCTTCTTGATGATGGAAGTCTGAAGGACATATATGTTCAACAAGCATAAAGATAAGACCACAACTCCACTCTGCTGGGGCAGGATTTGAATCATAGAATCATAGAATCATAGAATCATAGAATCAGAACAATCAGGTTGGAAGAGACCCACCGGATCATCGAATCCAACCATTCCTATCAAAAGGATGAAGACGTTGAAGGATGTGAGATGTTTGCAGATTGTTACTGATGTAATCTGTGAGCAGCAGAAAGGCACAGCAGACAGCGGATGTATCACTCAGTCTGTTGCTTTCTGGCATTATGTCACTGGGGAACACATCACCTTTTCCAAGCTAAAAGAGGGGTAGGAAATATAAAACTAGTGTTTAATCTAGCAAATACAATCTGCAAACATTTCCTGCTCAAAGTGATTTTAAGGTCTTGTGAAGCTGATGCAGCTTTGTCAGATGGCCTATAAAGTCTTTGTCTGAAACAGGGTCAAAAGAAATGACGACTGCTAGACTAGGTTGCAGTTGTGACTGAAAGGTTGACAATGGCTGAGGTGGGAGAGGGAGGCTCGAAGAATGAGACCAAGAGGGAAGTGTTGCTGCCCACACAGATAAGTCATTTGAAGCAAAAGGTTTGCCAAGCAAAACCTCAATGTAGTGGAAAATGCATTGTATTCAGGCTTCACATTCTGTGAAGTCAGAGCTCTGTGAGACAATTGCTCTCCTGCATCATGGGGATTTATTGCACTTAGTTCCTTCGGGTGCTACTTGCAAGGCATCCTTTTCATTCGCTGGGAAAGAAAGATGAATAAAACACACTGTGATTCAGCAGAGGAGAAATGCCCTTTGAAGACAATCAGAAAGCAGCCTGAAGATGGTGTGAGGGGGTAAGATCAATAGGGTTTGCCACAATATTGGCCTCAGTGTGTTGAACACAGAGATGTTTCTCCTAGGAGTTGTCCCTCCTCCTCTCCCTGACTTTTAGCAAAGGCAGCGGCTAATTCTTAATCTCCAAGTGTGAGAGAGACTGTCTTGGGAGGGAGATTTCCCTCCTCCCTCTTGTGAGACTGGCTCCGATGAGGTGCAGAGACCTTTTGATGACTTGACAAAGTGCTTTCAGTGCCATCCAAATGCGTTTCTCAGTTAAGGCCTTCTCCCCCTGAGTGAGGACAGCCAATCTACTTTACAAAGTGGGTCTGTGTTGTCCCTTTGGCATCAGGAGACACAGCTTGTTACTAACCAATTTGAAGGGCACTGTTCTTTAAAAAAAAAAGAAAATAAGTCCTGCAAACAAGCAGAATGAGGAGACAGTGAGACCCAAGTGACTTGCCAGGATATTCTGCCTGACGGTTCTCCTCCCCTACTTGCAAAGAGTTGGAAAATGGGGCTGTCTACCCTTAATAAATAAAGCCAGAAAAGAAAGGAGCTTGGGAATGAAGGGAAATCACCAGGGTTGTGGCCAAATAAAAGGAAACCCAACGATTTTTAAAATTTTATTTAAAGTTTTGGGCCAACTCCGGTTGACTCACTTAATGTTGGTTTCAGGCTTCGGTGTCCTCACAGTCACCAAGAATATTGACTGCTGTTTCAAACTGGGTCAAGGTGGATTTTACGCCTCAAATAGATTTAAGGCTTCTGTATGTCTTCTGGAGATTTTGTAGCGTCTTCTGTCACCGTCACATCTTAATGCTTGGAATAGTGTCCTGGTGACTGTGTGTGCACTTGTGTGTATAGGAGTGTTTGCATGTGGACATAGCTACAGATATAAATTCCTAGCCAAGGTCTGGAGTGCAGAGTGCCAGCTTGGCATGAAGTCAGTATTGTAGTGTTCTGGGAAAGCATTCAACAAGAACTTGTATTTGGGTTGTGATAAGAGTTCAGCTTAATCACAGCAAGACCCAAGTCATCCCAAATTATAGCTCAATGCAGGCTGTGATGGCAATGAAGGTACAGCATGTAGTTTTCAAAGAACATGAGCTAATGTCTAGAAATGAGAATGGGGGAAGGCCTGGGAGCTCTGCTGGTGGGGCAGCTATTGCTTCCTTCTTTCCCTTCCCACCCAGCAGGATGTTAGGCTTGTGTCTGTTTTTTTTTTTTTTTTTTTTTTCATCTAAGAGGATGTGCTTCCAGGTCTGTGGAGCCCCCTGGGTTGGGAAGGGGGTGGAGAACAAGTCTTACAAGAAGTGACTGAGAGAGCTGGGGGTGTTTAGCCTGGGGAGACTGAGGGGAGACCTTATTGCTCTCTCCAACTACCTGAAGGGAAGTTGTGGAGAGGAGGGAGCTGGGCTCTCCTCCCAAGTGACAGGGGACAGGACAAGAGGGAATGGCCTCAAGCTCCGCCAGGGAAGGTTCAGGCTCAACATAAGGAAAAAAATCATCACTGATAGGGTCATTGGGCACTGGAACAGTCTGCCCAGGGCGGTGGTTGACTCAACTTCCCTGGAGGTGTTTAAGGTGCAGGTGGATGATGTACTGAGGGACATGGCTTAGGGACTGGTTGGAATGGTTGGACTCAATGATCCAGTGGGTCACTTCCAACCTGGTGATCACAACCCTTTCTGGGAAAATTTTTTCCTAATGTCCAGCCTGAACCTCCCCTGGCGGAGCTTGAGGCCATTCCCTCTTGTCCTGTCCCCTGTCCCTTGGGAGAAGAGCCCAGCTCCCTCCTCTCCACAACCTCCTTTCAGGTAGTATTTTGATTCACAATAAATAAATTTCCCCAAGTCAAGTCTGTGTTGCCCATGATGGTAATAGCTAAGTGATCTCCCTGTCCTTATCTCGACTCATGAACTTTTAGTTGTATTTTCTCTCTTCTGTCCAGACGAGGAGTTACAGAGCAGCTTTCACAGACACCTGGCACCCAGCCAGCTTCAAACCACCACACATATCTATTTTATTTATTTTTTTTAGCAACATTCTCTTTAGCAGTGACAGGAAAAAGACCACAACAGGTTATTTACTGAGTGCTGTATCAACTCTTCTCTCGAGAGGTGTTATCAAGGAAGACAAAAGAAGAAACAATAAAATGCTGCTCCAATTTCCTTGTCCAAACTAGAAGGACAGAGAAGAAACAAACACTGTGTATCTGAGTATTTAAGATGCCTGACTTTCCCTGACAGCTCTTTGATCAGGAGTTTCTGCGCTTTTTGAGAATTTTGAATATTTTTAAATAGTTGTCTCACTCTCATTGTAAGGGCTCCAGGGCAGATGAAGATGCTATTTTTATTGCTGTTATTTTTAAACACGGTTTTCAACTTACTCATGGCCTTTTACAGCTATACTGGCACTACTCCCATCTCGCTGATGGTTTACTTTAAACTGTGCTGTATAAACAGTTCTCGCTCTTCCTTTACGGCTGTTCCTCTTCACCCTTTCGAGAGAATTATTGTTCAAGCTCTTCACTTTGCTCACAATTCTGCCTTTTTGCCTGAGTCATGTGGAGTGAACTTAAGACATTTTTGATTGCCTAGAAGACAGGTCCAGTAGTAAGGGAGACACAGACATATTCTTGTGAAACTGTTAGAGCTGCAAATTTGTCACCCAACAACTAGTAACTGCCCTTGTGTGAATTGTTAGTGTGAATAAGATGAACACATCAAGGAGTGAGTCATGTTGCATTCATAGCTGATGAAAACACATCTTCCAGATCTGATCTTGCAGAAAAGTCATTAAGCCTTTTACCCCATGGACTAGATCTTGGATTGAAAACTGAAGTTTGAGAACTTTTTCTGCTTGAAAAACATTGGTGATTATTGAGAATTCACAAAATAGTATGACTAATTTTCTCAGATATTCTCATTTCTGCTGCCTTATGATAGAGCTGAGTGTCAATGATATCACCTAAGAATATATCTCTACCCTTTTTTATCCACGAAGTGATGCGAAAGCAAGAGATGTAGTTTACCAGGGAAGCAGCAGAAAGGTCAATTCTTGCTTTATTTTTTCTCAAATAAGATTCTAAAAGAGAGTATAGGAAAAAAAATCTGTTTATTGCTAGTGGAAAATAGAGTTGAAAAAAAAATCTGTATTAATCACACAGTTTTGTGAAAAGTTTCATAAAGGAATATCACCCATGTATCTTAGATATATAAATTTCTCCTAATGTCCAACCTAAACCTCCCCTGGTAGAGCTTGAGGCCACTCCCTCTTGTCCTGTCCCCTGTCACTTGGGAGAAGAGGCAACTACAGTCCTCTCCACAACCTCCTTTCAGGTAGTCATAGAGAGCAATGAGGTCTCCCCTCAGCCTCCTCTTCTCCAGGCTAAACACTGTGTTGCTGCAAGACAGACGAATAAGTAAATTTCAGAGTCTCCTTTTTCATCCTCCAGGAACATGCCAGAGGAAATCTGTGCTGCCACAAATTCTGCCATCCCTGTAGCCTACACCACTAGATTCCCAGAAGTAGGCTGGGTTTATAAATCTTTTCCTGCTTGTGACAAGACTTCTTTGATAAGTTTACAACTCTGCTTCGTTCGCAGTTTATTTCTTCCTGTACAAGCCTCTGCCCCCACCCTGGTATGGAAGTGCTAACCTATGGGTGTCCTGACATAGTGAGAGCGGAATGGGAGAGGGAAATTACTACACTTCTCCATTTCTCTTCAGAGGACAAACAGGAAGTTTGATGACTTTTGGTGTTTCAGAGGTCAATTGGTCATAGTGTCCATTCCCAGTTCTATGGTTCAGTCATTCTCTACCCTCTCCTTTTTGTCTTTATAATGAGCAAAACCAGGAAAACCACAAAATCAAGATAATATCCTCAGTTGGCCACAACCCTCAAATCTGTTAGGGAATTAAGTGAAATAAATACTATAAATAATACTGTAACTACCTGAAAGGAGGTTGTAGAGAGGAGAGTGATGGCCTCTTCTCCCAAGTGACAGGGGACAGGACGAGAGGGATGGTCTCAAGCTCCGCCAGGGGAGATTTTGGCTGAACATTAGGAAAAAATTTTTCACGGGAAGGGTCATTGGGCACTGGAATAGGCTATCCAGGGAGGTGGTTGATTCTCCTTCTCTGGAGGTGTTTAAGGGACGGGTGGACGAGGTCCTGAGGGACATGGTTTAGTGTTTGATAGGAACGGTTGGACTCGATGATCCGGTGGGTCTTGGTGATTCTATGATTCTATTAAATTATTGTAAGTGGAGGACAGAAGTTCATCAATTCTTCCCATGAGTGCTCTCTTCATTCACAACTTGCTTGAAGGACTTCAACTACATGAAGTAGGTTGTAGCGAGATGGATGTTGGTCTCTTCTCCTAAATAACTACCAATGGTATGAGAGGAAATGGCTGCAAGTTGTATCATGGAAGGTCTAGATTACTTATTAGGAAGAATTTCTTTACTGAAAAAGTGGTGAAGCATTGGAACAGGGTGTCAAGGGAAATGGTGGAGTCTCCATCCCCAGAAGTGTTCAAAAAAAGATGTAGATGTGACACTTCTGTATATGATTTATTAGACATGGTGGTATTGAGCAGGCAGTTGGACTGGATGATCTTAGAGGTCTTTTCCAATCATAGATGATTCTATGATCCCAAATCCTCACCAGCCTAAGTACGACAAAGAACTATTCGAATTCCTATTCCAATGTCCAATGACCCTTTCTATGAAAAACTTCCTCCTAATCTCTAGCTTAAGTTGTAGCTGCAGTTTGTCTTCTGAAAGATAATTTTTTTTTTTTTGGTTACAATATGCTTATAAATACTGCAAGTTTGCTGCTAAATAACAGAAAGACACGAGAGAGAGCTCAGAGAAAGCAGCTAAAAGGAACAAGCTGGACAAGTAAGATATTAGAGGCAAACTTTCAAGAACTGAGTGTGTGATTCCAGAGAGAAAGAGAGACTGGTCATTAACTGGGAATGTCTAGGAAAGATATTACTTAAGAGGCAAACATCGGTTAGTCCTTCTCATCATTATGGGCAGATGAAATGGTTTTACAAGGCTGCAGGGAGGAATTAGATCAAATATTAGGAAAAGCTTCATAATTACAAGAAAAATACTGGGCTGTGGGATTGGTTGCCAAGGGAGGATGTGAATCACTGTCAATGCAGATCCTTGTAGTTAACCAACCATCTGTACCAGAAGAATTAAATCTATGTTGCTCTACTGTTAGCTTAGGGTTAAGATACTTACTTACCTCAGTTACTGCAGCTACAGTCTTGCAAAACTGATATTCATAGTTTTGGATAATCCAAGAAAAATCTGTGCTTTTTTGTTTAGTTTTGTTTTGTTTTGGAGGTTTCTTTGTTATGCCCTGTGGCTCTAAGGGACTGTGCAAAACACCAGCTGATATTTGTTTTTCCTCCTTTTTAACCATCATTGAAAGCTCTCCAAATGTGTTAAACAGAGGAGATGGAAAAAATATCTTGTGATTTTTTTCAATAAACCTCCAAAATCTGTTTGTGCCTGAGTCAGCTAAGTAAGATGATGCTTCCTTGTAAGGAATACAGGTGCAGATATAACTTTTGAGTCTAAATGACAGTGGAGAGAATGACAAGATGTCCCTTCTCTGTCAGTGGTTACCAGTACTGCCTGAATCATAGAGTCAAATAATCATACAATCACCAGGTTGGAAGAGACCCACTGGATCATCAAGTCCAACCATTTCTATCAAACACTAACCCATGTCCCTCAGGACCTCATCTACCTGTGTCTTAAACACCTACAGGGAAGGTGAAACGGTCAAGTTTGGCAGCATATTAAGAGAGGAGATACATTTTTGAAATGATAAAAGGTGAAGCCAATACAGCATTAAGAGCTTCTTCAAAGAGATTCATCATATCTGGGAATTTTTTTTTTTCAGGACATGTTCTTTGATGCGACAGGAATGGTTGGACTTGATGATCCGGTGGGTCTCTTCCAACTTGGTGATTCTATGATTCTCTGATTCTATGTCAGTGGGAAAGGTCCTGAGGGACATGGATTGGTGTTTGATGGGAATGGTTGGACTCGATTATCCGATGGGTCTCTTCCAACCTGGTGATTCTATGAAACTTTTCATCTATTGACTGAGGATTACAATGAATTGATCCCAGAGATAAGTCAGTGCTGAAAAGAGCCCATTTTTTTGTTGGTAGAAGATGTGAAGGCAAAACCAATGAAGATCCTCAACAGCCTTTCAGAAAATGATCTGTGGAATTGCTTTGTATGCAGCTGTGTATAAACTCAGAAAGGAACTATTTTGAAGGTGATTTTAGTTGACTTTCTTCATTTGTTAAATCAGAAGATTTACAGGCACAGTCATGCGTAGGCTTTTATTTATGTTGGACCTTGAATAGGGCTAAGGAGTGGGAAAATAGAGAATAGGTAGAAAAAAAATAAAGATTTTTCATGCAAAGAAAATCCTTGAGCCTGTGTAACATCCTGGTTAAATGATGGAACTAGTCAGACTCAGACTCAATGTAATGATTTGATCATAGATACCCTTAAACATTCGAAGATGCTGCAATGACTAAAAGAGAGATTTTCTTTATTGGGTTAATCTCAATCACCGGCCTTTCTACTGAGCCCTGAAGACGTTTTCAGGATTCTAAATATGTAGTCTTCAAAACTAAAGAAAAAAAAAGGAAAACCAAACCCCTGAGCTTTCTTGAAAGATAATATAAACCCATATGTGAAAAGACATTAAATCTGGTGACTAGTTGGAAAGCAGTCAGTCAGAATTTATTCTCCCAAGAAACTTGAAGATGTATGATGGTCATCACAGTTTAACTCACAAACTCATTTATAGTTTTCTGTGTATATATTTCTTGTTTTCCTTCAAAAGTTATTATGCTGGTACTTCCCTAAGGTTTGAGTTGAAAACTATTCCTATATTCTTTAGGTTTGCAAAGAGAGGTTCCTTCCATATTATTATGTCATTTCCTCAAATAAGAGCCTGTGTTGCAAGACAGAGTAGTTAATTATGGTTCCCTTTTCTCTTTAGCCATTCCTGAATTGCCATGTTGTGTAATTCCTCAGCTACTACTATGCAATCAAAATAACAATATGTGTCTTACTTTTCTCATTAGTACTGTAACCAATGCAACCAGACCCCCTACTTTTTGGCCCAGCATTTCATGGTTTTAAACGATCTGCAGAATAACCACAGGCACAGACTTATTATTGTTCTATGATTCCATGATTAGTGTTCCATGGGCCACCAAGAGCAAACTCTTGACTTAACTCATCTCGTGCTGCTGCATAGTTGTCACCATGACCACCACTGGGATATCACTGACTTAAATGTTTGACAGTGCTAAGGATTCGATCTTCTGCCAGTTTAACTGCCCATTCTGCTAGGCACTCTATAAATATGGCTAATTGCTAAATCTCTAGAGATTAAGGCCTCAGAGCAAGTATAATCATAGAATCATAGAACAACCAGTTTGGAAGAGACCCACTGGATCATTGAGTCCACCCGTTCCTATCAAACACTAATATGATGCTTAAATACTGACTGTTGATTTAATAAGAAGCTTTTCCAGGCTCAGAAAAGCTTCCTTAGTCCCAGGTGGTAATAGGGCATTGAACTCACCCAAGTTTTGATCCATTTTCTGGAGGTGAAATGCTTTCCATTTATCCTAGAAGCAGCATGTATTTTAAGTTAGGGACAAGACACAGACCAAGATATCATAGAATCATAGAATCATAGAATCACCAGGTTGGAAGAGGCCCACCGGATCATCGAGTCCAACCATTCCTATCAAACACTAAACCATGTCCCTCAGCACCTCGTCCACCCGTCCCTTAAACACCTCCAGGGAAGGAGAATCAACCACCTCCCTGGGCAGTCTATTCCAATGCCCAATGACCCTTTCCATGAAAAACTTCCCCCTAATGTCCAGCCTAAATGTCCCCTGGTGGAGCTTGAGGCCACTCCCTCTTGTCCTGTCCCCTGTCACTTGGGAGAAGAGGCCACCTTATTTTCAGCATCTAAATATATATATGCAGAGGAAGAAATTTCTGGCCTAGGCGCTTAATTTACTTGTCCTACTATGTTGTCTACTGACATTTGAGAAACCTCGTTATACGGAAGACACTCACATTGATGGATCTAGAGAACACCTGTCCTATTCCAGACTAGCTACAAGTTGAACAGGATGAACCAGAACATCTCAGATATCAATAGCCACATATGTTCAGGTAACTGAATCCTTGCCCAGATGTCTGGGCTCCTGTAAAGTTCAGAGAGATCTTTTCAATATGTCAGGAGACAATTTTCCATGAAGAAGCAAAAAAAAAAAAGAAGAAAGATATTCAACCACCTCGAACTGGCAAGCATCCAGTCACACTGCTGTTCACTGCAGATCATTCAAAAGAAAAAGATTTATACTTCATGAAGCATAAAGCAGAACCACAGAGTCCTGTTTTTTCTCTGCAGTCATGGTTAACTAAATCGCTTTTTGTATTCATAATACTGAGGTTCTGCCATTTGCTAGAAAAAAGCAAACAAACAAATAAATAATTTGGCCAATATACGATCAAATTTTCTGATAGGAATGGTTGGACTCAATGATCTGATGGGTCTCTTCCAACCTGGTGATTCTATGAGTCTATGAAATGAGCTTCCAGTGACTTTCCCAAGATATAAATAGGACTGAATGAAATACAAGTAATTTTGTGAAAGAGTGAGCTATGGTTTAAGTTACTCTTTTCAATATAGATTTAACTGCCAAAGTTTCTTCCTGGACATGGGTAATGACAGTCTTTCACGGTGATTACAATCGGTAAGGAAATAACTATCCACCTGTTTAATTGAATGCAAATGTTCCTTCATCAGTGATTTGTGCTAGTGCCTGGTCAGGACACCAGCAGTTTTTTAAAGTAAGGCAAACAATACCTCACTCCAAGCCTATCTGATGAAAATATATAGGCAAATAATATTTTTTTCAGTGGGGTTTTTCAGTTTGTTATTAATTTCCTTTTGCTAGTCAAATATGATTGAGTCCAACCATTCCTACCAAACACTAAACCATGTCCCTCAGCACCTAGTCTACCTGTGCCTTAAACACCTCCAGGGAAGGTGAATCAACCACCTCCCTGGGCAGCCTGTTCCAATGCCCAATGACCCTTTCTGTGAAAAACTTCGTCCTAATGTCCAACCTAAATCTCCCCTGGTGGAGCTTGAGGTCGTTCCCTCTTGTCCTGTCCTCTGTCCCTTGGGAGAAGAGGCCATTATTCTCCTCGCTACAACCTTCCCTCAGGTAGTTATAGAGAGCAAAAAAGACAAAAGTAAGGACAAAAAAGGCAAAAGTAAGCAACTGGAGTTAAGCATTCAAGGTTTCTGACGTGCCATTGCTACAGCTTCATATTTCCAAGGATTTTGCCCTGGAAGAGGTATTAGAATTCAGCATTGAGTAAAGGGCTACGGTTAGCAATTTGCCCTGAACTTATTAATCCTATCAGCAGGGACAAAACTAAGTGCAAACAGAGTCAGCAGTACTTCTGTGATTTGCAAAGTTCAGACCCACGAGCACACACCATCCTGATGAAATTTGTAGCGCTGAAGGAAATCTACTGTGAGATAAAGGGAAATGCCAGTCTTTACAGTTTTCTCTCAAGAGGCTCCTATTGCCATGACAATTCGTTAAAACTATTGAATTTTAGAGGAAAGATGTGGGAGGGAAGGGGGAGGGGAGGCTGGGTCTAAGTCATTTAACCACAGCTCCGAGAATAGGCAGTTTTGTTGTGCAGACGTGACAGATAAATGTTTAGTTTCTGAGGAAAAGGGGAGTGTTTGAAACACGGCAATTTTAGATGATCCAGAGCTCCAAAAACTTTTATAAATGGGGCTTTGAATTATTATCTAAATACTGAAGATCAGCAATATGCAGAGTCGTAATTATGCAGTGGAATTAATCTTCCTTTGCAACACAGTCTAAAAAGGTTGATCATTTTGCTCACACCATGTGTGAAATGAGCAGATGGATTTTAATTAAAGCTGTTTAAACATAGTGCAAAATGCAGAGCATTAACTGTCAATTATGTTAAATTGAGTTAGAATTGTTTAAGCATGAGTATGCAAAGGGTTTGTACCTTGTAGGTGCTTGATCAATTTTGTTTCCAATGGGATAATCTTTCTAGCTTGGCAGTAAGGCTATGGCAGAGTTACTTGACTGCAGCTTCAGCACTTCTTTCCTTTCTCCTTTCAACTTCCCTTGGGCTGCCTACACCCTGCCAGAGCTATTTGTGCGCATAGTGGAGAACTGGAGCAGGGAGCTGGTCTAGACTAGAAATAAACACCTTTATGAAGGGTCTGGAGAACAGGCCTTCTGAGGTCAGTTTACATGCAATTCTCATGTGTTTACATGTAACTACAGTAGCATGGTAGTTAGGGGAAAAGGAGATGTGAACCTGTCTTGCTTTATGGCAAATCAGGTGTATAGGAGCACTGAATTCTCGGCATTATGAAAAGAGGACAAGGATAGACTAAAATCATAGACTCATAGACTCATAGACTCATAGAATTATAGAATCATAGACTCAGACTCATAGACTCATAGAATCATAGATTCATAGACTCATAGAATCATAGAATCATAGACTCATAGAATAATAGACTCAGACTCATAGAATCATAGAATCATAGACTCATGGAATCATAGACTCAGACTCATAGACTCATAGACTCATAGACTCATAGAATCATAGAATCATAGACTCATAGACTCATAGACTCATAGAATCATAGACTCAGACTCATAGACTCATAGACTCATAGAATCATAGACTCAGACTCATAGACTCATAGATTCATAGACTCATAGACTCATAGAATCATAGACTCATAGAATAATAGACTCAGACTCATAGAATCATAGAATCATAGACTCAGACTCATAGACTCATAGAATCATAGAATTATTTGAGTCAGAAGGGACTTTAAAGATCATCCAATTTCAATCATCTTGCCCTAAATACAGCCTTGCTCCTGTTGCTTAAGATAATCCAACTACTACGTTCAGTGAGGCCATCTAGTTTTGGTAAATTATTTATATTCTTTCTGTGTCCACTGACTGTAACCCTGAACAATCCTGCAGCCTGGAAGGTCAACTGTATCTTGGGCTGCATCAAAAGAAACATGACCAGCAGGTCAAGAAGGGAGGGGATTCTCCCCCTCTATTCCTCTCTTGTGAGACCTCATCTGGAGGATTGTGTCCAGTTCTGGAATCATTAGTGTAAGGATACGGAACTGTTGGAATGGGTCCAGAAGAGGACTGCAAATATGATCAGAGAGCTGGAGCACCTCCCATATGAGGACAGACTGAGGGAGTTCGGTTTGTTCAGCCTGGAGAAGAGAAGCCTCCAAGGAGACCTTATAGCGACCTTCCAGTACCTGAAAGGGGCTACTGGAAAGATGAAGAAGGACTGCTCATAAAGGCTTGTGGTGACAGGATGAGGGGAGTGGCTATAACCTGGAGAGGGGCAGATTTAGTCTTGATACAAGGAAGAATTTCCTCACCATGAGAGAGGTGAGGCACTGGAACTGGTTGCCAAGAGAAGTTGTGGCTGCCCCGTCCCTGGAGGTGTTCAAGGCCGTGTAGGATGGGGCCTTGGGCAACCAGATCTAGTGAGATGTCTGGGAGGTTCGAACTAAATGATCTTTAAGGTCCATTCCAACCCTAACTATTCTATGATTCTATGGTTTTATGATTCTATGATTCTAATCAAATTGCATGAATAGAGCCCAACACATGCGGATTTCCACAGACATTAAAAAACACATTTAAATAAAATGAAATAAGTAGCCACATTTCATCTTTATATGATTAACATCTGCACATTTCTCTGTCCTTGTAGCTACAGTAATGGATTTGATCTTGTGGAGTGAGGAAAACCAGCAAGGAAAAAAAAATGAGTTCTAGAGAAGTTTGGGAACAGGAAGAAGCACAGAAACAGGAGTGTTGGGGCTAGGACGAGGCAACAAGCTGTTGTGAACATCAGCTGTTATCTTACAATTTAAAGGAGTTGGTAGCACAAACTAGAATCATTCTGCAAAGAGCAGCAAGATAATCCTTGAGGGAGTTGTGAACTCTTTCACCATGAAGGGAAGCACTAGAATCAGCTAGGCAGAGGAGCAGCAAGCAACAGGGAGTGTGTTGATCGTGGAGGTGGCGCGTGGAGAGAAGATGTAGTAATTACTGATCTATCAAATGTTTCCCTCTGCTTAGGATAAGTGTGGGAGTGGACTCGCAGGGGTGGTGATATTCAAGACTAAAAAGCTCAGACAGAACTGGTAGGAAGTGCTAACTGTCTGTGCCTCTAGAGAACTAGTCCTTCAGATGTGCTTTTATGGTGAAACTAAGAAGCTGGAAGTTCTGCAAGTTGTTGAAGAAACTTTTTTCCGTTTAAATTAAAAAGTCATTTTTTTTAAGAAAGGACAGCCCCACAGCCCCATTACTTTCTTGCGGACTCATCCTTCTGCTTAACCACATGCAGCTGGAAATTTGCACAGGAGAGCGACAGTAGGAAGGAGCTCAGTTTAATGGAATGTCTGTGCTGCAGATTGGCAGCGTGAGGCTGAAAAACTCCGTTTTCCAAAATCACCCATGATCATCAGAGCTCCTATGTGGTGGATTTCAGCACCTGCTCACACTTTCTTAAAAATAAAAGCCTTTCAAATTACTTATACAGTGCTCTCTATGTGCTCTGGGACAAGGAAAAGTGGCAAATCATGCATTCTGTGGTTTTTTTTATAGGCAGGACTTTAGCAGCGCTAAATAAACACATTTAATGGCTGAGATGTAGTGGCTGAAATGGAAAATTCCAATATGTACATCAAAAGCTTAGTCACAGGCAACATATTTTTCTAATAAACGGACCAAAAAAGTGCATCTCCGTGAAATGTGAGGTGTTACTCATTAGAAACGGGACTGCTTATTATTATTTTTTAAAGATGAGTTGCAATAGCCAGAGGGTGCGTGATTTATAAACCATTTCTGGGATGGCCTGGAGACTATTAATCTCAATAGCGCTGATGCGCTACAGGAAACCTGATGGATGTTCAGCCAAAGAATTTACTTTAATCTGGAATCTCTTTGGGGATGAAAAGAGAAGGAATGAGTCTGAATGCTGTAACACGGCCTCTGATAGCACAAGCTTGCGATGACAACACCAATCGCAACAGTTTTATAAGATTTTCAAGAAATATAAAAATTTTAATCATCTGTAAGACAGATAGAGCTTCCGATTGTAGTCTTGCTACTGAAAGCACTCTGAGTTGACAGTCGACTGAACATGAGCCAGCAGTGTGCCCAGGTGGCCAAGAAGGACAATGGAGTCTTGGCTTGGATCAGAAATGGTGTGACCAGCAGGTACAGGAAGATTATTCTCCCTTTGTACTCAGCACTGGTGAGACTGCTCCTTGAGTCCTATATTCAGTTGTGGGCCCCTCAGCACAAGAAGGATGCTGAGGCTCTGGAGTGAGTCCAGAGAAGAGCAACAAAGCTGGTGAAGGGATTGGAGAACAGGCCTTATGAGGAACGGCTGAGAGAGCTGGGGGTGTTTATCCTGGAGAAGAGGAGGCTGAGAGGAGACCTCATTACTCTCTCCAACTACCTGAAAGGAGGTTGTGGAGAGGAGGGAGCTGGGCTCTTCTCCCAAGTGACAGGGGACAGGACAAGAGGGAATGGCCTCAAGCTCCACCAGGGGAGATTTAAGCTGGACATCAGGAGGAAGTTTTTCACAGAAAGGGTCATTGGGCATTGGAAGAGGCTGCCCAGGGAGGTAGTTGATTCCCCTTCCCTGGAGGTGTTTAAGGGACGGGTGGACAAGGTGCTGAGGGACATGGTTTAGTGTTTGATAGGAATGGTTGGACTCGATGAACCAGTGGGAGAAGAGCCCAGCTCCCTCCTCTCTACAACCTCCTTTCAGGTAGTTGTAGAGAGCAATGAGGTCTCCTCTCAGCCTCCTCTTCTCCGGTTATCTCTACCTCTCCTTCCTCCTCACTCTCTTCCCATTTTGGGGTTCCTGCCATGGGAACTTCTCTGATTTGAGTCCTTCCCATGGTCTACAGTTCTTCATGGGCTGCTCCAGCATGGTGCCCTTCCATGGAAAACAGTCCTTCAGAAACAGGCTGCTCTGGAGTGGGTCCCCTGCAAGGCCACAAGTCTTACCAAGGAGGTAACATCTTACCAGAGAGTTTTATCAGGAGGTACAAGATTCTCATAGTCCTGGGAAAACTCACTCAACTCCTCCATTCCAGTCTTTGAGCATGTGGCAAAGTCAAAAAAGGTAGAAAGCAGGTTAAACGCAGCTTAGAGAGTTGTTAATATTTATTGCCCACTTCATTGTACTGTTACGTCACTTCGGTGCAAAAAAAATAAATGCCTCAAATCAGCAGCTGATAAGAGAAAGGGAAGTCACAATCCTGGTGAAAGATGACAAGAGAGGCTAATGAAGTGAAGTCTGAATCTTGCTTTGGAACATGAACTCTGGTGCTTTATATCACTGCGCCTTGTACACCCTGAGTCTGGCAGTGCTTGTAAGTAATTGCATGAACAAAAAAGCTTTTCCTTGATTGTTTTTTTTAACTAATTGTTCATTTTCTTCTTGGAGCAGATGGTCAGATAGAGTTTTCCTTTTTGCATGAGTCGCTTTTCTCTTTTACTTGCTTTGAATTTCAGTTAAACAAGGAGGGATGCTATGAAAAGTGTGAATAGCAGCAGAAAAGAAACATTGTGGGATCTATGTGTAAATTCATTTCCCTGTTTTCGTACAACACACTCACTAAGAAGAAACAACATAATTAGCAGAACTCCTCTTTTTTTTTTTTTTTTTCATGTGAAGGCTTTAAAAGAAAGCAACAAAGGAGAAGAAAAAACTGGAGGAGAGTTGTTACTCCAGAACAGCTACATTTTGATAGAGTTCTATTACTATAAATTATATATAAAAATGTATAACTAATATAAACTAAAATTTAAAATTTATATGCATTTCAGATCATACAACCTTATTACTTATAATTTCATCTGCCTTGTTTGTAGCATTGATGTTATTTAATAAGTGAACAGCTGAGATACTGTGGGTAACAAATAAGTTGAATCAACAGAGGTGCTTATACTAGAATTCAAAATATCCAAATGCATTAAAAAAAACCCAGAAGTCTTACTGACATTTTGCTTTTAATAATCATGAGCAAACCAACATTCAAAATCATACAGATAATCTAGAAAGTTCTTTGAATAGTGGAGGAAGAATATTTTCTTTTCTTTTGAGAATAATTAAATTGTCAGCATCTTCCTTTTGTGATCCTTCTGCTATATCCTTTCCTCTTCTTGGAGTATTTCATGAGGACTGGCACAGTAGCTTGTTTTGGTAGGTTAAGGGAAAGAAAACAGTGTGAAATGAGTGAAAAGACCTATTACTGAGGTGAAGCAACAGATTTCTTTGTATAGTGTGTGACAAACTCCACTTCGCAGTAGTGTGGAGATATGATTGCTGCAAGTAGAATATCCAGATCCATTGTTAATAGTTAAAAATATCACCAAAGGTCTCTGTGAGAACCTGTTCCATGTGTTGGACCCAGCACCAAGCCCTAGAGAATCCCACTTGTCACTGGCCTCCAGCTGGAGTTAACTCCATTTCCCACCACTCTCTGGGCCCTCCAGCCAACCAGTTTTCCCCCCAGGAGAGTGTGTGCCTGTCCAGCCCAGAGGTGACAGTTTCCGAAGCAGAATGCTCTGAGAAACTGTGTCAAAGGCTTTACTGAAGTCCAGGAAGATCCATCCACAGCCTTTCCCTCATCCAAGAGTCTCATCACTTGGTCATAGAAGGAGATCAGGTTAGTTCGGCAAGAATCAGGTCAGTTTGGCAAGAAAATTGAGATTAAACAAGTATGTCTACAGATGTTTTCAGGGTAGTTTGGAACACGATTCTATATCTTATTTGGGAATAATATTTGAAGCTGCTTGGAAATTGTAAGCGTCTACTAGCAATGTTCTCATGCTTTAGAGGGATGGGTATATCTAGAAAACAGCCTGGAAAGGAATATATCTTTAAGTTTATTTTGCCTGAGTTTCTTTTATAGCAGATCTGGCACTCAAAGTTTACTCAAGCAGTGGTTAGTGCTGACTATAAACTGTGAGAGCATCTCCCTAGATCAGGAGATGTAAAGAAGAGGTAAAAATTCAATGTTTGAACTGACACTTCATCTCACCTTTTTATGAGAGATGCACATGGTAAAGTGGATTAATGAATGTGGAGACTTACAAAGAAAAACAAAGGAAAAGGTTTCCTGGATTGGTGACTAAGCCGAACAAATGCTACATGGAAACGCAACACCAAATAAACAAATTTATTCTTGCCATGAGCGTTTGAGTGAGCAAAGATAGCTTTCATAGGCAAAATCTATCCTTTTTTGTGCCAAGAAAAACAATTTAGGACCATAAAAATGGGTAAAATTCCTGCCTGCTAAGGTTTTCTGGGCATAGCTGGCCAAACCAAGAGAATGCTGTAAAATAGTTTTTCAGTAAATTGGATGACTTTTATTTTCTATTGACTAGTAAAACTGTTTTTTGCAGTAGCTGCTGGATATGATGGGTAGTCAGCTTTTCAGTATCATAGAACAACATGATCATCATAGACCCATCGGATCATCGAGTCCAACCATTCCTATCAAACACTAAACCATGTCCTTCAGCACCTTGTCCATCCATCCCTTAAACACCTCCAGGGAAGGTGAATCAACCACCTCCCTGGGCAGCCTCTTCCAATGCCCAATGACCCTTTCTGTGAAAGGTTTTTTTCCTAATGTCTATGCTAAATCTCCCATGGTGGAGCTTGAGGCCATTCCCTCTTGTCCTGTCCCCTGTCACTTGAGAGAAGAAGCCAGTACCCTCCTCTCTCTGACCTCCTCTCAGGTAGTTGTAGAGAGCGATGAGGTCTCCTCTCAGCCTCCTCCTCAGCTCAGTCTCCTCTCAGCTCTCCACCTCCTGGGGGTAAGGCAGTGACTGGCCTCTGCTCCATCTTTTTATAGTTATTTTTCTCTGACTTGTACCAAGATTCATTCACTCTTGGATATAGAGCCTTTACTTTTATTGCTGCCTTAAACTGATCCATTGCTGCCTGTCAGTCTGCCAGGAAAACCACATCCTCCTAAAAGTGCAGCAAATAGAAAGCATACTAGGTCCTTAGAATGATAGAATCATAGAATCATAAAATCATAGAATCACCAGGTTGGAAGAGACCCACTGGATCATCGAGTCCAACCATTCCTATCAAACACTAAACAATGTCCCTCATGTCCTTGAAGGACATACACCTGGATAGACCCCATTTTCATTTGCCAGGGTCCAAACTCCAGAATAGCAAAGACTCTGCAATTAATTTATCACTCTTCAGCGTGCTCAGAGCTTCAAGCTGGTAGGCAATAGGTAGTTCAAATGCTCTGCATAAAAATAAGAGAGGTGGACATTAACACAGAGGGGAAACACCAGCTTATTGGAATAGATACAGTCTGCCCTCTGAATGAACCGAAAGCCAGCTATTTATTTCCCAGATTCCCCGAATATTAATATTCCCTGGGTAGAACAAAACTGAGCCATATGCCAGCCACCTGCTCACTGAGCGAGTCTCATCCAGAGTCTATTTTCTGTGTCTGTATCTGTGTCTTTATATATATATTCACACATATGGAGTACACTGGCACCAGCAGTCAGGGTGTACAGATAAGTTGACTGCCGTGTCTCTGATGACAACTGGCTTTCTGCCACTGGAGACAAGAGTTGTGGCTGGACAAGGCACAACAACCCTATGCAGAGCTACACACTAGAAGTCTGTCTAGAAAGCTGCCTGGAGGAGGGGGACCTGGGGGTGTTGGTCGACAGCCGACTGACCATGAGCCAGCAGTGTGCCCAAGTGGTCAAGAAGGCCAATGGCATCCTGGCTTGGATCAGAAATGGTGTGACCAGCAGGGCCAGGGAGGTTCTTCTCCCTCTGGACTCAGCACTGGTGAGACCGCTCCTTGAATCCTGTGTTCAGTTGTGAGCCCCTCAGCACAAGAAGGACGTTGAGGCTCTGGAGTGAGTCCAGAGAAGAGCAACGAAGCTGGTGAAGGGGCTGGAGAACAGGTCTTATGAGGAACGGCTGAGAGAGCTGGGGGTGTTTATCCTGGAGAAGAGGAGACTGAGGGGAGACCTTCATTGCTCTCTAAAACTACCTGAAAGGAGGTTGTGGAAAGGAGGGAGCTGGGTTCTTCTCCCAAGTGAGAGGGGACAGGACAAGAGGGAATGGCCTCAAGCTCCACCAGGGGAGATTTAGGCTGGAGATTGGGAGGAAGTTTTTAACAGAAAGGGTCATTGGGCATTGGAATAGGCTGCCCAGGGAGGTGGTTGATTCACCTTCCCTGGAGGTGTTTAAGGGACGGGTGGACGAGGTGCTGAGGGACATGGGTTAGTGTTTGATAGGAATGGTTGGACTCGATGATCCGATGGGTCTTTTCCAACCTGGTTGTTCTATGATTCTATGATTCTTTATGAAAAATAGATGTGTTTGCTTCTGCATAGTGGGTATAGTCACAGCAGTAGTTTTGTGCAGACTGTCTTTTGATGGCAAAGGTAATTGGGATCCCTTCTAATTCCCTTGTGGTGTCCACGTAAGCACAAGTTTACATAAAAACTAAAGCAACCAAAAGGTTCCTGCTGCTAAAACACTCGGTGTTGCTTTTTTTCTCTACACCAACATACTGACCTAAGAAATGTTTTGATGCAGCATTTTTTTTTTCCAAAGAAGAGAGCTTTGCCTCCCACCCTCTGTAAAGAAAGGCAGATGGCAGAAGGCAGAGAATGGATTTATTCCTTTTGCAGTGAAGAGCTCATTCAGGGGACAATTCTGCAATAATTGTGTGTGGTTTCAAGACATTGTTTCTTTGGAAGCTGTCAGAGGTTGTCTATGCTGAGGAGCAAGTAGGTTCTGCAGTATGACCTGTAGCATTGAGCCTTTCACTGTTAAGAAAAGGAGACTGTCCTAATGCACTCTGAATCCCTGGATCCAGAATCAGCAAGGGCTGAAGTCAGAGTGCAAATGAGTCACTCACTCAGCCCCAGACCCTGGGAAAGAGTTCTTTCATTATGAACATAGACAGAGAAATCTTACAGGTTTTCCAGTTCATAGCTGTGGCTATGACAGGAATGGTTGGACTCGATGATCCGGTGGGTCTCTTCCAACCTGGTGATTCTATGATTTTATGATTCTATGATTCTCCAACAGTTGTACTGCCTAATGATTTGCTCTGATGTAAAGATCTCGATGGTTCGGTGGGTCTCTTCCAACCTGGTGATTCTATGATTCTGTGATTCTATAAAGTAGTGCAGCTCAACTACCTTTTATAGAGCTCAGTTGGCTTCATCCACCAAAAGCATCACAATTTCTGCAGAGACAAGTAGCTCCCTTTGACTGCTAAACCCTAAACTAATCTATGTCCTTAACAACCTTGTTGCAAAAATGGGTCTGGAATTAATGGCTCCATCCCTTTTCGCTAATCAACCGAAACTCCTCTCCCTGTAGGTTGCTGGGAATGTCCACCCAGAATGTGATTTTATGATAGAGTGGAAGAAAAAGGAGGCCGAATGTCTGGAGTATCCAGAAGAGCATAGAAATGCGACACCATCAGGTATCAATGTGTGAGGGACAGAAAGAGTAACAGAGAAGTGACAAACTACCCGAGTCAGGACACAGTCAAGCTGCTAATGTGCATGTTTGAGGGTTTTACTTATTGCCCCACAACCTCCTTCTCCGGTCGGCTGTTCTTCCACCTACTCTCATTCCTTTCAATTATTTTATTTCTACATTTTTTATTTCTCATTCAAATATAGATAATCAATTTATCTGAGCAAATCCTTGTGTCCTCCTCCTATTCCTTCCCCAACCAGATGCTATCAAGGCATCGTGCTTGTTGTGTGAGAGTGTATTGATCTTAAAAAAAGAGGATAATCCCTTAACAAGAACTGTAATCTGGTCTTTTTTGCAGCATCACTCTCTCTCATTTACACAATACTTTTTCATTTATTACATTACGTCTGAAACTCCACTCTCGTCTAACACAGAGGGTCTAAATAAAAGCAGATTAAATAGTCCTCTGGAGAAATTATTTCTCACTGCAGATAAAAAAATTGTGGCTAAACTACTTGTATAAGGTATGAAAAAGAGTGGATGGTCAAAACCTAAAAAGTTTTTTAAATTATTTTTATGTTGTTCAAATATAAATAAGCTCAAAAAATATTTCACTTTCTATCTGAGGTTGCAAGAGAACGTGGGACAAATTACTGTGCTGGCCAGAGGCAGATGCTGGAGATACTCTTGCTTTACCATGTCCAAACATCCTCTTTCACTTCATGAAGGACTCAGGTGATGTGCTGTGCTGGTTCCACTTCTATTGTTGTGTTGTACGTCTGGAAAGAACACTTTTAAAAATAAGGGGTGAAGCTAGAACATTGCAAGTTCCTGCTCTCCAGCTAGATCAGAGGATTTGTCCAGAGCGAAGGTTGATGCCCCATCCCTGTAAACATTCAGTGTCAGGTTGGACAGGGCTCAGCAAACTGATTGGGTTGAAGATGCTGAGGGTGGTTTCAGTTACACAGCAGCCTTGGTTGGATTTGGGGGTTCATGCAGAATTTACCCATGTGAAGAGCAAGGAGCATTTGGACAACACCCTCAGACACACAGGGTGAATATTGGGGTTATCCTGTGTGGTCAGAGGAGTTGGACTTGATGATCCTTGTGGGTCCCTTCCAAATAGGGACGTAGTGTTTGATAGGAATGGTTGGACTCGATGATCCAATGGGTCTCTTCCAACCTGGTGTTTCTATGATTCTATGATTCTACGATTACTGAAAAGATTTCACTAGGACCTGTAGGACCTTAGCAGCTCTTCTCATATTTTAGGTATTATCCATAACTGGATATAATCTCATAATCTGTGACAAGTCTCTGAGCCAAAGAATACTAAAATCAATAGAATGATTTCCATTGGTTTCCATGGGTTTTGAGGTCAGTTTGTTGGTTCAGTTTTCTACAAAGCTCGTATGAGGTTCGTCAAGGTCAGAACTTAAACCTGCAGCTTTATGAGACTTATACTCTGAGCAGTGTAGGATGAGATGAAAGGCAGAGGAATGAATAAGATGATTGTTCCTTAAGACCAAGGTTGGAGATACAAAGAAGAATTTAGTCATTGAAGTAGCACATGTTGGGTCAAATGCAAGAATGTGCAAACCAGTGCCCTTGTGACAGCTTACATTTTGGGTAAATATGGCTAGAAAAAAGCTGCAAGACCATAAAGAGGAAACAGTCTCCCAAGAAAGACTTAGACTTGGCAGTTCCACAAAAAAAAGAAACTGCAAAGCCCAACCTTTGCCTCATCCAACACATGCTAGTGATAAACCAGGGATAAGGAAAATCCCTTTCATCTGTGTAGATTCATTTCCCTCCCTAGGATTCTCTTCCTTATCCTTCATCTGGCTCATAAATCTTTTTATGGCAACGTGCTGTCCTCACAGAACAAATGTTTTCTTCCTGCCTCTGACCTGCTAAGAAAGACTAAGCCCCAAGAAGGTGGGAGTGAGAAAGTATATGTTAGAGGTTTGAATGCAGAATAACACAGAAGTCTGAAAAATGCTTCCCGATCTTCTTCAATGGACTTCTTGTCATTGATACAATTTCTTCCTTAATGTTCCCACTTTTATCTGTTACCTCCTCACTTTGGAGGTGTAACCCGTTCACTGTAGCAGGGTAGCTGGTTTAGTGTTTGATAGGAATGGTTGGACTCTATGATCCAGTGGGTCTTTTCCAACCTGGTGATTCTATGATTCTACGATTCTTCCCATCATTTGTCTCCAGATAAAGTGAAAAGTTTTGTATCAGACAACCTGGATGTACACATACAATATGTCCTGTCAACTCTGTCCCATGTTAGGGGAGGTGTTCCTCTCCTCCTAGTATAATCTTATATAAACAGAAATCTTTTGGTATTTACTTTTTATTCATCATAAAAAATCCAAATACTTCTTTTTCAGATGGAATAGTGAAAAGGAACTGCACTAAGAAAGGCTGGTCTGATCCATTCCCTCCCTATCATATTGCATGTCCAGTAGAAGATGAAATTCCACTCGAAGAAGTAAGTTTAATTAAATAAATATATGTGAGTGTTGCACTGACGTTACAGGATTCCTTTCTATTCCTGAAGTCCACTGGGGAGGGAAACTCAGTTGAAGCTGAAATTTCTTAACCAAGTATGGAATGCAATGCAAATTGTACTCTAGTGATTTATTTTGAAGAATCACTGAAGATGCTTTATTTTTCAGGTATAAGGTTGTAATAAAAATAGAGGCAACTGCAAATCCCGTGCAGTCACAGAGCTCTGCTGAGCTTGCTCTCAGATGTCACAGCTAGAGACATATTGTGAAAAGTTCATAAAATAAGAATTAAGACATTTCAAAAATATCTGCAGGCAAGATGACTTCGTAGCATAACAGAACAAATACAAGAACAGTATTGTTGCAACGCTTTTACTCCAAATTCAGAAATACCAAAATGTAAGAGGGATTTCTAGTTTTTCATCCTCTCTGGTATAGAAAACCTACTTCGTCAAGGAAAAGAATCATAGAATCATAGATTTACCAGGTTAGAAGAGACCCACCGGATCATCGAGTCCAACCATTCCTATCAAACACTAAACCATGGCCCTCAGGACCTTGCCTACCCGTCCCTTAAACACCTCCAGGGAAGGTGAATCAACCACCTCCCTGGGCAGACTGTCCAGTGCCCAATGACCCTTTCTGGGAAAAACTTCCTCCTAATCTCTAGCCTCAGTCTCCCCTGGTGGAGCTTGAGGCCATTCCCTCTTGTCCTGTCCCCTCTCACTTGGGAGAAGAGCCCAGCTCCCTCCTCTCCACAACCTCCTTTCAGGTAGTTGTAGAGAGCAATGAGGTCTCCTCTCAGCCTCCTCTTCTCCAGGATAAACACCCCCAGCTCTCTCAGCCGTTCCTCATAAGACCTGTTCTCCAGACCCTTCACCAGCTTTGTTGCTCTTCTCTGGACTCGCTCCAGAGCCTCAACATCCTTCTTGTGTTGAGGGGCCCAGAACTGAACACAGGATTTGAGGAGCAGTCTCCCCAGTGGTAGAGATAGAGACCTCATTGCTCTCTACAACTACCTGAAAGGAGGTTGTGGAGAGGAGGGAGCTGGGCTCTTCTCCCAAGTGACATGGGACAGGACAAGAGGGAATGGCCTCAAGCTCCACCAGGGGAGGTTCAGGGTAGATATTAGGAAAAATTTTAATGCAGAAAGGGTCATTGGGCATTGGAATAGGCTGCCCAGGGAGGTGGTTGATTCACCTTTCCTGGAGGTGTTTAAGACATGGTGTTGAGTGACATGTTTTAGTGATTGATGGGAACGGTTGGACTCGATGATCCAGTGGGTCTCTTCCAACCTGGTGATTCTATGATTCTAAACAGGGTTGTGTTAACAATTGCACAACACAGTCCTATGCTCATGCTCTCACACTGCTCATTTTACTATAGCTCATACTTAGGCAGCTAATTTTTAAGGACCTAAAATAAACAAAATAAATCGTACTCAGTGTCAACCTTCTTATTCCTAGATTTATACTTAAAGCTCAAACCAGGCATCTGCCCTTACCCAAGGTGAACTGTAGGAAGTCACTGCACAGATACATAGATTTTAGGATAGAAAAACATTGAAATGGGTCCCAAGAGGGAGATTGTGTTAGAATGAAGGGAAATACTTGCAGTCTAGAGCTTACTCATTCTATTTTCAGTTCCATTTGTGAAAGTTGAAGTCAGTTTACCCTCACTCAGAAATCACACTGGATAGAGGTGACAATTTAGTTGAAATAGAATTTGATTGACATTCTGATTAAGTAGCAGTTGAATTTAGTGGCAAGAGAAGAGTGAAAAGAAGAACTCCAGAAAAGAACTCAAAAACATTGCAAAATTGTGGAGAAAACATGGTATAAAATTCAATGCTTATAAAAATGTGTGAGTTAGAGTTTTTATTGAAGACTGGCTTGAGTTTTTATGGTTTTAGAAATGAGCTTGACATCATCCTGAACGATGTGTGTTTCTTTATCTGACTGAGCTGTATTCACAAAGCTGTGGAATGGGTCCTCACAAAAGAAATACAATGAGTGACTGCAATTGAATTTTGCAGAGAAATTAAAAGAGCAGGGAATAGGCAGTCTGTGATGAGAACAGACTGGAATCACTCAACAAAGCTAAATTTGTCAGAATGAGTAAAGCAGCTGTCATTTTACTGTAAGTTATGTGACAAATAATTTTCTTTTATAGCAATCCTACTTTTCTACTATAAAGGTCATCTACACTGTAGGATACAGCGTCTCTATCACCTCACTTATTGTTGCTGTGACAGTTCTTATTGCATTCAGGTATGTAAACTTGTCCTCTAACCTTGATTTTTTTAAATAGTTCTTAGTATTTATAATATAGGTAGAAATGCAGAAGGCTAGAAATAAAAATATCTGGCAAAAATGGCTTAATAAATTGAGGCCAGAAATGAAAAGTGATCAGAGAGAGACTGATAGAAGGAGAATCAGAACTCGGAAATAAATTTTTACAGTGAGGGTTGGTGAGGCACTGGCAGAGGTTGCCCAGAGTAGTCGTGGATGTCCTGTCACTGGAACTGTTCAAGGCCAAGGCTGGAGGAGGCTTTGAACAACCTGATCCAGTGGAAGGTGGAAGGTGTCCCTGCCCATGGAATTGGAGGAATTGGAGGAATTGAAACTGGATGATCTTTAAGATCCTTTCCAACCCAAACCAATTTATCATTCTATTAGCAAAACTCGGTAAGTCATTTTGATCCTAAATAACCAATAGATAAATTTACTTCCACTAGCTGGATAGCAGATAATATTTTATATACTATGTACTTACCTTTTATGGCTTCTGTGGATTTTTTATGAAGAAGAAGAATATGCACAAAGAACTTGATTCTGAATCAATGCTCCTGTAGCACTCTATATATCACTACTGAAAAAATTACTACTAAAATTTACAATTTCGGCTCTGAGTTGTACTTCATTGTTAAGATTTCTTTCCTACTGAACTATTAGGCATTTTCAGGTATAATTTAGAACAGTGTAAACCTGATTATTTTCTCAGTTAATACTGATGTGAAGTTTGCTGCCATGTAGGGTTTATTTTATTAGTCTTGGTGTGTTTCTTGTGCAGAACAAAAGATAACAGGGTTTTCTTATTGCTCTGTGAGAATTAACTTTCTCTAGGGAAAGTTTCTTGACCTCTGCTGGTTCCTAACTCACATCTGGAAGTCAACAGTGATGTTTATTGACATCCACTCTGACCTCAGGAAAACAAACCAACCCAAATAAGGGGAAAGAAAGAAACAATGGACACAAAGAGACTTAGCAACTGGGAGGGAAATGTTATAGTTAACAACGGGACTGGCATTCGAAGACATTAATAGAAATCTGCACTTTCTAAGTGAGCTTTAAGATTAGGTGGCCCTGAGATTACTGAATCTGGATGGAGTTCGGCTTTTAATGAGGCTTTTTACTAAATAACTGAAGACTTCAGCTCCAAAAGAAAACGTAAAGATTAAGCTGTATAAATTCTCCCAAAGTCTGGATTTAATAACAATCAAAAAAGTTAATCTGAGTTAACTGCATGTGAGGGTTTAAAGCAGATATGCCAAATTGTTTTAAAGCAATTATCTGCATTCATTTAATTCATAAGAGCGATTTTGGTAAGATAGGGAAGGATCCTATAATTCCAGATAAAGGTGTCCACACAGGAGTTTACTGCAATTTAGCTCACCCATGGCATCCTTCTAAGTGATCATTACTCTGTTCACTCAGAAAACTTACTAGTTAGTCCAGAATATCTCTGCAGACTTGTTCTTGGAGGTGGTTTAGCCGTAGTTAGAAATGTATCAGTAAAACTCATTCCTCAAACGCAAGATTCTCTTGGTCTCAAAATAATGCCAACCAAGTGCCTGGTTCAGGTATAATGAAAACAAACCAGAACTGAGATTCCTGGAATTTAGCAGATCAGAAACGTCATCATGACACCACCTAAAAAGGAAAGAGATTACGATGTAGAGAGTGTGCGTGAATTGCTTTCCATAAGAGAAGTTTCTATCTCTGCCTGCCTGTAGAGACAGTTCAGTGGATAGAAGTGTTCTTTCTATGCATGTGTGGAAGTACCTAAGATGAAACAAAGGCTTATTGAATGTTTACATTACTGCTGGTACAAGGCAGTTAATCACCTCAATGGGATCTTTCTTCTTTTCTTCCAGGAGGCTTCACTGCCCCAGAAATTATATCCACATACAACTCTTTTTCACTTTTATTTTAAAAGCTGTTGCCATTTTCATTAAGGATGCTGTCCTTTTCCAAAAGGAAGACATTGATCATTGCAGCTTATCCACAGTAAGCAGAGGAAAAGCAGCAGACTCTGATTCTTGATGTTTTTGCATATCATCTATAAATGGTTTAACTTTTTACTACTTACTATTTTCCCCTTCCCCTTGTATTGATGATGATGTAGTTCCTTTATTCAGCATGTTTTATCTATATGTTTGCACCTTACGCCCTTCTATGTTCTGATTCTATGAGTTTGTGATCCTGTAATATTCTAAATCAGATATAGACTAAGTAAAGCTCTGCCAGGGGAGATTTAGGCTAGACATTAGGAGGAAATTTTTCACAGAAAGGGTCATTGGGCCCTGGAACAGGTTGCCCAGGGAGGTGGTTGATTCACCTTCCCTGGAGGTGTTTAAGGCACAGGTTGACAAGGTGCTGAGGGACATGGTTTAGTGATTGATAGGAATGGTTGGACTGGATGATCTGGGGTGTCTCTTCCAACCTGGAGGTGATTCTATGATTCAAAGAAAAATGTAGTATTTTTACACTGTTATGCTTATATAATCTGAAACCTAAAACTGAAGGTCTCAAGTACCTCATAACAGAACTTTCAAAAGATATTTCTTCTGGAAATGCTAGATTTCAGGTCCTGACAGAAGTTCTCAATTACAAACCACAAGACGTGCAAGGTACTAGGCAACCAACTTAGCTTTGGTCCAGCCACAAACACTGGCCACATGGCAAGGGTTTTCAAACAGAGGTTTAGGGGATTATTCTCCTGCATTACTCATGGTCACATGAAGAATTAAAACTGTGCTTAAGTTGGAAAGTGAAATATGACAGGGATTTAAATATACCTTTCTCCAAGGTATACTTCTCCAAGGGCTGAGTCAAATGGGATGAGGTTTAACAGGGCCAAATGCTGAGTCCTGCACTTGGGGCACAACAAACCTATGCAGAGCTACAGACTGGGAGAAGAATGGCTGGAAAGCTGCCTGGAGGAAAAAGACCTGGGGGTGTTGGTTGACAGAGACTGAGCATGAGCCAACAGTGTGCCCAGGTGGCCAAGAAGGCCAATGGAATCTTGGCTTGTATTAGAAACGGTGTGAACAGCAGGTCCAGGGAGGTTATTCCCCCTCTGGACTCAGCACTGGTGAGACCGCTCCTTGAATCCTGTGTTCAGTTCTGGGTCCCTGATCACAAGAAGGATGTTGAAGCTCTGGAGTAAGTCCAGAGAAGAGCAATGAAGCTGGTGAAGGGGCTGGAGAACAGGCCTTATGAGGAGTGACTGAGAGAGCTGGGAGTGTTTATCCTGGAGAATAGGAGGCTGCTACTTCTAGCATAGAGAGATAAATTAAAATACAGTAGAGAATCCAAGCTATAATAATCGTTAAAGTCTCACTATGCAGAAAGTCATATTACATTTGAAGCTTTCCCTTTAATCATACATCCAATTGCGAGATCTTCATTGTAGATCTCAGCTGGAATTATCAGTGCTTACTGCCCCTGAAGATCAAAGACATTTATGCACAAGTAATACCAAAGCTTTGACTTTTCTGTTCTCTAGACCGAATGCAAGATCTCAGTTGTATTTTGTCACTACTTCATGATGACAAATTTCATGTGGCTGCTAGTAGAGGCTCTTTACCTGAACTGTCTACTACTTTCATCCCTTTCCCATGGAAGAAGGTATTTTTGGTGGCTTGTTCTATTTGGCTGGGGTAAGTAAGGCTTTTGCATAAAGTAAATAAAAGGAAAGACATTACTGAATGCTTGATCCATCCTATTAAAAATACTATATGTGGGATTAGTCTGTTTGATTCAAGTGCCCAGTGTGGGTGTTGCTTTGATTTTATTTTCATATGCATAAGAATAAGGAATGATTTAATTTTGTAAAATAATGGTATTAAAATTCCTCTGAAATACGTGGAAAATTAAATACATCTGGGAACCCTCAGAGAGACATCCAGCCCAGTTAACCTCCTTTTCCCTATTAAAACCAGACACCTTGAAGGAGCCACCTAAGTTAGATAGGAATGGTTGGACTCGATGATCCGATGGGTCTCTTCCAACCTGGTTGTTCTGTGATTCTATGATTCTATGAAGAATATAGTTAAATAGTCGTCTTCTGAGAATGGTTCCTTCTGGAGGCAGATGCTTATGTAGTACTGATATCGCTCCAGTCCATACTTTGCACTGGGCGATATTGTGAATAAAGCAATCGCCCAGGATTTCTATCCACTAAATAACACCAAAGATATGAGGCAGGAACATCTTCATTCATTTTCGTTGTAATCTGCAATAAACCTAATTCTTCAAAACTTCTCGCAAATCAGAAATTAAGTGGTTGTGTGCACAAAGCTGCTGTGGAAAGGAAAAAAAACAGAGAACTCCTATATAGCAGATAAGTGCACACATCCATGAGATATTTGGGTCAGTTCAGGGAGGCAGTCCATGCATGTTGCCACAAAATATTAATGTAGACCTGACAACTAAGCAAACTGAATTTCTTTTTGTGTTTTTAGGGAGATTTCGATTGTCTTTTTAGGAAGGTTCAAGATAGACAGTGCCAAATTCTCTGTTTGTAAAGTGCTAATATTAATGTTATTTTAGGATCTGGTAAATGCTGTTCCCCAATATTTTATCATGTAAAAAGCACATTTATTACATAAAACTGTTTTTTTTTTAATGTGCTATCCACATGCAGGTGCTTACTTCAAATGAGATCACTCAGGTAAATTTTGTTCATGTTAGTAAAAGTCAGGTCTCTGTAGCAGAGCTGTATTGTGGACAAAGTGTGTCCCTTTGTATCCTGAGTGATTCATAATCACCAAATATTCAATGCCACAAGTTCTTTCATTCCTTCAGGTGTAATACATTTCGTTTTAGATTTATATTGTGAGCTTAAAGCAGCTTCCGTTCCACGAACTGTCCACAAAGCATATCTCTCCAGTTCAGAAAATGAGATCTGTATCATCACAACAGAGTTTCAGTAGACAAGATTTGGTTTAACTGATGAAATTAGACAACTACAGTTCTTGTTTAACTGTCTAAACAGGTTTTCCAACAGTTTTCACCCTTATCTGGATATTAACAAAACTCTACTTTGAAGACACAGCGTAAGTTGTCGTTTCCTATATTATTCTAGATTCCTGGGGAATATTTTGAAATTCATAGTGATGAAGGCTTAGGTAATTTCAATTACATAGGAAAATAACATCAGGATAATACCTACCTTTCCCTACACTAAGAAGTTTACCTCATTGCTCTCTACAACTACCTGAAAGGAGGTTGTGGAGAGGAGGGAGCTGGGCTCTTCTACCAAGTGACAGGGGACAGGACAAGAAGGAATGGCCTCAATCTCCACCAGGGGAGGTTCAGGCTGGACATTAGGTAAAAATTTTCACAGAAAGGGTCATTGGGCATTGGAACAGGCTGCCCAGGGTGGTAGTTGATTCACCTTCCCTGGAGTTAAGGGACATGTGGACGAGGTGCTGAGGGACATGGTTTAGTGTTTGATAGGAATGGTTGGACTCGATGATCCTGTGGGTCTCTTCCAACCTGGTTGTTCTATGATTCTATGATTCTATTGTGGAGTTCTGCATTTCCATCCCTCTGTGGATGTAGCGAGTACAAATTCCAGTCTCCATTAGAATATATGATATTACCATAATATAGTCTAATAGGGGGAGTTCTTCCCAGGAACCTGAAATATGTCTTTGTGCTGCAGGAAAAAAGGATTCTAATCACTTAAATAAAGTAAGAAAGAAAAATTTTAAGACTTATTGATACAAAATACCTTCAGGAGCTTTTCAAAGCTTGGAATGCTCATTGTTTTATACTGACAGAATGTTTCATGACTTGAATCATAGTGCAGTGTCATAGAATCACCAGGTTGGAAAAGACCTGTTGGATCATGGAGTTCAACCATTCCTATCAAACACTAAACCATGTCCCTCAACACCTTGTCCACCTGTCCCTTAAACACCTCCAGGGAAGGTGAGTCAACCTCCTCCCTGGCTAGCCTGTTCCACTGCCCAATGACCCTTTCTGTGAAAAGTTTTTTCTTGATGTCCAGCCTAAACCTCCCCTGGTGGAGTTTGAGGTCCGTATCTATCTATCTATCTATCTATCTATCTATCTATCTATCTATCTATCTATTGAGTAAGTCTTTTTGCTACATCTTTCTATCAATTAACTATTCAAGTCTTTTGTCTGAGTTGTTACATCCATGGCTATCCTGAACACATAAAGGTCATTACTGCTTTTTGAAAAGAGTTGGGTAATCAGTAAAAAGTATAACTTATTCAAAGCAGAGGTTAAATATTTGGATATTTGTGCTGTACCTGTATTTCCCTAAAAATCTCTCTTTTTAGATATTCACTGACATTGTGAGTTGTTGTTTTGATTTTAGTGATTTAATTTCAATAACTTGCTGTTATTTTTTTCAGATGCTGGGATATTAATCAAGGCTCTCCATACTGGTGGCTAATCAAAGGACCTATTATCATTTCTGTTGGGGTAGGTACTTCCAAGTTTGCCAACAATAATTAGAAAAGGCTGTTAAATTAAAATAAAATCTGGTTACTCATTGCTGGTTACTCATTACTCTCTACAACTACCTGAAAGGAGGTTGTGGAGAGGAGGGAGCTGGGCTCTTCTCCCAAGTGACAGGGGACAGGACAAGAGGGAATGGCCTCAAGCTCCACCGGGGGAGATTTAGACTGGACATCAGGAGGAAGTTTTTCATTGGGCATTGGAATAGGCTGCCCAGGGAGGTGGTTGATTGCCCTTCCCTGGAGGTGTTTAAGGGACGGATGGATGAGATCCTGAGGGACTTGGTTTAGTGTTTGATAGGAATGGTTGGACTCGATGATCCGATGGGTCTCTTCCAACCTGGTTGTTCTATGATTCTATGTCCAATGCAAACTAAAAGGAGACAAGGGAAGTGTACAAATTATGTAATAATTGAAGTAAACATACAGTTTTTAATTGTAAAATTCACATTAAAAAGTAACTTTTTTTCCCCTTTTCTTTCCCCCCTAACATTTTCAACAGGTCAATTTTGTCCTATTTATCAATATCATCAGAATTTTGCTGAAAAAACTAGACCCCAGACAAATGAACTTCAATAACTCTTCTCAGTACAGGTAAGGTATGGGCTAAGTATAAACCCATAACTATTATTTTAACTATAAAAACATATACCACCTTTTCTAAATAGAGAAGCACATGTCCAGGGTCACAGACAGGATTGGGTTGGTTGGCATTAAATTTCAGAAATGCCCGACCATGTTCCATTCCCAAGGAAACCAGTCAAAATATGACACTCCTCTCACCTAATATATGCCATTCATAGAATCGTGGAATTAACAGGTTGGAAAAGACCTACCATATCAGCTGGGGGTGTTTAGCCTGGAGAAGAGGAGGTTGAGAGGAGACCTCATTGCTCTCTATGACTACCTGAAAGGAGTTTGTAGAGAGGAGGGAGCTGGGCTCTTCTCCCAGGTGACAGGGGACAGGACAAGAGGGAATAGCCTCAAGCTCTGCCAGGGGAAGTTCAGGCTGCACATCAGGAGGAAGTTTTTCCCAGAAAGGTTCATTGGGCATTGGCAGAGGTTGTTCAGGTAGGTGGTTGATTCACCTTCCCTGGAGGTGTTTAAGGTGTGGGTGGACGAGGTGCTAAGGGACATGGTTTAGTGTTTGATAGGAATGGTTGGACTCGATGATCCAGTGGGTCTCTTCCAACCCGTTGATTCTATGATCCAGTACAACCATTCAATCACAATTCAGATCAGTTCAGATGTCTACCTTCTGATTAGATTCAGTGAGAGCACTTGGAAACCATATATTGAATCCACATTTGTTCACTGATTTAGGCAGGATAAATTGTCCTCTATAGAGGCTTTTCCTCCTTGTGGAAAAGGAGGGAGCCTGCATATTTCTTCCATTGTATTTACTTAGAAGAGAACATTGCATTTTCAATGACTTTTATGGAGCAAAATATGTTATACTCCTATGTGTTTTCCCAAACTGCAACCTCATTAAGAAAGGCAGAACACCAAATCACTGTAACGCCAAGGACATTGCATTGCCAATAAGGCAATAAACACCAGAAATCCATTTCCAGCTGGTTTCTCATTATGCTTTCTGCCCAGCACCACAGTCCAAAGAGACATAAACTTCTTGTGTAGTTATTTCCATCCCCTATTTATCTTCTGTATATGACTATTGCATATTGCATGTAGTAGTCTTTATTCAGGAAAATAATCTTATCTTACTTCTCATGTCCTAAACTAGGCGTCTCTCCAGGTCAACTCTACTTCTAATCCCATTATTTGGAACTCATTATATTGTCTTCAACTTTCTTCCGGAATATACCAGCCTAGGGATTCGGCTTTACTTAGAACTCTGCATTGGATCTTTTCAGGTAAAATGCCTGCAGAGGCTTCGGTTCCTTCCCAGAGGATTTTCTAATTTAATCTAGTGTCCGCACAACAACTATTATTGTGTAAAAAAACCACTGAATCCTAAAGACAGTCTCTTCTCATAGTGTTTGTGGTTCTCTGCTGAGTTATGATATCTGAAGGTGTGACCTAAAACTTACCTGGCTGCAGCCTGGACTATATTTGCAGATTTTGCAAATACAAGGCTAAGTCTTTCAGATACATTCATAAATTGGTTTGCAGAAATCAAGCATAGAAAACCTCCTTAGCTACCAGTGGTACCTCACAAACCTTCCTTGACTTCACGGAAAAAAGAGGAAGTTGATTTTGGCTGATGTGAAATTATCCAGGGGCAACCAAAGTTGAAAATTCAGCCACTTGCTGGTTCTTTGGCAAAGAATAGATTGATACGCAAACAGATAAATATCAAATTGTGTCCAGTGCACATACCAAGCCCATACAGACTACTGCCATGTGAAATGTGTGTTTCTCCTCCTGGGTCAACCAAATGGGGTGCTGGGGGACATGGGTTGGAGATTGGTGTGAGTGGTTGGACTCGGTGCTCCGGTGGGTCTCTTCCAACCTGGTGATTCTATAATTCTAGATGAGGGGAACCCCCAAGAATTCGAAGGCCTCGCGAAGAGTTTTTTATAAAGAGGATGTGAAATCTCTTGGCTGAAGGAGAGAAGTGTGGGTGCTCCCTCCTGCCCCCTCCTGCTCAGCTGGAACTGGGGAAAACATATCTCTTTAATTATGATTTAAGTCCCTACCAGAGCGGGGGGTGGGGAGGGAACAGAAACCACTAGATTTTGACTCAAAAATCTGGGATTTTGACTCAAAAATCTAGGATTTTGACTCAAAAATAGGAATGGTTGGACTCGATGATCCAATGGGTCTCTTCCAACCTGGTTGTTCTATCATTCTATGAAATATTTGGTGTACTTGGGATGCCCCCAACTGCTCTGAATTGCGACACTGAGCATTGACACAAGGATGAGGAGTTCCTTGTCAACTAGAACAGCTATTGTGGCTGCCCTGACGTGCCCTCCAGGTGGTTTTACTACCTTTCCTTTCCCTGTGCTGTGTCTCACAGTCCACAAGAACCGACTGTGGGAAATCCTACCAAACTTCACAAGGGAGTGTTTCTCCCTTTGAAAGGCTGCACCGCATCATTTGTCAGTAAGCGTCACCAAAAATCCAGCAGTTGTGCTGGTTTATTTCTCTTGCAGATTTAACCTCTCATGTCAATCTTGCCCAATAAATCCTTGCATATCCTGACCTGGAGCTGGCATTCACTGAGTTAATTAAGGATGTAAAGAATCACTTAACTGAATGAAAAGGTGAGATGTTTAGCTGGTATCTGATTTTCCTGGGTTTGTCTCAATTAAGCATCTTAACAGATGTGTTCAGTAAGCTACAATTTGATCTCATCTGATATAGAGTGGAAAGGCAGAGAAGCTGGTTAGAAAGCAGTAGAATCATAGAATCATAGAATCACCAGGTTGGAAAAGACCCACAGGATCATCGAGTCCAACCATTCCTATCAAAATCCCACTTTCAGGGACACATTCAGGGGTTGAAGCTCATATGAGAGCAACAGCAATGCAGAGGATGGATCTCCTCACCAAGTCTATGTTTCCTTGTTGATTTGTAAAGAATTACCTTACTTTACACTTTGTAAAGAATTAGCTCACCATGAGTTTGGTTGCAGAACTGAACACACTTTAGCAAGTACATTGTGGGAGAGCTTCAGTTGCTATGTGACTTGTTATTTTGAATAATACTGCATTACTGACTTGGGTGAAACGCCACTAACTGACTGGTTATCTCGATGAGAGGCTTTCTTGGAGATACAGAAGGAATTTTCAAGTGTATAACGATACTCCAACTTTCAATGACACTCACAACATCGTCATGAAATCATATAGGGCAAGTGGCCTTTTCAAACTGTGCTAACACTCAACCCCTTTTTTTCATTTTTTCAGGGGTTTATTGTAGCAGTTCTCTACTGTTTCCTGAACCACGAGGTAAGGAAAATATCCTCTTTCCAATACAGCTTTCACTGGCAGATATATAGAGTTAATAACTACTTTCATACAAACAGATAATAAAATCTGGTTTCTCAGGGTTGTCTGTTAACATGGGAATCAATGAAGCTGAATTTCACTTAAATTATCATTATGGGAATGAAGCCATCTAGTGGAGAAACACTCTTACTGCTTTGCTGTTCCATCAAGCATTTGTTAACCTTTCTTCTTATTTTTGTACCATAACAAAGCTTAAGAAACCTGTGCTGGGTCTAGACGTGAAAGCATAAGCTATTGTAGTGATGCAAAGAGATCTCTAGATGCCTGAAGTCTGTAGTTGAATTAGAAAGCATTTAAATTTATGCTGATTGTCCCTTATCAAAATATTTTCTAGCACTTTTAACATGTTCATGAATCCTCCCAGTATTTCTTCATGTGGATAAATCTATTTGATTATCTAAGTTTAATTTTGTGACAGCTCTGAGAGTAAACCTTGGTTGTTGGGTTCATAATCATTAAACAGGGCTGGTGAACTCACATACAGTATTTCCTTACTTAATGAAAGGAAGAATGATGTTCATTTATTCCTTTCAAAAGGAGAGGGCAGCTCTGAGGTAGCCACAGCAGATATTTCCGTCAGTGTAGAAAAATTAGCATAGTGAGATAGGCCTCTGGAGGATCTTACTTTTGTCTACTAGCTAGAAAAAGGACCTAGAGAAATTATCTTGAACTGATATGTCTAAATTTTACCCATATCTAGGCATCATTTCTGTCTTTCCCTTTTCCTATCAGTCTCCTCACCGGCAGTATTTGACCACTAATTAACATTCTCCTCTTCTTTCGAGGTCCAAACGGAAATTGGCCGGAGGTGGCACGGAAAGAGATATGGGATTATGCCAATGAGGAGGAGGATGAGATGGACTGTGCCATCTAGTTCTGGAGTAAAAATGACCACATCTGTGTGCTAACCATGGCTTCAGGATCTGGATAAATCACATCCAAGAGTCTGAATAGAAAAAAAAAAAAAGAAACAACAAACAAGCCAAAAAACCCCACCACGTATAGTGATTATAGTTTATATTGAGTAAAGGAGAGAAGGATCCACTTCTGCAACAGTTCCGCCCACCAGGCATCTTTTTGCAGGACAAATATTGGAGCAAGAGATTAAAAACACTGACTGGCTGATCAAAAAGTCCCTCTCCTTGATATACTATACATTGCCAGAGGAGATTTAGGCTGGACATTAGCAAAAAATTTTTCACAGAAAGGGTCACTGGGCACTGGAACAGGCTGCCCAGGGAGGTGGTTGATTCACCTTCTCTAGAGGTGTTTAAGTTGTGGGTGGACAAGGTGCTGAGGGACATGTCTTAGTGTTTGATAGGAATGGTTGGACTCGATGATCCGATGGGTCCCTTCCAACCTGGTTGTTCTATGATTGTATGATTCTTTATGAAAAATAGATGTGTTTGCTTCTGCATAGTGGGTCTCTTCCAACCTGGTGATTCTATGATTGAATGACTGGTGATCTCTTGAAAATGGAACACTAACAGAGAGATGAATTTGCACGTTTTTCCATGTTATATACCATTCACCTAATGTGAAAAACTGACCGAACCTGGAAGCATGAGTGGAATGAATCTTCTGTCTTAGAGACAGAAGTTTTTAAGCCTCCAAAAGATCATAGTCTCTACCAGCTGGAGCCCAGAGTAACAGTTCAATTTAGTAGTCTAAATTTTATTAATCTCTACCCACACATGCTTAGATAGAAAATTTCCAACAGCTGTTGCATTTCTGTTGTTGTATAACTGAGGAAAATAATTGGGAAGATGCAAATTCACTCTGAAGACCATCACACCCCATGACTGGAAGATAAAAGAAGAGGTACAATATCCCAAATAAAATTATTTCTTCGGCTGCACCATTGTCGGGTTCAGCTGATTTCTGAATGTGTGACAGTGTTCTCTTATCTCCATGTCTTAAGCAGGGATATAACTCGTCATATTAAGGCTCTTGTAAGTCTTGACTGAATCAATTGGATTTTCTGGCTTGTAATTAGGTCTTGCAATTCTGAAACGGTATTATCATGATGACTTTGACATTGACTGGACACATTAGTAAAAGATATGAAGGCACAGAAATATGTGAACTTCTCAGGGCTCTTGTTCTCTGCTTTTATAGGAGCCTTGGTTCCCAATACTTCTGAATCAAGAATACCAGCAGGATGTCAAAATAATTTCCAGTGGCCTCTTATCATATATAGTATACACAATTATTTGTTTCTGTGGCATCGATTTTGAAATAAATATCAAAAACTAGGTCTTTGCCCTTTCCTAGTCATCTCTGATTTTTCTAACATCAACAGTGGCAGGAATCTTCAGAGAGCGTTTAATTCCTCCTGAAATAAATAGCCACAATAGGGAGAATATTTTCCTGTGGAATAGCTGAAACTGGAAATGGAATTGGCTAAAATCAGAATAAACTAATTACAATCTTACTATTGGTTATGACCAGATATAACATAGACATTAAGGTTACATTACATTTCTCACAAATTTAATCCTGTTTATAAATAGGAAAGCAGAGCACTAAGAGTTTTTCTGTTTTTCAGGAAGGGAATCATAGAATCATAGAGTCACCAGGCTGGAAGAGACCCACTTGATCATCGAGTCCAACCATTCCTATCAAACACTAAACCATGTCCCTCAGCACCTCATCCACCTGTCCCTTAAACACCTCCAGGGAAGGTGAATCAACCACCTCCCTGGGCAGCCTATTCCAATGCCCAAGGACAATTTTCTGTGAAAAATTTTTACCTAATGTCCAGCCTAAATCTTCCCTGACGGAGCTTGAGGTCATTCCCTCTTGTCCTGTTCCCTGTCACTTGGGAAAAGAGCCCAGCTCCCTCCTCTCTACAACCTCCTTTCAGGTAGCTGTAGAGAGCAATGAGTTGCATTGAACTTAAATAGCTTAATATTAGCATAGGAACATGTGGAAACTTATTGCATAAGATTATGGTTTTGCATGTTCTTGTCTGTCACGTGAAAAGTTTGATAAAACAGGTATGAAAAGTGTGAATACCAGAAACTCCTTAACCTTTAAAGAATAAATTATGCTAAGTATGATTTACTTTCACTTGGAGAAGTGCCAGAGCAATGAAATCTGACCCGAAGGTAGAGAATAATTTACAGGGTGTGCAAATTTCTACAGGATTTATGCTGCAGTGAGTAAAGATAGAAATAAATCAGAGCTTCCAGGCGCGATGACTGAGCTGATCCTACCACAGGCTGCAGTTGAAAAAAAAAGATCCATAGTTTTAGGTGCATCTGCCAGGTTTCTGCCAGCTTAGGTGCAACTGAAGTCATTTGGAATTGGCTTTAATGTCGTATCACAACCAGCTCTATGACATTGATTAACTTATCTCCTTCTGTCCTCAAAGACAGCTGCCAGATTTGTAGAAATAAGTAATATTTTTGTCAGCACAGCATTACTAAGAACCACATCTTGCATTAATTTTTTTCTTAAAACTCAGATTTTTTTTTAATGCCACATATATGCCACATAATGCCCTAGAGAAGAGGAGGCTGAGAGGAGACCTCATTACTTTCTACAACTACCTGAAAGGAGGTTGTAGAGAGGAGGGAGCTGGGCTCTTCTCCCAAGTGACAGGGGACAGGACAAAAGGGAATGGCCTCAAGTTCCACCAGGGGAGATTTAGGCTAGAGATTAGGAGGAAGTTTTTCACAGAAAGGGTGATTGGGCATTGGAATAGGCTGCCCAGGGAGGTGGTTGATCCACCTTCCCTGGAGGTGTTTAAGGGATGGGTAGATGAGGTCCTGAGGGACATGGTTTAGTGTTTGATAGGAATGGTTGGACTTGATGATCCGGTGGTTCTCTTCCAACCTGGTTGTTCTATGATTCTATATTCAGGTACTATTTTCTGTTAGGCTTTTGTCTCTCAACTTTGTCCTACATTATTATATCTTTCCTCAGCAAGCTGATTTTTCTTCTTTTACTGTCTAGCTTAGTGCCTTACATTGCATCCCCAGACACTATAACTGTTAATAACTTCGATGGCAGTCAACAGCAGTGGTAACAACTCTCTTCCTAGCAGTATATATTTTATACTTTATATTAAAAAAATAAAAGGGTGTATCATATAATCATAGAACAACCAGGTTGGAAGAGACCCACTGGATCATCGAGTCCAACCATTCCTATCAAACACTAACCCATGTCCCTCAGCACTTCGTCTACCTGTCCCTTAAACACCTCCAGGGAAGGTGAATCAACCACCTCCCTGGGCAGCCTCTGCCAGTGCCCAATGACCCTTCCTGTGTAAAATTTTTTCCTCCTGATGTCCAACCTAAATCTCCCCTGGTGGAATTTGAGGCCATTCCCTCTTGTCCTGTCCCCTGTCACTTGAGAGATTATGGTTGCTTCAAAAACAGTCCAGGCTTTCCTTAGCTGGGAATGAAAACCTTTTTGTGTTTTTCATGGAGGTGTGAGGGAGAACACAAACTGTTACTGTTCCTTTATTCCCTATTTTCTGCAACTATAATGCAGTTCTGTCCTCTGATTCATTGGTGTCTAGATTGCTTCATTTTTATATGACTTTTCCTCAAGTGATTAGGCTATTTAACCTGCAGATTACAGTTTAGTTGCCTGTTACTCTCTTCTATTCTGTTCATGTATTTATTTTAATCTAAAATCAGCTACTCCACTAGATGGCAGTTGGGACCTTCACAGATCTCATCCTGCTGAGAAGGGATTAGACTTTTGACCGATTCCCCTGGCATTTACAATTAAGATGTTCAGCTCAGTGGATGAATTATTCTACTTTCTTTCTAGTGAGACTCTCAGCATTCAGTACAGCACCAGTAGACTCCATTATCCATCCTAAAACCAAGATGTGGCATCTTCCTTTCCTTCTCTGCTTGTCTGGGATTGCTGAAATGATCAGAAAGGTATCCAGAGGCTACTCTGCAGGGCAGTCTCATGTGTTTAAACTGGATAAACCTTGTTAGAGCAAACCCTTGACACCCCTGAGGCCAGCCTGTCAGGCTGTATAGGCTGTGAGACCACAAGTGTGGATTCAAGGATGGATGAAGCTCATCCTGACATTTAGCCAGTTGAACCTACCTGACATGATCTTGTACATAGAAACAACTAGCGGAGAGTTGTGAGCATTCTCTACCCTCCCTCTACTGACACTGTGGAAAATTACAGAGTTTCAAGATTACCTTAGGCTCCTCAAAGACAATTCTCACCAGGTATAAACAGTTTTACTATTGTCTTACCAGTCAGCTATTTTGTTTGGTGCCCTCAAGGTTCCAAACCTCATGAGTTCACAAGCATATTTGCCCTCAGACATTTAGGATGTGTCAGCACCTTGCAAGATGTGTCAGGGCTCACATCCAGGAGACTCTCTGACATCTGCACAGATGTGCAGATCCATAGGCACGTGACAATTTGTGTGTCTTGGTGCATTTGCCCTGGTATGTCCAGAAGATATGTCTGTGTGTGCTGGATCCACTGCTGATCAGGAATCATTGCTTGTGGCAGCCAATATAATAATGGATTAGCAAAGTAATACTCCATCTCTCTCTGTAGTCTGATCATTACAGAAGGATTCCTGGACATATTAAAAAATGAAATTACAACCCAGCCCTTGCTCCTAAGTGCAAGTGTTAGCTTAGTTACAGGATGAATTCACCCTGTGCCTTTTCACATGTGTATTTCTCTAAACAAACTACTCAGAGAATCCCAAAGACTTTTCAATTATTTGCATTAAGCAGGTGCTCACCTGTGTTGGGTCTCTTCCAACCTGGTGATTCTATGACTCTATGATTCTATCCGTTATCTTTTAATGCATCTCTTTTCCTGAATGCCCTTTCAGAAACTCAGTAATAAATGGAAAGTAACTTTTAAATACTGGTTGGGTTTTGATCTTGGTCTCCGTCAGCTTTAAAAGCTTTGAAAAAAAAACTAGAATAGCTTTTAATAAAGTAGCAACTATTGGAGCACCAGTAATTTTGTTTCCTCCTGGAGACACCATGGATAGTATAATATAATTTAATTTGATTATTTCACAGCTCACATTTAAAATGCTGGATGCTTTTTCTTTTTCTCTCTACCTTTTTTTTTTTTCCTTTTTCTTTCCTCTTACTTTCCTTTTGGCACTTGCATTTGTCAGATTTTGAAAACCATTCAGATGCTTTTAGCAGGAAGTTGTTACCTCCGTTCCCAGCCAGAACAACTGCCAGAACATTGGTACCTCGACTTCTGACATGTGATGGAAGGGAACATTTGGTGAGTCATATAATGACACACTGAGACAAAAGGGAAGCTAAATTCTTCTCATTTTTCTGTTCTTTTCCTTCATAGCTGATTGCTTAGGATCTGGTCATGAACATTTCTGTTTGTACTGCACTTGTCTGTCTTTATAGTCACACATTTGAATGATGAAATATTTAAATTACATAAAGGAAAACAATGAATGCTTCCATTAGAAGTGGCTGGTACATTCTTTTAATGATTTCTTGGTTGGCTTTGGAGGCCAGAATGTGTGTCAAAAATTGTTCCTCAATGAAAACAAGATGTTTTGCATCGGTTATTGATTTTGAAGAAGGGCGATCATTTTTGTCCTGGAATGTTTGATCTATCTGAAATATATCACACCTGATGATCACAATACAGATTAACTGCATGAAATAGTTTGAAATGCTTTACTTTTGTGTCTTCTTTAGGGTTCCATGGACTTTTTGAATGGGCATTAGCTTAATACTACTTTTGCTTATGACATAACAGATAGAATTTTTTCCCTGTGAGGGTGGTGAGGCCCTGGTTGCCCAAAGGAGTTGAGGATGTCCCATCCCTGGAGGTGTTCAAGGCCAGGCTGGATGAGGCCTTGAGAAACCTGATTCAGAGGGAGGTATCCCTGCCTAAGGCATGGGGCTTGGAATTGGATTATCTTTAAGGTCTTTTCCAACTCAAACCAATGATTATGATTCCATGATAACAGCAATTCACAAAGACAGGTTATTCTTAATTCATAGAATCATAGAATCATAAAATCACTAGGTTGGAAAGGACCCACTGGACCATCTAGTCCAACCATTCCTATCAAACACTAACCCATGTCCCTCAGCACCTCGTCTACTCGTCCCTTAAACACCTCCAGGGAAGGTGAATCAACCACCTTCCTGGGCAGCCTGTTCCAATGACCAATGACCCTTTCTGTGAAAAACTTCCTCCTGATGTCCAGGCTGAACCTCCCCTGGCAGAGCTTGAGGCCATTCCTTCTTGTCCTGTCCCCTGTCACTTGGGAGAAGAGCCCAGCTCCCTCCTCTCTACAAATTCCCCTCAGGTAGTTGTAGAGAGTAATGAGGTCTCCTCTCAGCCTCCTCTTCTCCAGGCTAAACACCCCCAGCTCTCTCAGCCATTCCTCATAAGGCCTGTTCTCTAGCCCCTTCACTAGCTTCACTGCTCTTCTCTGGACTTTCTCCAGAGCCTCAACATCCTTCTTGTGCTGAGGGGCCCAGAACTGAACACAGGATTCAAGGAGCGGTCTCACCAGTGCTGAGTACAGAGGGAGAGATGATCATCCTCATTGATCTGCAGCTTAATTTCAAGGAGGAGATTTTTATGAGAAATGATAAATTCTTCATTCCCTTTTCCTCAATGGAAAAGTATAGGAGGTATATATATGTATATTTTGTTTTTCAGTATGTAAAAATGATCCAGGACACACAAACACACATGCACACACACAGGAAAGCACACAGGCACACACACTTGCGTAGTGGCTCAGTACCTATGTTACAGTTTCACCTTTTCCAAGTTATTCATAGAATCATAGAATCACCAGGTTGGAAGAGACCCACCAGATCATCAAGTCCAACCATTCCTATCAAACACTAAACCATGTCCCTCAGCACCTTGTCCACCCATCCCTTAAACACCTCCAGGGAATGTCAATCAACCACCTCCCTGATTAGCCTGTTCCAATGCCCAATGACCCTTTCTGAGAAAAACTTCCTCCTAATGTCCAACCTAAATCTCCCCTGGAGGAGCTTGAGGCCATTCCCTCTTGTCCTGTCCCCTGTCACTTGGGAGAAGAGCCCAGCTCGTTTACATGTCTGTTTACCTGTACACTCATAAAACAGCTCAAGGAAGTGGAACCACTAGAAATATCTCCATAAAGAGATTGTAACCAAAGCCTGTGCCAGTGTGTGGTATCAGCAAGAGGGGATTCAGGCAACACTGGAATATAGTCTGATAAAGGTTCTAATAAAAACCATATCCCCTCTAACAGGCTGTTTGGATTTGGAATGATGAAAATCTGGGGTTTTTTTTTGATGAGAAAAACAGGGCTTTCATCAGCAAAATTGGACAAACATCAAGTAGCTGATTTCATATTGGGTAAATATGTGCAGAGGCAGAGGCAGCAGGGAAGCACACAGCCTCTGCGGTTGGTCTGTGTTTACCCTGCAAGTGAAAGACTTGAAAGGATTGACATGTGCCAAGTGGAAAAAAAAATGCCAGAGCCTATTGCTAAGGGGGTGAGCAATAGGAAAGCCCAAATAACCAAACGTGGTGAGTAGTCACAAACTGCTTTGTTGCAGATGCTCGGCAGGAAAGCAGGTATTGGGTTCCTGTAGCTGTGGAGAAATAAGGATTTTTTAGGAAGGGAGGCATGTGGGCTATGCTCAATCAAACGGAAAAGGTGAGTGCTGCTGAGGAGTTCTCCGCAGTAAGGGGCTCTTACATCAAGTTCAGTTCTGCCTGTGATATATGTTACCAAATTCTCTGAGAAAAAAAGTATCCAAGTCTGAAGAAAACTGCCTTCACACTTTCAGTAGCGATGTCTAAGGAATCACATGACTTAAGCTCTAATGTTCAAGCTTGAGCTTTGAATCAATGTATGAAATGTAAATGAGATCAAACCAAAAAAGAACAGGCCCTATGAGGAGTGACTGAGAGAGCTTGGGGTGTTTATCCTGGAGAAGAGGAGGCTGAGAGGAGACCTCATTACTCTCTACAACTACCTGAGAGGAGGTTGTGGAGAGGAGGGAACTGGGCTCTTCTCCCAAGTGACAGGGGACAGGACAAGAGGGAATGGCCTCAAGGTCCACCAGGGGACATTTAGGCTGGAGATTAGGAGGAAGTTTTTCACACAGAGGGTCATTGGGCATTGGAACAGGCTGCCCAGGGAGGTGGTTGATTCCCCTTCCCTGGAGGTGTTTAAGGGACGGGTGGATGAGGTCTTGAGGGACTTGGTTTAGTGTTTGATAGGAATGGTTGGACTAGATGATCCAATGGGTCCCTTCCAACCTGGTTGTTCTATGATTCTATGATTCTAATCAGAGTGCAACTTTGCTTCTTCCTGCCGAAAGTCACTCTGATACTGTAAATTAAAGATGCATGTTACTCTCCCTTTTGTAGGAGTGTAAAGTTCACAGGTTTATAAGAGCACAATCACTTCCCTGCTCCTGCTGGTCATATTGTTTTTAATAGAAGCCAGGACATTATTCATCTTCTTGGTCCCCTAAGCACACTGCTGGCTCATGCTCAGTCATCTATTCACCAGCACCCACAGGTCCTTTCCCACGGAATAGCTTTCCAGTGGCACTCCACCAAGGACGGAGGATACCAAGAATGAGAAGGAAAGTTGAAGAAGAAACAGAATGAATAGCAAAGGTGCTGCATGACACACTGCAGATACAGAATCATAGAAGAGAATCATAGAATCACCAGGTGGGAAGAGACCCACCGGATCATCGAGTCCAACCATTCCTATCAAACACTAAATCATGTCCCTCAGCATCTCATCTACCTGTGTCTTAAGCCCCTCCAGGGAAGTTGAATCAACCACCTCCCTGGGCAGCCTGGTCCAGTGCCCAATGAGCCTTTCCCTGAAATTTTTTTTCCTAATGTCCAGCCTAAATCTCCCCTGGTGGAGCTTGAGGCCATTCCTTTTTGTCCTGTCCCGTATCCCTTGGGAGAAGAAGGTGAACCAAACACTGAAAAGACTGTAAGTGGAGCTCCCCATGAAAGAAATCCATAAGAGGCAGATCCTACATTTTAGACAGAACTCCAGGACACTTGCTCTGCAGAGGGTGGTCTTACTGAGAGCTGTCAAAGCCTGTTCAATTGTTCCTCTTGTTTACTCTGCTGCTTACTTCACAGTCCTCTGCAGGAGACTCAAGAGACACATTTGGACACTTGCAAAAGGTAAAATGTTTGATTTATTCTCCTCTTTTCTCAGATGTCAGGGCTTTGAAGAGGAGAACCCTACTGCTCCGTGTTCTGATTTTTTTCCAGAAAGCAAATTAAAAATGTCAAATAGATCTGGAACATGGTCCTTAAAGCTGTTATTTTCTATTTGTTTTTCTGTACAACTCTGCTTGATCAGTGGTCATGAAATGATGTTTTACATAAACAAACATACAAACAAACAAAGTCTTATATTTTTTTTTTATTATTTCTTCAGGAGCCCACTTTCAAAATAAGACATGAAAAAGTGTCACATTTGCAATTCTATGTTTTCTATTATGCTTTGCAGTGAACTTGACTTAGGGCAAACTGCTTTCATACGAGCTTTCCTGTGTGTTTAAAATTCAAAATGTATCGACCCATAGCCTGGAGAAGAGTTGTTGAGAAGAGGAGGCTGAGGGGAGACCTCATTGCTCTCTACAACTACCTGAGGGGAGGTTATATTGAGGAGAGAGCTGGGCTCTTCTCCCAAGTGACAGGGGACAGGACGAGAGGGAATGGTCTCAAAATCCACCAGGAAAAAAGTTTTTATAGAAAGGGTCATTGGGCATTGGAACAGGATGCCCAGAGAGGTGGTTGTTTCACCTTCCCTGGAGGTGTTTAAGGGACGGGTTGATGAGGTGTTGAGGGACATGGTTTAGTGTTTGATAGGAATGGTTGAACTCGATGATCCAGTGGGTCCTTTCCAACCTAGTGATTCTATGACTTTTTTTTTCTATGATAGTCAAGTAATTTCCTTATGCAATTCTAATACTTTGTGTAGGAATTAGTTAGTTCAGCCCAAGAGTTCTAAATTTTCACTGGTCAAACAAGGCTCCTTGAGTCTGAGAGGGAGAGAAATGTACATCTTTCAGAGAGCAGTTGCTTGTGATCTTAGGTGCAACATCCTGAAATGAAATAAATTGTCTGGTGATGACTTTCATAGAATCATAGAACAACCAGGTTGGAAGAGACCCATCGGATCATCGAGTCCAACCATTCCTATCCTTTGTCTCTCTAAATCCATGAAGGCAGCCTAAAGGTCACATATGTCACACTGAGACAGCAGAAGTTAGCTTTCAATGAGCTTTCAACATTATATTAAAGGAGACAATTTCTTTCCTGCATTCTAGAGCTGCAGAGAATGTTCTTCTTACTAATTAATTAATATGTTTTTATTAGCACTGATATCTAGCTTCACGAAAGAGAGTAGGTGTTAGATATTATCGAGATACTGATTTCAGCTGAATCTAACGTTGTAAAAATCGTGTGTAAACAGCTAGATTGAATTGTTCGCAAAGACCTATGGCTGTTTGAGATGTTCTAATATATCTTCTACACCTACATGAGAATGATAAATATGATGAATATAAGGTAAAACTGCACAAAACCTATGGTCTTCTGGCAAGAAGGGTAAGTGGAGGTTTATTTCAGAGTGGGAGCTATCTAGGTAGTGTCTTTAGAATCACAGAATCATAGAATCACCACCAGGTTGGAAGAGACCCATCGGATCGAGTCCAACCATTCCTATCAAACACTAAACCATGTCCCTTAAACACCTCCAGGGAAGGAGACTCAACCACAAAATTTAGACATTATTGAGTTCCCCAATCACGGTTACTTATTACAATGAACACTGTACGAGATGCTCGTCGTATGAGTAATTAAGGTCTCCAGGACATTGTATGGGGCTGACAGGTGGGATCCAGTTCAGGCAACTGATATTTTAAACGTCTAGAAAATTGTTCACTTATACAGGCAGCTAACTCAGACATTACAACCAATATGTAACAAGGACACTTATTTTCAAGTGCCTAGAGTTAAAGCTAAATCCCATCAACAGAAAAGAGATTATTAACAACAAATAGAGGAGGGAGCTGGCCTCTTCTCCCAAGTGACAGGGGACAGGACAAGAGGGAATGGCCTCAAGCTCCACCAGGGGAGATTTAGGCTAGAGATTAGGAGGAAGTTTTTCACAGAAAGGGTCATTGGAACAGGCTGCCCAGGGAGGTGGTTGATTCACCTTCTCTGGAAGTGTTTAAGGGACGGGTAGCCAAGGTGCTGAGGGACATGGTTTAGTGTTTGATAGGAATGGTTGGACTCGATGATCCAATGGGTCTCTTCCAACCTGGTATTTCTATGATTCTAAAGACTCGATTCAGTTGTCCATCCACAGGACTCTTAAGTTGTTTCAGATGCCTCGGATTGTTTAAGGTGGCAGATCTGATTGAGATCATACAGACGACTTGTGTCCTTCTGAACCATCGACTAAAAGCCTAGTGGAGTAAAATTTTGATAAAGATTGAAAGTCCAACACACAAGATTCTTGAACTGCCCAGCTGTGTGATAACTTATTCCACTGATCATATTGACTTCAGCTTGAAGTTTACGTATAGTTATCATAATTGTTCACTAATTTAGACATTCAGTTTTATTTGGTGTCCTGGTTGTTTTTGAACACATTACCCTAAGAGAGACTGAGATTACTGATTATTTACAGGGACTACTGACCCCCGAGGGATGACAAAATACATGTTTTTTATTCTCTAACCATGCTAAATGATAAGACTGAGCTCTCCCAAGCAAACTGAATGAGATCCGCAAAGACTGATCATAGCATTTACCCAGCGATGTTATAGTTACCATAGTAACATGTTTTTTGTTGTTGCAGTTGAGAAGGAAATGGTTTTATTTTTAATGTCTGTCTGAAGTTTAGAAGCCAAAGGCAAGACTTCATTCTACTCTCTGACTGTAGTGTCTTCTCAAGAGAATGGAAGTTTAAGTGTGAAGACTTCAAGCATTCCAGAGTCTCAGGAAAAACACAGACTGAAAGAATGAAAATTGAAGAAGTTGAAGTAGCAAGATCTTCTTTTATGGAGTATTCCTTCTAAAATTTATGCAGGGAATATGCAGCTTTGTAAAAGGAACAGAGCATAACCCCAAACACTTATGGCAGTGCTCAGACAGCGAAGACGAATCTTTTAATTACACATGCAAATCACTGAATAATGAATCAAAATTTATGACCCCATAGATTGCTACTACAGTCTTCAGCCTTTGTAAGCAGTAGAAGTTCTGAACACAGAACTTAACTTTGTATATATTACTACATGGGTGGAGGGAGAGGTATTTCAAAGGTGCATAATAGATATTGATGCAGAAATCTGACTACATGGCAATTAAACCTACATGGCTAATTGCTGTGAGCAAGCTTAAAATATTTTAATTTATATTGCATTGTAACATTTAGACGTTGCCTCAGAGAAGGCTGTGGGAAACGAAGACAGGAGGTGTATTTAGAGGAAGATTTAATTGAGATGTAAGAGGACTTAGTGAGCGATGAGAATAGGTTAGTCCCAACAAAACAAGGGATCAGGTGAAGTTCTATCTTCTATTAACTATCTGGAAGTTATAAATTGAATCTAAGCCAGTCATGTAGACTAAGTAAATAGTCAGTAAATGCAATTTCCCACCTCTATTTCACATAAGCTTTGTTAGTCACAACTTAAGGCAGATTGAAATGACGGTTTGGAGTGTCTGTCTGTCTCCGTTAACCACTCACAAATTTAATTTGAAAAATAGACTACAGTAAATAGAATAGAATATTTTCAGTTGTAAGGACCTACAATGATCATCTCTCCCTCTGTACTCAGCACTGGTGAGACTTCTTGAATCCTGTGTTCAGTTGTGGGCCCCTCAGCACAAGAAGGATGTTGAGGCTCTGGAGTGAGTCCAGAGAAGAGCCACGAAGCTGGTGAAGGGTCTGGAGAACAGGTCTTATGAGGAGCGTCTGAGAGAGCTGGAGGTGCTTATCCTGGAGAAGAGGAGGCTGAGGGGAGACCTCATTGCTCTCTACAACTCCCTGAAAGGAGGTTGTGGAGAGGAGGGAGCTGGGCTCTTCTCCCAAGGGACAGGGGACAGGACAAGAGGGAATGGCCTCAAGGTCCACCAGGGGAGATTTAGGCTGGACATTAGGAAGAAATTTTTCACAGAAAGGGTCATTGGGCATTGGAACAGGCTGCCCAGGGAGGTGGTTGACTCGCATTCCCTGCAGGTGTTTAAGGGACGGATGGACGAGGTGCTGAGGGACATGGTTTAGTGATTGATAGGAATGGTTGGACTTGATGATCCAGTGGGTCTGTTCCAACCTGGTTATTCTATGATTCTATGATTCTATGTACTGCCTGACTACTTCAAGACAAAATACACTTCACTTTTAGAGACAAATCCAGCTTTATCTGTCTGCCCAAGATAAGAAGATGGTTGTTCCAAAGATTATTGTTTATGCATATAAACATATGCCTAAACCAGGGTGGGTCCCTTTCAACCTGGTTGTTCTATGATTCTATATGTTTGTAGTTTATGAGAGCAGAACACACATAGAGAACATGGTCTGTAGGTACTAGAGAGTATGAAAGCAGAGATGAAAGATGACTTCAAGGCTGCAAATTGCTTTCCCCTTTGGTTGATTGACATTTTATTTCTGAGCTTTCACAGACCTTAAATGTCTATTTCCCTCAGTATAGAAACCCTTACCCTGCATCTAGACTGCGAGTGCTTTAGAAGCTGGGAAATTCTGCCTGCAGAGGACATCCAAAGGAAGACCTATACATAATTTATTTTCCCTTGGGTAAAAGTATGAACCAGATTAATTACTTCTCATGAACAACTGCTGGCAGATTGACCCCAGCTATTATTATAACCATTAAGTATGTGGGAAGAAGGCAATCAATCAGGCTGTTAGACTTGTCATCTTGGCATCTGGAACAATCAAGAAGCAGCAGAACTATTCAGCTGCCTAACTCTATTTTTCTATCTATGCTAGACAGCAATATCTATCTGTCTGTCTGTCTGTCTGTCTGTCTATCTATCTATCTATCTATCAATCTATCTATCTATCTATCTATCTATCTATCTATCTATCTATCTATCTATCTATCTATCTACCTTCCTATCTATCTATCTATCTATCTATCTACCTTCCTATCTATCTACCTTCCTATCTATCTATCTACCTTCCTACCTTCCTACCTTCCTACCTTCCTACCTACCAACCCTCCTACCTACCTACCTGTCTATCTATCATCTAATAGTGACTAAGTTGTTAGACACATTGTCAGCTGGTAGATACGTAGGACTGTTCTAACCTGTTGAGTAACAGCGTTTTCCTTTCCCTAACGGGTCATCCCAGTATTATTTCCTCTTTGAAGAGTGAAAAGTAGAAGAAATTGAAAGCGATTAGCATTCGGATAAGCTGAATCAGGGATAGCTGAATTGAGGAAAAAAAAAAAAAGAGAAACCCAGCATAGGAAAGGTAATCTTTTTGTCTCTCTATCTCCCGAAGACTTTAAGGATTAAAGATTAGCACTTTATTTTTATTTATTTTGGTAGGAATGGTTGGATTCGATGATCCGATGGGTCTCTTCCAACCTGGTTGTTCTATGATTCTATGAATTTTACAATCTGATCAGGACTTAATTATAGACTCAGTCTCTTGTAAATACCATTGTCAACAGCTGTTTCTGTTAATATATTGCATAAATCATCTCTCTACTAATTAATCAATTGGATGGTGTTCTTCTCAGAAGGAACCCTTTCTACCGTCTTTCTTCTTCCACTCATTTTAGATCCAACTTCAAGAATCTTTTGTGGAATGAGATAGTCTTCAGTTTCAGGGTAGCCAAAAAGGGGAGAGAAAAACTTAATGATTGTTCATGTTCTGGAAGATCAGCAAAGCTTTTCCCTGTGCTACTAATTCAAGGGGGAATTTGCATGAAAGTTTATCTATAGCACATATTGCTCCTATAAACAATGCATTTTTCTGTCAAGCACTTCCAAGTAGTTTAAAAAGAACCAATTTATTTGTTCTGTGCTGTTCAGTAATTGAAGAGACTGATGGAGTACTAATAATAGCAAGAGTTTGGTGACTCATGTAAACACAGTTTCAAGCAATAATGACCCTCCAAACTTATTATTTTGCATTTAGAGTCATGTATCAATAACAAGTAATACAGCTCTCTCTGTTCTGAATCTTTCTGTGCAGCCTGTGTCCTGATTTTCTTCAATTTTCCCTCAATGAAATCCATGTCCTGGTAGACATGCTCTCTGGTTTTTCAATGCAGCTAAGCACAGACCCAAAAGATCATTGAAATTACAGCTGGAAAGATCTGTGGAGGTTACCTAACCCCATATTCTTTCTCCAAGGGAGGCTTCTTTTAATTTAGATATTGATACGATCTTTCTCCAGTAAAATCCAGAAATGAAAATATTTCAACCCGAGGGACATAGTTTAGTGTTTGATAGAAATGGTTGGACTCGTTGATCCAGTGGGTCTCTTCCAACCTGGTGATTCTATGATTCTAAACATCTTATTTATCTCAAAGATTTTTTTTCTTTCGTTACTTTGTCTTCATTCTTTCACTGCTCATCTCACAGCCCTCACTCTAATAGATTCTCAGGATAATGTGCCATCTGAAAGTCACCGTCTGGAATACACAAAGCAAGACCTTCAGTGTTCACATCATATCCCTCTTGTAGATAACAGCAGCCATTATCTCAAAATCAGATTGACCTTTTCTGTGAGCTCTGTTTGAGAAGGAAATTGTTCATTTCAATTCCTAAGTGGTTAATGGTCTGCAAATATTTTCCCAGCTGAAAGCAGACTGACTGTATTTCTGTGCTCTCTCTAGATAAAGAGCATTTTATCTGCATGTGGAGGCCATGTCCAGGCCCCCATTGCTGTCAGTGGAAAGCTTGATTCATAGAATCATAGAATCATAGACCAACCAGGTTGAAAGAGACGCACTGGATCATCGAGCATATGTAGATTTTACTTCTCAAAATTTCTTTCCTGCTCCTTCTGATAATGAATCTATTTCCTTTCTGTATCTAAGCAAGCTCAAGAAGATCTAATCTTTTCCTCTACAAAAAGAACAGAGGTATCTCTTCAAATTATTCAGAGATATAATCTTGGGGATAGAGAAAACTCTGGCAAGTTTCCTCTCCGTAGTTAAGGATTCTTTGAGAGCTGGAGTTCTAAAGATAAAGATACTTAACTACAAGTAACTTAGATTTCCATCAGAGTCAGCTTTTACTTTAAATTAGTCAAGGCACACTCTAATTTCAATTAGCACTTTTGAATTTCTGCATACACGCTAAATCCTGGGAAATAGGATCAGGAAGCTAATTAAAGTGATTCAGTGATGATATCACTCATTGTACCATTTAATGTATGTGTTGATGAATGGTGTCCACATGCATAAAACAGAAATCTCAAAGAGAGTGTCGGATTTGTGACTGTCATGCTCACAGCTCCAAGAAGAGAAAAGGACTCTGATAAGTGGGATGGCTTGTTGGAACATAGAATCATAGAATCACCAGGTTGGAAGAGACCCACCGGATCATCGAGTCCAACCATTCCTATCAAACACTAAACCATGACCCTCAGGACCTTGTCCACCCATCACTTAAACACCTCCAGGGAAGGTGAATCAACCTTGTATTTCTGTATTTCAACATGTATTTCTGCCTTATCAGACACTAAAAAGTTGACTTTTCTTCTTTTTTCTTTTTTATTATACTCTCATTGGCAAATTTCTTCCTGCCTCTCTACAGGTAAAGTCATATAGACTATAATTATTTGTATTGTGAGGACTGCATAAAAGGAACCGAGAACCTGCCTGCTGTTTTTCTTAAAACAGATCCCAAGTCACCATCATTGTCATCGCTTAAGATCGTGGAGCAGCTGCAGATCTGTACTGTTCTCTTCACGTTGGCAGCTCTTGAGCAGTACATGAGATCGAGATCCCAGCTTACACAGAGTGTGGCATAATGTCATCTGCTGCCAATCTGCTAGATCAAGGGGCAATAAAGGAGATGAAGGATTAGCTTGCTCTAGGAACAGCAAAGGCTCATTTCATTTTCTGAAGAATTAGGGCACATTTTTTTTTTTGCATATTGAGTAAGGAGTATAGTGTTCAATTAAACAAGTCCCTCAAATTTATCCCCAAGCTGTTTTTTCTATTCTAAAATAATTGTTCATCCTTGTTGAACATCTTCTCTGTTAAACAGAAATACAATAGATTATGTGTCCTTGAGAAACACCACCTCTTCCCCTGCCTTTAATTTAGATTATTGGCACCTTAAGGTGACAAGCTATATAATTCAGTTAGAATGACTAGATCCATGCAGGTCTAGTTGGTTTGTCCAGAAATATATAATATTAATCCTATTATTTTATTAATTGTAGAGGGTCCCTGAATTTTGAGGGCTAAACTCACTCACACATAATAAAACACAAAATGCAAATGAGCACCTTTTTTTTCAGACATTCCAAATGCTTCTGCTCAGTTACTTTTATTTCCATTGAGAGTCAATACTACTCTTCAAATTTACTGTCTCTCAAGCCTTGCAGGAGGTGCTGCTCTTATCTTTTAAGCCTCAGCAACCAGAATGATACTTCCCTTGCATGTTAAGTATAAAAAACAAGACAAACAAGGGGTAAAAAAAAAGGAGAACAATACTTCAATTTTATTGCATATGAAAAATGTTTTAGAAAAAAATAGTAATCTTTTGAAGTCAAAATAGGAAATAAACCATCACTATGTCAAACCGCAGAGTTAATTTACAGTCCAAATTGCAACCTGCCTACCCACGAGCTGTAGAATGAAAAATAATTCTCTCTGATACCACAAATCAGAATATGACCTGGGCAATATGCGCATGAGTGAATCCTGACACATTAAAATATAATTGAGCATCCGGTTGTCGAGATATTCAGAAATTAAACCTTCAGGGAAACAATAAACCAGTAGATAAGATGTTACTTTAAGATTCAGGTCACAAGTTCAACTCTGCTGCCCACTGCACACTTCTTGTGTGAGACTTAATAAATCACTTTGGGTCAGATCTGTGAAGGTGAATAATGTGTCACAGTCCTGCTCGTTCAGTGCCTTCAGGTGCCAAGCTGCTGAGCACAATTCACAGGCTTCCCTGGGCAGCCTGTTCCAGTGCCTAATGACACTTTCTGTGAAGAATTTTTTCCTATTGTCCAGCCTGAACCTCCCTGGCTGAGCTTGAGGCCATTCCCTCTCGTCCTGTCCCCTGTCACTTGGGAGAAGAGCCCAGCTCCCTCCTCTCTACAACCTCCCTTCAGGTAGTTATAGACAGCGATAAGATCTCCCCTCAGCCTCCTCTTGCAGAAGGATGAGAACTGAAACAAACAGTTCTCTCTGTAGGGAATTGTGCAGACTGGGCAATAAGTAATGGAAAAGAGGGTGTCGTGTCTTGAATTTTGGCACTTTAGGATATTTCAATATCTGTGAAGAATTGCCTTTTCTTCATAGGGAATTCACAGCTTTATGCACTCTCCTATAATTAAAAACTTAGTCTTTTGGTTACATCTTTTCAGTGTTACATTTTTTAGTGTTTGATAGGAATGGTTGGACTCGATGATCCGATGGGTCTCTTCCAACCTGATGATTCCATGATTCTATGATTTGAAAACAAAACACACAACAAAACTGACAAAATACAGAGGAACCTTTTCTTCCAGCAAAGAAATTTTGATAGGAATGGTTGGACTCGATGATCCGGTGGGTCTCTTCCAACCTGGTGATTCTATGAATCTATGATTCATGTCACCACCCTTTTCCTAGGAGACTGCTCAGCAGAATGTCCCCTGTGGTGGTGAGAGATCTTGATTACTTCCAGACATTAAAACTAACCATGCACTAAGTGTATTGCAGCCAAAATGCTATCAGCTGCCACTGACTTGCCTCGTGTAGGGGAAGCAGAAGTTTTCAGTGTCTCCTCAAGCTACTCCACTTTGCATGAAATAATTTAATATGAATTGGACCACTGAGAGAGCGAGAGATTGGTAAATGCAATCATGAACCCCAGAGACTAGTCATGAAGGGAAGAGAGTTAAACTGCGGGTCCCACTTCCAATTAATAGATGTGATGTATGCATTCGTCAGAGCACAGTGAAAATGCAATTCTTTTTCTCCTGGGCGCATCAGCTAACCACAAATCCTATTCCTTTCTTTAGCTCAGGTAACTGATAATTACCACGAAAAAATTTTCAGGAACCCGACCACAGCGCAGCATAATATTTAGGACAGGATAATGTTGGTTCAGCTCTCTTGGGTTAAAAGAAACTTAAAATATCCGACCGTGAGTTACTGGATAAAAAGTGAAAACCAAAATGTTTCAATTTGCTGAGCTGCAAATGATGCAAAAGCTTTCTGCACGTTTCTTAACTGGATTTGGAGAAATGATCGTTTTTTAAATCCTGACAGCACATAAATACAAATTACATGCTTAGCTACTCGATTCCATCAAAATGTACATGGTTGTGAGCAATTCCTGAAGGGAATATTTGTCTGCTTGTGGAAACTGACTGGTGGAATTGCAATCACTTAAGGAACCCTTTCTGTTAACGTCAGTGCTGCTGTTATCTCTGCTTGCTGTTTTCTTCCTGCTGTAAAGTCTGGTGGTTTCTGAACCAGAAGACTCACTGAATTTCATAGAATCATAGAATCATAGAACAACCAGGTTGGAAGAGACCCACCGGATCATCGAGTCCAACCGTTCCTATCAAACACTAAAACATATCCCTCAACACCTTGTCCACCCGTCCCTTAAACCCCTCCAGGGAAGGGGAATCAACCACCTCCCTGGGCAGCCTGTTCCAATGCCCAATGACACTTTCTGGGAAAAATTTATTCCTGATGTCCATCCTAAATCTCCCCTGGCGGAGCTTGAGGCCATTCTCTCTTGTCCTGTCCCCTGTCACCTTGGAGAAGAGCTCAGCTCCCTCCTCTCCACAACATCCTCTCAGGTAGTTGGAGAGAGCAATGAGATCTCCTCTCAGCCTCCTCCTCTCCAGGCTAAACACCCCCAACTCTCTCAGCCTTTCCTCATAAGGCCTGTTCTCCAGTCCCTTCACTAGCTTCCTTGCTTTTCTCTGTACTCGCTCCAGAGCCTAAGCATCCTTCCTCTGGTGAGGGGCTCAGAACTGAAAATTACCTGAATCAGTAGGTGGATGCTGCTAACAAGTTCAGATCATAGAATCATAGAATCATAGAACAACCAGGTTGGAAGAGACCCACCCGATCATCGAGTCCAACCATTCCTAACAAACACTAAACCATGTCCTTCAGGACCTCATCTACCTGTGCCTTAAACACCTCCAGGGAAGGTGAATCAACCACCTCCCTGGGCAGCCTGTTCCAATGCCCAATGACCCTCTGTGTGAAAAATTTCCTCCTAAGGTATCTTCACGAAGATATCGTGAAGAGTTACCACTGATTGGTAGGAAGCTGCTGCTTCTCCAGGGAAAACTGCAAGGCTCACTGAAACTTTATTAAGGAATCTTTTTCACTTTGCACCACAACTGATAAGCAGCTTTGGTGCGATCAACCACCACTTCTTGGCTAAAGGGCAGTATCATAAATTTACTCATCTTCATGTTGTAGTCAGTTTAAAAAAGCTTCAGAAAAGATCAGGGGAGCAGAATTCAGACTTCTGTCCTAGAAATTAGTACATTATTATGGCTAAGTCTGTTTCTTCTTTATTAGACAGCCCTGTAGCATATGAAAGGTGATTCAGAAGACGGCCTAATGAATAATTAGTCATCATGTGGTGGTTCAGCACTTTTAGGTGCCAGGAAAATTAATATGGCCTTGTGGTTACTGTCAGACAGCTCTATAAAACAGCCCAGCTACTTCTGCCAAAGATCTATTACATGTTATTCATTTTAAGAGTGATGGAGCTCAATTAAAGGCCTTGATATATTCCTACTCCTTTTCACACAGTCTGTCACCAGCACGTTCCTCCACATCCATTTGCCTATTCTTTTTTTTAAAAAAGAGAGACCCTTCATGATTCTGAGTGAATATTAAAATTTTCTGCTGTCTGGTTTCAAGAAGTCTTCCTGGACAGAACTGTAGCAGAAAATGTTGTCTGGCCGAGAAAGACACAGCATTTTATTAAAGGAGCACAATACGCAGTGTAGTAAGTATTCATTTAAATTATTATCATAGAATCATAGAATCACCAGGTTGGAAGAGACCTACTGGATCATCAAGTCCAACCATTCCTATCAAACATTAAACCATGTCCCTCAGCACCTCGTCCACCCCTCCCTTAAACACCTCCAGGGAAGGGGAAGCAACCACCTCCCTGGGCAACCTATTCCAACGCCCAATGACCCTTTCTGTGAAAAACTTCCTCGTAATGTTTAGCCTAAACCTCCCCTGGTGGAGCTTGAGGCCATTCCCTCTTGTCCTGCCCCCTGTCACTTTTTTGAGATCAAGAAAAGAATTTCTATGCCGGAGCTTCATTAATACTTTCTAAGATCCTATTTTCAATTTCACACAGCAAGATAAGAGCATTCCAGAAACTCTCTGCTCCGCTCTTTCGAATCTTTTCTTAATTTTCAGACTAAATTCATGTGGGAAACTGCAAGAGATAATGTATCTATATGTAATTCCGGGAACAAGGAGTTTTAGAGACTGCAAAGGAAGCCTGCAGTGCTGTCACTTTTTAGGACACAGTTTTGCCTTTAGAGACCTAACTCTTTTAAAACATTCACATTTTTTTAGATAAGGAAAATAAATATGTGTAGCTGTATGTCTTTGTCAGATAAAGATAGTGATGTCCACCTAAGTTTCTACCCCTCCCACAAAACGAATTCAATATAAATATGTATTTTAAAGATCTCCTTGAAAAGAAAGCCAAGAAAAAACAGATTAATTGTCATCCTTTCAGTTAAACTCTCAAGCAGTTTATTCTCATTGGAGTGAAGTACTACACAGTTTAATAATTTGTTATTAGCAGCCAACACTACTCTACAGGTAACAGAATTTTAAAAGACACTACTGAATTCTTCTAGGTAATCTAATTTATTTCCTTATTATAATTTATAATCCTATCTTATGCATATTTATTAGCCTCCCTTTAGAATTAAACTGTGTTCGTGAAATCTTAATTCCATTTCTCATATTGCACAAACAGGCAGAATAATGATCCTCGGTATCCAAAGCAACTATCAAGGGGTAATACAGCTTATTTTTAACTTACTGTACTGCATACATTAAAAGTCCACTTCCTCTCAGCTGAAGGATGTAGTATGGATGTTTACTCTCTTGTTCTCTCTCTTTATTTTTGTTTCTCCAACAGGATCATTCAGTTCACTAAGGAATTTACTGTTACCTACATAAAACTAATTAAAGTTAAAGGAGCAGCTCTTCTGAGTAGTTCACACTTGTGGATTTTTTTTTTTCTGAATCTAATCAGTTCATATTTAATGCAATTATGTAAAACGCATGTCTAAGAATTTGGAAGAACATCTTACAAGATTTATCTAAAGGAAAAAAATTTTGTGAGCTTTACTTAGCTTTGGGTTTTGCCATCATGTACAAAACCATCTAACATTTTCATTATTTATTTAAAAGAGCATAAGAAATCCTGGTGAATGTAAATATTTCATAGAATCAATGAATTATAGAATGTCCTGAGTTGGAAGAGACCTACAAGGATCGTCGAGTCCAATTCCTGTCCCTGCACAGAACAACCCTGACATTCACACCATAAGTCTGAGGTTGTTGTCCAAACATTTCTGGAATATTGTTAGGCTTGATGCCATGACTGCTTCCCTGGGAAGCTGTTCCAGTGCTCCACTACCCTCTCAGTGAAGATTCCTTTCCTAGAATCAACCTAAACCTTCCCCAGCACATCTTTCTGCTACTACCTCAGGTCCTTTCATTGGTCACCAAAGAGAAGAGATCAACGTCTGCTCCTTTACCTTCCCCTGTGAGGAAGAAATAAAGTGCAATGATATCTCTCCTCAACAGAATCACAGAATGACATGAGTTGGAAGGAATCCACAAGGATTGTGTGTTTTGTTTGGAAGATATATGGAACAGACATTAAACTCCTTGCTCTGTATTGCATTGTATCTACTGTATCTATTCCAGACGACTAGATATCTGCCTTGGAGACAGCTAATCATCCTCTACTCTTCTCTGCCACTGAAAGCAGTTTCCTTCAGAGCTTGTTCATGTGATGAATTTTTATATAGTTCCCTGGAAGTGTCTATTTCCTTCATCCTGCATCATATTTTGTACTATTCTTCTCTATTGTGTTCTGAGTTAAGGGGAATATAGCACTTTCCAGAACATTAAACTGCAGACTTTCATTGTGCCTTCGCATATGCAAAACAGAGCTCCTTTACCTTTTTTTTCAAATGGGTGTGTTTGATGTTAAAACCCCCCAGCATACAGTCCCCCAAAAACAAACCCAGAGCTTAGAATCATAGACTCACCAGGTTGGAAGAGACCCAGAGGATCATCGAGTCCAACCATTCCTATCAAACACTAAACCATGTCCCTCAGCACCTCGTCCACCTGTCCCTTACACACCTCCAGGGAAGGCAAATCAACCCCCTCCCTGGGCAGCCTGTTCCAGTGCCCAATGACCCTTTCTGTGAAAATCCAGCAACTCAAACATCAAATCTATACAGCAGGATGACAATAAAACAGTTGCATTATTATGTAACTTCCTTAATCCATTAGAACCTAGTAATGTGAAAACTGGAGGTCTATGATGATGAAGTCATGTTCTGCATCTAATGCATTAGTAGCTCCGATGACAGGAGGGAGCTGACCTCTTCTCCCAGGTGACAGGGGACAGGACAAGAGGGAATGGCCTCAAGCTCCGCCAGGGGAGGTTTAGGCTGGACATTAGGAGGAAGTTTTTCACAGAAAGGGTCATTGGGCATTGGAACAGGCTGCCCAGGGAGGTGGTTGATTCACCTTCCCTGGAGGTGTTTAAGGGACGGGTAGATGAGATCCTGAGGACATGGTTTAGTGTTTGATAGGAATAGTTGGACTAGATGATCCAATGGGTCCCTTCCAACCTGGTTGTTCTATGATTCTGTGATTCTATGACATGATAAAACTTTGACAACACAATTTGTCATTGCATTTGGTTGTGCAGCAGTTTATCTGTTGCTCAACACGCAGTTATATGACCTGTACACTTTCATGTAGATGGGTTTTTTCTCTTCTTGTTTTTCGCTTGCACTCTTCTGAGTTCATTCAAAAAAGAACTAACTGTGGCCTTTAGTACGGAAGTCATAACATAAATGACTCTTTAAAGTGTGAAAAGGAAAACAAACAAAAAAAAAGCCTCATCAATCCCACACATTGTTTTGATCATTGAACAGATGCAGTGCATTCAAAGTAGTTTACTCAAACTGTACGTGATTTCTGCTTTCCTGCCTCTTTTGATGTCAACCATAATAGGCTGTAGAAAAAAAAATATCATGTGTTTGGTTTGGAGCATTCTATTATCAAGTGTATAATGACTTTGGAGGAGGTGGATGCCACAAATGAATTACGCTGGAGAGTAAGTGACAGAGTTCCTGCTTTATAATTTTTGCCGTGTGCACATTATGCTGCTTTAAGGGGAACTGAATAGCACTTCGGTTTCAACAGACATAATAACACCTCTAGGCAAGCGAGTTCTTTTTTTCTATTGAAAATACTTTCTTCTCGAGTAAAATATAATTCGTTTCCAGCTTTAAATTGCCAGAATAACAGTATCTGACATGTTCAAGTGAAAAATGACATATAAAATGGCTTTCTGATTCAAGAAGTCTGAATAGTACAGATTCATCACAAGAGATTTGAGCTGTAGTAGGGAAAAAATGGTTTCTTTTCTTCAAAATGAGAGTGGAAGTGGTTCTATTTCAACCGAGATCTTTGTCGATGTTAAAAGTGAATTTTGCCTGAAAACGAGTGTAAGCAAGAAATGATAAAAGACACATTCACTTGACAGTCTGAAGATGCACAGCATCTGCAATCCAGTGCACAGAACAAATAGCAGAAAGATGTGAATTTTTAAAATTCTGAGTGCTTTCTCTATAATTTCCAATAGTGTTGAGCACTTAAGTCAAGAGTCTGTCTTTGTTTCTTTTGCAGTTCTGCTATGGATTCTCAAAAGAAAAAGAAGGAGGAATTACTTTCTGAGTCTAATCTCTCAAACCTTTTGAAAGCATAGGAGAGCTAACATTCAAGTGGCATTTGTTCCGTAAAAGGTTAAAAATAAAGCAATGGATGCAGTAAAAACTTGGTAAATCCAATTCTGTTAGTCCCGAATCACTGCATAGTAATAGTAATAGTAATAGTAATAGTAATAGTAATAGTAATAGTAATAGTAATAGTAATAGTAATAGTAATAGCCATAGCCATAGCCATAGCCATAGCCATAGCAATAGCAATAGTAATAGTAATAGTAATAGTAATAGTAATAGTAATAGTAATAGTAATGAGAGAATTTCTGGATCTTTGCATGTGGAGTTAGAATTAAAAACAAATTTAAAAGGCATCTTGAGTTTTAGAGCTACTGGTCTTTCAACGGCTAAAAGGCGAAATAAAATATAACAAAATAAAATAGAGAACACTGATTCAAAGGCATTGATGCTAGGAAGGGAATGATTCTTCTGAAAATGCCGTGTATCAGGAAATATTGAAGTGCTAAGTTCTTTGGAAAGTTCTATACTGAGAATGGCAAAACTAGAATGACTAAAAGCTAAGAGAAAGGAGAAAGAATTTGGTTTTACTCTTCCATCAGATTTTGCTGAGCATGAAAAATAAAATGGATTAATTTCTGTCCAGCAACAACAGAACTGAATGTTCCTTCTTGGACAATTTTTAAGTAGAAAGAGTCATATTTTACTGAAAATTTCACCAATCTGCTTTTCCCTCTGATTCTCAGGCTGCAATCAAGCAAATTAGAGAGCTGTATGTTGTTACTATAGTAATAAGCGTTACAGCGCATAAAAAGAAATTGGGCAGTCTAAGATACATATCTCCCAGGGAAAATGGAATACAATTTCTCATAATTTTGACCACTCAGTGCTTTTGTAGCTGTGGCTTCTAAGAAACGAATGTCCCTATGTCAATGCAAGGGTTTGTTGTACTGATCTGTCATTTTCTAAATGAACCGACATTTGTCTGACCTGGCAGAGCTTGAGGCCATTCCCTCTTGTCCTGTCCTCTGTCACTTGGGAGAAGATCCCAGCTCCCTCCTCTCCACAACTTCCTTTCAGGTAGTTGTAGAGAGCAATGAGGTCTCCCCTCAGCTTCCTCTTCTCCAGGCTAAACAACCCCAATCTTAGCCAATCATGTGGTGTACGAATGGTTAATCTTGACCAATTGTTTAGCAGTGCACATATATAAAGGAACCATCAAGGGTAAATAAACGTCTTCTGCTCATCAGGCAGTGCATCAATCCCCTCATTATACCAACTTTTCAAGCTTTGAGTTGAATGAATTCATAAGGAAATAGAAATACGTTTGCGGATTATTTGTTAAACTAGATTTCTTCACATATCCACAAATATACATAAAATAATTCTGTGTTTCTGAATCTTCATGCATGACTGTGTGTTGTGTACTCATAAATGACATTTGAATTATAAGAACGAATTAGTCTGAATCCAGTTAAAATAAAAAAAATTTACCATATTAGATGGAATTAAAACGTAATGCAACAATCCTTACTTAAGAAAATTAAATACATATGGATAATTAAAAGATAGAGATTTATAGAGAAATTGAATGTGACTGCTTACTCACAAGTAAAACACAGGGAAATCTGGTGGATTCCAGTCTGCATATGAATTCAAACCATGATGCTTCTATTGTTAAAAAAAATAAAATCTCATTTTGGGATATGTTTTAGGTAAATACTAGCCCACCAGTGCTATGAACCCCTCCGAGTTATAATGTCTGGTTGTGGGAATCATAGAACAACCAGGTTGGGAGGGACCCATCGGATCATCGAGTCCAACCATTCCTATCAAACACTAAACCATGTCCAATGACATGGGAGATGCAGAATAGATGCTGAGAAAAGACGTTTAGCTATATGGATTATGAAGATGGCAGTCAACTAACAGGTAAGTTTATCTCCATTTTATCTTGTTGTCTAGAAACGTTTTCTGTTCAATAGAGAGATACAGAAAGAATATGATTAGTCTCACGCCAGAGCAGACATCTGAAACCAGTTAGATGATTCATGCCCTCTGCAACTCTGTTCCTCTCATTGACTATAAAAAGGACCCAAAAGGAGTGGCTGATCCATCAATGTCTGCGCTATCCACATATGAAATTGTGTGAATTGCACCTGATTCCTAACACTGGAGGCAGCTGCCTAAAATGATGGAGAAATACCTTTAATGGAGAATTTTAAGAACTTGCCAGATATGCGTATGTTAAGAGTCACATCATGGTGTTTGATCCCAGTTGACCTTTGGAAATGACTTCGATGATCCATTACTTGGTAGAAGAGCCCAGCTCCCTCCTCTCCACAACCTCCTTTCAGGTAGTTGTAGAGAGCAATGAGGTCTCCTCTCCCCCAGCTCTCTCAGCCGTTCCTCATGGGGCCTGTTCTCCAGCCCCTTCACCAGCCTCATTGCTCTTCTCTGGACTCACTCCAGAGCCTCAACATCCTTCTTGTGCTAAGGGGCCCACAACTGAACACAGGGTTCGAGGAGTGGCCTCACCAGTCCTGAGTCCAGAGGGAGAAGAACCTCCCTGGACCTGCTGGTCACACTGTTTCTGATCCAAGCCAGGATGCCATTGGCCTTCTTACTGACATAATGGAAGAAGTTCTGTGACAATGTCACTGATGTCACACAGTCCATCACAGGAATAAAAGTTTGATTGTGGACTTCACAAGCCAGTCCAACAGCTACTGGGCAATTTTTTCTTCTTCTGGTGAGACTCTGTGCTGTGACTGAAGCTTTCACATTAGTCATTCCTCTAGCATAACTATACTTTGACAGGAGTGGTCTCACCAGTGCTGAGTCCACAGGGAGAATCTCCTCCCTGGCCCTGCTGGTCACACCGTTTCTGATCCAAGCCAGGATGCCATTGACCTTCTTGGCCACCTGGGTACACTGCTGGCTCATGTTCACTCGGCTGCATTCCTTCATACAGAAATTAGATCATCTCTCACCCTGTTTCTGCTTCAAGGTACTATCCATTTGCCAAGTTGCATGCATGAAGCAGCATATTGCTGAGAGAGAAGCTGTCACTTACATAAAGCTGTCAGCAAAAAAATGGGCCTACTTGTCTTAGAAGCCAGTGAAAACACGGCACACAACTGATGAGTAATTACATCGGTTGTGCTGGCTCCCCAAAACGACTGCTCATTTCGAGATACTCATCTCTGAAGTTGTGTATAGTGGAGCTTCAGTGTTTTCTCTTTAGATAGTGTTAAAAAATGTCCCTGTGATATTTAAAAAAAAAAAAAAAAGATTTTTTTTCTTTCCGAGTTTCTTGGGGATTTTGTTTGTTTTCATTTTTCTTATGGGAGTTGGCTGGTTATTTGAAAAATCATGTTAATTTAGAAGGGAAGGGACTTTGATTAATTCTCTAATCTGCTGAAGACTTCTTGTATAACTGTGGTAATGGCATGACTCTTCTTTGCCTTCTAGTTACCCATCTCTACAGTGAGTAAAATGATGTTAAAGTAGTGCTTAAATAGATTTAGTCTTTCAAAGGGTCTTAGAATTTGAAGTAAAAGTGTCCAGATCAATTACTTAGAGAGATACCTTTCCTGTTTCTGGGGTATGAGTTTATCTTTGTCGTCCATAAAAGTACTTCTCTTGGTTTTCCCTATTGCTCTTTTCCAGTGATTGAAGGGAAAGCTCGTGTTATCAGCCTTTCATAAACTTTCTTTCTTGTTAGTCTGAAATTATTTCTGAACTTTGCTGCTGATGTACTTTGGCAAAAAAAAATTGTTTTCCTTACCCCCTCTGCTTCTTCACACACTGTCAAGATGACTGCCTGTCAAAGTATAGTTATGCTAGAGGAATGACTAATGTGAAAGCTTCAGTCACAGCACAGAGTCTCACCAGAAGAAGAAAAAATTACCCAGTAGCTGTTGGACTGGCTTGTGAAGTCCACAATCAAACTTTTATTCCTGTGATGGACTGTGTGACATCAGTGACATTGTCACAGAACTTCTTCCATTATGTCAGTAAGAAGGCCAATGGCATCCTGGCTTGGATCAGAAATGGTGTGACCAGCAGGTCCAGGGAGGTTCTTCTCCCTCTGGACTCAGGACTGGTGAGGCCACTCCTCGAACCCTGTGTTCAGTTCTCGGCCCCTCAGCACAAGAAGGATGTTGAGGCTCTGGAGTGAGTCCAGAGAAGAGCAACGAAGTTGGTGAAAGGGCTGGAGAACAGGCCTTATGAGGAATGTCTGAGAGAGCTTGGGGTGTTTATCCTGGAGAAGAGGAGGCTGAGGGGAGACCTCATTGCTCTCTATAACTACCTGAAAGGATGTTGTAGAGAGGAGGGCATTGGCCTCTTCTCCAAGGGACAGGGGACAGGACAAGAGGGAATGGCCTCAAGCTCTGCCAGGGGAGATTTAGACTGGACATCAGGAGGAAGTTTTTCCCAGAAAGGGTCATTGGGTATTGGAACAGTCTGCCCAGGGAGGTGGTTGATTCACCTTCCCTGGAGGTGTTTAAGGGACAGGTGGACAAGGTCCTGAAGGACATGATTTAGTGTTTGATAGGAATGGTTGGACTCGATGATCCAGTGGTTCTCTTCCAACCTGGTTATTCTATGATTCTATAACAGCTAACATTACTATGTGGACAATAATAGCAGTCACAACTGTTGGCAGAAAATTTCAAGGTGTGTACAGTAAGGAATAGAAACTCTTGATGCCTCCCATTTTGAACCTGGCTTGCATTAGCTTCAGCAATTGTGTTGAGTCAAAAACTTTAAACATAGCTTAAACATGTACATCCTTATGTCAAACTTGTAGGGTTTACTGCAATGCTTAGTCAAGTTAGATGTGTTCTGCAAGAATAAATTGATCTCTAAGATCAGTTTCCCATGCCTTGAACACAACCATAGAACTGACATGGAGAATAGGTTTCGTTCTACCCAATTTTAGCTGTTTTAGCCACAACAGTGGTGAATGACATAGAGGGGAAGTCACGAGGAGTGATTAATGTCACTTGTTCTGTTCAGCCTAGAGAAGAGGAGCTTGAGGAGCTGACCACATTGCAGTCTACTGCTTCCTCGGAAGGGGAGAAGGAGCAACAGGCACTGATCTCTTCTTTTTGGTGACTAATAATAGAGCCCAAGGGAATGGCAGGAAGATGTGCCAGGGGAGGTTTGTGTTGGATACTAGGTAAATTTTCTTCACTCAGATGGTTGATGGATCAACTCCCCTGTGGAGTAGTCATGGTGCTAAGCCTGACAATACTCCAGAAGCATTTGGACAATGCCCTCAGACACATAGTGTGAATGTAGGGGTTTCTCCTATGCAGGGACAGGAGATGGACTTGATGATCCTTGTGGGTCTCTTCCAGCTCAGGACATTCTATGATTCTATGAATTAAGCTAGACTTGAAAATTTCCTTTGAAGTCCAAGGGAGAGACAGATTTCTTCAGTCAGTCCATAATGCAATAACTGTCTAAAGTGCAATGAGTCATCCTGTAATGATGCCTGTGTCTTTCCATTGATGATGAAGGAACTTGATAACAAGGTTAGACTAGGTGACTAACTTTTACATGACTGATGTCTGAAGAATCAACTTCTGATCTGCTAACAGAAGAGTTCAAAAAGCAGCCACTCCACCCACCCCAAGCTCCAAAACACTTCTCAAATAAAACCTGTGCTTCAGAAAGAGAGTTAAATTATTGAACTGACATGTAAGTGGATTTGACAGTCCTAGGAAGGCATGTTCTTCCATCTTGATTTTCACTTGTATCACTGAAACTTTTTTGAAAACCTGAACTATACTCCCAAACCATGGAATCGCCATTAACTCTAGTTGTAGTTTCCACGTCTTCTTCCTAATTTTGATGACTCCCTTTCTGACACGACATCTTCTATAAAAGTATGTGTGAGCTGAGAAGACAATATATAATATTGCAGAGCAGGCAATGGTCTGGAACCCACAAAGGAATAAAAATCATAGACCAGAGGCACCAAAAGCAAACTGAAAATGTGATTCATCAGGGGAAAAGTGTTAGGGTTTGAAAGGGGAACATGTGCATTAAAGTTGAGAATGATTACTGTGAAGAAAATTCATTAATTTCAGCATCAATATAGATTCTGCTAATGACAAAGGTTCAGTATATGGCTCAAAAGCGTGAGTGAAGAAAATCTCATAAGTCATCTTTCATACTAGAAAAAAATAACATGAGCAGATTCTTGCTGACGCAGCTTGGTAACAGCTGTTTCTTGGGTGAATTACAGGCAGTCAATGAAGAAAGTAGAAGGATGATTAAAATCAGTTATTCTCAAAGGAGAATTAGTTAAAGATGTCATATTAGGAGCAGATCAGCCTTGGAGCAACTAGTAATTAGCCTTCACTAAATGTTCTGTCACTCAAAGTAGATGTGCACTAATGACAGTTACAGAAGATGGAATTTTAAGAGACATTCTCAATATGGTGTAGAATTGGAGAGTCACCCTAGGTGGTTTGAATACCCTGAAGAAGGGTTAATAGATAGTGAAATAACAACCATGGCAAAGACCATAAACTTGGGGGTTAGCAGAAAAAATTTTCATCTAAGAGGAAATTGTCACATGAAAAACTACAAAGGGCTATTACAAAGAACAAACAGAACAGGTACAATTGTGTTAACAAACTGAAGATGTCAGGGCAAGGGTCCAAGCACTGCACCCCAGGATGAACACTGATAAATTCATAGAATCATAGAACAACCAGGTTGGAAGAGACCCACCAGATCATCGAGTCCAACCGTTCCTATCAAACACTAAACTGGGGGTGTTTAGCCTGGAGAAGAGGAGGCTCACAGGAGACCTCATTGCTCTCTACAACTCCCTGAAAGGAGGTGCTGTGGAGAGGAGGGAGCTGGGCTCCTCTCCCAAGTGACAGGGAACAGGACAGGAGGCAATGGCCTCAAGCTCCACCAGGGGAGACTTACACTATAGATTAGGAGGAAGTTTTTCACGGAAAGGGTCATTGGGCAGTGTCAGAGGCTGCCCAGGGAGGTGTTTGATTCACCTTCCCTGGACATGTTTAAGGGACTGGTGGACGAGGTGTTGAGGGACATGGTTTAGTGTTTGATAGGAATGGTTGGACTCGATGATCTGATGGGTCTCTTCCAACCTAATGGTTCTATGATTCTATGCTCCAGCACCACATGGAAGACTCTCCCAATCTATCCAAGTCTATTCTCTGCTGAGAAGCCAGCAACAGGTGAAGTCTTGACTATCAAGATGTGAATGGCTGTCTATAGGCTCTCAGATATATAGCTGTCCTGTATAGGTGAAGGAAAAAAAAACCCAAACACTTTATTATTTTAAAGAAAACCGAAACAACATTTATTTTTCAAAAAAGCTGGGTATGTTACCTTCTCTGAAAGCTTATGTTGCCCCTGAGAACAGAGCAAACCAATTTCCTGCTTTGCTAATGTGAATTGTTCCAATATATAAAACTGTGGGTTTTTTGTTTGGCTTTAAATTCATACATAGCAATGATATTCAGGATGAGCAGCTTGTAAAGCTATGATTAAAATAAACAGCAGCAAAGAGGAATTTCAATGACACAAATGGAATTCAGAGAATAAAAAAACCCACTGCTGAAAAATTCAACCTGAGAAAAGATAAAATGAATGGTATTTAAGGTATTATCCATGCAAAACCATCTGATGGATAAGCAGTCAATAGCAATGCCACTGTCATTGTGCACATTGAAAAAAAGTGATGCTTTTCCATCTGGTAACCACTAATTAACGGGAAAATAAACTTTTGTGTTTCAGAGGTAATGTTTGCAACACACTGACACAGAGTTTCCTCTGGCTGCTTGCTGCTGTTAGCAGGGCTTGCGGTGCTTGTCTAACGTGGACTTGCACTGAATAACAAAACAACTTTGCATAGGCAAGAGGCTCATGTCAAAAGGCATTTTGTGGCAACAAGGGGAAATGGGAAGTAGTAATACAGCACAACTCCCCACACATAGCCACATGAGACAAGATCAGAGAATCAGCAGGTTGGAAGAGACCCATCGGATCATCGAGTCCAACCATTCCTATCAAACACTAAACCATGTCCCTCAGCAGCTTGTCCACCCGTCCCTTAAACACCTCCAGGGAAGGTGACTCAACCCCCTCCCTGGGCAGCCTATTCCAATGCCCAATGACCCTTCCTGTGAATTTTTTTTCTGATATCCAGTCTGAACCTTTCCTGGAGAGCTTGAAATCATTCCCTCTTGTCCTGACCCCTGTCACCTGGGAGAAGAGCCCAGCTCCCTCCTCTCCACAACCTCCTTTCAGGTAGTTATAGAGAGCAATGAGGTATCCACTGAGCCTCCTCTTCTCCAGGCTAAACACCCCCAGCTCTCTCAGCCGCTCCTCTTGTTCTCCAGCCCCCTCACCAGCTTCATCGCTCTCACCAGCTTCATTGCTCAAAGAGGACCCAAAGGTCTTTTCATGCAGCACTGATACTCAGATATCTCACAATTATTGCTACTTGGAAGTAATTGAGTAAAGAAAATTAGCTGCCATTCCTTCATCATCTGACTCTCAGCACCTGATCCAGTCTTTCAGATCTGCAAACTGATCCAGCCAGATTTTCAAATGGTGGCTAATGTCAGAAATTATTTGTAAAATTCTGAGCTACAAATGTACCGATGATACAAAACTGCAGTTCAATGTACTGGTTTTAAAATGTGAATAAGAAAACTTTATCTTAGTGCAATAATGACAGGTGGCAACTTACAATGAGCAGCCCAAGCACTGTGGCTGCGTAGAGTTGGGAAAGCTTTAGCTATGATGCTTGGAGTGTACAAGTAAGTTATAGCTTTGTCTTTCCTTTATCGCTAATAAAAATATGAATACAAAACTCTAGGAAAAAAAGAGTAATGGATTTCAATTTTAAAAAATATTTGTGCTTCATCCATACAGGGAGAGTAAGATGAGACTGTAATTTTGACAGACTTTAGAAATGAAGCTTTACCTCTTTCCCTTCATTTAATTTCGCTTCTCAGTCTTAGTTTCAGCAATTTATAGAGAAATGCTTTGCCACACTGCTGCAGAGTGAGGACATGCCTAGGGACATGAAGGAGAGAGGCCACGTCAACTCGTCTATCATTTCACTGTCAAGATCGGTCTTTCAGAGGAATATCTGTTACTTCATTTTTCACACGTTAACAGGGTTGCCAGAGAAGAAATAGCTCGACCCTTGGAGCTGTTCAGTGATTCTAGAGCTCCCAGAACAGAAGTGGGAGGTGTCAGATCCATTGTTTTCCGCATTTTTTAACTTTTTCTTTCTAATTTGACCTGTTAAAAATGTCATTGCTTCTTTATAGCTGCAACATTAATAAGGCTATTCAGCTACTAAATGACTGTTCATCCTATACTGATCATAGAATCATAGAATCATAGAATCACCAGGTTGGAAGAGACCCACCGGATCATCAAGTCCAACCATTCCTATCAAACACTAAAACATGTCCCTCAGCACCTCGTCCACCCGTCCCTTAAACACCTCCAGGGAAGGTGAATCAACCACCTCCCTGGGCAGCCTATTCCAATGCCCAATGACCCTTTCTGTGAAAAACTTCCTCCTAACCTCTAGCCTAAATCTTGAACATTTCAGCTCAGGAATAATATGAATGCATCTTATAGGGCAATCAGATATTGTATGTTCTGCAGGAAATAAGAGTAAAGGGAAAAGAAGGCAAAAATGAACAACTATTTTCAAAACATCTCGTTCTTCTGCAACACTATTTAATATTCTTTGCAGATGTTAAAATAGGAGATGTTACAGTATATCTCCAAAGCAAATAAAGGCAATTCTCAAGCTGTAACTATAAAGCCACCTCAGTCCAGCACGAACTGGTGCTCGGCATGAAGCTTTTGTACTGTATTCGCATTCATTTGTTCGAATGCACAAAGAACTAGATTGGAGACTGTAGCAGCTGGAAACTAATTGACTTTGTGTGTCCTTGTTTCTTTCAGATGAACTTGTCTTCTGTCTAGTCAAAGGAACAGGAGTGACAGTAAGGGGAGGTGAGAAAGTATTCATGGATGGTTTTCTTCTGTCAGACGACTAACAAGCCAAAATGATATGCAAATTTGAGACTAACATGAGATTTGACCTTATTATTCTTGAATTTATCTAGTTACAAAGGACCTGTAAGATCTCTGGAGATGGGAAACACAGGAAGGTTCAGGAGTCAGTTTTCTCTTCAGTACTTGAATGGTCCTTAAACCCTCATCGGTTTTTATCTTGTCTGGTGAGAAAAACCTCACTTTACTCTTTTTTTTCTTTATCAGGTTCTCATTCAATATTTTTTTTCTTTACTAGTCGCATTAATGTTCGCTTCTCTCTTCACATTTTTGCTTCTCCCTTTCTGTTTTAAACTGCAAATGCAACTGAAAAAGACTAAATGAGAAAAAAAAAAGGTGTAAAATGAGAAAAGATTGATCTATTCGTTTTGTTCAGGCCTTGAATAAACAGACGTCGTAATGAAGAATTAAGCAATCAATATATCTAGGCTTAAAAAAAAGAAATAAAACCTTCATTGATTTTATACAAATATGGTCAAATGCTGGTACAAAGAATGATTCTGGAATTCAGATTGCATTTTTTTTCTTTATTTTTTTTCACTCTAAGTAACTGTTTTCTAAAATCTTTTGGATTCATCACTATTATGTCCCAAGTGAACCGAAGCCAAGAGGAGAAGCACTGAACTAGCATGAGCAGTTTAGGACTTTTCCCTCTAATTTCTACAACAGTGAGAAAATAGTTCTTATTCCATAAGTGTTGGGGATATGAATAATAGTGAGTTAAGCTATCCTGAATTTCAAAATCACTGAACAAGAAGTTTCAATTTTGAGTAAGTTAACAGCAGGGAGTTGTTATTTAAAGTTGTTTCTAGATGTTAGGAAAAAGTTTTTCACAGAATGGGTCACTGGGCACAGGAACAGGCTGCCCAAAGAGGTGGTTGAATCACCTTCCCAGGAGGGGTTTAAGGGACTGGTGGACGAGGTGGTGAGGGACATGGTTTAGTGTTTGATAGGAATGGTTGGACTCGATGATCCAGTGGGTCTCTTCCAACCTGGTGATTCTATGATTCTATAAGTCTATGATTCTATGATTCAAGTGGAGGAGATTAGAAGATTAGAAATGAAGATTTCATGTTCATTTTTAATGCAAAAACATTCAGAAATAATTTCACCTCTTAGTGGAGAAGAGACAATTCTAATATTTAAAAGATGAAGCATCTGTCTGCAACAAACCAAAATTACTATTAAATTTTTCCTTCCACACACTAAGCTAGGAGGACCAAAAGAAGTTGCTTTCTTTGTCCCTTCCCATCAAGCAGGAACATCTCCTGAGACCATTCCTGACAGAATTGCCTAACCTGTGCTTCAAATCCTAAAATCACTCGCTTCATTAGCTCACAGCAGTGTTGCAAGGTGCTGCATGACCCGGCCCTAAATCCCAAATCATGCTTTGTCAATAAACTGCTGCAACACCACCGACAAAAGCTTAAATGAATGTCTGCATGATCCTGCTTCTAAAAGCTTGTAGAGTGAAAGGCATTAAACACTGATACGGTGGAGAGAGTTCACAGAAGGCCAACAGCTAAATAAATCATTTAGAGTTAGTGTGATTTATTAGGAAATATGGAATCATAGAACTACCAGGTTGGAAGAGACCCACTGGATCACCAAGTCCAACCGTTCCTATCAAACATTAAATCATGTCCCTCAGCACCTCCTCCACCCACACCTTAAACACCTCCAGGGAAGGTGAATCAACCACCACCCTGGGCAGAGTGTTCCAGTGCCCAATGACCTTTTCTGTGAAAAACTTCTTCCTAATCTTTAGCCTAAATCTCCCCTGGTGGAGCTTGAGGCCATTCCCTCTTGTCCTGTCCCCTGTCACTTGCCAGAAGAGCCCAGCTCCCTCCTCTCCACAAACTCCTTTCAGGTAGTTATAGAGAGCAATGAGGTCTCCCCTCAGCCTTCTCCAGGCTAAACACGCTCCAGCTCTCTCAGCATTTCCTCATAAGGCCTGTTCTCCAACCCCTTCACCAGCTTCGTTGCTCTTCTCTGGACTTACTCCAGAGCCTCAACATCCTTCTTGTGGTGAGGGGCCCAGAACTGAACACAGGATTTGAGGAGCGGCCTCACCAGTGCTGAGTCCAGAGGGAGAATAACCTCCCTGGATATACCAAGCTGATAGGATGTGGGTTTTTTTGACCCAATATACATTGCCTGAAGCTCTTAAAACTTTGACCAATATCTCACTCTATTCATTCAACTAGGAGGCATTTGCTGAAAATATAACTGGACAGATGATCTTATATAACTGTTTAATTCTAGAGTAGGGGATTAAAACAGACCCACAATTGTACACATTTGAATAGAATCATAGAATCATAGAATCATAGAACAACCAGGTTGGAAGAGACCTATCGGATCATCGAGTCCAACCATAATATATATATTTATATATATACATATATATATATACACATATATATATGTGTATATATATACATACACATATATATATATATATAATGTCTCCTCTTCTGAAGGAAATGCCTTGGTACACAGGTCGTGTTTTACTGATTAGAGATAAGTTCCCTTCAGAAAAGATGTCTTACATCTAACAGTGCATGAAACAGTTTCAAGAGGTTACCTTCTTACTACAAACCTCAGGATCTATTTCTGAAATCAATTCAACTGATCTGAGTTATATAATGACTCTGCTTCCCTTTGCAGTTTATGTCATCACACAAATTCCCTAGGGGTTTTGGGGTGCTCAAAGAGTGAGCAGACATTTTTCTGCAAGTTTATTTTCAGTCCTATGTTACGACATCCTGATCGCATCCGAAGCTGCTTCCATAGCAACACCTAAAAATATTTATTTCCAAAAAAAGAAGTCCCTTCGTTGCTTTACAGAGGTAATTCTCCTTTTGTGACCAACAATGTAGTCACCTCTGTAAAAGAGCTAAACTTTGGAAGAGTTGTCATCAATTCCAAAGAGATTTAAGCAACTTCCCAGGTAGTTTTACTGACAAAACTGTCCTTGAGAAGTGACAAGAATCTTTCAATTCTGCAAAATGTCCCCTCTCTGGTCACATGAGAAACTCTGTAAGTAATTTAAAAGATTGACACTTCTAAAGTAAGAGATGGATTCTCTTTCTATTGAAGCTCGTGATAGGTCTCCACACAAAACCAAATAGAATGAGAGGAAGAGGAGGGGATTAAATGCAAGCAAATAAAAGCTCTGTTGTTTGCAGTAGAAGTTAATAAGGACTGGACCAATCGGAATAAAAGGCTTAAGTTATACAAATCCTATAGTGGAGTGAAGCTCTGGGTTGGAAACAGAGAAGTGTAGCCCATGCAAGGACCAGTTACAGGTTTTCTAGAGAGAAAATGGCTGAGAAAATATATTAATAACCTTGAATAACCTGGAATGTCATGCTTTTTAAGATTGTTGAATTAGCCATTATTAGGTGAAAATGGATTAAAATGTACAGTGACCAACAATGCGACTGCATAACCAGTACTTCTTTATAAGACTAAGACAGCTCTACATTAATAAGTATGTTAAGTTGCAATTACTTTTCCAAGCTGGTTTTGACAATTTTCCTTTTTTTTCTCTTCTGGGTTAAAATATCCCATTAATTTTATAATTTTACACTCTTGATTAATTTCTCCCAGTGCCATCTCCAACTTCTCTTTATTTCATCCATCTGTTATATCTGAAAAGGTCTTTGCAGTAAGGGCAGTTATTCTTTACATCTCTACACAGCATCGGTCACAGCAGGGCCCTGAAATGGGGAATCCCCTTCCCCTTCCCCTTCCCTTCACCTCTGAGTGGAATGAAGTTTTATTTGAAAGCACGGATCATAGTGCTACTGTGCTTAGCAGCCACTCTGCTGTTCTGTTCCTTACATTGATCATGATCCAGGCTAGAAAGCAAGTAGTAAACATTTCCATCATCACTGGAGACATGATGTCCAGAAAGCTTTACTCGGCGTGTTATTATAGATTGGTGAACAGTCAGTCCTGCTCTAGTGCTGTTGTCCGTTATTGATATTACCATTTCATACACTTCACTAATGAGTGGAACTGCAACGTTAATCACCGCTAGACAAACAAGCAGCCGAAAAGAGAGAGGAAAACAGTTGACTGGAATATGAATTCTCTTAATTGAGCTCACTATTGATCTCATGGGGTGACTAACATTCCAAGGTCGGCAATAGCATGTGAATAAAATTGTGTTATTAGGAAGATGAGTAGATGAATCAATCTGAAGTACAGAGAACAGAAGGGAAATAGACGCATCACAAAAAGAAGGGTTGTGCAAATTTTTAAGCAGTGGATTTGATAGGTCAGGTATTAGCACTGCAAATTGAAAGAAAGGATGGTTACCAGTTTATAAGACTGAGAATTTAATGTGTGTGCCTACTTTTGCTTTTGCGATGTTTCCCCTGTGTTGGTGGACTCCCGTAATGTGATGTTCAACTGCGTGTGGCTCCTTTTCACCACTGGATGAAGTGATGCTCACGCGTAAGATAAATTACTCTGTCATCTGTTAAAAATAGTGCAGCAGTGAATGGGGTTTGCCAGACAATTTCACCTGGAACCACTCTTGATAAGGACTACTTTCTGTGGCAAAAAGTTGGGGTATTTTACCAGCTAACCAAGTGTCTGCCCATCAAAGCGATTTATATAAGTGTCCTTGATTATTTCTGGATGTTATATTTCAACTTTTCTCACATATTCATTTTCCCTATAGAAACCTATTGCCTGACAAACTCCATGCATCAAAGTGTTAATCACATGAGGACACTCTTGTGAATCATATTCCCCCATATCATGAGTCAGATAGCAAGTTTTGGTCCATGAAGCTTTATGATTCTTTAAGTTCAAAGTTCAGTAACGACTCCTCTATTTTTTTAAATCAGAGTCTCTACAGAGTCAGTGCATATGTTGTAGGAGTTAGAGTGCAGTGAATGAGACGTTTGACCCACTGGACATAATTTTGCATTCATTTTCTTCACAGAGTGAAGTCTGAATCTTAGTCTAAGCAGGAAAACTCATAAAAATGAAAGCTTGAGTCAAGTCCTGACAAATTCTTAATGAATGCCTTAAACATGGAACAATCATAGAATCATAGAACAGCCAGGTTCAAAGAGACCCACCGGATGTGGTACACTAGTTGCCCTCCAAATAAAAAATTTTTCTTCCAAGAAGGATCACAACTCTTAGAAATACAGTGGAAAACCTGTCAGTCAGTTATATTGACTTCAAATCATCAGGCTGGTGTTTTGAACTTCCAACTCACCAGAAATGAAGCATTAGAATGACAGTGTCACATCAGGGAAGGATGAATACTGGTCAAATAGTTCTGAAGATGATTCTTCTCTAGGAAACTGTCAATGATTCAGGGTACGTGTACCTACCTTTCAATCAGGGTAAAACAGATGGATTTGCATTTGAAAATTTCTTTGGAAATCAAACCAGGAGAGAAGTTGCAGTGGTGTATGAAAAACATTGCTTGTTATTCATGCTACAAAACTATTACTTATTCATTTATATCAGAAAGAAATGCCATTTGCATATGAATCCCAACAAACGCATGCAAAAGACATTATAATGTCAGCACTGCAGTCTCTGGCTGTAGAATTTGAGCTCACTTGTAAAGGGCCAATATTGAAAGGCTGAATCCTTTGAAGTGCTTCAAAGCATCTCCAGATATCTATATTACAAAGTGGGTTTCCAAAACTAACGTCTGTTTTTAAAACCCTGTCCAAACAGATGGTGAGAGTCAAGAAATCTCCTCAAATTACAGCTTCATATCAGCTCTCGTTCCTCTCTGTCGTGTTTTTAACCGTATGAAAATATTTTATGGTAAACTTATTAATCATTGTTCAAATATAATGATGTGTGTTTGCGAGTAGGTTTTTCTTGGTATGTTTGACGTGTCACTACAATAATTCTTTAAAATCTTACAATAATTTTTCTGCACAGTTTCCCAAATCATCCATGTCTGTCACTTAAAACACTCAAGCACTCTACAGTACCATAATTTTTTTTTGATGTAGTATATTGTGAAATATTTTTCACATCTAGCAGCGCTTCAGTAGGGTTATTTTTCAAAAAAAACCTCAAAACCACAACCATGCAGTTCCCTTCCTGCAAATCCACTTTTAAAGAAAACAGAAAATTCAGGAAATCAACAGTTTTGATTTTGTTGTCTTAGTAGAATCATAGAATCATAGAATAACCAGGTTGGAAGAGACCCACCGGATCATGGAGTCCAACCATTCCCATCAATCACTAAACCATGTCCCTTAGCACCTCGACCATGCCCCTTCGCACCTCGAAGAAGGTTTCATATTGTTGCTTAGTAATGTTTTTATAGAATTTTTTTCACTCCAAGTAAGAGAAATGGACTGTTATCTCTTTTAGTTCAGATGGGCTACACAGTAGTGCTCAAAAAGGGTGAAGCTAAAAGTTCATTTCTGGAATCGATTACTTATACCACATGGCAAAAAAAATCCTGTTCATGCTTGTAAACATCTTGCAAGTCATCTGGCATCGTTGTGAAATAGAGTGGCTCCTGTCTGTAAACAGCATTGCTACAAATCACATTGCTGGAACCAATTTTCAGAGAGCTTTATCAAGACATGCAGTGTTGCCAGGATGAAACACAGCAGAAGCAAGGCCACCCTTATAAATAAAAATGAGTTGCACATCCTTCTAATCTTCTTGCTCCAAAGCTACATCATTCTGATGCTATAATTCTGGGGTAGACCAGTTGGCCTTCTGTTTCTCCAGATTTATCTTTATTAAACATAATAGAATCACAGGACAGTTGAGGTTGGAAAGGTTCTCTAGAGGTCTCTAGTTCAACCATGCCAATCAAAGAAGAATCAATTAGGTCAGGTTGTCCAGGGCTGTTTCTAACATGGTTTTCTACGTTTTTAAGGATGGAAGCTTCATCATGACAGCCGACTGAACATGAGGCAGCAGTGTGCCCAAGTGGTCAAGAAGGCCAATGGCATCCTGGCTTGTATCACAAATGGTGTGACCAGCAGGTCCAGGGAGGTTATTCTCCCTCTGGACTCAGCACTGCTGAGGCCACTTCTTGAATCTTGTGTTCAGTTGTGGGCCCCTCAGCACAAGAAGGATGTTGAGGTTCTGGAGCGAGTCCAGAGAAGAGCAATGAAGCTGGTGAAGGGTCTGGAGAACAGGCCTTATGAGGAATGGCTGAGAGAGCTGGGATTGTTTAGCCTAGAGAAGAGGAGGCTGAGAGGAGACCTCATTACTCCCTACAACTACCTGAAAGGTGGTTGTAGAGAGGAGGGAGCTGGGCTCTTCTCCCAAATGACAGGGGACAGGAAAAGAGGGAATGGCCTTAAGCTCCACCAGGGGAGGTTTAGGCTGGACATTAGGAAAAACTTTTCCCAGAAAGGGTCATTGGGCATTGGAATAGGCTGCCCAGGGAGGTGGCTGATTTACCTTCCCTGGAGGGGTTTAAGGCACAGGTGGACGAGGTGCTGAGGGACATGGTTTAGTGTTGGATAGGAATGATGTCTTATATGATGTTCCTGGATGGTCTCCTGGGGACATGAATAATAATAAAAAAATATGATTCTATAATGCAACAGGATTGTTGGTGCACACTTCTCAAGTTGCAAGCATAATGGTTTACTTGACTTCAGGAAAAGAAACGCAAGCATTTGAAGTTCAGGCCTGCCCAAGGAACCTGTTTTTTTTTCTACTTAATTTTTCTCTGTCATAATACTTCCTTCCCTGGATGAAAACCGGGTAGGGCAGATGTAAGATATTTCCTTAATGGAACAGCTGCTCTGCATTTTCAGGGAATTTTAACCTTCTGGAAAGCTGATATCTGCCAAGATGTATTTATAGATTGCTGTTATTTCATCAGTTTGCTGGAATGAAATCAGATGCAACGTATTGATATGGTGTGCCTGGGGATGATAATTCAAACAAGTCAAGCTGCATTTTTAATAATCACTGCTGTACATTTCTCTGTTTAATGCAGGAAAAACAAAACAAGGACAGAAAAAACTGAAGTTTAAAACTGTCTCCTACAAGACTCCCTCTATACTTAAGATAATCTGATGTCCATTTACATTTTCTTCCTGGATCAACAAAGAAGAGTGTGTGGACATCTGTTATTGGCTTAGACTAAAAGTCATAAAAACCCCTAGTGTTCTGGTTTGGACTGGGAGAGAGTTAATTTCCTTCCTAGCAGCAGGTGTAGTGGTTTGGATATAGTATGAGAATAATGCTGCAACCCACTGATGTGGGTTCACACTGGAAGGATGGGATGTCATCCAAAGGGGCCTGGACAAGCTGGAGAAGTGGGACTCTGAGAACCTCATGAGATCCAGCAAGGTCAAGTGCAAGGTTCTGCACCCGAGTTGCAGCCATCCCCATTTTCAGTACGTGATGGGAGGTGATGTGATGGAGAGCTGCCTTGCAGAGAAGGACTTGGGGGTGGTGGTCGATGAGAAGCTTGACATGAGCTGTCAATATGTGCTCGCAGCCCAGAAAGCCAATCGTATCCTGGGCTGCATCAAAAGAAGTGTGGCCCACAGGTAGAGGGAGGTGATTCTGCCCCTCTATCCCTCCCTTGTGAGATCTCATCTAGAGTATTGTATCTAATTGTCTAGCAAAAACCATTGAAAAGTGAAATCTTTGGAGCTGTTTACACCACCTGTGAATCTTACCCACAGTCTCCACCAGAAAATTTTAGTCTCTTTAGGGTTAAAATAACAACAATTCTGAACAGTATAAAAATTAGATCCTATGCTTTATTAAAAGTTACTTTGGGTTTGACATTATTAACAAAGAAAGATCCATGAGAATGGCCTCAGGCTCCACCAGGGGAGGTTTAGAGTAGACAGTAGGAAAAAATTTTCACAGAAAGGGTCATTGGGCACTGGAACAGGCTGCCCAGGGAGGTGGTTGAGTCACCTTCCCTGGAGGTGTTTAAGAGATGGGTGGATGAGGTGCTGAGGAACGTGGTTTAGTGTTTGATAGGAATGGTTGGACTCGATGATCCTGTGGGTCTCTTCCAACCTGGTTGTTCTATAATACTATCATTCCATGCCAAGTAATTCTGAGGATATGAGTAAGTATATGTGTCCAGATAGATTTATAAATAAAAAGTAATTATACCAGCAAAATATTCAAAGACATAACTCTGCAGGGACAAGAGGAAAGACTAGATCTATTTTTATTACTAATCATGCATCAGTAAAGGTAGTAACAATTACTATTTTAACGTATAATCTATTAAATCTGCCAGTTACCTGATCATAACATGTGGGAAAGCTAAAAGCCTGGATTTTGAGGCTACACACGATCACTATGACTACCTGATCAGAAAGAATCTTTCTTTTAGACATCTGGAGTAAGGTTCGGTTACCAAATAATATACACAGTGCCACAGGCCACACTTCTGGGCTGAGCTTCTAGATGTGATTCAGGACATGAGGCAGACCTATTCCTTGTCGGTCAGGCAGCTGGAAATCCAGGTGAGAACACCTGGGGCATTTCTTATGATAGTGACACCTCTGTTTATAGAGTGGAGGTCTTACTGCAGCCTTGTGATTTTGAGAGAGCTGGGGTTGTTTAGCCTAGAGAAAAGGAGGTTGAGAGGAGGCCTCATTACTCTCTACAACTACCTGAAAGGAGGTTGTAGAGAGGAGGGAGCTGGGCTCGTCTCCCAAGTGACAGTGGACAGGACAAGAGGGAATGGCCTCAAGCTCCTCCAGGGGAGATTTAGGCTAGAGATTAGGAGGAGGTTTTTCACGGAAAGAGTCATTGGGCATTGGAATAGGCTGCCCAGGGAGGTGGTTGATTCCCCTTCCCTGGAGATGTTTAAGGCACGGGTGGATGAGGTGCTGAGGGACATGGTTTAGTGTTTGATAGGAATGGTTGGACTCAATGATCCGATAGGCCTCTTCCAACCTGGTTGTTCTATGATTCTGTGATTCTATGATAATCTTAGAGATGGAGGACTTCACTGTCTCACTGGAATCTCCTCTAGTTATTTAGCCCTTAAAAATACTTCTTATTTTAAGGTCGATGAGGATAAAAATATTGATAATTACTTCTGGGGTTTTTTTTGTTTGTATGTTTGTTTGTTTGTTTTACTATGACAAAGGTCAGTCTTAAATATTATGTGTATAGCAGAGATGAAAGAAAATTATATGCCAGAGTCCTGGGACATGGATTTTCACGTTAAAACTGGACTCTAATACAGTCTCACTAGATAAATAGTATACACTGAACTCCCACATACCAAGGTTAGCTCTTTGCCGTCTCATTACATAATAATGTAGGCAAGCAGGGTCATGGCTTGATATTACAACAAAGACATCAGTAGCAAACCTGATGCTCAGACAGCATGGATAATGCAGTTAGAGGGGAGAAATATTTACTAGTGCAGGAAATAAAGCCGTGAATTGTATTTAATTCTATTCCTGATTCTGTTTTGGTCTCTTACTATGAGCAAAACCAAGACTTCATGTAAAAGGGAAGTACTGTGGATATGGGGTAGAACCGCTTCTCCAGAGCCAGTGAGGACTCAGAGAGCTAGGATTATTGCTGTTCTCTGTGCTAGGTCTCTCTCCAAACTGTCCCTGTTAAGCAATATTTTTAAGTGCTCTGTCTTGTCAAATAGAATCATAGAATCATAGAATCATAGAACAACCAGGTTGGAAGAGACCCACCAGATCATTGAGTCCAACCATTCCCATCAAACACTAAACGGTGTCCCTCAGCACCTCATCCACCCATTCATTAAACCCCTCCTGGGAAGGGGAATCAACCACCTCCCTGGGCAACCTGTTCCAGTGTCCAATGACCTTTCCTGTGATATATTTTTCCTAGCATTTAATGGCAGTTCACAACATTTTTTTCGTTTGCATCTTCCCTTTTCCCTCCTCCATCTGTAAAAACAACTGCGTTAAGGACCAGTTATCCTAAACCATTAAATCATCGGCAGTGCTCACAGCTGCAAAAACATCTGCATTATAGGCTCTGCTTTTTCCTAAGAGACAGAGATGCAATTGATTCTCTCATTCTGGCATGATTATAGAGCTTCTGGTTTGTGTTATGTTGGAGAAGTGGGCGGGGGTGGTAGGAGGGAGGCTTTAAACTGATTCATGTTCATCTAGTCATGAAACACATGCCTAGACTGAGAAACAAAACACAGTCCATACTGCAGGAAGCAGCTTTACCTCTTTTACTCCCCTCAGTCTTTGTCTCCTCTCTTAATATTGCAGAGATAAATAATTTCCCATCCAGTGTAATCCAAGGGAAGGAGGGCTGCTTGTGTTAGAGAAGCTGCTGCATATCTGCAATAAGAGAATTGCTCAGTAGAAGCCTTTCCTTATCCCTCCCTGCCAGTAGTTGCCTTAGTGACAAAACTAATCACCACTGGTGCCCCTGCTCCGGTGCATAGGAGAAAAATACAGTCATTCGTATTGTCATCCCAGTCATCTTCTGCAGAACAGTCTCCGAGATTAAATGTGGAGATTAAAAAGATATGTTACGGGAATTAGTGTAATGCAATGAAAAGATAAGCTGAGGTACAGGGCTTAGCCCAGAAGTTCTGGGCCCCTCACCACAAGAAGGATGTTGAGGTTCTGGAGTGAATCCAGAGAAGAGCAACAAAGCTGGTGAAGGGGCTGGAGAACAGGTCTTATGAGGAGTGGCTGAGAGAGCTGGGGGTGTTTAGCCTGGAGAAGAGCAGGGTGAGAGGAGACCTCATTACTCTCTACAACTACCTGAAGGGAGGTTGTAGAGAGGAGGGAGCTGGGCTCTTCTCCCAAGTGACAGGGGACAGGACAAGAGGGAATGGCCTCAAGCTCTGCCAGGGGAGATTTAGGCTGGAGATTAGGAGGAAGTTTTTCATGGAAAGGGTCATTGGGCATTGGAATAGGCTGCCCAGGGATGTGGTTGATTCACGTTCCCTGGAGGTGTTTAAGGGACGGGTGGATGAGGTCTTGAGGGACTTGGTTTAGTGTTTGATAGGAATGGTTGGACTGGATGATCCGATGGGTCCCTTCCAACCTGTTTGTTCTATGATTCTATGAAACATTTACTTATGTTTTAAAATCTTAGCAGAAGTGTTTTAAAATCATCTCGAAGCTGTGCCTGCTAAGAAGTTGCATTACCAAGAGGTGTTTTTTTAATCTGTCCTGAGAGGCAAGAGTGTATGCAGTAACAACAATATTTTCTACCCTGATTTCTCATCATCTTTTTAAAGTAACATGAGTGACACCTAAAACAATATTAAATGACATTCTAAATTATGTGGTAATTACTAGCAGAGATTTCGCAAGCCTCTGTCTTTAAGATATTTGCCATTTATGCCATGCTTCCCATTTGATATGGTGTTGAGTTCCTACCTGAATGAAAGAGAGGGCAGAAGGAAACCATCTAGTGGGATTTTCAACTGGGATCATGACCTCACAGTTCAGAGGATATAGCTTGGTCTATCAATGGACTACATTATCTGCTGAGGGTCTGAGTCCTAAACTGCACATCAAACACAGATCTCCAGGGTGGAAAAGCTAATGCACTAATTTCCCTGTGTCAGCCACTTCTGCAGAAGATGGTGAAATAGCTTACACCATTGATTCATTTAGTCGAGGTTCATATCCAGCTGCACAGACATGAGTGATTCACCTGAGATGAAACAAAACCATTTCAGGAGTTATAATTCTTGCTATGGCTACGTAGTTGTTTCCCTCTGGCAAGCACTTCAGAAGTCCTATTTAATATTTCATAGCATCATAGAAGCATAGAAATATTTACATTTAAAAAGACCCTTTAGATTGCCAAGTGGAACTGTAAACCCAGCACTACCGAGTCCACCTCTAAATCATGTCCCTAAGGGCTACATCTACACTTCTTTAAATATTGGTGTATCATAGAATCACAGACTAGTTTAGGTTGGAAAGGACCTTAAAAGTAACCTAGTACCAACACTCCTGCCATGGGCAGGGGCACCTCCCACTAGACCAGGCTGCTCATAAAACCTGACCTTAAGCACCTCCAGGGTCGGGGAAGCCACAGCTCCTCTGGGCAACTGTTCCAGTGTCTCACCACTCTCATAGTGAAGAAGCTCCCTTCCTAAATCTCCCCTCTCCAGTTTATACCCATTCCCCTCTGTCCTATCACTACAAGCCTTTGTGAACAGTCCCTACATAGCTTTCTTGTAAGCCCCTTTCAGGTACTAGAATGTTGCTATAAGATCTTCTCGGAGCTTTCTTTTCTCCAGTCTGAACAAGCCCAACTCTCACAAACTGTCCTTGTATCCGAGGGGCTCCAGCCTTTTGATCAGCCCTCCTCTGGACCTGTTACAACATCTCCATATCCTTCTTATATTGAGGATTCCACTAGTGGACATGGTACTGCAGACGAGGTCTTGTAAGAGTGGAGTAGGTGGGCACAATCACCTCCCTTGCCCTGCTGGCCACACTTCTTTTGATGCAGCCCAAGGTATGGAGCAAGTCCAGAGAAAAGCAACAAAGCTGGTGAAAGGGCTGGAGAACAGGCCTTATCAGGATTGGTTGAGAGAGCTGGCGGAGGAGAAGGACCTGGGGGTGTTGGTTGACAGCAACTGAACATGAGCCAGCAGTGTGCCCAGGTGGCCAAGAAGGCCAATGGCATCCTGGCTTGGATCAGAAATGGTGTGACCAGCAGGGCCAGGGAGGTTATTCTCCCTGTGTACTCGGCACTGGTGAGGCCGCTCCTTGAATCCTATGTTCAGTTGTGGGCCTCTCAGCACAAGAAGGATGTTGAGGCTTTGGAGTGAGTCAGGAGAACAACGAAGCTGGTGAAGGGGATGGAGAACAGGTCTAATGAGGAACGGCTGAGAGAGCTGGGGGTGTTTAGCCTGGAGAAGAGGAGGCTGAGGGGAGACCTCATTGCTCTCTACAACTACCTGAAATGAGGTTGTGGAGAGGAGGGATCTGGGCTCTTCTCCCAAGGGACAGGGGACAGGACAAGAGGGAATGGCCTCAAGCTCTGCCAGGGAAGATTTAGGCTGGAGATTAGGAGGATTTTTTTCATGGAAAGGGTCATTGGGCATTGGAACAGGCTTCCCAGGGAGGTGATTGATTCACCTTCCCTGGAGGTGTTTAAGGTGTGGGTGGGTGAGGTGCTGAGGGACATGGTTTAGTGTTTGATAGGAATGGTTGGACTGGATGATCTGGTGGGTCTCTTCCAAACTAGTGATTCTATAATTCTATGATTCTACGGTTGACCTTGTGTGATTCAAGTGCCGGTTCATACCAAGCATCTCATCAATAATCATCTCTCTATAAATCAGGATCTCTGTGTACTTCAGAGAGCTGCACAGACGAACTCTGGCAGGTAGAAGGCACCACAACCCCCCAGGGTTCCCCAGGAGCCAGCTGCACAGACCAACAGACAAGCTACATATTTTATACATATGGGCCCGACTGTTATTTTGCCTGTTAGCAGCAAGATTTCTGGCTCACCATAACGGTAAAACAACATTTTTTTTTTAAATTTTAATTATGGAAATTTTAATGTTCGTTAGACATTCTGAATCTTACTATCAGTCACACCTAACTATTTCTATAGCGACAGTGCTCTATATTTGTCCTGAATGGCTGTCCAATTATTGTGAGGTATGTGCAAATCCAAAGTGAAAAAAACTAGGAGGACTTTGACAACTAGAAAAAATTATCATCTCACTCGTTGACATATTGAATTCATTGAAATACACTAGCTGATCTTCCTGTTAGAGAAGCACTGAGAAATTGAAGTGGATTTCTTTTTCCAGGAAATTAGTATAGTAATGATAGCATAGTTAAGACTGTTTTTTAAAAATTGAATAAATGTTGAGGATATCGCAAGCAATTAGAACAAGATATAAACCAGAAACCGGTTAAGGAACTACCAGTGAAGAACAGGTACGTACAGTCACACGCAAGGCATGGTTACCTTGTACAATCACTGAATAAATATTTCTGAGCTCTGATAAATGAAAAAAAATCAAATAGTACTGGAAGACTGAAAACAGAAACCTCTAATTGATGTGGTTGAACAGAGTTTTATAGAATCATAGAACAGCCAGGTTGGAAGAGACCCATTGGATCATCGAGTCCAACCATTCCTATCAAACACTAAACCATGTGCCTCAGCACCTTGTCCACCCGTCCCTTAAACACCTCCAGGGAAGGTGAATCAACCACCTCCCTGGGCAGCCTATTCCAATGCCCAAGACTTGTTGGGCCACTGAAGCAAGTGTTAGAGAGGTTTGCAGCTCCAGTTTAAGAATGTTAAATTTGTGTGCCTAAGTCTGGATACAATCCTGGTATTTAAACTCTTGTAGGCAGTAGAGTTCTAGCCAAAACTATCAGTAAAGTTTACAATGTGATCTAGTGGACTTATTTTTTTCCAAGCAGCTGTACTAAGCCTTTGATATTTGTTTTCTGCACTGAGAATTTCTTCATATTGATGGCAGCAGGGTGAGAGCTTAATTTAGATAAAGCCAAATCCCACCCTCAGGCAAACACAATTAAAAAAATTATTGTCATACAAATTCCAAGATATGTTCAGTCTCTAACTATTTAAAAACAACGTACGAGAAATTAACAATAAAACATAGTCCTACTGGGGGACCAAAAAAAGATACTGTTACAGAATGTTCTCCATAAATTTTTGAATGAGAATGTACTGAAGAACCAATTAGAGAAATCCCTGTACTGTGTTCTCTGGGAAATATAAATAGATGATCTGAAAAGCCTTCTGGTCTTTATGTTTGTGAGTGGGAAGTTGGTGATGACATCAGTGACTTCAGTGGTAACAGAATTAGGACAATAATGAGGACTCTGGTAAATCATCACCTAAGAATAAATAAACCCTTTGCTTTTGACCGCACCAATGAATCACCAGATTGCACTGGAGATATTGTTCTGTTGAAAAGGTTCCTGTTTTTAGATGTAACACACAAAAAATTGTGAGCATTTATTCTAGGCCTCCTTTTTCACATGTGACAGTTACAATTGTGATTGATGCAACAGTTCTCCAGAATTGACATTGTTGGTCTCTGGGAGTTGACTTAAATAGTTTGGTTTTGCAAGTGATGCCTGGACCATGCTGCTGTTGTCTGTGGAAGAGCATCAGGGTATAACATGACTTCCAGGAGCTAGATAGATTTCCCTTAGCAAGTTTGCAGATGACACTAAGCTGGGTGGAAGTGTCGATCTGTTGGAGGGTAGGGAGGCTCTGCAAAGGGACCTAAACAGGCTGGATCCATGGGCTGATTAAAATGGTATGAGGTGTAATACTGCCAAATGGCATGACCACCCTATGCAGAGCTACAGACTAGGAGAAGTCTGTCTAGAAAGCTGCCAGGAGGAGAGGGACCTGGGGGTGTTGGTCGAGAGCGACTGAACATGAGCCAGCAGTGTGCCCAGGTGGTCAAAAAGGCCAATGGCATCCTGGCTTGGATCAGAAACGGTGTGACCAGCAGGGCCAGGGAGGTTATTCTCCCTCTGGACTCAGCACTGGTGAGGTCACTCCTCGAACCCTGTGTTCAGTTCTCGGCCCCTCAGCACAAGAAGGATGTTGAGGCTCTGGAGCGAGTCCAGAGAAGAGTGACGAGGCTGGTGAAGGGGCTGGAGAACAGGCCTTATGAGGAACATCTGAGAGAGCTGGGGGTGTTTAACCTGGAGAAGAGGAGGCTGAAGGGGAGACCTCATTGTTCTCTATAAGTACCTGAAAGGAGGTTGTGGAGAGGAGGGAGCTGGGCTCTTCTCCCAAGTGACAGGGGACAGGACAAGAGGGAATGGCCTCAAGCTGCCCAGGGAGGTGGTTGCTTGACCTTCCCTGGAGGTCTTTAAGGGACAGGTGGACAAGGTGCTGAGGGACATGGGTTAGTGTTTGATAGGAATGGTTGGACTCGATGATCTGGTGGGTCTCTCCCAACCTGGTGATTCTATTGTTCTATGATTGTATGATTTACTCTTACAGATATGGTCTAACAGTCTATAAGCCTTCCAGAGACATCTACAGAATCACAAGCAAAATAAATCTAAGACATCCTAGAAATTTGCAGTACGACCAGGAATTCTGGGGATATTGGGTGTTTGTATTGATGGATGTATGAGGACAACCATGCCCCTAGATCATAATTTATTCAATAGAGGCAGTAGTTAGGATGAGGATATTGCTTGAAGACTGGATGTCAACTAGGAGAGATGAATAAACCTTCTGACAGCATTTTTCTCCCCTGAATTAAAAAAAGAGTCTGATCCTCTGGGATAAAAAAAAGCCTATTGTTTAGTTTATGATTTTTTATTTATGCAGGTCTTTTAAAGTTTTAATAATCTTTTATTTATTCTCTTCTACCTCTAAACTGTTTCTTGAAGCTTTGCATTGAGAATTGAAGTAATCCCATCTAAAAGACTTAAGAATGGCTTCAGGGTGCCTGGAGAATTACAAACATTTCGCTCACAATATGATAATGACAGGAGTGGTGCAACTACACCGTGGCACTTTGCAGCACCCCAGTAAACGGCCAAGGTGGCAGGAGACTTGCCAGGTTCTCCTTTACACTGAATTTCAAGGTCTGGCTTGGTAGCTATTAATGTGGACTACTGGCCAAGGAAGAAAATAGAAGTCTAAAGAACTGTTCATCAACTTGTTCTTGATATATAACTACATAGTAGGGAGATTATCCACCCCTGAAATCTTCTGCAAATTGTGGTTTCCAGGCCAAAGAATCATAGAATCATAGAATCACCAGGTTGGAAGAGACCCAGCGGATCATTGAGTCCAACCATTCCTATCAAACACTAAACGATGTCCCTCAGGACCTCGTCCACCTGTGCCTTAAACACCTCCAGGGAAGGGGAATCAACCACCTCCCTGGGTAGCCTGTTCCAGTGCCCAATGACCCTTTCTGTGTAAATTTTTTTCCTAATGTCCAGCCTAAATCTCCCCTTGTGGAGCTTGAGGCCATTCCCTCTTGTCCTGTCCCCTGTCACTTGCCAGAAGAGCCCAGCTCCCTCCTCTCCACAATCTCCTTTCAGGTAGTTGGAGAGAGCAATGAGGTCTCCCCTCAGCCTCCTGTTCTCCAGGATAAACCCCCCCAGCTCTCTCAGCCCTTCCTCATAAGGCCTGTTCTCCAGCCCCTTCACCAGCTTTGTTGCTCTTATCCTGATCCTGAATAGAGAACAAAGGATATAATAAATGAAGGTGTGCAACAAGGTATATATCAGATTCTTGAGAAGAAATGATCAATAATCCATCAAGCTGATGCTTTGTTTAGAGTAAGACAGTATATCTAACTCATAGGAAGTTCATTAAGAAGAATAAACATTTCCTCATTTTAGTGGCCTCTGTTCTCATTTCATAATTGCCTACTTAAAACACCCTTAGCAGATGTGTAACTATAGCAAATGGTTACCAGATATTTGTAAATATTTTCCATGTTCTATAGCCCTAGAATCATAGAATCATAGAATCATAGAATCATAGAATTGGAGAATGGCTTGTGCTGGAAGGGATTTTAAAGGTCATCTAGTTCCAATCCCCCTGCCAAGGGCAGAGACATCTTCCAATGGATCAGGCTGCCCAAAACCTTATCCATCCTGGCATTAAACATCTCCAGGGATGGGGCATCCATGACTTCTCTGGGCAACCAGTGCCAGCTCCTCACTACTCTCATAGGAAAAAAAGTCTTCCTAATATCTAATCTAAATCTGCTACATAGAAGCTTTGCTGATTGTAAATTTTCATTCTCCTGTAATGCAGCAAAGTAATTTGTAGCTTTCCCTTGAGTCATTGATTATAATTTTTAACACCAGCTTCACTTCTTCACTAAAATCACTAACAAGAGTTATTACAGGTAAGAGAAAAGCTTCCTCTTCTGAAATGTATCATTTGATTTGTAATAACTATTACTGTGAGACGTATTTATATACCTGAACTCATGCCAAAGGCCTAATGATCTTTTTTTGGGGAAAAATAAAAGCAACAAACGAAATAAACAGAAAGCACATTCAAGACAAGCAATGTTATTCTTTTCCATTTGTTAACACTTCAGTTTCAGAAAAGAGGAAAATATCTTTTATCTTGTATTTAGCTGCAAGTAGATAGGATGAAATAATTTAATTTAAACGTAATGCAGGTATTCTCTTCTGAAAAGTGGATTAGTTTTTGTCCACATAATCCTCAGAGTGTATCAGTTTCCAGATCCATTGCTGTCGATACTGCAGAGTATTCGAACAGGGTTGCTTCTTGCGAGAAAAACACATAAAAAACACATTACAAACACATTTTCAGCATAAAACCACCTCTATTTTCCCAGATATTTCAGTTCTCTGACAATCTCACAGATGACTTCTCCTTTTAAATCAATGGACAAAGCCTCAATAAGGAAAAGTGACCAAGAAAAATAAATAGAATTTATTTAGAACCGCAAAATTACTTCTTTTTATGTTTTTCACTTGACGCAGTATGCACAGGTGGCTGTGAGTAGTGGGAGTCAATTTAGACTTCCAAGCCCATTGATCACTTCCTTATTTATAGTCTCTGCTGTTATTCAAGATTTGTGGCAGCTTAAAAATGACCACTGAAGAGTATATACCTGCCTATAAAGGCAACGGAGCAGCGAACTGTTCATTTCTTACATTTCAGCTTATTAAAAGGGTGAGGCCAAATCCTTTGGCAGGGCCTGTTGCAATAGGACAAGTAGTAATATTTCATAGAATCATAGATTCACCAGGTTGGAAGAGACCCATCGGATCATTGAGTCCAACCATTCCTATCAAACACTAAACCATTCCCCTCAGCACCTAGTCCACTCGTCCCTTAAACCCCTCCAGGGAAGGTGAATCAACCACCTCCCTGGGAAGCCTGTTCCAATGCCCAGTGACCTTTTCTGCGAAAAAATTCGTCCTGATGTCCAGCCTAAATCTCCCCTGGTGGAGCTTGAGGCCATTCCCTCTTGTCCTGTCCCCTGTCACTTGGCAGAAGAGCCCAGCTCCCTCCTCTCCACAACCTCCTTTCAGGGAGTTGTAGAGAGCAATGAGGTCTCCTCTCAGCCTCCTCTTCTCCAGGATAAACAACCCCAGCTCTCTCAGCCGTTCCTCATGAGGCCTGTTCTCCAGCCCCTTCACCAGCTTCGTTGCTCTTCTCTGGACTCGCTCCAGAGCCTCAACATCCTTCTTGTGCTGAGGGGCACACAACTGAACACAGGATTTGAAGAGTGGTCTCACCAGTGCCGAGTCCAGAGGGAGAAGAACCTCCCTGGACCTGCTGGTCACACCATTTCTGATCCAAGCCAAGATGCCATTGTCCTTCTTGGCCACCTGGGCACACTGCTGGCTCATAATCAGTCGCTGTCAACCAACACCCCCAGGTCCCTCTCCTCCTGGCAGCTTTCTAGGCAGACTTCTCCTAGTCTGTAGCTCTGCATAGGGTTGTTGTGTCCCAAGTGCAGGATCTGCCATTTAGTCATATTAAACTTCATCCCATTGGACTCCCGCCCATTCAGATCCCTAAACTAACTTTTTGAATTAAAAGAATGTAGATTTAGACTACATATAATGAAGATTTTTTTTTTATATTGAGTGTGGTGAAACCCTGGAATGTGTTGCCCAGAGAGGTGGTCAACAGAATACCCCTTGAAAAATTCCAAACCAGATTGGATGGGGCTCTGAAGAACCTGATCTAGTTGGTGATGTCCCTGCTCACTTCACTGGGACTGGAATAGGCAAACTTTAAAGGTCCCTTCCAACTCAAACTTTTCTATGATTCTATGATTTCTGCATGGAATAACTTTCCTTAGTCTTTAAGTAATCTGGATTAGTGGAGCTCATTGTACCTCTCTTTATTACTTACAAATGTGAAAGGGCAGATAACAGAAGTGTCTCCCTTCCAGATTAAGTTTCCTAATCACTGGGCAATAAAATTGGATTTTAATTTAACTCTTGTACTTGCATATCTAAATGCTCTACAGGAAGCTCATGAATCTCTGGGATTTGCATTATACTTAAAAGTCAAGAACTGTGACACGTGAAAAAAAAGGGGTGGGGTTTTTTTTATTTCTCTCATCATAATTCCAGAATATTAGTCTTTCCAATTTCCTTTCCCCTTTCCTTTCCTTTCCTTTCCTTTCCTTTCCTTTCCTTTCCTTTCCTTTCCTTTCCTTTCCTTTCCTTTCCTTTCCTTTCCTTTCCTTTCCTTTCCTTTCCTTTCCTTTCCTTTCCTTTCCTTTCCTTTCCTTTCCTTTCCTTTCCTTTCCTTTCCTTTCCTTTCCTTTCCTTTCCTTTCCTTTCCTTTCCTTTCCTTTCCTTTCCTTTCCTTTCCTTTCCTTTCCTTTCCTTTCCTTTCCTTTCCTTTCCTTTCCTTTCCTTTCCTTTCCTTTCCTTTCCTTTCCTTTCCTTTCCTTTCCTTTATAAAATAATATATAATAGTAATACAAAATATTAATAAATGAAAATATTAAATAAATAAAAATAATAATAATAAAAACAAACTCTTTCCCCAGCAGGAATGAAAACTCACGATAGAACGCAAATGCACTGACCCTCAAAAGGTGATGTGAAGCCAGGACTTGGCCATTAAACATCCCTGAACTTTTTATAAGACTTTTTTCCTGTTAACACTCCATATGATTTAGTCATGATTTGCATTTCTAGTCTCCGTGGTATCTTAAAATAGGGTAATTATCCTGACTTCTTTGCTAAATTGAGTGGCCGTAATTAAATTTTGCATATGAAAGTTTCCCCCATACCATTAATTACAGAGAAGATTTGATTTGTTGTCTGTTCTACTGATAACATGTAAAGGCTACAGTGTAAGAGACTTGTGGCAGTTTACAGCTGAAGTATTGTTTTTAATACAGCTTCTGAACAAACTGCGTTCAGCTAATCTATATCAACTGTTGTCCTCACATTAACCTTATGAAGCAATAAAGATGCTCTGAATAATTTAAACATCAGTGGAGATTGCACAGCTCTGTTTGAGCCAAGTGTGATGAATATGGGAATAACTATAGCAAGGTCATTGGATGATGCTCAAAGGAATCCTGAAAAACTAATAACTTCTCCCGTAGGAGCTGGCATAGTTCCTCAGATAAAATACTGAAATAATGAGGTGGGGAGAAGAAACCCTTTGTGCACATACGCCCGGATGTAGTTGGGAGTAACTGAGCCACACATACATGAGGAGTTTCTTAGTCCAAAAAAAAGACTTGGATACTTGCTGTCACATTTCAATCAGCATTATTTAGAATCATAGAATCATAGAACAACCAGGTTGGAAGAGACCCGTCGGATCATCGAGTCCAACCATTCCTATCAAACACTAAACCTATTTAAAACCTATTTAAACCTATTTAAAACCTATTTAAACGTATTAAACTAATTTAAGGAGATTCCTTTGTGCTAATATCCTTTTATGGATAAACTGGCAAACTGAGAATATGGATATGTTTAACATGAAATTATGAATTATGAAATGTGCCCCTCAGCACAAGAAGGATGTTGAGGCTCTAGAGCGAGTCCAGAGAAGAGCAACGAAGCTGGTGAAGGGGCTGGAGAAGAAGAGGAGCAGCTGAGAATGCTGGAGGTGTTTAGCCTGGAGAAGAGGAGGCTGAGGGGAGACCTCATTGCTCTATACAACTACCTGAAAGGAGATTATAGAGAGGAGGGAGCTGGGCTCTTTTCCCAAGGGACAGGGGACAAGACGAGAGGGAATGGCCTCAAGCTCCACCAGAGGAGGATCAGGCTGGACATTAGGAAAAAAATTTTCCCAGAAAGGGTGATTAGGCAGTGGCAGAGGCTGCCCAGGGAGGGGGATGATTCACCTTCCCTGGAGGTGTTTAAGGGATGGGTAGATGAGGTCCTGAGGGACATGGTTTAGTGTTTGATAGGAATGGTTGGACTCAGTGATCCGGTGGGTCTCTTCCAATCTTTTTGTTCTATGATTCCATGATTCTATGAAATTGCTGTAGCTTTAAGAAAGCAGCATAAAATTTTATTGCCAATTTTTCATGGTAGTGCAGAGCACCAGGGTATCGTTACATTGGTTTAGTGCCTGATAAGGGGAAAAAATGACTCTTAAATGTTTCTCATCATGCTATGAATTGAACAGATTTTTCTTTTCTTTGCAGCTTCCCTTGGTTTTCTCAGAGATGGTGAATATAAAAGACAGAATAAAAGAATGTTCTGTTCCAAAACAATACTGATATCTACAGCATAATTACCTGAATAGTGAATAAAAAGAGTGTAAACAAGAAAGTTGATTGTGGATTTCAGGGATAAGCTGACAATTCTAGCATTTTGGTCTTTTTGATGTTATTTAGAAAGTTACTTCAAGGCTTCTGTTTCTTCATTTTTCTTGTTTATTTTTTGATACAGAAATCTGTACATTCTGTACATTCCTTTCCACCTTTTCTCACAGCTAAAAAATAATAAATAAAAAAAATCTTAAGAAATCATCTGATACAACTGAATCAAAGAAATTCAGTTTTATCAAGACTCTGGTCATCATGAATTCTTTCAAGTTTGACAAATCATCCGCACCCAACTGTACGTCCTTTGTGTCACTTCAGTGCAATTATGCCAGGAGTTAATGAAGTCTACTCAATAAAAGACTGGCATCTCAAGCTGTGCCATATGCCTCTGTTTATGCAACAGAATCAAGGCCTAAAGTCCAAACCTTCAGAAATATTTATATCCTTAACCTTAGGTGCAATAGCCTAGAGAAGAGGAGGCTGGGAGGAGACCTCATTACTCTCTACAACTACGTGAAAGGAGGTTGTAAAGGGCATGGCCTCAAGCTCCACCAGGATATATTTAGGCTGGAGATTAGGAGGAAGTTTTTCACACAGCGGGTCCTTGTGCACTGGCAGAGGCTGCGCAGGGAGGTGGTTGATACCCCTTCCCTGGAGGTGTTCAAGGCACGGGTGGAGGTGGTGCTGAGGGACATGGTTTAGTGTTTGATGGGAATGGCTGGACTTGATGATCTGATGGGTCTCTTCCAACCTGGTTGTTCTGTGATTCTGTGAATATTTAAGATGTGGTTTAGATGGTAAATGTAAATATTTAGTGCAATTTTAAATGCTCTGTCATACCCAGGTTGACCTTCAGTTTCCTCTACAGACGGGTGTAAGTTTTCTGTACCATAACAATGAGCTTTGGGATATCTTAGTGTCTCCAGGAGTCAGATCTGACATTAGACATCAGTGCTCAGGAGGCTAAAACCACCTCTTAGGATTATCTTCTTCCTACATAAGTTTAGGCAAATGTCATCCTGGCTTGTATCAGAAACGGTGTGACCAGCAGGTCCAGGGAGGTTATTCTCCCTCTGGACTCAGCACTGGTGAGACCACTCCTTGAATCCTATGTTCAGTTCTGGGCCTCTCACCACAAGAAGGATGTTGAGGCTCTGGAGCGAGTCCAGAGAAGAGCAATGAAGCTGGTGAAGGGGTCTGGAGAACAGGTCTGATGAGGAACGGCTGAGAGAGCTGGGGGTGTTTATCCTGGAGAAGAGGAGACTGAGAGGAGACCTCATTGCTCTCTACAAATCCCTGAAAAGAGGTTGTAGAGAGGAGGGAGCTGGGCTCTTCTGCCAAGTGACAGGGGACAGGACAAGAGGGAATGACCTCAAGCTCCACCAGGGGAGATTTAGGCTGGAGAATTTTCAGAGATAGGGTGATAGGACACTGGAACAGGCTGCCCAGGGAGGTGGTTGTTTCACCTTCCCTGGAGGGATTTAAAGGATGAGTGGATGAGGTATTGAGGGACATGGTTTAGTGATTGATAGGAATGGTTATAATCAACGATCCCGTGGGTCTTTTCCAACCTGGTGATTCTATGATGCTATGATAAAAGAAACTCTTGAAGAGCAAAGGAATCATTTTCTTTTTAGGATTCTCTTTCAAGTTCTAATTATCACAATTTGGCAAGTCAACAGAATTGTTGTAGTGGCTCATTCACACAACATAAGCTCATAGGAAACATTAATGCCTGATAACTGAAATTCTTACATGGATATTTGACCTTTTCATAAGTGGCAAGTAAAGGAATTTAGCTCAAGATTATTTCAGTGAGCTTAGTTTATGTGACAGTTCATTACATGTGCCATGTGGCACTCAGAGTGCATCTGATCAGTAACCATTGCTCAACTGACAATGTAATATTTTAATTGGGTCATTCATTTGAACCTGGTACATTGTTGGTCAAATTTTCCTTACCAAACTGAAATAAGAAAAACTTTGATAGGAATGGTTGGACTCGATGATCCGATGGGTCTCTTCCAACCTGGTTTTTCTATGATTCTATGAAAGTAAAAATTCTTGTGAGCGCAGGAGGGAAAAACTCTTCTTACGTTAATTCAGGGCAAAACTGACTGTTTTCTCTAGGCACTGTCTACTTCAGCTAATTTCAGAGTCTTGATTCCAGCCGGTTGCCACCTCTCTTTCTACTTTGTGAGCCAACAGGAGACATAGTCCTTCAGGCCAATCTCTACAACAGCACAAAAAGCCATCCAGCAACTCATTTTCCCCATCCAGTAATATATATCAAACCGTTCTTGATTCAAAGAAGCTCACAATGAAGATTTTACTAATGATCCTTGTCACCCTGCTTTATGACCCTTTATCATTTCTGGTTTGTTTTGTCTTGCTCTAATTGTCTCTTAGAATCATAGAATCATAGAACCACCAGGTTGGAAAAGACCCACAGGATCATCGAGTCCAACCATTCCCATCAAACACTAAGTTTAGTGTCTCTTATTTTATTATTCCCAAATTGTAAAGGCTTCAGAATCAGAAATTTCATCTTCTATAGGTATTTAGAGATTGGACTTAAGGAGGTAAACAAGGTTCATTACTTAATTTCTTTCCCTTCAGTGTTTTAAAATATCATTCTTGTATAAAGTATCATGGTGGAGATTACTGGTTCTTTTCACTCTCATTTTACTCCATGATTAGCTATGAAAATATTTCTATTGATTCAGAACATGCATAAATTAGTATTACCAGCCCACTCTGTTTTATTTTTTGTCCTGACTAGCTAGACTGTTTAGTCTGCTCTAAAATCAACCACACAAATTATCCATTGATTTCTTAAGTAAGGGAATGGCCTTGTGCATATGTACCGTATTAATAAAGTGCAGCAGAAGGTGTTATCCATACTGAGTGTCTTTTCACATTGATATTTGGAGTTATTAATGCAGCTACCCAAACTGTAAAACTTAATTCATATAATGTTGTGTCTGGGCTAATTAACCCTGTTTCTCTGTGGAGCTAATTAGCTCGGGTGCTTTGCTGTTCTGGCAGAGTTATCCTGTGTACAGTTCTGGTTCTTGTTTTCCTCCAGCTTAATCACTATAACTTACTTTCATCCATGATACACACACACCCAAACATGACTACTACCTACAATAAAAGATAGATAATAAAAAAATGCATCAGCCATGGCCACTAACCAGGGTATGAGGGACTTCTCACTCACCCCTTCTCAATGTACAGGGGACACTGTGTGGCAAGTTTTTAGAAATCTTAACCAAATGGCTGTATCTGAACCAGTGGCAAAACTAAATTCTATAATAAAATCCAAGTCATGTAATCAGAAAGAAAAGAGTTGGCAGAAGACCAGGAAAGTCAGGCTCTCCACAGCAGTTTTGAGATCGGATCATTACTTCCAATAATGCCTAATTATTTTAAGACCAGCACTAGAAGTTGATTGGATGTAGTTTCCTCATTTTTCCAGCCTCAAGGGCTAGAAGGACAAAAGAGAAGTTTTAGGAAGACGACCAGAAGGGTTATAGCATCATAGAATCATAGAATCATCAGGTTGGAAGAGACCCACCGGATCATCGAGTCCAACCATTCCTATCAAATTCCTATGCCTCAACTTCTTTAGCTGCAATAAAGGATAAGAAAAAAAAAACCAAAAACACCAAACCCAAACACATCAGAATATTTGAGTACGATGTGCACAGAGTAAAGGCAAAAATTTAAGTAGGAGCTAACGTAACCAGCCAGAACTGATAACTGCATCCAGCTAGAAGCACCAGGTCAACTCTTCCACTAGCATCTTCACTAGAATTGCAGCTCAGTGCCTACAAAAGACTGGGAATCAATTTAGCCTGGAGGATAGGAAAGGAGAGTCGATTGAAACCCAAACTCCACATCACTGGTTTCTCTTATCCTCTGTAGCATCTGCATTTGGACCATAAAACCCTGTGATTCCCTGAGCCAAGCGGCTCTGCTGCACTGGACCCAACTGGGAGACGCAGGGATGGATCATAAAGAAACCACCAGATAGAGCAGCCAGATAGAGTCAAAGCCATACTTCCGGAGGGAATCATACTTCTGGAGGATCTCACTGGACAGCATAAGAAAGAGGAGGAGATCCTCAAGGGCAAACTTTGCTTCGGACAGAGCATCTCCCTCAGTATCTTCTACAGTCAAGAGAGAAAGGATTATATCACTACCTCTACATGTCACCCGGAGAAAATTGGATAAGCTGAAATAAGCTCCTGCTTTGAGTCAAGGTCCAGAGAGCCTCTCTGTTGTTGTAGACTACACTGTGAAGCTGAAGAACCCAAAATCACTGTGCTAAATATCCACTCCAGAAAAAAAACAAGGTGGTATGAAGATTTGTGAGACAGATCTCATTGGGAAGAAGAATTATACCCTCTGCATCACTACCTAAGGCCCTGATTGACTAAGGAGGCTGAGCTTAGTAAGTGTGGGAGTTGTAGCATGCAGCTGTCATGGGATTTGGACTTATCAACTTCCCCATCCTGACATGATAAAGTATAGTTCTCTGTTGATGTAAGGGCTCAGCTTGTTCCCAGCTTAAGGATTGTTAGAATGTCTTAAGTCACTGCAGAAGTCTCTGAACCAGCCTCTAAACTTAGACTTAGCTAGGAAAAGACTCATAGAATCATAGAATCATAGAACAACCAGGTTGGAAGAGACCCATCGGATCGAGTCCAACCATTCCTATCGAACACTAAACCATGTCCCTCAGCACCTCGTCCACCCATCCCTTAAACACCTCCAGGGAAGGTGAATCAACCACCTCCCTGGGCAGCCTCTAACAGTGCCCAATGACCATTTCTGTGAAAATTTTTCCTAATGTCCACCCTAAATCTCCCCTGGTGGATTTTGAGGCCGTTCCCTCTTGTCCTGTCCCCTGTCACTTGGGAGAAGAGCCCAGCTCCCTCCTCTCCACAACCTCCTTTCAGGTAGTTGTAGAGAGTAATGAGGTCTCCTCTCAGCCTCCTCTTCTCCAGGCTAAACACCCCCAGCTCTCTCAGCCGCTCCTCATAGGGCCTGTTCTCCAGTTCCTTCACCAGCCTCGTTGCTCTTCTCTGGACTCGCTCCAGAGCCTCAACATCCTTGATATTCTCATGATAAGAGGCTGTGTTAAACAATAGACAAAGTGAAGAAACATTTAGAAAAAGTATCTTTGCTTATGTGAAAAAGTCCAGCTCTTCAAACATCCACAAAAGCAGCAGTGCAAACTTCAAAAATTCAGGTAATATGAACAGATGATGCATTTGTCCAGAGAAGCCTTGCAAACAACCTGACATTTACCTGTCACTGGTAAATACCAACATCTTTGACAATTGCACCAATTCAGTGTCACATCTTCGGTGCTACAGCTGCAGTTTTTCTGCTGTTCTGAAAGCTCAAGATTCTATTGAAAGTTGCATTTGTCCAATAAATAGCAAAAATCTGCCATGAACATGTTTCAAGAAGCTACCAATGTCATACTGACACTAGATTTAAAGAATATCCCCGATAAGGCTTGGATGCGCAATGTCATGATTGACTTGGAGCACTTTATACTTGGATAAACATACAACTCCTGTGGAAGTAAAGTGCAAGAGGCTTAGTGGAGTTATGATGCCTGTAAAAGAGTTTGTTCCTTTGTGGATGTTCTTTGGAGCAGACTCTGATGGCAAGACAACTTTTAGTTGATGCTCAGATAGGAATTTGGAATCGTTTGCTCAATGACCTGCTGGAATGACTCACATCCGACAGGAAACAAGGCAGTAATGAACTCAAATGAATCTGTCAGAGGCAACATGCTAAAAGGTCATTATAAATATCATTCTTTTCCCCACTCTTCTGAAGCATAACAGAACACAGTTTTGCAATCAGTTTACAGTGAAGGGAAGTAAAGAACTAGAGCAGGACACACTTTAAGGCAATGCCCCCTTCTCTAGGTGGAAAACCTGGAGAGAATTGTTAAATGAATATTAACTTGGAGCTACCCAGTCCTCTTCGACATCTGGTGTGTTCTGCTAACTGTGGAAGGAATTATTTGATTACCCCTTCTTCTAATTACTTGGAGTGGCTCTTGTTCTATGAAGTGTCAGGGTTAACATGACTTGGGGTTAAGAGATATGAAAGATAGATTAGTTAGTATGCTAAAAGGTCCAGCAAGAGTCCTGCTCTGTGGTCACTGTGTGAAGAAAGAATCCCAGGAGTACTTGCATCTAGTCCCCAAAATTTCATGTAGATGAAGACTATTATCAAATTTTGCTACAGTTCTTTTTTCTCTAGGCTAAACCACAACCGCATTCAACTTTGCACTTTGTCTATCATAGAATCATAGAACAACCAGGTTGGAAGAGACCCACTGGATCATCGAGTCCAACCATTCCTATCAAACACTAAACCATGTCCCTCAGCACCTCATCTACCAGTCCCTTAAACACCTCAAGGGAAGGTCAATCAACCACCTCCCTGGGCAGCCTGTTCCAATGCCCAATGACCCTCTGTGTGAAAAACTTCCTCTTAATCTCCAGCCTAAATCTCCCCTGGTGGAGCTTGAGGCCATTCCCTCTTGCCCTGTCCCCTGTCACTTGGGAGAAGAGCCCAGCTCCCTCCTCTTTACAACCTCTTTTCAGGTAGTTGTAGAGAGTAATGAGGTCTCCTCTCAGCCTCCTCTTCTCCAGGCTAAAGGTGTAAAAACATAAGCCTGAACCTTAATGAAAGGAGCAACACAGGGATTACCTCCAGCTAGATGTGACAGTTACCATTTGTCTTCTTTGTACTCTAGTATCAGGATCCCTCTGGCTTGTATTTTGTTGATGTAATTGCTCTAATACAACACTCACTGTCTGTATTTCTCCTTTCTAGACTGAATATGATTTCCTCTGTGGGTAAGACTTCACTTTTGAATGTGTATCTTAAACAAGTCAGCCCAGGCTGTTTGCAAAATCAAGACCAATTAAATCAATATAATTGGAGTGTGTGGTGTAATTGAGGTCAGGCTAAAACAGATGGATCACTCCCTTGAAGTGTTGTGCCACCCGGTAGGTATTTAAAGCTCTGTGAGATGTCTCCCATCCTCTGAGCACATCAACTTTGTGTTTAGTGTGGGAGTAGATTTTCTTAGTACAGAACAATAGTTTGTTTCTGTTCCTCAGGGTGTCGAAGCATGAGAGACTTGTGCAAGGGAGACACTAGAGGTTTTGTGCTTCCAGATGATCTCACTGTATCATCTATTCCACAAAATCGAGCATCATAGTTGAAAAGTAGCCTTACTACAGAAAGACTGCATGGAGAAAAAGGTTTTGGAGAACATTCCAAATGTTCAGTCACATAGAGCATCTTCACTGTTTTCTGATAAAATATCCACGAAGAAATCCTTGTAGGGTCTGTAAGGGGACTTGAGTATTCTATAATCTACAATTTTACAATATTTCAGTATTATCTGCCTGAACAATTAAAGAGAAAAAGATGTTTTTATCAAGCAGTTAACAAAAGAAAACATACATATATATATATTTCAAGCAACTGTAGTGCATGTTAATTGCTGAGATGAACAGGCTTAAAGATTTCTGGTAAAAGCACTTTAAATGGCTAATTTGAAGATAGCAATTGTTTACCAGCTAATGCAAATCAGAAAATAAAATAAAAGATATAAAATTCTGTTAATGCAATAAAGGGGGAAAAAATCCATATTGTATAGCTGAATAATATGGCATAGATAGCACAAAATAGCATAGTACTACCCCAATTTTTGCTCTAATATTAGGTTTTTAAAGTAATATTAGCCACAGCCAGTGGTTGAGTCTGAATAAACAGTAAAAAAGAGAAAGCAGGACTTCTTTCAGGCCACTTTCAAAAATGCTGCAAAATAGCTTCTTCGAACATATATTATTTTGTCAGGTACAGTAAATAAAGAGTGTGAAATGAGTTTAGGAGGTTTTATTTAGACCTGACATGGAAATATTCTCATTAAAACTTGCGTGTTTAAGCAACCAGTCAAGATAGGGATTCATTGACAAAATCTGACCTTTGTCACCTGTACCTGATACTGAGCAGTGCATTAAATCAGGAAGGAATCATCACTGAGGGAGCTTTTTTTAAAAAAAAAAAAAAAGAAATTGCAATCCAACACTTTATCTATCAGCAGTGGTGTTTAGATGTATTTCCCTCTCTTTGACACATGCTTATGTTGAATTGAAGGTGTGTGTTTTAGGTCCAGATACTATAAGGCACTTATAGAATCATAAAATCATTGAAGAGTTTGGCTTGGAAGGGACCTTAAAGATTATCTAGGGCCCACCCCTCTGCCATGGGCAGGGTCAGCCACCTGGAAGAGCCTGGCACATACCCTGAGTTATAGGTAGGACTCTCTGCCAAGCTGCTTGTGTTGAGATAGTTTTACATTAAGTTAGGTGTTTGCAGGACATGGGGAGGATTCACATCCAAATTCAGGCCTGTAAACATAAAGCTGAGAGTCAGCTTCCATATAAAGACAATGCAATTTAGTGTCTCTATTCAGTTTTCTCATATTGTAAGCATCTAGTGCTGCTGAAATGCCCTAAGGTGTCTGAGAAATCTTCCAGGTATTGCACCGAACACCTCTACTAAACCAGCACCTGACAGAATGTCCTGTGCCATCTTGATTAACTGTACACCTGAGTTATTGTGTTTGGTTCCAACTACTCACTAACAGCAAGATGAACTACACTAGTGAACACAGATCATGGATGAGAACATACATAAAGAATATAGAATCATAGAATCATAGAACAACGAGGTTGGAAGAGACCCACTGGATCATCGAGTCCAACTGTTCCTATCAAACACTAAACCATGTCCCTCAGCACCTCATCCACCTGTGCCTGAAACTCCCTCTCCAGCCTAAACAACCCCAGTTCCCTCAGCTGCTCCTCGTAATAGAGGTTTCTGCATGGAATATTATTCTCTGATATATAGCTGCACTGAGCAATACATTTAACATGGCCAAATGGTGGGTCCTGCACTTGGGGCACAGCAACCCTGTGCAGAGCTACAGACTGGGAGAAGTCTGTCTCGAAAGCTGCCAGGAGGAGAGGGACCTGGGGATGTTGGTGTACAGTGACAGAACATGAGCCAGCAGTGTGCCCAGGTGGCCAAGAAGGCCAATGGCATCCTGGCTTGTACCAGAAATGGTGTGACCAGCAGGTCCAGGGAGGTTATTCTCCCTCTGGACTCAGCACTGGTGAGGCTGCTCCTTGAATCTTGTGTTCAGTTCTGGGCCCCTCAGCACAAGAAGGATGTTGAGGCTCTGGAGCGAGTCCAGAGAAGAGCAACAAAGCTGGTGAAGGGGCTGGAGAACAGGCCTTATGAGGAACAGTTGAGAGAGCTGGGGGTGTTTAGCCTGGAGAAGAGGAGGCTGAGAGGAGACCTCATTACTCTCTACAACTACCTGAAAGGAGGTTGTAGAGAGGAGGGAGCTGGGCTCTTCTGCCAAGTGACAGGGGACAGGACAAGAGGGAATGGCCGCAAGCTCCACCAGGGGATATTTAGGCTGGAGATTAGGAGGAGGTTTTTCACACAGAGGGTCATTGGGCGTTGGAATAGGCTGCCCAGGGAGGTGGTTGATTCACCTTCCCTGGAGGTGTTTAAGGGATGGGTAGATGAGGTGCTGAGGGACATGTTTTAGTGTTTGATAGGAATGGTTGGAATTGATGATCCGATGGATCTCTTCCAACCTGGTGATTCTATGATATGATTCTGTGATATGATTCTATGATACAAACGAGTTTTTCTTCTCCCTATATTGTTCGAGTACATAGGCGAGAATAACTGTCATGCACTTAGTTACATATCTTTCCTTGAAATGCCATGCTCTGCTTTGCACCTCTGTCTGCTCTGAGTATGCTCCTTTCTTTTAATCACATGAAAAATGAAGTGAAACACTGCAAAAAGGAAATGAGTTCACAATTTAGTCCATCATAAGGATAATTTACTTTGATGTACGTCTAGTTCTAGGAAGGCTGGACACAGTGCCAGCCCTAATGTGGCATTTAAAATAACATGAAATTGGGGGAAAATAAAAAGAATAATCTAATGCCTTTGATTTCAGTTCATAGCAGCTGAGTATCTAACGCTTTCAACAAGGCTAATTTTAATGATTAATAAAATACTAGATTGGTATTTGTTGTTGTTTGAAGTGATCGGTGCCTGTTATCCCCACATTATTATTTCGTTCCAGTATCAACAAGATTATCACTTAATTTGGACGAGTGTTTGTGCATAAGAATGATGCCTTGCAGAGCCTATTTACGATAATCCTATCAGCTGGCAGCCAAGAATTGACTGTGCTATTTGTCACCCACTATGAATCTGGAATTATTGAGGAACTGAAATCTCTCTCTCTCTCACTTTCTCTGCTGCCTTCATGGGGACAGGCTGTATTATTCAGCCAGCTCTTTTGTCCTCTGCTGGAATTAAACAACATCTCAGAGTAGATAATTAACTGTACACAAGGAACAGGGTTAGAGAAGGATGAAGGAAGGTTTGTAGCAAAGGACAGACAATATGTCATCTTCCCTATCAAATGCACAGAATACACAATGAGGTGTTCTTTCCAACTTGCTTTCACTTCTTAAAGCAGAAAATCTTGTTAGGACAGCAGGGCATGGAAAAAGATCTGGTTATGTGAAATCTTAGAAGGCGTTGCTGCATTTTCACCAAATTGGCTTTATCTGAAGGAATATTCTCAGAATCATAGAGTCATAGAACAACCGGGTTGGAAGAGACCCATCGGATCATCGAGTCTAACCATTCCTATCAAACACTAAACCAAGTCCCTCAGCACCTTGTCCACCCGTCGCTTAAACACCTCCAGGGAAGGTCAATCAACCACCTCCCTGGGCAGCCTATTCCAATGCCCAATGACCCCTTCCGTGAAAAACTTCCTCCTAATCTCTAGGCTAAATCTCCCCTGGTGGAGCTTGAGACTATTCCCTCTTGTCCTGTCCCCTGTCCCTTGGGAGAAGAGCCCAGCTCCCTCCTCTCCACAACCTCCTTTCAGGGATTTGTAGAGAGTAATGAGGTCTCCTCTCAGCCTCCTCTTCTCCAGGATAAACACCCCCAGCTCTCTCAGCCATTCCTCATGAGGCCTGTTCTCCAGCCCCTTCACCAGCTTCGTTGCTCTTCTCTGGACTTGCTCCAGAGCCTCAACATCCTTCTTGTGGTGAGGGGCCCACAACTGAACACAGGATTCGAGGAGCAATCTCACCAGTGCTGAGTCCAGAGGGAGAATAACCTCCCTGGACCTGCTGGTCACACCATTTCTGATACAAGCCAGGATGCCATTGGCCTTCTTGACCACTTGGGCACACTGCTGGCTCATGTTCAGTCGGTTGTTGACCAACACCCCCAGGTCCCTCTCAGGATTTGTTGTATCCTCCTCCTCTCCATCTGTATTCCTTTTATAAGAGACAAACCCAAAAAATGCCTGTCTGCATGTGGAGTAAGAGCTGTTAATACTGGTCTGCATTGGTTTTGGCTCTTAAACTTGAAACTCAATATCATTTCGCAAACAGATATAAAAGAGGAGCAGTCACTGCTTCTGAGGAGCATGAAGAGTCTTCTGGCTCAGCAGGATATTTCACATCGCTTCCTTCAATCTCACTTCTTTTCTACCACCTTCCAAGGCAGAACTCTATACAATACTGCTCTCTGGTTAACTCCAAGAAAGTTTGGTGACTCCTACAACTTTCTCTTCCAAAGCAAAAGCAGAATTTCTCTTCTTCTCAGTGGAATGAGGGCAGTAGTAGAGTCAGAAACACATTCCACAGGGGTGAGTGATGGAGCAATAAATGCTGCATAGTGGGTCACATAAGTCTTTCTACAAGAGCCTTGTGGATCGAGAGTAGTGAATATGAAATATTTAAGCATACAGAATACGGAGAGGTGTAATCAGGAGGAAAGGTGCTATTTCTGTCAACTCCTGTTCTCTCTGCTATGCATCCTGCTTATCCCCCAGTTTTCACAAAGACAGTCAGGGCAGGCAAAGAAATCCACAGAAAATATTGCCTCTAGTTACTGCTGAGCAGATCTGCAGTCATCTCTAGTAACACCCATGGATAAGAAAAAAAATGGAGGACCCCCCCCCCCCAACAATATTTTCTACATTCGTCACTCCATTGCGTAACATTTCTGAGTCCTATGGAATTGTAGAATCACTACCATCGACTCGTAGAATCACCAGGTTGGAAGAGACCCACTGGATCATCGAGTCCAACCATTCTTATCAAACACTAAACCATGTCCCTCAGGACCTTGTCCACCTGTCCCTTAAACACCTCCAGGGAAGGTGACTCAACCACCTCCCTGGGCAGCCTGTTCCAATGCCCAATGACCCTTTATAGAATCATAGAAAGATAAAGCATCTTCCTGAAAAGTACTCCAAGATTAGTATTATTTTTTTTATCTGCCCTGTCTTTCTTGCCATAAGAAGTTTAGAATATATAATGATTTTTAACAGTATGCTTAAAGTTTAAGGGCTGCATTTAGTGAAGAGCAGTATTAAGGGCAGGGATCTGCAGTGATCACATGAACAAGAAGGAAATAAAATACAATTTACACTCCTGTGGATTTTCAACACCTAGAAAAGAGAGATGAAGGCCAGGGTAACCCATCAGGAGCCACAGAAAATACTGAACTTAGGGATTTCTAATGGGATTTGGATGAGAGAATATAGCCGTAAGTGAGCTGTATATAAGCCGCATGCAGTTCAAAGAGAATCCTGCACAATTCGTGCCTTTCCAGGCAGCCTTCGTATCCATTGAAAACCAGCGGAACTGAAATTTTGTCCCACAAAGTGATGCAGATTTCTTTGGAGAGCAAAACTACTGTTCACTCAAAGAGCAATAAGTTATAGTATGATTTTCATAGTAAGCAGAGATGGCTGAAATTTGGAGTTGACAACCAATTTTCCGACTCTCTTGTGCACTTGATCAGTATGTCCATTCCAATCACCCCATGCAAACTTCCAAGGAGAGTGAATAATGCTAGTGAACAGAAAGGTTACACATACCTGGACCTGCACGTAAAGGGTAGAAATCTTGCATCAAAATGTTAAATAGCCTTTCCTCTTTGAAGAATATAAATTTACAGTATAACCACATGATTACATGTCTCATACAAAGAGAGATGTCTGCATTGTTGATGAATATAGCTCAGCTGTAGCAGAGCTGTAGCTGGAACTCATGTTGTAGGCAATACAGAGAAACAGACTATTCAGTATATGATACCAATGACTTATTTAAAATGTTTGCTTTGTCACGCGATTAATCATACCCAATGAATCCTCACTTTTCTCCAGTGACTATGAAAGAGTTAAGAGAAACAACCAAGGTGCAGACATCTGCGCTGGACTTCTGTTCACATAAATCTTATCCTTTTGGACAATTTTCATAGAATCATAGAATCATAGAATCACCAGGTTGGAAGAGACCCACCGGATGATCGAGAATGCCTAATCAATTTCCATAAAACCATTTAGGGCTTACAAGACCCGTAGTTTTTACTAAACTCAAAGATAATACGTGCATTACTGTCATGGTTTATTGGAATCATCTTTCTTGAGATGCTGGGTACTATCATTTGATCCTCGTTTCAAAGAGATCGTATGTATGTGTTTATGTTCCCTCTCTCCATTATAACACAGGATTGAGAGGGCTTTGTGATGCTCACTTACCTTTGTATAACTAGGAGCAGAATCAGGTCCACAGCAGGTGAGCTGTTTAAGACTTGAGATGGTGAATTGAATTGAAAGAACACCGTTTTAAACACATATTTTAAACTCTGTGTCTTCTGTGATTGGCAAGAAGTGGATATAAACAAGACTATGTGAAGACTGCAGAGACTGGTGCCTGCACGTGGCTTGACAGCACATTCTTACGCTGATTGCCAACTTCCCATAAAAGCACCACTTTTGTACAAATAACAGGCCCCCATGCTTGGCACCTGAATGATTCTTTGTTTCTAGAGGAGAAACTGTAGGTTTATGGTCTGAGAACAACAATAGGAATGTGCTTATTGCTAGGGACACAGCTGGAGATGATTATTACTCTTTCTTCTTTGTCAAAAGGAAATGCTACAGGCAGCTAAATGTGCTTTAAGGGAGTATTCCTAGGAAAAGGGTCCTGTCTTTCTCTCCATCTGTTTTCCTTTTACAGATCTAGGTTCACTTTACAACCAGAAGGTTGGAAGTCCACAATGTGTTTATTCAGATAGGAAACCAAGAATAATTTACATGGTTCAGCTGAGGGTGTTTAGCCTGGAGAAGAGAAGGCTGAGGGGAGACCTCATTGCTCTCGACAACTACCTGAAAGGAGGTTGTAGTGAGGAGGGAGCTGGGCTTTTCTCCCAAGTGACAGGGGACAGGACAAGAGGGAATGGCCTCAAGCTCCGCCAGGGGAGATTTAGGCTGGACATTAGGAAAAAATTTCCCAGAAAGGGTCATTGGGCCCTGGCAGAAGCTGCCCAGGGAGGTGGTTGATCCACCTTCCCTGGAGGTGTTTAAGGGATGGGTGGACAAGGTGCTGAGGAATATGGTTTAGTGTTTGATAGGAATGGTTGGACTCAATGATTCGGTGGGTCTTTTCCAACCTGGTTGTTCTGTGATTCTGTGATTTGTTTTATGGATGAGAGTGGGAAAAATTCAGGGATAAATATTCTCAGGATTAGGGATTCATATTCCTCTACCAAACTGCCCCAGTGCCCATGTATAGGAAAGAGCAATCAGAGCATCTGTCTGTGCTGCATATCACAGCTTCTCTCTCAGTAGGTTTCGAAATACAGAAAATGCAGGAAAGGTCTGTAAGCACTGAGCTCCAGTACCAGCTCATGCAAAGCCAGCTTGGTATGGTTTAGATATGCTCTAAACACACAGTCTGAACCTTACTACAGTGAAAAAGTAGAAAGTGAAGAAGAGATTACAGTAAACAAAACCTGTGGCAACAGTTCATTGTAAACCAAGTCCAAGGAGAGCATATTTAACCATTGAAAGATATATCTTGCTTTCCAGCCTCAGTAGTCAGCTCAGTCAATGATAACCTCAGCAAACAGTATTCAGCAGCCTTTGTATAGACAAGAATGCACGTCTAAACATCATTTTTTTGTAATTAATGTGATCCATTCCTCCATTCTCCTATTGACTTTAGTAGCTAAGATGGAATCTGATTTAATTTCTGTAACATAATCATGTTTGGTTTTATAGTACTTCCCCCTGCTAATATTAAAATCCTATTCATTTAGTTGTATGCACTGTTAGATAGATGTGCATCTGCGGCAGGACTGTAAACATAGAAGAATAGATACATGAATATGATATATTCTGCGGCCTTAACTTATTTAGGGTTGGAAAAACATCCAGAAAGCTGAGTGTGTAATAAGCTTTTCCCTTTAAGAAATATAGGTACTATTTACATAGCAGAAAGGCAGTAGTCATTCTCCAGAAGCACATGTTATTTTGCTCTACACCTTCGCAAAATGAAAAAGCATCTTTAAGAATTTCCCTTGCCTGAGTACAAACAATGCAGTTCACACTTTATTCTAATTTCAGAGGAGTTATTTTAGGAAATGGGGAAGTCTCGTATTCCAGACTAAATCAGTCAGTGAACGTTCAAGTTGTAAATATAGACAGATGCTTCACCAATTATAGATATCCGCAATGTAGATATCTTCAGTTGAGATTCTTAAAAGTATCAGAAGAAATTAGACTTTTTTTTTAGGAAGCAGATCATCTTCCCAGAAAATAGACATTACAAATCATAGAATCACCAGATTGGAAGAGACCCACGGTTCATTGAGTCCAACCATTCCTATCAAACACTAAACCATGTCCCTCAGGACCTTGTCTACCCAAATAACAAAATTCATACTTCAGAGGAACCACACTTAAAAGGGACTTTTCCTTTCCCATTGCAAGGTGAATTGTTCATGGATATCTGCGTTGTAGGTACTGATAGCTGCTGAAATCAATTGCACCCAGAGGACATCCCAAGGATGTAGCGTGGATTATGATGTCCAGGAGAAGCAGTTATGCCTCACCACTGATCACACAGGGAAGTTTTGATAGGAATGGTTGGGCTCGATGATCCGGTGGGTCTCTTCCAACCTAGTGATTCTATGATTCTATGATTCTAAGTGCTTAGACATTATGGTAGAGCAAATCCACCAAGTATCCTAGAAGAAATCCAGTTGCAACCTTAATGTCCTACAACAGTGATCTTGTTTGGGAATTAATGGATCCTGGGTACTTATACAGGAAGTTCATATCTAAATACCTGTGAGAATGCGATGGTTTATGGGGGAAAAACCTATTATGTTATGCAATCAGAGTTTGGTATTTTTAAATCAGTTTTTATAACAGTGAAATATAGCTCTTGTTTTCATAGAATCACAGAATCACCAGGTTGGAAGAGACCCACCGGATCATCGAGTCCAAACATTCCCGCCAATCTCTAAACCATGTCCCTCAGTACCTCATCCACCGGTGCCTTAAACACCTCCAGGGAAGGCGAGTCAACCACCTCCCTGGGCAGCCTGTTCCATTGCCTAATGACTCTTTCCGTGAAGAATTTTTTCCTTATGTTGAGCCTGAACCTCCCCTGGTGGAGCTTGAGGACATTCCCTCTTGTCCTGTCTCCTCTCACTTAGGAGAAGAGGCCATATTTTAGCACTAAAATATCTGCAATGAGATGACAAGTTAAAGAATGTCAGAGATGAAGAGAGTATCCTTATGTTATGAAGCAGGATGACACAAAGCAGCGCAGGCATCAGATTTCTGGAGCTGTCCTCCTCCATGAGGTCATATTACATTCTTCTTCTGCATATCCTCTGAGTAAATAAAGGCCAGCTATGGATAATGAACTCCATTAGTCTAATTAAAACCAGAGCCTGTTCCCACTGCCTGCATCTTGAGGAAATGCCTGGACTTCACTCCCATGACATTGTTGGAATGCATTGAAATAATGTGCTATATATGCTATTAAGCTCCTGATTAATCATAAGACAGAGGCAGAGACCGAGAGATACACAGTTCTGAACAGAACCATAGATTTGAGTCATGGCACATCTCCTGTTTACATCATAAAAATTTTAAATATGGATTTATACGTGGATTGCCTCAGGCTTTGAAACATGCTGATCCTTCTAAAGTCAACGAGATGGGACAATTGAGCCTTAGAACTGTATGCAATGTAAACATAGCTACAGAAATGAACTGATGCTTAGTCCATATACAGAGTCTTTGTTCTTGCCTTCTCAGGTCTAGGCAGATTAACAAGAATCATAGGATCATAGAACAACCAGATTGGAAGAGACCCACCAGATCATCGAGTCCAACCATTCCTATCAAACACTAAACCATGTCCCTCAGCACCTCATCCACCCGTCCCTTAAACACCTCCAGGGAAGGTGAATCAACCATTCCTATCAAACATTATTTTTTCGGGGAGGAGTTTTTTGTTCTTTTTTTAAAATCAAAGACTGGCTAAAAAGATTGGTAACTAACTACTTGCTTTTCCTCCTTATAAGGATGCTTTGACTGAAAAGATCCACTCTGGGTTAATCAGTTGTCTCCGGGTTCTTATAACCTAGGAGGAAACCAAAATAAAGAAGAGCAACCCACTGAGTAAGTCCAAAGAGGAGTGATGCTGCCTATGCTGTTTGATTCCCAATGAGTATTTTGTCTTAGATGGGATTCTCAAAGCTAAAATAGTCAATAAAAGCTTTTTTTTCCTCAATTAAAAACTCCTTAGCTGTTTTTTGAGCTACCACACTGAATAGTAAGCATTAGTACAGCTGTTAAATCAGTTGCATATCAACCTGGAAGTCCTAAGTGTAGCTAGTTCTGCTTGTCTTGCCATTAATGTCAAGTAAACGTAGGTGACAGTAATTGGTGTTGCTGGGAAATGAATGCTCCTGAGAAGAGAGCAGCTCTGTGCATGTAAAGAAATGCAGTGAAATGTGGATTGAGAGCTAACTGTGTCAAGGCAAAATCCCAAATTCGGAACTGGAGAGTGAAATTATGCAGCTAATGAAATATACATCTGAGGAATCCCTTTAAAATATTCAGCTAGAGACATCCCTGACTTACATCTGGGAAGACAAAGGGTTGTGGCTGGTAGTAAGGCAATTATGTCTATGGGTCTATTTTTTGATTATATGATTTTATCTAGAATTAAGATTCAGTTAAAATAATACCATCGTTAAAAACAGTCCAGATAAATAACTTATGCTTAACTGATTGACATAATCTTAAAGATCCGAGTCATACTTGTTACCTCTTGCCTATGGCTCCTGGAATTAAAGCCAATTTGCACAGTAAGATATCCAAACCCTCTCCTGTGTGCAGAAACAATTTCTACTGGATGGGGTTGCTCAGAGACCCATCCAGCCTTGCACTGTGCACCTCCAGAGATGGAAAATTCCTGACTCCTCTGGTCAACTTGTTCCAGTGCCTCAACATTCTCAGAGGAAAAGAATTCATCCTAATATCTAATCTAAATGTTCCCTCTGTCAGTTTGAAACCATTACTCCTAATCCTATCACTGCACTTGCTGATAAAGAGACCCTCCTCAGCTTTCCTGTAGATCCCCTTCTAAGTACTTAAAGGCTGCTGTAAAGTCTCCATGGAACTTTCTCTTCTGCAGACTACACAAGCTCAACTCCCTCAGCCATTCCTCACAAGGGAAGTGGGTGAAGTCAGGTATTATTTGAGCTTTATTAATACACACTTACCAGAAAACATCATTTCTATCCAACATATTAGTGATCAAGATGGGTTTTAAAATAAGGTGCAAGCATGGTTGGACTCGATGATCCGGTGGGTCTCTTCCAACCTGGTGATTCTATGATTCTATGTACAGATGGATGCAGATGGTGTATGAAGAAATTCTAGGTTCATCCATCAACAGCTTCAAGTATATGTCTTACAGAAGAAAACACGTTTTTTGCTAAGAAAGTATTGCTTTGTATTACCACAGTTATGCACTAAAGTGTTGGATTCCCAGTACTGCTCCTTGTTTTCAAAGACTAAGTCAATCAGGCAGCGTTGTTTCCTGAGTGATTTAGAATTGTTATGAAATTCTCCATCTGGACCAGACAGAGGAAGAAGTCAAACAGGGAAAAAAAATGACATGTCCTTGTTTCCCCAAGAGATCCCTTTATATCCTGGAGTGGAATAGAAAAACAAAAAGTAAAATATCTGCATATGTAGTAAGGAAGAAGAAACGCAAGTAGAGGATGGACATTAATAGAGACTGCTATGAGCCAGCAGTGTGCCCAGGTGGCCAAGAAGGCCAATGGCATCCTGGCTTGGATCAGAATTGGTGTGACCAGCAGGTCCAGGGAGGTTCTTCTCCCTCTATACTCAGCACTGGTGAGGCTGCTCCTTGAATCCTGTGTTCAGTTGTGGGCCCCTCAGCACAAGAAGGATGTTGAGGCTCTGGAGTGAGTCCAGAGAAGAGCAACAAAGCTGGTGAAGGGGCTGGAGAACAGGCCTTATGAGGAATGTCTGAGAGAGCTGGGGGTGTTTATCCTGGAGAAGAGGAGGCTGAGAGGAGACATCATTTCTCTCTACAACTACCTGAAAGGATGTTGTGGAGAGGAGGGAGCTGGGCTCTTCTCCCATGTGACAGGGAAAGGACAAGAGGGAATGGTCTCAAGCTCCACCAGGGGAGATTTAAGCTGGACATCAGGAGGAAGTTTTTCACAGAAAGGCATTGGAACAGGCTGCCCAGGGAGGTGGTTGATTCCCCTTCCCTGGAGGTGTTTAAGTGACAGGCGGATGAGGTGCTGAGGGACATGGTTTAGTGTTTGATAGGAACAGTTGGACTCGATGATGTGGTGGGTCTCTTCCAACCTGGTGCTTCTATGATTAATAGTGAAGGTCCAAGGTCCATCTCTATTCATTCATAAATTCAACATATTTTCAGGCAAGGCAGTCATCAGTTAATAACAGTTGTAATACATATAAGCATAGTATTAGCAATACTTTTGCCATCATCTGCCTTATATTTGAAGATAGGAAACGCATTCTGAAACAATGAACTCCATGCACAATGTATTATTGAACGGTTGGACTCGATGATCCAATGGGTCTCTTCCAACCTGATTTTTCTTTGATTCTATGATACTATGACTGGGGTTCTGCCAGAGCTACCCTGAAGAATTTCCAGGGTGGATGATAATACTAAGACAATTGGAGAGTGCTGTAGTTATAAATGATGCACCCATATGAGATAACAAGCAAAAGCAACAAACAAGCTGTTTTTACAGACACAGATTTTACTCTGACTGTTGCATTCGGGACAAATACTGCATCCCTGAGGAGATAATGGCCAGATCAGCCTTACTATGTAAATGAATGATGCTCTCCCCAGGGAGATGCACACTACATATTAGCAATTCAGGAAGAGTTGCTGCTTCTAACATCTCCTACACTACACCTGAACTGGGTGTAATATCCTGAAGGGATTCTCCATCAGAGCCGACTGCTTTCTGAGTAGACAAGCCTGTACCTCAGAAACAATAACTTGACCTTTATTTCAAACTGCTGTTTACTCACAAGAACTCTAGCTCAGGAACTACAAAGACAGATCCTCAGTGCCAGAGCAGAAAGGTTAAAGTGGAAGGATTGACCTAAAAGCTGCCTGGGGAAATAAAATTAACATCTGAAAAGGAAATAGATGTATTTACACTTTGAGGTAAAGACAAGAAAAATGTGTTAATGCTGAAGAGAGGTACAGGGTAGAACTAGATTGGGAAATACAGTGTAGAGAAAGCCTGCACTAAAACATCATATTTCAGAAGCAAACATGATATGACCTCATTACTCTCTGCAACTACCTGACAGGAGGTTGTAGAGAGGAGGGTGATGGCCTCTTCTCCCAAGTGTCAGGGGACAGGACAAGAGGGAATGGCCTCAAGTTCTACCAGGGGAGATTTAGGTTAGAGATTAGGAGGAAGTTTTTCACACAGAGGGTCATTGGGCATTGGAACAGGCTGCCCAGGGAGGTGGTTGATTCACCTTCCCTGGAGGTGTTTAAGGGACGGGTGGATGAGGTCCTGAGGGACATGGTTTAGTGTTTGGTGGGAATGGTTGGACTCGATGATCCGATGGGTCTCTTCCTACCTGGTTGTTCTATGATTCTATGACCTTGTCAGCATAACAGATGAATTGTGGAGTAGCTTAGAGTATACATGTTAAATTTTGCTTGAAGTTTACCCACAGCTGTTGATCTCTGAATTCAAATTTTGTTTGTCACCTTGAAAATTATTTACCCAGTGAGTCTACTATAAAGTGTTTAGGAGGCATATGAACTTTGCTAAAGGCTTGCTTTAAATCTGTCAAGCTTTTTGGTCTCTTACATTTCCCAAACGAAGCCTAACTGAGAACCCAGTCCCTCTCTTTCTGGTTTTCCAGATTTTTAGTCCCAAGGTTTTTGCTTTATATCACTGATTTTATGGATTAGAAGGTGTTGGATTTTTTTTTTATTCTGAAACACCACTTTTGGTGGTATCATCTTTGCTTTTGAAAACCTTCGGATAGTCTCTGTTTTATTTTGCTATTTTTTTTTAAGGGAGTTTCATCTGAGTTCAAAATATTTGGTGACCATATGTGCATTTAAGTACTAAAACACCTTCTTTTCACCAGATTAAGTTTATCCAAGGTGGCCATGAAAGGAAATACAGATAAACCTGAAAATGGATGAAAAAATATTTGAGCTATGACAAGTTCATTTGTACTTTTCAAAGTCTTTTCAATTTATTTAATCCCTTCTGCTGGACAAATGCTATGTGGTTAAATTTGTAGTTAAGGCATGAATATTAGCATAATTGTAGTATCATTTCCTGAGGGACATGGTTTTCCTGAGGGACGTGGTTTAGTGATTGATAGGAATGGTCGGAATCGATGATCCAGTGGGTCTCTTCCAACTTGGTGATTCTATGATTCTATGATCATTTTGATGATCAATATAATCTGAATCGCTATATTGCTGTCAATGAATATACATATTCTGTGAATACAAACATAAGGGAAATTATTAAAATCTACCCCAGATCAGTTCCACAAAATGCTCTTGTAGGCTATGATCTATCTGACAGTGACGTATGAAAAGGTAAAGTTGCAAAGTCTAATACTTTGAAGAGTTAACGACTGAAAAGTGTTCTTCTGGATTTCTAGATGTCATAAGAGACAAATAGCTGTGCGGTTGTAGTCAAGCTGCCACCAAAAAGCATTTTCCGCCTACTCTGATAAACAGATCAGATAGTTCTGCCTCTGCTTTCACACATTCTGTGTGTTGTAAGAGGCTTATTTTCCTCTCAATTTTCATGTTAATGGTTTCCTCACAATTTATTCTGCTGCCTGACAGCATTTCATTTTTATTTTTTACGAGTTGTAGGGTAGAAGAAATAAGTTCTCTATTTCTTTCTTTAATCCAGTACATTTCTTGCATTATTCTCCTCCCATGCTCGAGTGTGCTATGGATTTTGCTTTTCTAGTTTCAGCATCTGTAGCTAAAAAAAAAAAAAAAAATAGCAATTTCCAGATAAAAAGTGCTTTATTGTGTGGGTTTTTACACCTCCAGTAAGAGCTTTAGGCAGACGGTCTTTATTTCTGGAAGACAAACAGATACATTACTGCAAAAGTGTACTAGACTTTCATCTTTTGAAAGCCTATTGAGAATATTCACCCAGGTTCAATGGTACTTTAGCTGACAGGGAGAAAAATGAATGTAGAGGTATATAGGAGAAGACTCCTGTTGCCAAGTTTTGCGAAGAATCAAAAAAAAATCTGAACTCAAATGTCACAGTGTCTTTATGTGACATGCAGTGATTTTTGAGCTAGAGAACTCTGAAGGCAGAAGCAGCCTGGACATGTCAACTTGGTGTTCAGATAACTAGTCTTGCCTGTAAACCTGAGATGAAGAATCTGATGAGCTGGGGGTGTTTATCCTGGAGAAGAGGAGGCTGAGAGGAGACCTCATTGCTCTCTACAACTACCTGAGGGAGGTTGTAGAGAGCAGGGAGCTGGGCTCTTCTCCCAAGTGACAGGGGACAGGACAAGAGGGAACTGCCTCAAGCTCCACCAGGGGAGGTTGAAGCTGGACATTAGGAAAAGATTTTCACCGAAAGGGTCACTGGGCAGTGTCAGAGGCTGCCCAGGGAGGTGGTTGATTCACCTTCCCTGGAGGTGTTTAAGGGACGGGTGGACGAGGTGCTGAGGGACATGGTTTAGTGTTTGATAGGAACAGTTGGACTCGATGATCTGGTGGGTTTCTTCCAACCTGGTGATTCTATGATTCTCCTAGATTAGATTCTCTCTATTCAGTCTCCTCCCTCTGTTCCTGTTCCAATAGGTTCAAATTCTGTGAGTTCTTCTGAAGTTCTGTTTCAATTTTTTCCAGGATGAAAGTGGATCCCTACCAGCCCAATGATTGATCCATTGATGGGAAGTGAATTGACTTATTGATAATTACTAACCCCCCTTTCTTCTTGATCTACGTTTAGTTTGGTTGTTTTATTCTGGTTTGTAGTTCTTGGCAGATGATCAAGATTCCTTCCTTGCTTTTAAATATTAATTCTTCTAATGCGTCATAGAACTTAAGAATCTTAGAACTGCTTAGAATAATCTTAGAACTGCTTATTTGGAAAAGACCTTTGAGATCATTGAGTCCAATTGTACCTGTCCACTATTAAACTATATCCCTGAGCACTTCATCTATCTGTCTTTTAATTACCTCCAGGGATGGTGATGCAACCACATCCCTGGGCAGCCTCTTCCATTGCCTGATAATCTTTCCAGTGAAGATTTTTTTCCTGATGTCTAATCTCAACCTCCTCGGCCACCACTTGAGGCTGTTTCCTTTCATCCTGTCACCTATCACTTGGGAAAAGAGACCAAGATGCTCCTTGCTACAATCTACTTTCAGGTAGTTGTAAACAGTGATGAGGTCTCCCCTCAACCTCCTCTTCTCCAGGTTAAACAGCACCAGTTCCCTTCTCATTCTCCAGCCCCTTCACCAGCTCTGTTGCCCTCCTCTGGTCATGCTGCAGTCCCTCAATGTCTTTCTTGTAGTCAGGGGTCCAAAACGGATTTAATATTCGAATAATATATATTATATATATATATATATTCAAATAATAATATAATATTTGAGGTGTGGCCTCAGCAATGCTGAGTACAGGATCACAGTCACTTCTCAGGTTCTCAACTGTTTATTCATGACTAACATTAATCTTAAGTCCATTTTGTGTAGATTCTGATAATTTTAAAACTGCAGAGCTTGATGAAAAAAACAGTCAGCATTTATCTTCTTCCAATATGTAGCAAATACTGAAACTTGATTTCCCAGTGGAAGAAAAAGCAGCTATGTCGACTCCGGATATACATCCCATACCACTTCTCTTCCAGAAGCCTTGTAAACCACAGCCCATGGCTTCATCTGCATGATTCCAGACCCAGTTTACTGAGGCCCAGCTGTGGGATCTTGGCTCAGTTTAGGCAGGAAAATAATTTTCAACTGTAAGGAATACTGTGTGATAAAGCCGGGCGAGAAAAGTAAAAGTGCAGACATCAGTGAAAGCACTGAGACAACGATAAGTAGTTATTGAAGGGCTGGAAAGTATTGACATGAGGAGATATATAAATGCCTCGAAAAAAAAAAAGAGACAGTAACTCAACAAGACAGAGAACCAGCCTGTACAAAGCAGGAAAACAGTCTTGGCCTGCAGAGACAGTCAGTGTGTCACATTTAGGGTCATGTCCATGTTAATCTCTCACGTAGTGGTGTATTCTTTGCTTCCCACAGTGTCTGGCAAGGCAAGTAATATTTGTTGAAATGATTGAATCAATCGAGTGTTTTTCTTATGCATGGATCATAGAATCATAGAATCATAGAATCATAGAATCACCAGGTTGGAAGAAACCCACCGGAGCATCAAGTCCAACCATTCCTATCAAACACTAAAACATGTCCCTCAGCACCTCATCCACCCATCCGTTAAACACCTCCAGGGAAGGTCAATCAACCACTGCCCTGGGCAGCCTCTGCCAGTGCCCAATGACCCTTTCTGGGAAAAACTTCCTGCTAACATCCAGCCTAAATCTTCCCTGGTGGAGCTTGAGGCCATTCCCTCTTGTCCTGTCCCCTGTCACTTGGGAGAAAAGCCCAGCTCCCTCCTCTCTAAAACCTCTTTTCAGGTAGTTGTAAAGAACAATGAGGTCTCCTCTCAACCTCCTCTTCTCTAGGCAAAGTTTGATTTACAGTCTTCAACAGTGTGCATCAACCATGCAAATCTGTGCCCTTCTTGAAAAATATTAAGTTCATTTTTCAGAGCATCTCACGTTCTTTGTGCATATGACGAGTCACATGTGCAGTCCAAAGAAACTGAATTTTTGCTTTGTGGTTTTGATCAAAAAAAATCTTACTGCGCTGTGGATTTTAAAGCACACCCGATAAAATCCATTATACATTTTTTCTGCTTCACTGGTTATAAAAAGCCTCTGACAATTGACAACAGCTAGGCCATCTGTCGCTTTGAAAACCCGTATTTTTGGTGAAAGGAACAGAATCAACCTCTTTTACCCTGATGGGGAAGAATAAAGCCTGAACAACTTTTCCCATGCACAAAGCCCAAAGCATAAATCATATGAATAACACACACACGTTCCATCAGGCTTCATTTTAGAAGATTCAAAAGCACAGTAGATACACTTTCTATCATTTATATTGCTACAACTAGGACACTTATGTGCATGAAGATGAAGTAATGAGCGAGCATCAAGCAAGAGCTGTTAGCCCGAGTCAAGGAAAGAACTTGTATCTCTTTAAGTCACTCAGTTGTGTCAATGACAAGGGCTTAGAGCATTATCAGTAACAAAGTTTATCAGTTTTCACCTTCCCTGGAGGTGTTTAGTGCATGGGTGGATGAGGTGCTGAGGGACATGGTTTAGTGTTTGATAGGAATGGTTGGACTGGATGATCTGGTGGGTCTCTTCCAACCTGATGATTCTATAATTCTATGATTCTATGATTCTATGATTTGATGATTCAATGATTCTATGATTCTATTATTCTATTGTTCTATGAAAGGGAACTAAGTGATTAAATCTTCTTTTACTTCTCTGGAAAGCAGATGTTCATCAGGTTTCTAGCTAGTATTCACCTTTCATTATTAGAACTAAAAAATGGGGCTGAAGCTTCAGACACTCTCAAGTTGCTGCAAACTAAAAGCTGAGCAAGATTCCAGGAAGAAACATGATCATTAGATGGTTAAAAATAATATTTGAATGTAAACCAAATGATAAACACATACAGAAAGTATTTGCCTTCTCTGGAGGTGTTTAAGGTGAGGGTGGATGAGGTACTGAGGGACATGGTTTAGTGTTTGATAGGAATGGTTGGACTCGATGATCCGGTGGGTCTTTTCTAACCTAGTGATTCTATGATTCTATGGAAAAGCCTCAGACTAAAAAATTCTTAAGGTAACCTTTAAGTTTTATTGCTCTGAAGAGAAAATTTGGGTCATGGGTCACACCACCTGCTTAATATAAAGAGTTTTATCCTTTTATTTTCAGGCAACACTCACAGCAAGGCAAAAAAAATCATTATGTTATTTCTATAATCCATTATGTATATTTTTATTCTGAAAAAGAAGGAGTTTTCATTTCTGTCTAATGTGGGATTTCCTCCACTAGCTGGAAAACACGAGGTCTCATTGATCAAGTTTAATTTCCACAAACTTCACTGCAGCTCTGCAGGATTTAATGACTGAACCCTGCCTAGAAATATTGTCCGCGTTTGATTTACCATGGAGGTTACTTTTGGAGTCTGTCTCAAAGAGCCTTCATTGATTTCTTCATCAGATGCACAAGTTTATCACCTTATATGACTGGATGACTAGTTGACTAAGTGCAGCGTCATGACAAAGTAAAACCTAGATTGAGGCAGTCTTGTGTGGCTAAACAGAATTTAAAGGTCAAATAAAAATTCCCAGTCTGTGATGATGTTTTTGAAAAGAAAAATTATAGGGATGCTGAGCACAGCGAGACCTGCAAAATAGTTTGGAAAGTGTCTTACTATAACCTTCTGAACAACCTTATAAATGACACCTTAGGGATGACCTCTTAGCAAGTCGGAAAAACTGCAGAATGAGATAATTTTTATAGCCTGTAGATACAATGTAAGTTGATTTATGAGCAAATCCAGGGCTGTGGCAATGTGACTGGTGACCTTACATGTTTGGAAGAGAAAACATACACCATGGTTGATTCACCTTCCCTAGAGGTGTTTAAGGCACAGGTGGATGAGGTGCCGAGGGACATGGTTTAGTGTTTGATAGGAATGGTTGGACTCGATGATCCGGTGGGTCTCTTCCAATCTGGTGATTCTGTGATTCTATATATGCTTTAAAGCAATATCTTCAGGTGTGAGTTTGAAACTAGATGGGAAGCAAGTGTTCAGAAGACACTTAGTGATTTCATATGATGTCCACGGGGTAGAACACTGCAGCATCACCAGCTTCAGTTTCACCTGCGGTGAAATTCAGAGGAAGAAATAAACACAATCTCTACAAGCTTTCTCCCCAAATTACTTCCTTTGTGGCTTGTTTTATTAAAAGCTGGATGTTAGGAACTCTACAGAATCATAATGCTTTGAATTTCTTTCTCTTTTTATAAAGCTTACATCCATGAATGCGGTTATTTTTGTCCTACACTTCCTATCAAGTGTGCTCTTCTTATGCTTAATGGATATGTGTTTTCCAAAAAGCACTTGTTTTCTTCCTTTCTCAGCACTTAGTAAAGATCATACATGAGCGAGGTCTAGGTCTCAGAAAAAGAATGTGTCTCCTGCTATAGGGCTTGAGAAGATGTTCTGATGTGCATTAAGGGCAGAACAATACACTGGACTTAAACTGCCAGTTCGAGTCTGGCAGCAGATGACCTTATGCCATACCACACTTTTACTCCCTGCTGAGGAAAAGTCTTTTCCTCAGTCAGCTAAACTGAGAAAGTCCAACTGCTTGGAGACAGTGGATGTGTCTCCACCATATTTTCAGTTCATATGTGGCTTGTGTATCATAGAATCATAGAACAACCAGGTTGGAAGAGACCCACTGGATCATCGAGTCCAACCGTTCCTATCATGTAGGAGCAGGTTGGGGGACCAAATTCTGTAGCATGAAAATACCTTGATGGTCCCTGCCCACAGCAAGGGGTTTGAAATCAGATGATCTTTAAAGGTCCCTTCCAACCCCAAACATTCTATGAGTCTATAAAACTATCCTTATTTCCTCATTCACAGTCTTACAAGTATAAGAACATAAGGACATACAAACATGAAGTTCATCTAGTTCAGCATCACACTCGCACTGGTTTTTATTCATAGAAGACATCAGAAGAAGGTCAGTCATAGAATCATAGAATCATAGAACAACCAGGTTGGAAGGGACCCATCGGATCTTCTAATCCAACCATTCCTATCAGACACTAAACCATGTCCCTCAGGACCTCATCTACCTGTCCCATAAACACCTCCAGGGAAGGTGAATCAACCACCTCCCTAGGCAGCCTATTCCAATGCCCAATGACTCTTTCCATGAAAAACCTCCTCCTAATCTCTAGCCTAAATCTCCCCTGGCAGAGCTTGAGGTCATTCCCTCTTGTCCTGTCCCCTGTCACTTGGGAGAAGAGCCCAGCTCCCTCCTCTCTACAACCTCCCTTCAGGTACTTGTAGAGAGTAATGAGGCCTCCTCTCAGCCTCCTCTTCTCCAGGTCATGTAGTGATATTAACCAGTGAGAGTCTTCCAGACTCTGGTGATTTGTAGTCTAGAGGTTTCCTGAAAGAAAATGATATATTTATATTAATAATCCACAATAAACCCGGACACCCTAAATGTCTTCAGAGCTTTCTGCATCTGAAAATTTTTGGTCTCCAGAGTATGCTTTAGTGAAGAGTAATAGAGTTTAAATATAAGTTATATGAAGAAATATATCTTTTTACTTGTTCTGTATGGATCACTTCTATATTGCCTATAAAAGATAATAACCTTTCCGAACCTCTCCTTTGTTCTCACAGTTCAGGTGCATTTCCTAATGTAGTATCTGCAAAAACCTGCAGAATTTTTCCAATAGCAGTTCTCTATAAAGAGTAAGGAAACCTTTTTCATCTCCAAATTTATATGAATTTCAAAAATTTGAGCCAAGTCTAGTAATCAGGTTGGGTTTTCTGTTCCATTGTTAACTCTCTTTGACTTCCTCTGATCTTCTCTGTCATCCATATCCTTTCTTGTTCATTGCCCTTTAGTATTCGAATGCCAAATTAGACCATAAATAAGTGGCAGGAGGGGATTCTTCACCTCTAGCAATTCATATCCAACCAGGGAAATGTAATTTTGTGCCAATGTCTTATTGGGATTCAAGAGTCTTTGCTGTCCTTAATGGAGCTACCTCCATTTACATCAGCCAAGAAGCTCAGCGACTAAGTACAATGTGAATCAAATGAATTACTTTTTTGATGTGAAGTGTTCTTTGAACTGGGAAAGCCCATTTTGTGTTGCTTCTAACAGCTTCTCTCTGATGTCGCTGACACAGTTCTCAGCTTCCTCACAAATGACAAGCAAAGAGGCTCCTCGAGCACAAAGTATGAGATGAATAAAATAGAAGTTATGTCTGTGATGTTGCCATAGCGATCAAAGTTCATGCCTGATGCCAAAACGGCACAACTATAATCACTGATCAAAGAAAAGTGGCCAGTTGTCATGGCAACTCTGAAAGGCTTGTACTTCAATTTTGGTGTGTCCACGATTATAAATAAATAGATAGGACTGTTCGTGATCTAAGTAATTACAGTTTAAGATTTTTTTTTCAGTATTATCCCGTGATCATGACGTGTTGAAGCCAAACAACTTGCTAAATCCTGTCAATACATCGCGCAGTTTTGTCAATAGTCCATGCACACAGCGCAGCCACATCGGATGCTGCTAATTTCTTTTTCCCTTGCATGTGAAAGTGTTTCATGGCCTGATGCCTGCTGGAACCTGCGCTAAGACATCCTGCTACGTGGTGCAGGGTTGTCTTTGACCACCAGACAACAAAGTCTGGGAATATGCTGCCTGAGGATTTGTTCATCTGAGGTTTCGATAGTGGGGATAATAGTAATGTGAAAAAAACCCTCCTGTAACATAAGAAAATCTCATTGGAAGTCACTTCAACACTACATTTCCTTAATGTTAAAGTATTATTTCCTTGTACACTGTGTATGTGTGTGTATGAAATGCAGGCTGCAAACCTGGAGTTTAATATAAAGTACACATAACTGGCAAAATGTTATCTGGAAGCTGGATTCTTGCCTAATTGTAAGTCAATCTTTATCCCCTGCCATATGCATCAGTGATTATGTTTCTGTCGTTAGCATTTCAAGGAGCGAGAGAGCGGAAAAACAAAGTGAAAACAGTTATAGTATCAATTACTTTTGGGGGCAAACCCAGGACAATAATAATCCCTTCCCTTCCTCTCCCCTGCTTCTGTACTATTTAAAAATAAATCGCTGTTCATTTCTGTTTCTATCCAAATTGGAATTCAATAACACGTATCCCAATGTGTTTTCAAACAACTTCAAAAGGTTTTGCCTGGATGCTTTCCCTCTAAAAGGGCAAGCTGGTAAAATATGTCTAGGGACGTCTTTTTTGATGTATCATGCAAATACTAAATAATGAAGAAACCACACACTCTCTAATCAAGTAGAGCACAGAAAATACTGCTGAATAGCTTACGAGGAACTGACCATTCTCTTTTTGTCTGGAACAGAACGCGCTTGTGTTTCCACTGCAAGAGGCTCAATGTCTGGATCACCAGTGATAAATTAGATTAGAATGAATTCTACTTCCAATACTGACGAGTCACCTGGAATAGACAATAGGTCATAAGGGGAGAATTGATGCTTGGAGACTTCTGCATAGAATCATAGAATAACCAGGTTGGAAGAGACCTACCGGATCATCAAGTCCAACCGTTCCTATCAAAATTCTCTATCTGTACTCTGTCTATAGCAACAACCACTCATTTACCGTTGCCTAGAATTTTTCAGAACCTATCTAACACTTGATTTTTGGGTTTTCTTCTTGTTGGCTAAAGCAGTTGACTTTATTGCTAATGAGAGAAAACTTGGTAGAACTCCAGGCAATAATTTTTGGACATTACATTCAGGTACTTCTAATCTGCTGTTTCTCGCTGGGAATTTTGCCAAAAATGCAACAGATAGCAATGTTTGAAAAAGGTATTTTGGGTATTAGGCTTTTTTTTTTTTCCTGTAAAGTAGGTTACAGTTAAGTACAAGATGATATATGTAATATACTTTACAAAACTCTTAGTGATAAGATTATGTTTAAAGTTTTCATTATCAACACTGAAGGTAACGACGATTTAAAAATATGCATTGATTAAAACCTCATCTATATCACAAAATTATGCACTGAAATAAAATACATCATTTTGCATTCTTTTTCTTTTCCGAGGAAGCCAACTGTCAATAATTTTCACTTGAAACTTTTAGAACTTGAAATGTACTTTTGTGAGGAGTTACATGAACAGCTGTATTTTGCATGAAGGATTGTCTTGGGTTTTCTTCTGAGTTGTGTTTTGTGGGGTTTTTTTGGTTGCCTGGGGATTTTTCTGTGATTTTGGTTTTGTCTTTGTTTATGTTCGCTTTTTAAATCTGTTTTGAAGATACTTCCTCCTTTCTTCAGTTAATACCTCAGTCTAGCTCCACAGGCTTCTCTTGACTTCATCTATTTCTACCACACTTTTCTTATCTTCTGAAATCAAGAATCCTAACATACCTTACACTAACGTCACTTACACAAACACATTTCAGTACCTCTCAATATCTTTTCCTTCTCTGCACCTGCTCACGTTCCCTGTACATTTTGGAGGTAAACAATCCAAATTCAACACTGAGAGTTCCAGGGGTTTATACTGCACCATGCTGAGATTTTTGGTTTTATTCTATATTATTTTCCTAATTATTCTCAGAATTAGATTTGCGGTTTATTATTTGTGCTATATTTAAGCTCCGCCAGGGGAGATTTAGGCTAGAGATTAGGAGGAAGTTTTTCACACAGAGGGTCATTGGGCATTGGAATAGGCTGCCCAGGGAGGTGGTTGATTCACCTTCCCTGGAGGTATTTAAGGCACAGGTAGATGAGGTGCTGAGGGACATGGTTTAGTGTTTGATAGGAATGGTTGGACTTGATGATGTGGTGGGTCTCTTTCAATCTGGTTGTTCTATGATTCTATAATTTTTGTCTTCTCATACTCAATCAAAAGAGCATTATGCTCCAAAGGAAGCCTCTTGACTTTAGTCTCGTTTTCTCTGCACTTATCACACATTTAAACTTCATTTTTCATTTCGGAGAAAACGAAAACTTGCCTTGAAAGCCTAGGAAATGGGTTTATTTTATATTGGTAGGTGTAGAAGTACAAAATTTCACCTTTTGGTGTATCCTGCTCTTTAAAGCAGAATTTCATAGCTCGTCCTCATCACACACGATGAAGAATGGTCGTAAATCTGTTCATCATTTTTCTTCCTTTTTACATTTCACTGGTCCTGATGACACCTCCACTGAGTCATATGCTGAAGTAGCATCAGAGGCGAGTAATTAAAGCTTTGTTGAGCACTGAAAGATTCTCTACAGTGGAAACAAGCTGTCTTTGCATATCTATAATGGCTTAAATGCATCATTCACTGAAGGGTATAGATTTCATTCAGTAATAACAGCTTAGCAAAAAGATTTCAGCTGGCATTGCATTTTAGTAGAACTTTGTATGTGATTCATGTAAGACTCAGATGTGCACAGGCACATATTTAAATATATACACACACGTGTATGTATAGCAGATAATTCATGATTTTACTTCCCAGATGGTTGCTGCAACCTAACTCCTCCAAAGTAATGTATAGTTCACTTATATAATTTGTTACATAAGTTTTTCCTTCGACTACCTCGTTAGAACATTTGTTATGTGAGTGAAAATGAGTTAAACTTAAAGGGTGAAGAAAACCTTAGGGTGAGCATTTGTGAAAGAACAACCTTGGAATTTTGCAGTTTGAGGGTCAAATCTCCACTAGTGAAGTAACTAAACTTGATTATTTAAAAGTCAAAAAAAAAAAAAAAGACCTCAGTGAGCCCTGAGTGCTAAACTGGAGAGCAAAGAGAAATGACAGAGGCAAAAACTGAAGAACAATTCAGCTAATGAGTGAGTCTTTAACTTTCTGAATACCTGTTGTATTTCCAGTGCTCTGCATCTGTCCTGTATGTCCCTTTTATAAATTTACTGCACTAAAATGTTAAATTAAAATACGATATGGTTTAGGAATCATTTACCAAGTTAGAAACTAGTTTCAGAGGATTAGGCACAAGTATCTCCCTCTTACTTCTATCCTGGTGAATTCCATGTTTATAACAATGAGGTCCTGAATGGGTTGAGTCCTGTAGAGAGTACAAACAACATCCCTGACTATCCAGGTTGACAGGGAAGAAAACGACATCAGAATAGAACCCATTGCCACATTTTTTTAAATTCCTTCTGATAAGAATGTACAAGGTAGAAAGGAAAAGCAAGGAGGAGAAATAAGAATTTCCAAGTCTTTCTAATTGACGAATAAAATGCGCTGGAAAGGAAATCATGGAGTCACATAGGGCTGGTTTCAATAAGAAAGCTAAAGCATTTTTAGAAACTACCATTCCTTTTTTCCCACTCACAACCTAGTAAATAATTTCACAATTTATTTAAAGTGCAAGCATTGTAAGCAGCTCCTGATTTAAGTCTTTCTTTCTCTGTGGACTGTAACATTATAAGTATCCTACCTACACATGCTAAGTTGAGTGTCTGCTCAATTAATAGGCTGCCCAGGGAGGTGGTTGATTCACCTTCCCTGGAGGTGTTTAGGGCACAGGTGGATGAGGTCCTGAGGGACATGGTTTAGTGTTTGATAGGAGTGGTTGGACTCGATGATCTGATGGGTCTCTTCCAACCTGGTGATTCTATGAGTCTATGATTCTAAATGTGGGAATAGGGTTGGTGCACCTAAGAAGACTTTCCTGTCTGGTTCTGAGCTGTTACACCAGTTACATTGTGGTGTCTGAATGCAGAGCAGAATTGCTGGTGGATGGAGAGAATTTAAGAGGTTTCTAACACCGTTTGACACCTACCCATGCATCCTACGTTACAGTGACTGCAGTGTATTACATTGTTCACAAAAATTTAGGTCAAAGCTGCTATGAATCACATCTCTCTTCATAGAAAAGCACAAGTGCAAGAGATGTAAACACATGAAACCTCACAAAAATCGCAAAGCTGCCCTTGGGGAGGCTAAGGATTGGATTGTAAAAACCTCAGTCAGCACAAAAAGGGCAGACAAAACACTTGCTCCTGAAATAGAGATTTTATATGCAGCTCTTGTGCCAATGGGCTCTTGTTCAAAAGCATGAGTGAATATCAGAACCTGCCCCAAACCAGGAAAATAGTAGTAAAGGATGAGAAATCTGTATGAACGTGATAAATTAGCAACACAAAGGTTTCCCTCGCCCTGCATTTCCTCTGCTTTCAGATTTCAGATTGTCTTTGGCTAATAACATATGTATCTTTCCTTTGCACCAGTGCTCCCAGGCAGCCTTCGCAGACATGTCATATGGTTCTCAAACATGTTGTGACTGGAAAAATCTTTATTTTGGCAGGATGGACCAGGGAAGGGGAGAAGACGTTGCTGAAAAGGAAATCCAAAACATTCTCCTGTCAATATGCTAATTAACAATTGGCAAGAGTATGTTAAACACTACAGAACTTTAATTTTAACAAGATGCTCTTCATTAAGCAGCTGATAAAACATGAGCAGCACCACAAGAGACATTTCAGACGACCAAAGCAACACAGCTGCCTTCCACGACTTGCCAAGTCGATGCCAATCTTCTGCCCCTGGAAATCATAGAATCATAGAATAACCAGGTTGGAAGAGACCCTCCGGATCATCGAGTCCAATGACACATTCCCCTTTCCTTATTGTGTCAGATAGTGGGGAAGGTAGTTACAGGAAAATGAGTATCTAAAAAAGTGAGTTAAAAAGCACAGACCTACATGGATTTAGTGTGGATTTAGGTGCTTACAATGATATTTTTGTGGAAAGAGGCAGGAAAAAAAAATATTTTTTTTTATATATTTTTCAATGTACACACAGCTTTGTAAAATCTCATACCAGAAAACCATCTAGCTTAAGTTCTATGATTCTATGATTCTAAGTTCAGTACAACTTATAATTCGAATTGCAAGCTCTTTCAGTTTTTTTAAGGTCTTTAAACAGTACAAAAGAAGTAACAACAACAACAAAAAACCTCAACCCAGCCACATAAGAAAGGATTCTTTTCAATCTAGATATTATAATTAAATTTTTTTTAGTGTCTTTGCACTTTGAAACATGAAGCTTCAGATTCAGTGCAAATAGTTCTGTGAAACTGAGTTACATTACAGCTTTTGCTTGCTCTACTGAGAGCTGAAAGGCAATAATTGCCGAAGGCAGAAACACGTGGGGATCATGTACTTGTACCAAGAAAATCAACCCTGCATATCTACTAATTCACTTGAGGCTGACAGCAGAAAGAAGGTCTTAAAGGAATTTATAATGAAGAATTTCATGACAAGTCTACTGCAGTAAATGAAAATAAATTATTAGAATCATAGAATCATAGAATCACCAGGTTGGAAGAGACCCATCGGATCATCGAGTCCAACCATTCCTATCAAACACTAACCCATGTCCCTCAGGATCTCATCCACCCGTCCCTTAAACACCTCCAGGGAAGGTGAATATTCCTACAGTATTCAATGAAATCACCTCGTATAGAAATCTGAAAGGCAAAATTTTTACCAAAGATGTATTTATCTAACCTAAGTTTGTCCCTGTGAAAATTAGGACTCTTATCTAAGTTAGACTTCCTGTGTTATGTGTAAGGTGTTTTAAGATATAAGCCTCCTCCATCTAAAAACACACCTCACTTTATGTTATGGGGCATCTAGAGAGGTAGCTTAAATCTAGCTCTGGAGTGAGTCCAGAGAAGAGCAACGAAGCTGGTGAAGGGGTCTGGAGAACAGACCTTATGAGCGTTGAAGGGCTTTGGCATGCGATGGTTTTCCTAAAAAAGGTTTCCTCAAGTGGTTTCACTGGGAAGGGAGGTCAGTACCAGCCTGGCTTCTGTATTAAATGAGATACGGACACAGCCACAGCCTGTTTGGGCTTCCCCGTTCCCGTAAAGGTGCATTGAGGGAATAAGAGGCTTATTTTTAAGGTATAATCCTACTTAAGAAATCTGATGCAGGCTGCATTCTTCTGGGAAGGTGGAATTTGTTCTGTTTGGACTCGATGATCCGATGGGTCTCTTCCAACCTGGTGATTCTATGATTCTATGATTCTAAGAAGCTGTATCTGCACCAAGTGAAAAAATATAACAAGTCAGAACTTCTCAAACTCAATCATAAATCAGCAGCAAACTTTATACTGAATCTCAGTTTCTAACTTCAAGTGAGGAAAGAAAGCCTGCAGTTAAGATTAAGGCTATCAAGAAGTGTGACTGAGATGTGTGAAGGTCACAGCCATGAAGAGTGGTAATAGCAGGGAAAAAGCAACATATAAGTTAGAAAACCAAATAATTATCGAGTTCTCCACTGAGCTTACGCAGTACAAACCATTCTTACATTTCTAGCCTTAGTAGCCAAGATAGATAGATTAAAGCTAGCAGAGATATGGCTTCCATATAAAATGCAACACTTAGAAACTCTACAGTACATCCAAGGGGATTAATCTCCTCTCCAGAGGGATGTTGAGGCTCTGGAGCGAGTCCAGAGAAGAGCAACAAAGCTGGTGAAGGGGCTGGAGAACAGGCCTTATGAGAAGCGGCTGAGAGAGCTGGCGGTGTTTATCCTGGAGAAGAGGAGGTTGAGAGGAGACTTCATTATTCTCTGCAACTACCTGAAAGGAGGATGTAGGGAGGAGGGAGCTGGGCTCTTCTCCCAAGTGACAGGGGACAGGACAAGAAGTAATGACCTCAAACTCTGCCAGGGGAGGTTTAGGCTAGAGATTAGGAGGAAGTTTTTCACGGAAAGGGTCATTGGGCACTGGAACAGGCTGCCCAGGGAGGTGGTTGATTCACCTTCCCTGGAGGTGTTTAAGGAATGGGTAGATGAGGTGCTGAGGGACATGGTTTAGTGTTTGATAGGAATGGTTGGACTCAATGATGTGGTGGGTCTCTTCCAACCTGGTTGTTCTATGATTCTATGTACAGCGATAAAACAAAAAAAAAACACAATAGAAAAAACAAACCCCCAAACCCCTACAAAAATATACCAACAAAGCCACAAAAAGGATGATTTTCAGTTACAGTATGGTTGCTAACCCAAGAAGTTCCACTGTGATTTCATCAGGCAGCAAACTCAAAATAATCCATACCTTAAGCATAGAATTAAGTTAAATATGGGATAAAGGCACTGGAATTGGTCATATGGAGATCTACATAAACAATCATTTATAGAGTGGAGGGGAGTGAGGTAGTAGGAGTTTGTTTCTGTTACATGTCAGTTAATACATGTATAGCTTCTCGTTAATGCTATGGCTTATCAAAGAGAACGTCTTAGCAACAGATATTTTCTGAGATGGTAGCAGCTTTATCCAAAGTAGGAAAGATTCTTAAAACTCAGAAGGGAATGAAATTGTACGTTATGGCAGAGACAACCCACAGTGTTCTTTTTTTTTTTCTTCCTGAGTGACAAGAACATGGAATTATTGGTGATTTGAGAAAAAAGAAATTTAGAGAAGGTTGGTCTTTGAGCAAAAAAAATAATTTTGCGGGTTTGCACAGAAGAAGAAGATAAGCTGAAAATTTACCAATGTAAAAGGTTTCTAGAATTTTTTATGATAAGAATATCTGAGCGAAGTAGGAATGGTTGGACTCGATGATCCGATGGGTCTCTTCCAACCTTGTTGTTCTATGATTCTATGATTGAATTATTTTCTATTCAAAATGCAGTTTATCTCATATATGATGTGTACACAACTTTACTTAAAACACATGATGCCTCAGAAATCAAGGCTCTGACAGCAATCATCTTATTTTCCTTTTTTTAATTAAAAAATACATATTTGAGTATTATTTACATGCTATTAGATTTCTTCCCTGTTCCCTGTTAAATATAGAGGTAACTACACTAAGAAAATTGAATTGAATTGGAAAGTAAAAGTGTTGAGCTTCTATTCACCTTATTGCTCCTACAGAACCAGCTTGTAGTGAAGCAACCTCTGCAGATTCCCTATGAAACCAGCCTGAAGGAAATAAAGGGAAAGAAAGACAGAGATAAGCATGATATTTTCACCTTTGCCTGTATTAGAAGGACAATTTGATGATGAAGATTCTAATATAGGCTTCAGCTGAATGCCTGGAGCTTGATAGGATATATCTATTATACAGATAAGCCCAAACGGGGAAAAAAGACACAGCAGATGGAGAATGAAATGAGTGACTGTTTTGGCAAGATATTTTTTGTTGTGCTTCACTGGAGGAGCATATTTTAGGAAGGGACAAAAATGTCCATGCACAGAATTTCAGGCACGTGTAAGAGACTATGTGTGAGACTAAGTAGAGCCAAAGATGAGATCAGAGGCAGACACAGCAAGGATCACGTAGTATCTGGGCCCCTCATCACAAGAAGGATGTTGAGGCTCTGGAGCGAGTCCAGAGAAGACCTGGTTGTTCTATGATTCTATGATAAATGCCTTTAAGTTTTAAATGCAAGGACCAAGGATCCTGAAGTTGAACAGTTGAGTTGCCCCTTCTTGTAGGTTTTCTAATGATCTTTATTTTGCTTGCAAAACAATCTGGTCTTAAATCAGTTAACAGGTCACTTCATGAATGAATAATTGCATTCAAATGGCAGAAACTCTAACAGACTACATATAATTATTTTTTGTTTTGTCCAGGATGCAACTAAAATACTATGGTCACAGCTATTGACAGTTCTATCAATTTCAAATTAGACACTGGCTCATTAATTTCTGCTCAACAGTTGGGATTCTAATAGATCAACCATTGACATTTTAAAGCCATTAACTTCCTTTTAGCCTGATCATCTGCAGGTAGAAGGCTGCAGTCAGCTCCCCGGTTTCTGACAGGCTCTGATAGGTTAGTGTGTGCTCTCTGACTGAACACATGAAAATCAAACCTTCGTCTACTAGACGAATATTTGAAGGAATTTTACTGAACTAGAATACGGAGCTGGGGGGAACCAAAAAGGACACAGTGAAACTTAAAGCTGAAAAGTTTATCTTCTGAAGATAATTTGGAGGAGAAGGACCTGGGGGTGTTGGTTGACAGCCAACTGAACATGAGCCAGCAGTGTGCCCAGGTGGCCAAGAAGGCCAATGGCATCTTGGCCTGTATCAGAAACAGTGTGACCAGCAGGTCCAGGGAAGTTATTCTCCCTCTGGACTCAGCACTGGTGAGGCTGCTCCTTGAATCCTGTGTTCAGTTGTGGGCCCCTCAGCACAAGAAGGATGTTGAGGCTCTGGAGTGAGTCCAGAGAAGAGCAAAGAAGCAGGTGAAAGGGCTGGAGAACAAGCCTTATGAGAAACAGCTGAGAGAGCTGGGGATGTTTAGCTTGGAGAAGAGGAGGTTAAGGGGAGACCTCATTGCTCTCTATAACTCAGCACCTCATCTACCTGTGCCTTAAACACCTCCAGGGAAGGTCAATCAACCACTTCCCTGGGCAGCCTATTCCAATGCACAATGACCCTTTCTGTGAAAAACTTCCTCCTAATGTCCAGCCTAAATCTCCCCTGGTGGAGCTTGAGAACATTCCCTCTTTTCGTCCCCTGTCCCTTGGGAGAAGAGCCCAGCTCCCTCCTCTCCACAACCTCCTTTCAGGTAGTTGTAGAGAGCAACAAGGTCTCCCCTCAGCCTCCTCTTCTCCAGGATAAACACCCCCAGCTCTCTCAGCCCTTCCTCATAAGGCCTGTTCTCCAGCCCCCAAGTGTTTGGATTGGGACATTTTTTCTCCGGACTTCATTTAATGGCCTTCTCTGACAAACATTGCCATTAGTACTTGTTTGTCACTCAGATGTATGGCAAAACAACTTGTGCAGATGTATGGTGTTCTTAGGAGGAAAGGAAGAAAGGATTTTAAAGCTCCACTAGTAATGCATGATATTTGCTCTGGGCCTGTCATCCTCTTTCTTTAAGTGGGTAGTTTTCATTCTTTTATGAGGAGAAAAAAAAAAACTTTTATCTTCCATGCTATTATAAGTCTGCTTTCAGAACCTAAACTTCCTTATTTTTTGATAAGATGAAGTGCTGTAATTGGGTTTTGCTTTTTTTTTTTTTTTTTTTTTTTTTTGAGCTATTGTTTCTCTCTGAAAGTGCATTCATAGTGGGAGTCTAGACCGGCTAGAGATAAAATCGTGTCTACGTTTTTGTGAATCTGCATCCTCTTCCCACAAGTTATTTTAAAAATAATGGTTTAAAAGGAAAGAGAGGAGATTTAGATATTAGGAAGAAATTTTTTGCTGCAAGAGTGGTGAGGCACTGGAAAAGGTTGTCAAGTGAAGTTGTGGATGCCCCAGCCCTGGAGGTGCTCAAGGCCAGGCTGGATGAGGGTTTTTGAACAACCTGATCCAGTGGAGGGTGTCCTTGCCCATGGCAGGGGAGTTGGAACTGGATGGGCTTTGAGGTCCCATCTGCGCCACGTCCTGTCCCCTGTCACTTGGCAGAAGAGCCCAGCTCCCTCCTCTCCACAATCTCCTTTCAGGTAGTTGTAGAGAGCAATAAGGTCTCCCCTCAGCCTCCTCTTCTCCAGGCTAACCACCCCCAGCTCTCTTCAGTTGCTCCTCATAAGACTTGTTCTCCAGCCCCTTCACCAGCTTCGTGTGCATTATCCAGTGATTCTTCTGTGAAAGGGTTAAATTTTTTTTTTTTTCTTTTTGGACTAGGGAGAGAGCTCTTTCCCTCCCCTGTATACAAAGCAAGTGGAAATCTCAAAGCACATGGAAATTTTCTCTGTTGAATTTTGCTGTGAATGTGTCTAGCATTGGATTTTCCAGGGACATACAGGGCATGGGGGGAAAACATAAGCTGGATTTTGTATCAGTTGCAAAATATTTAGAGCAATGAGGAAAGAATAAACCACTCAGTCTGTTTCCTTCCACAAGCTTGCCATAAAAATCATTCATCCTGGCCGCATCTTACTGTTCAGCTCATGTCAACAAATTCCAGGTTGTGAGTAGCGATTTAATGCTCTAAAGGGAATGTCCTTTGTAAGAGGCGGATCTGAAAAACACCTGCTTGCAGTGTATGTTGCAGACTTGCTCAAGTCGTACAGGTTTCCCTTTTAAAAATACTTCCTCCATTTGTATAAATGGATCACAGTGTACAGAGGAAGCACACAAAGATCTAAATAAAAGGATCACCCAAATAATTTTGCGAAAACAACTGAAGAGAATCCTGGTATTTAAGGTCTCGTCCAAATTGCTCTAAGTGGAAGGATGCGGCGTAAATCATTCCCCTGGCTTTACACAAACACTCTAAATACTGTGTCTCATTGATATTTGTGAGTGACATGCTGAGAGCTGATGGAGGCTCTTTTTTTTTTTTGCAGCTTAGCAACAAGCAGTGACTGGTAAAATCCTCTGCTCTTCAGAATCAATGCTACTTTTCTGGATCATTTCCCCATCTTCATAATCATCTGTCAGAACTGTAAATTGACAATCTGTTCCTAGGGACGGTGTGGGGTCTGCTGCAAGCTTTGATGGTTAAAGGATGAACTTAACCTTTCCATAGAATCATTGAACAACCAGGTTGGAAGAGACCCACTGGATCGTCGAGTCCAACCATTCCCATCAATCTCCAAAACATGTCCCTCAGCACCTCATCCACCCATCCCTTAAACAGCTCCAGGGAAGGTGAGACACCTCCAGGGAAGGTGAGAATATAAATATATTTTAAAGTAATTTATGGCTTTTTTTTTCTTCAGAATCCTGTGATTCTGATCTTTTTTCCCCCCCCACTTTGTATTGCTTTTTAAAATTTGTTAACAGAAGGAAGCCTTCAAAACCTGAAATTTTTTAAGTCCCCACTGTTAGTGTCATTATAACTTCTAGCTTCATTTTCTATCCAGAATTGATCTAGTCAATCAGCTCCAAAGTAGTCTGGAAACATACAGATGAAGTGCTTTTCCTTTGTTCTTTTTGCAGAGCACTGAGGATGCTGCTTTACTATGAACAATGACAAGATTCCTAATTACTCTCTACATTACTCTCTACAACTACCTGAAAGGAGGTTGTGGAGAGGAGGGAGCTGGGCTCTTCTCCCAAGTGACAGGGGACAAGACAAGAGGGAGTAGCCTCAAGCTCCTCCAGGGGAGATTTAGGCTAGAGATTAGGAGGAGGTTTTTCATAGAAAGTGTCATTGGGCACTGGTAGAGGCTGCCCAGGGAGGTGGTTGATTCACCTTCCCTGGAGGTGTTTAAGGGACAGGTAGATGAGGTGCTGAGGGACATGGTTTAGTGTTTGATAGGAATGGTTGGACTTGATGATCCGGTGGGTCTCTTCCAACCTGGTTGTTCTGTGATTCTGTGATTCTGTAATAGAATTTTCCTCTGTTGATTGGAAGAAAGTAGCCACCTGCCAAGAAATATGGTTTGAAAACAAAGCAAGAGGAGGCCAGGAGAAGCTGAGAGTCCAAATTAGATAAGTGCTTTCTTCCTTCAGACAAAATAGAATCATAGAATCACTTTTCAAAGTCTAACATGTTACGGGTTTGGATCCCACAAAAGTATTAACTTGCTTTTGAGACTGTTAATCTGGATTTCTCTTATACTCCCAATAAGCTTCCCCTTTTGCACGCAAAACACCACTGGTGAACATGAACTGTTTGATTCATGCACCAATAATACCTGTTTGTTATTATTACTATTCTTATAAAACCTGTGAACCTTAAGAAAAGGTTGTGATCTTGCTGTGTGAGCTCACAATAATAAAAAAAACCAGACTCTGTCTTGAGGAAGTGTGTGTGATGATAAAAAGAAGAACAGAGAGAAGGTGCTCACGGGTGAGTAGGTGAACACAGGGAAAATGAGGAAAATAACTGGTTGTCATTGCAGGTGTGATACTGTTGACAGAAGCTGTTGAAATTAGACTTGTAGAGATTCTTTTTGTGGGAACTGGAAGGAAAAGAGCTGCATCTAGAGGTGTTTATGAGCAGGTTCTGGAGAGCCAGGGTTGCCAGGGACCAGTCACAGGCAACCAGGATGCAAGAGTCTGTTGGAAGTTAAAGCTGAAACTTGAACATACTCTTTGCTAATTAAAGGTATTAGCCGATACTCAACCATTCAAGAAATTCATTAATCAGAGGAAGAATGCTCAAGTAGGATAAACTTGCTATAGAGAAGACAGATGTCAGGCAAAACCAGGAGGCTGTTATCTCTGACAAAATCAGCCGAATCCATTTTTGGGTGCAAATTAACTGGAAAATTTATTTCTGAAGAGCCTCTAAAACTCCAGTGGACTGTAGGTTAGGACAGTTCAAAAGAAAACTTCCTGAAAAGTGCATAATGTTGTCACTGGTTCTTCAATGCTAATTAATTTGCTTTACAAAGCTTCTTCTTACTGGGTTGCAGAATTTGTTAAGGTAGATAGACATATGTGAGAGGGTAAAGACATCAAGTGAAATACTGGCAATTAATTTAGGAAATAAACAGTGTAATATCATGGTTATTAAAGAAGTTCTGAGTTAAAAACTCTCTAGCTCTTCAGAAAGTAAATGTGCGATTGATTTCTGCCATAAACAGCAGAACAGATTACGCATTTTTCAGAGAAATTCTCATGTTGTCTTTGAAGGCCTGGACTGGGATGTTCTGCTTCTGAATTGAATACCTGTCAACAGTCCAGAGAGGAAGAAAAAATTACTTAAAGTTTTTGGTGAAGATGAAAGCAACTACAAGTTTCCTTACTCTTCCATTTTTGAAGTGAATATTTCAGAATAGCTCAGCTGATTTCTTGCTCTCGGTGTATCACAGGTAACTGAGCAAATTGCTGTAAGGGAAGTGCCTTGCTCGGAGATCATGAGGTAGTTCTGAGTAGAATCATAGAATCATAGAATCACCAGGTTGGAAGAGACCCATTGGATCATCGAGTCCAACCATTCCTATCAAACACTAAACTAAGTCCCTCAGCACCTCATCTACCTGTGCCTTAAACACCTCCAGGGAAGGTGAATCAACCACCTCCCTGAGCAGCCTGTTCCAATGCCCAATGACCCTCTGTGTGAAAAACTTCCTCCTAATCTCCAGCCTAAATCTCCCCTGGAGGAGCTTGAGGTCATTCCCTCTTGTCCTGTCCCCTGTCCCCTGGGAGAAGAGCCCAGCCCCCTCCTTCCCACAACCTCCTTACAGGTAGTTTTAGCAATGAGGTTTCCTCTCAGCCTCCTCTTCTCCAGGCTAAACAACCCCAGCTAATAAAGTAAATAGAGTAAATAGAGTAAATTTCACAGCTCCCACTTTTTACACTCAGTAAGACTTCTAGTAGCCCTCATGTCCATGGTGGCATCTGACAGCAAAAGTCCATTGCCCTCCTCCATGAGCAAACCATAAAGTCCAGTTTGTTTAGCATGTGGTTTGCCCCTTGGGAGCCATAAGGTCTGAGTAACACTTGTAGGTGATGATGTATTGAATAGTCTGGGCACTTAATCCACCCCTTCATATTGAGAAGTGGGAGAATCATAGAATCATAGAATCAGAGAATCACCAGGTTGGAAGAGACCCATCAGATCATCAAGTCCAACCATTCCTATCAAACACTAAACCGTGTCCTGGTTTCAACTCAGAACAGCTGAGCTGTTTAAGCACCTTTCTGGACTTCTCATCTGTGGCACAGCTGATGAACATGAGGTGTGCTTTTTACAGTCTGAAAATAGCCCTGAGGACAGAGGCAGAAATCCTTGGCATACTCGGTGTAAAAGCATCTTCACAGCTCATAACAGCCTGAAAAATCTAACACTGAGCTGTGCCTTGTCTCCTTAAGAAAGTAATTATTGATCAGATATGGCCTTACAAACTCTTTTGTTTCTCACCAGAGCTGCTTAAGTGGCTTAAATGCTCTTTTGCAACTTTATCATTGCTTGTATCATTGATAAATACATCAGGCTATTGGAGACTCAAACTTCTATTTCCATGGAAATGAGGCAAATTGCTCTGCAACTGATAGTTACAGGACGTAGTGTCTGTAATTGATTTTGTAAGGAAGTGATGCTTAAGCAGATTGTGGGTCTTCAGCTACTTGGTGTTTGCAGTTCATTTCGCTCAAGCCCTACCCATGGTCCTGTTAATCTTTTGTTGTGATATCACTGGTATTTGCAAGTAAATCTCTTCCTTTGATCAGCCAGAAATCTGATCAAGCTGGATTTACCACTTTAGTTTCAAGCTATGAATAAAGCAAGACAAAAAAAAAAAAAACTTAGGAAAAAAATTAGATTATTCTGATTCTGACAAACTGATTAAGATAAGAAAAGTTGTGATGTACTGAGTTTCGGCAGAACTGTGATTAGAAAGTGAGTAGAAATGTAAGCAGCTCAAAAGTTCTGTGTTTAAAAAAAAAGTTCTTGCATTTAAGCAGAATTCAGCTATATATACATTATATATATATTATATATTATATATTCAAATATATATATATATATTCAACTATAATATATAATTCAACTATATAGCCCTGTTGTGGCTTCTGTGCAATGGGACACTTGATAATCAAGAGTTGCTGCTAAACAGGTAACTGTGAAGTGTTGCATGCTTCTCAGTACCTGTAATTATTCAAATTGTATGTCAATTTAATTTAAATTGCCAGTTTAAAAAAACTGACTTAATTTATCTTGGTAAACAGTACTTTATTAGAGGAGGGAGGAGAATAGGAAATGAAAACAATAGTATTTACATCTGTAGCTATTCCCAAAACAACAACAAGAAAAAAGCTTTTCTCCAAATAAATGACCGTATGGACCTTTTTCTTGGTGAAGGTCTGTTTATTACAGTTATTACAGTCTTTGGTTTCGGGACATCAGTCTGTTAGTTTTCTTGATGCAAATCTACCTGTAAACATTTTCATCAGTGTTTTCAAGGTTTTTGCTCTCCAGTTATGAGATTTGAATTACTGAGACTAGTTGTTTTTTCAGTGCATTTTGAACAAACTTTATCTATTTGTCAACTCATTCTTTTCTCCCATTCTTTTTCTCTCCATTTCAATGCTCTGTGTCTTTCCTGTCTCCCAGGAAAAAAATGATGCCAAGAAGTTGCAGTCACCATAGCTGAGTTTTTTAATAAGGAAAGGCTTGTGTAGGCTACATGTCATAGGAGAGGAAAAAATCCTTTGCTTTTTGAGACTTGCACATCTTCTGTATGTTGGTACCTTCTGAAATGGGGAGAAAGGCTGCCTCTGTGTGGCATAACTGAGTTAGCAAAGCTTGGTGTTGAGAGGAGGTCAGATTAGCTGGTTTTAGGATCTTGGGTATCGTCACAGCCATGTAGGAAACCTTAATTTGAAATGAATGAATTTGAAATTTTGATAGGAATGTTTGGACTCGATGATCCGGTGGGTCCCTTCCAACCTGGTGATTCTATGATTCTATGGTTCCATGAAATATATCTTGGACACAGAACACAGGGCAGAAAGATTACCTGCTCTTTAACCTGAGCAAGACTTTTTCAGGATCTAGAGAAAAAGAAAAAAAAAATAATTCAACATCAAATTTCTGAACAGAAATGCAAACCAGGCACAAAGACCTTGGGTTGCTGCTCAGTTGTGAAACCCACATCCAGCTTCTCTTGTTTTTGCAAGAGGATATTCCAGTGTTAAAAACTGTACTTCTGGATGTTGGTGTGAACTTCCCAGTCACAGTGTTGGTGAAAGAAGTGACCTAGATCATGCTTAGAGGTACTTTGAATGGCTAGGAAATGAACAATAAGTATGAAAGGTTTGGTGTCTGAACCAATAATTTCCAGTTCCTTATGCTGAACATGTTTTTGTCTGCCTGCCTACCTGGCTCATCTTGTGAAAATGAATAGACACAAGATAACTTTATTAAAGCGAAGTCAATCTATGAAAATTCTTTCTCCTGAGCACTGGAAAAAAAAAAATTGTCACATTGCAGTTTGAGTATGTTGCAATGCCCATCTTCTCTCTTTTTCCCCAAAAGGTAATTGAAATAAAATTGACATGAATTTTTGGACTTGATGATCTGGTGGGTCTCTTCCAACCTGGTGATTCTATGATTCTATGAATATGATAATTAACAGATACTAGAATGACTTGATGTGGGAGTTCTGTGTTTGCTCTTTTCCCTGATCATGACTTAAATTCATCCCTTTGCAGTATTTTAGGCAGATGTGAGAGGAAGAAAAGCTAGATCCTGAATTCATTGATGGGATCTCTACAGCAGCACTGAGAAAATGTTAGGCTGATGTAACAAATGCTGCACAATACAGAGTCCTCATTTTCATTACCCGTGACTTTATCATAGGAAATACTATGTTCTTGTCCTGCTTTTCTTCTAAGAGGAGGGACGAGTAGGTAAATACCTTTTTGATGTAAACTTCTGAGGCAGTTGCAGCTGATTGGTAATTCTGGGGATTTTAGTAACAGAATTTTTAAAAATTGCTTGTGAGTCTTGCTAGAATTTCCCATGACAGTCAATGTATCCTGAAAGAAATGACCAGTTTCTCTTCAGGTGGTCAGAGACCATGAGTGATTCTGGTTTTTTCCGCAGCGCTAGCAAACCCACATCTATTAACTTCCCTATTTCTATTACCATTCTTTGCTGAATGGGTACATGCACTATATTGTTGAGAGCAATTCCTCAAGATACTACATAATCTCAGCTGCCCTAATACTTCCCTTGTTCACCCTGTTGTTCATAACTGCAATGAACGCACAGTTCTGCCCCTGAGATTTTCATAACTACTACTCTGTCAATTCTTGTACCTAAATACTGTGTTTTTGCACAAAGAAGTTGTCACTGTTTGGTTGAGACACTGCTTGTCTTGTTCAGGTTAGACTATTCTACTACTAACAATGGTAAACACGCACTTCTGCATGTTTGTAGCTTCCCTTCCATATTTTTAGATGACGTTTGTCATCTGCTTGCGGAAATAGAAGAATTTCCTATCTTTGAAATTCATTATGTAGATTCCCTAGTTATTTAATTAATGGAAATCTGTACTTTTTAGTAAAGTTTTTTATTGTGGTCCCAGGCACGTTCAACTTTCTTCCTTTACTCCATGAATTATCTATAAGATATATAAAAATTAGAGGGGGTTTTTTTGGGTAGCAATTTTTAATGAGAAGTAGAGAAAAAGAAAACTCTTTGAAACACAGAAACTGTTTGAATGTCAAAGATAATTTTAAAAGAAGGCTTCTTAGGAAGCAGCCGGGAGTCAGACGCAAACTCAGGGAAATTTTGAAGAAACCACGCTGGGAAAAGGGAAATTTAAATGGAAGTAACATTCATAGTTATTATGCTTTGGGGTTTGAGCCTTTGTGTTATGAACATCCTGGCCACAAGGAAAATGCTAGTTTAATGTTTCAAATACTTAGAATTTTTTGCAGTATAGTGAATATTAAACACCAAGAGCTTTTTATCGCCAGCATTTCAGTCTTTACGCTGAACTCCTGAATATGTTTCTTGATGTTCATGATCTACCCTGGAGGCTGTATCTGTACTCTCTGGAATCACCAGGCAGTATTGACTTCCAGATTCAAAGTGTCATTTTGGAGTTTTTGTCTCAACTTTGGTAATTTCAGCCGAGTAAATTTTGAGCCCACCCATAGCTTATTATCTTATTGGGTACAGGGAGTTGTCTTTGTTCTTAATCAGTGTGAAAACATATTGTTTTCTGACAATAAAGATACTCATTTCTCATGAGAACTTTTATTTTTCTCCTTGACTAAGTCTCTTGCTACATGTTTGAGTTGTAATATCATCTGTTCTCTGTTCCTTTTCTTTTCTCTTCTGTTCCTGCTCTTTATCTCTGCCTGTTTGAGCAGCTGAGGAAGAAGAGGTTTTCCATCCTGTGCCACCCCAAATAGACCTTCTACAATCCATTCTGTTAAAAAGTGAATTTTGAAGTCCTGAGGTTGCTTCCTTTCATTTACAATAAATGCTCCTTATTAGGGTCTTTCTTTTTCGGTTGCTCACATCAACATTGTGAACATGAGTACAAATTGTACAGAAACACAGAGAACAGGGAGGATTTGCCTTTGTTCCATACATGTACAGAGTTGTTTTTTGGTTTTTGTTTTTTTTCTGGGGGACTTACTAAAGCTGAGAGGAGGGAGAAAACCTTTCTTTGATGCTGTGGTAACCATTAAAAGCAATTAATCTTCCTGACCATGGTTACATTTCTGTCTCTGAGAGATGAAAATAGAAGTTCACTTTGAGAATAATCTGAGGAAGGCAGATGTTGTACATGTAGAGCCCACGGTATGTTTGTAGATAAAGTACCACATGAAAGGTCGAGTGAAAGTGATTGGAAACAAAGAGTCAAGGAGGTCTCCGAGTCCAAAGTTCGAACAAACACCATTATTTCATTTATTTCTACAGGTATTTTTGAATGAACAAACACTGAAAAGGCATAACACAAGTTCAATGATGCATGAAATATCAGCAACATCCATGTGCATTAGGTTTTTTCAGCAGAATGCTCAGGTTAAATGGGACATTGAAGAAGAATTCCTGGGCGTGGATATTCCTTCCTCTTAGTACTGATGCACTGTCAGAGTTGTAGTTACAGAGATAGAATCATAGAATCATAGAATCACCAGGTTCAGGAAGAGACCTACCGGATCATCGAGTCCAACCATTCCTATCAAACACTAAACCATGTCCCTCAGCACCTCGTCCACCCGTCCCTTAAACACCTCCAGGGAAGGTGAATCAACCACCTCCCTGGGCAGCCTCTGCCACTGCCCAATGACCCTTTCTGTGAAAATTTTTCCTAATGTCCAGCCTAAACCTCCCCTGGTGGAGCTTGAGGCCATCCCCTCTCGTCCTGTCCCCTGTCACTTGGGAGAAGAGCCCAGCAACCTCCTCTCTACAACCTCCTTTCAGGTAGTTGTAGAGAGCAATGAGGTCTCCCCTTGTTTGTTTACATGGCCTAGGAAATATATTTTCACTTATTTTTACTTTCTCGCACTCTTAATATGCATTCTGATCATTTGGTGTTACCAAGGGATTTTCACACTATCTTTAGCCTAACTAAATCCTCAGACTAAAACTCCTAAAAGCAGTTTTATCTTTTTATTGGCAGTGCACAGTTTAAAAACTCATTTTCTATTAACAAAAAAAGGGATTTACTTTGGTCCTCCAGTTTCTAGTGTTGAGAAGAAGTAACCCATGATCTAATAAGTTGTCAATGTTTCCAAATGTCAGTTTATTCAGGTGACCTTTTCACACCCTCAACGCTTGACAGTAGTAACACTAGCAGAATCTATCTGGTGCAAAACACATCCATTTGAGTACAAATGGCTGAGAGACAGATGCTTTTTAAGTAAAATGATCATGTACATGAAAATGCACTTGGAGTTCTCAGCAAGACTGAGAATAAAATGTAGCAGATTGAATCTTGATTATATTTTGTGCAATACATGAATGTGTCTTGTCAGCTTTTATTGTTAACAGATGTCTGCATCTGGGGCTTGTTTTTCCTTAAGTTGTGGCAGTAATTGCATGGAACTGCTGTTGTCCATCTCTTGGGCAGATGTCTCTGTAGATCTCAATCTTCTTTCTGAATGCAAGGCAGTAAATATTCAGGCACACAATTGCTTGATTTCATAGAATCATAGAATCATAGAACAACCAGGTTGGAAGGGACACACCACATCATCGAGTCCAACCATTCCTATCAAACACTAAACCAAGTCCCTCAAGACCTCATCCACCCGTCCCTTAAACACCTCCAGGGAAGGGGAATCAACCACCTCCCTGGGAAGCCTATTCCAATGCCCAATGACCCTCTATGTGAAAAACTTCCTCCTAATCTCTAGCCTTAATCTCCCCTGGAGGAGCTTGAGGACATTCTCTTTTGTCCTGTCCCCTGTCACTTGGGAGAAGAGCCCAGCTCCCTCCTCTCTACAACCTCCTTTCAGGGAGTTGGAGAGAGCAATGAGGTCTCCTCTCAGCCTCCTCTTCTCCAGGTTAAACACCCCCAGCTCTCTCAACCGCTCCTCATGAGGCTTGTTCTCCAGCCCCTTCACCAGCTTCGTGGCTCTTCTTTGGACTCGCTCCAGAGCCTCAACATCCTTCTTGTGGTGAGGGGTCCACAACTGGACACAGTATTCAAGGAGCAGCCTCACCAGAGCTGAGTCCAGAGGGAGAATCACCTCCCTGGCCCTGCTTGTCACATCATTTCTGACACATTTTTCCTGTGGTAACTGGTTTGTGGTGAGTCTTGAACTAAATGAGCCTAACGCAGAGGTGGTTTATATGAAATAAAGGTTTGTTTGCAGTGATGACCCAATCCCATTTTTCCTTGAGAGGTCTCATCATTTAAACAGCTGCAGGTAACACTAAAGCCTTCGTATTATGTCAAGAATGGATAAATTACCCAAGGGGAAAACAAGTAGAAACGAACAACCACAGACAGGTTTCCAGATCTATTAAAGGATGTGATCACTAGTAGAGCTTTGCTGGCGAGCTTCCCTGGAGGTGTTTAAGGCACAGGTGGATGAGGTGCTGAGGGACATGGTTTAGTGTTTGATAGGAATGGTTGGACTCAATGATCCGGTGGGTCTCTTCCAACCTGGTGATTCTAGGATTCTGTGACACCACTGGGACACAGGTCACCTCCGAGGAACACTGCTTGTAACCAGTTGCCAGTTAGACTTCAAGCTACTGACAGCTTCATTTTCAGCTGATCTGACCACCTGGATACCTATCCAGCCCATAACTATCCAATGAGTTTAGAAAGACACCATGGAAGGTTAAAAAAACACAAAAAAAGAGATCATTTACCTCATGCACACAAGTTGACCTTCTCGTCCCGGCACTTATTTAATCTACTGGCTTTTCCCCATGCACTTTAATTTGGAGGAGTACAAATAGGAAAGGGGCTACTTTGTGGTTGGACTCGATGATCCAATGGGTCTCTTCCAACCTGGTTGTTCTATGATTCTATGATTCTATGAATCTATGATTCTCTTCAGTGTCATGCAATTTATTCTTTGGAACCAATGTTCTGCCGCAAGAAATTCCCTGCCAAAAGTTTTGGGGAGTTTGTCTCTGAAGTCTGAAGTTTCTAGCAATAGAGCTACTACTCCAAGGGCAAAGAGCTGTCAGCAAAGAAGTCCTCCTCCATGTCTTTATGCCAGCAGAGCAGCCGTGTAGTGATAATTAATAAACCTCTTTCCACCTTTGTGGGAGGCTATTTTCCTGCTTCATGGACTTAGGCTATAAAAGACGTTATCAGAACCAATTTACAGAAAAACTTAGCTGACACCAGCCACACGCTTTTCCCCGGTGTCTGACTTGCTGTATTAACCGGCATGTTCGATAGAAATCTTTCAAGGTTGGGTTGCTGTTGTTGCTAGGTTACCAGCCTGATGCAGGAGTCCGCATGCATATTCACATTATTGCCTCAATTGCTTCCCCCTTCGCAAAACATGAAGATCTTATAAAACATAAAGTTCTCTAGACAGTACAGGTGTATTTTGCTTTAATTGCAAAGGCAATTAAGCCATGAAAATCAGATAGGATAATCTACAAGGTGTGTGAGCAGCTTTCCCACACTCTAATAATGACACAGGTGGTAATGCCTCATATTGAAAAAACATTCAGACAACAATCTTAAACAGGGGCCAGGCTGCTGCTGGAAGGTGGTCACAACACCCAGTCATTTGACTATTTGAATCATAGAATTATGATATGACTTCCATAGGTTGGAAGAGACCCACTCGATCATCGAGTCCAACCATTCCCACCAATCTCTAACCCATGCCCCTCAGTACCTCATCCACCCGCACCTTAAATACCTCCAGGGAAGACAAGTCAACCACCTCCCTGGGCAGACCGTTCCGTTGCCTAATGGCCTTTTCAGTGAAGATTTTTTTCCTTATGTTGACCCTGAACCTCCCCTGGTGGAGCTTGAGGCCATTCCCTCTTGTCCTGTCCCCTGTCACTTGGGAGAAGAGCCCAGCTCCCTCCTCTCTACAACCTCCTTTCAGGTAGTTTTAGAGAGCAATGAGGTCTCCTCTCAGCCTCCTCTTCTCCAGGATAAACACCCCCAGCTCTCGCAGCGATTCCTCATAACGTCTGTTCTCCAACCCCTTCACCAGCTTCATTGCTCTTCTCTGGACTCGCTCCAGAGCCTCAACATCCTTCTTGTGGTGAGAGGCCCAGAGCTGAACACAGGAGTCAAGGAGCAGTCTCACCAGTGCTGAGTACAGGGGGAGAATAACCTCCCTGGACCTGCTGGTCACACCGTTTCTGATCCAAGCCTACTACTTATTATGTTGCCTATTACTATGTTGGTATTTGCTTTTTATCATTTGAAAACCTGATGTGTGTATTGGTATTTGAAATAATTAAATTATAATTTCAATTGTAATTTACAGTGACATTTTCACTTTCTGCCCTGTAGGGAATGAATCTGTGGTCCACGGGCAAAATCTCTTCCATCCAAACAAACAATAGAACATGTTTTATGTCTTTGTCATATGTAGCTATTGCTGTATAGAACTGTCACTTCATTTCTTCTAATGCTTTTAAGCAGTTCCTGCCTTTTTCCCTGTGTCATACTCGTGGATCAAATTTCCTTAGGTGAAGTAAACAGTAAATCATAGAAGCAAGGAAACTCTCACACTGAAGACAAGTTTGCTTATTAGATGCTTAATATTGCCATTAAGACATCAAAGTCTGCAGCAGAAGTACTGAAATCATGTTACACAGTTTGTTAGATTAGATTTCTTGGTGCACTCTAAATGGGTTAAGCTTTGGTAAAGACAAATATTTTTAATAGATTCTATGAAGATTCAGAAATATTGGCACAGACTGAGATGGATTATTTCCTGCTGTATACTGTCCTAACCACTAATCATTAGTCTTAATACAGTTAGTTATTTAAAGCAAAAAAACCATACACTTATTCATGTCATTTTGAATATTGAGTTCAGGTCTGAATTCATTAGGCTGAAGGCAAAACTGTAAAGTATGTAATGGATGTTACACTTAAAATTATGTATTCTTTTCTCATTCTCAGCTTCCATCTCTTCCCCTGCTATTTGATGTCCTTAACAGAAATACGGCAGTTGTCATCTTTCGAGAGGGTGTTGCACAGAATTAAGGAGAGATGTCTGGAACCCCACAGCAGGGTTCCCCAATTAACAGGGCGAGATATTTTGTTCAAATGTCCGACACTACTCATCCAGCAGCGAGACGGCAATTAAAGAAAGAGGAACAGTCCCTGCTGGTATTAACAAAAGAGTACAGTTTATTCATAAATATTAATGTGCATACTCTGTCGAGATTGAGTCTAGCTCTTTTACTTCACTCAATATGCTTTCCCCTAGTGTCATTTTTTAGCTCTTTCACCTTCCACTGGATGTATTTTCAGAAGCTGAGATGCTTTCCAGCTAGTCCCCACAATCAATGTTTGATATTTGTAGCTGGAAGCCTGCACTGCGGTTCTGTAATATCATCCACCTTGTGATAAAGGTTCTAGTGAAAACCTACCCGGTGATAATTAGCAGAAGAAACCATAAAGGCTTGTCCGTTTATTTATTTACATTTTAACTTTGCTGTGCTACAGAGGACTGCTAATAAGTAAAATAATTTACAGTGCAGGCACTTTCCAAAGAAACTGTACCTAGCATTAAAAAAACTGTTTCCTCAATATCACGTTGAATGGATAAAAAAACTGAGACACGGTTAAACGTATGCTAACTAACATTCAAATCAATGAAGAGGTCTAGGGAGGGATATTCAGGTGCGAACATCCAACAAGGTGATTGGCATCCTGGCTTGCATCAGAAATGGTGTGACCAGCAGGGCCAGGGAGGTTATTCTCCCTCTGGACTCAGCACTGGTGAGATTGCTCCTCGAATCCTGTGTTCAGTTCTGGGCCTCTCACCACAAGAAGGATGTTGAGGCTCTGGAGTAAGTCCAGAGAAGAGCAACGAAGCTGGGGAAGGGGCTGGAGAACAGGTCTTATGAGGAATCGCTGAGAGAGCTGGGGGTGTTTATCCTGGAGAAGAGGAGGCTGAGAGGAGACCTCATTGCTCTCTACAACTACCTGAAAGGAGGTTGTAGAGAGGAGGGAGCTGGGCTCTTCTCCCAAGGGACAGGGAACAGGACAAGAGGGAATGGCCTCAAGCTCCACCAGGGGAGGGTCAGGCTAGAGATTAGGAGGAGGTTTTTCATGGAAAGAGTCATTGGGCATTGGAATAGGCTGCCCAGGGAGGTGGTTGATTCACCTTCCCTGGAGGTGTTTAAGGGATGGGTGGATGAGGTGCTGAGGGACTTGGTTTAGTGTTTGATAGGAATGGTTGGACTCGATGATGTGGTGGGTCTCTTCCAACCTGGTTGTTCTACAATTCTATGATTCTATTCTATTCTTCAAAAAGGTGTAAAAGAAATACTGGTTTCTTCTGGAAAGATTTTTTTTTTTAAGTGAAACTCTGCTTCGTAAAGCAAATGACTGGAATTGTGGTTTTCTTCTGCCGTGTCAGACATTCCTCCTGAAGATGTTTCCATATTTTGCTTTGGTCTTTCACTTCTTTCCTCTTACAACCCAAGGCGGAAAAAAAAGTCAGTGAATGGTTGCCCAGTTTTTGTCGTAGTTCGATCTAACCCTACACAGACTGACACCTGAAGAAAGCACCGTTACTGCAGTGAGAAAAGAAAGATAGATGGGAGTGAGTCTGCCCAATAAGTTACAGATGGCTGCAGGTGCTGGGATGTGTCAATTCTTCATGTTCTTCCCTGAGATGCGATATCTGCTGTTCTACAAATCCTTCATTCTCTCTGTGTGGGAGCAGCATCTTCGCTGTGTCAGCTCCCGTGGAAATAAAAAACACTCCTTTCCTATGTCAGGACAGTCTAAAAATCAGATTGCTTCTTGTTTTAAGTCACAGTGTATTCTGACATGGATGTGCATCCTTGCTATGGTAATTACTAGCAACAGATTGTCCTTTCTTGTGCTCTAATGGCTTATTGTCTTCATGGTTGGACTCGATGATCCAATGGGTCTCTTCCAACCTGCTTGTTCTATGATTCTATGATTGTCTTCTCTCCATATTACTCATAATCTTCTACTTTATGTGTTTTTTTTTAATAACCTGGTTCCTTGAACTGAAAATAAATATATAAACTGAAATGTAAACCACCTCAAAAGCAAAGCTTCCAAGCCTTACTGCTTTCAGCATCTTAGTCTCACTTTCTTTTTAATCCTGACGCTTTGCAGAGAGTTCATCACTAATGCCTCTGTCATGCTCTGCATCTACAAGCTACGCATTCAGGTCTAGGCTTGTTTCAGCCTGCACTGTCGAAAGAAGTGTGTTTGTTTGTCTGTGCAGCAATCCAGAGGCCAACAAGGTCACCCTCAGGGCAAAAGTCAAAAGCAAAATTTCTTCTAGTTTCGACCAAAATAAACAGGCAAAAATACTCAGGCGCACAGCTGAGATCATAGAATCATAGAATCATAGAACAACCAGGTTGGAAGAGACCTATCAGATCTTCTAGTCCAACCATTCCTATCAAATACTAAAATCTCCCCTGGTGGAGCTTGAGGCCATTCCCTCTTGTCCTGTCCCCTGTCACTTGGGAGAAGAGCCCAGCTCCCTCCTCTCTACAACCTCCTTTCAGGTAGTTGTAGAGAGTAATGAGGTCTCCCCTCAGCCTCCTCTTCTCCAGGTTAAACAACCCCAGCTCTCTCAGCCGCTCCTCATAGGGCCTGTTCTCCAGCCCCTTCACCAGCTTTGTCGCTCTTCTCTGGACTCACTCCAGAGTCTCAACATCCTTCTTGTGCTGAGGGGCCCAGAACTGAACACAGGATTCAATATATAGTGATATAGATATATATCATTATATATAGAATACTGTATTGAATATATATATATATATATATATATTCTATATATAGTGATATATATAGTAATATATAGAGATATAGTGGTGCAACTTCCCAAAGTGGCAGAAAAACATCCCCATTCCCCCACGAATCCTCATCCAGTTTCTGCCCCACCCTACTGCCTAACCCACACAGTGAACTGATCCTCAATGAACATTAAATTGCTTTTAGTAGGAACAAATGCCTTATCAGATGTCGCTTGTTATCCTGCCAGTGATCAGCTCATGTGTCTGCCACAGAAGGCTCAAAGGTTCTCAGGTTAGATGCAGGTTGTTTGATGGAAGCTGCTCCCTCTGATTCTGCAGTATTTTTCAGGGCGTAGGTTCTGATGTGCCTTCCCAAGAGGAGACATTGCTGCAGAGATACATATGATCTTGGGAAGAAGTTATGTCATCTCTTGTCTTTGAAGTACCGGCAAGGAGCATCTCACCAAGAAAACATATTAGACTTTCATTCTGCATTGCATCCTGTTTCCCACCAGCTCTGCTTACCAGCCTGATTGCAGAAAGCTTTTTCATTTCTTTGAGAAACTCTTTTTTTTTTAAAAAACTTTTACCTGCTAAGAGCAGTTTCATTATCAACCCAAAGGCACTTCAAAGGCAGAAATGCAGCCCTAGAAGTCAAAGCTGGCTCTGAACTTGCACTTTCCATTTGACATTAGCATTTTTGGGTTCCAGAGTGACTCAAATTATTCTATTTTATTTTATTTTACTGTATTTTCTTTTGCTTTGTTTTATTTTATTTTTCAGGAAAACGGCTTTTACAAATGATGCTTTTCATAGAACATAGAATCATAGAACAGCCAGGTTGGAAGAGACCCACTGGATCATCGGGTCCAACCATTCCTATCAAACACTAAACCATGTCCCTCAGCACCTCGTCTACCCATCCCTTAAACACCTCCAGGGAAAGTGAATCAACTACCTCCCTGGGCAGTCTCTGCCAGTGCCCAATGACCCTTTCTGTGTAAAATAACTTTGCTTCTCTTCCTTTGTCTCATTGAATCAGTGGATCATTGTTATAACCACTACTCATCTCTAAAGCGAAGGGAAAACCGTCATCTCTCTAACCTCCTCTTGAGCTGGGAGCCTTAGCCACCAAAATCAACACATACAGAATAAAATCTGGTGGTCTTGTGGGCAACGCTTGCTCTTTTCAGAGGCTTGTATCTAGCAAGAATCATCTCAGAAAGTTATTAATCACTCTATGAAAAGTCCAGTCTCCACTGACAGGCAGTAATTTATGTAAGAGTTCATGGGGTTTTTTTGCCTAGAGTCTAAATGAGCGTTTTCACAATGCTTATTCTAGTTCTCCTCTTTTCTATAACTCATTTTATAAAATCTTTCCTGTTTTTATTGTCATCTCACCTCATGGTCATTATTCTCTGTTCTCATTCTGGGCTACTCTCACTCAACTCTTGCTTGAGTGTCATTTAGCTTCTCCTCTTCCTCATCAGAGTATTTTCCTTCCACTTTCCAAACTGACAGTCTCTAACTTTCCCTGTTCCAGGAGGATGACAGAACCTGTGCTAAGTTTAACCTGTGAGATTTTTTGCTATGTCAGTATGCAATGACAAGGTTAACTTTTTTCCCGAAGGCAATTCAGTTTCTCAGAGCAGCAGTGGCTCTTGAATCGATATATGCAGTTAGATATTTTCTGTTTTAAAGTGTGGCTCCCAACAGAGTTGTGCTAACAGGGTCAGTAAACTTCAAGTGCCTTGAATTCACAGGGGAAAGGATGCATGGTCTGAAAACTGAGCATGGAGTAAAACCAACTGGTTTTGCTGTGTGAATACTTACACTGCTGCCTAGGATTACTATTAATTAGTAATCTGAAAAGGTTATGAGACATGACAGTGAGAACCAGATAAATTTTAAAAGTGCTGAGAGTTGTTATTATTGGATTCAGTGTGCTGTACATCTGGGTTGAACAATGAACCATGAAAGATATTATAGTTTCAAAAGGCGCTGATGAAAAATAAAAATACTGGAAGAAATCTGCAGCATAATTTTACAGGCAATGAGTCCTGCTTGCCTGCAATCTTGTCCTCAAGGCTTTCTAACAAGATAAGAAGAGGATCATAGAATCATAGAACCACCAGGTTGGAAAAGACCCATCGGATCATCGAGTCCAACTATTCCTATCAAACACTAAACCATGTCCCTCAACACCTTGTCCACCTGTGCCTTAAACCCCTCCAGGGAAGGTGAATCAACCACCTCCCGGGGTAGCCTATTCCAATGCCCAATGTTGAAGGAGACAAGCCTTTTATATATCTGTAACCATGTCTAGCAATGCCTGGTGACCAGAGAAAGGGTCATTGTGCGTTGGAATAGGCTGCCCAGGGAGGTGATTGATTCCCCTTCCCTGGAGGTGTTTAAGGGACGGGTGGATGAGGTCCTGAGGGATAGGAATGGTTGGACTCGATGATCCGATGGGTCTCTTCCAACCTGGTTGTTCTATGATTCTATGATTTGGTAAAACATCCGATTACTGAAATGATGGAACCTGTCATTGCACCTAGTTGCAGGCAGATGCAGAACTGGGCTAGCTGAGGGGTAGCACTATGGAAAATGGGTTTGCCTAAAGTACAAGCTGTGCTGTGCTTTTCAAGCTGTGCTTGCAAAGAAAAGGCACGATTCAGAGCCACTGTGTGCTGTGCTTAGCAGTGGAGTTGTCACAGAGTAATTCTGCCTGCCTGCTGATCGCTCATTCTCCCTCACCCCTTCCAGCCCCGTTTCTTCATAAAGCACAAAACCAGAAGACCACATAGGAAGCATTAGACCCTGTGTTATTACAGAAGCATGACAGTTAAGAAGATTCAAGCATGAAATAAAACCCATTTTATAAGCAATAGAAATAACATTGGCTGAATGACATTTAGGAGAGGTTGGTACTGAGCTTGGTCTAGAAAGAGTCAGCAATATTTTGTATTGGCTTAGTGAGACCTGTGCAACTTGCCCAAATCCCCTGTAGGTGGTAGGAGCTAGCTTGAACATCACATAACACCGAGAGTTTAAACATTCTATGCAAATTAGAGTTCTTCTAAAATTTGTCTATTCTCTCTCTTTTTTTTTTAATCCCTCTTTACACTGCTTGCCAGATCTTCACATTCCCAGCAATGCAGTTCAACAGTGATAACGTCTCAGTGGCTCATTCACTCTATGATTAAATTCGTATTTTATAGAGCATTTTCCCCGTGTCCAGCTGGATCCCACTGTGATCCACAGACTAGCTCTTCATTTTCTCAAAAGTCTGAGTTTGTAAAAGGCAGATGGGTATTTTTCTACAATAAGACAAAATTGGATGATACGCAACCTGTGACATCCAAGCATTACCAGCACAACCTACAGACAGTACAGGGCAGGGTTTTTTTCTATTATGAGTTAGAGGTGTTGAAGATGGGATGACAGGAATTGTAGAACCTCTGATTGAAAAAAAAATGCCTTTAAAAGAAATATAGGAAAAATCTTGTATTCATTGAACAGTGATGCTGTGCTTGGTCTCCTAGTTTCAATGACTCTGTATGTTTGAGAATATCATTAAGTGAAAACTTAGATTTCTTTCAACTTTTGTCACATTTATGTGAAGATTCATCTCTCTGGGATACTGAACTTCCAAATTATTAACACAGCCTCTCCAGCCTAGCAAAAATTTATCATAGTGCATTCAAGTGAACCAGTAGGATGAAATGCATTTTTCTTTCAGGTTTTGCAATGGTAGCTTATGGTCTACCTTGTTCCAACACACTTCATCTTTGGTGATAACGAACTGAGTGACTGTCAGTTCCCATATTGCCTGGACAACCATGTATGTGCAGAAGATTACAAAGACCCTTGAGAATTTGTTTATGTTGCTGAGTCTGGAGGTGTATTTTTTCAGTTCTGTCTGAATCTGCATAGCTAAAAAAATATATTAACCTAGTCTTGATTCATTGGCATCCCAGATTTCTTGTTTAGTCTTTTAAGCAAACCTCTAGACTGTTATTCTCCCGAGGATGTGCATAGCAGCTTGTGAAATAAGGTACCACAGCAGTTATCACAGTGTGAGCTGTCACCTTTCTGTTCATGGGAGTCAATGATGTTGGCATCCTAGAGTGCCTGAGCAATGATCTTATTATCCCATCCGATGGTAAACAACTGCATCACGCTCTATAAAACCAGAAACGCTTGTATATATTAGCAGGATGCCCATGACTCCAGATCCTTCACCCTCTGACATTCATAGTTTAGCTGCTTCTGTCAGAAAACTGAAGTTTCAATCAGTGTGTTAGTAGAAAGGGCAGGAAGAGACACTAACCAGCTTTCAAAATGCTTGCAGAAGAAATAGATCCATTTGACAACCTCCCTCTGTTTGCCTCTCTTCACTTAAAATTAGAAAAGGCTTTAGTGCTGTTTTAACAAGTTGGGTTTTTTCCTGCAGACTTTCTTTCATGCCGTACGTGTGTTACCTGCTTCAGTGCCTGCAATAGTTTTGACTGCATGGTTGATGAGGCCAGTGGAAAATGCCTTGAATTAATGTTGACATTAGCAGGGGAGAGTCATCACAGCTTTTCCACCATACTCACAATGGGTTTGATTGCTATTTTACTGAGCAAGATTAGCAAAGAAATCCTTATAACGCATCCATAAATTCTCATCATCCATCCAATGCAATATGGTTCCTCCGTGGAACTGCAAGGCTGTTTCTCTGACCACTTGGCAGCTTATAAGTTTTATTTAAATTAGCACAAAAGAGAAAATATTGAATCATAGAATCATTGAATCATAGAATAACCAGGTTGGAAGAGACCCACTGGATTATTGAGTCCAACTGTTCCTATCAAACACTAAACCATGTCCCTCAGCACCTCATCTACTCAAACCTTAAACACCTCCAGGGAATCAACCACCTCCCTGGGCAGCCTCTGACACTACCCAATCACCCTTTACGTGAAAAACTTCCTCCTAATCTCTAGCCTAAATCTCCCCTGGTGGAGCTTGAGGCCATTCCCTCTCGTCCTGTCCCCTGTCCCTTGGGAGAAGAGTCCAGCTCCCTCCTCTCCACAACCTCCTTTCAGGGAGTTGTAGAGAGTAATGAGGTCTCCCCTCAGCCTCCTCTTCTCCAGGATAAACAACCTCAGCTCTCTCAGCCGTTCCTCATAAGACCTGTTCTCCAGACACCTCACGAGCCTCATTGCTCTTCTCTGGACTCACTCCAGAGCCTCAACATCCTTCTTGTGCTGAGGGGCCCACAACTGAACACAGGATTCAAGAAGCATCCTCACCCGTGCCGAGTACAGAGGGAGAAGAATGTCCCTGGACCTGCTGGTCACACCATTTCTGATCCAAGCCAGGATGCCATTGGCCTTCTTGGCCACCTGGGCACACTGCTGGCTCATGTTCAGTTGGCTGTCAACAAACACCCCCAGGTCCCTCTCCTCCTGGCAGTTTTCCAGCCAGACTTCTCCCAGACTGTACCTCTGCATAGGGTTGTTGTGCCCCATATTGAACTGATATGTTTGTGTTTGTAGCCATACTCCACATTAAACTAGTTTGCCATGAAAGACTATGTTATAGATATTAGGAATGAGCTGAAAGACTTCTAAATATCAGAGAGGAGATAATACTGTGTAAATAGTAGTAAATTTTTCAACTAGCCTGTCATCCACATGGCACATAACTACATAATCATTTTTGAGATTGCTATCTGACCTATTCCATGTGCTTCCCTGTTACCATTTCTTGATGTGAACTAGATTTTTTCTTGAACATCAATGACTGACAAAGGCAAGTTGAGGATGTTTAGATTTGATAAATACTGCCAAAAACTGATTAAATACACAGATCCCTGTATTTTGAGAAGTCTATATCTGCTGCACAGTTCATGTAGGTGCCTTGTATTTTAAGGTAACTTGCAGAGAAGAATTTAAGGGAATTTTCTCCAAATTTTTCCCAGATTTATGAGGTTATACATGCTTTTACACTTGGAGGGAAAGAAAACAGTATTTTATCTATGAGTTTGTCACACATGGCTCTGCTGCTTGTGGAATTGCCCTGTGAGTAGATATGTTTAGTGTTTGATAGGAATGGTTGGACTCGATGATCCGGTGGGTCTCTTCCAACCTGGTGATTCTATGATTCTATATCAGTTCCCGAATGCCCTGAAAGGTTTTTGCTTGGAGCAGGGTTATTGCATACAAATAGATATATAAAAGGTTCCTGAACTGTTTCTGTTGGTTTAAAATGAAACTCACTCTCTGGGATATTTCACAGTTGTCTTCCTACTGGTTTTATAGGCACACCAGAGGGCTAAGGAGCAAGAGCCTAGTTTCTCAGTGTCTTCCGATGCTGCTTTGTTCCTTGTCAGAGCCAGTTTTTGCACCTAGTGCAAATAGAACGTCAAACGCCGTGTGTGTAGGAGGCAACATTAGCCACCGGAGCTGACACTACTGTTCAATAAATGCCAGCGGGATGAGGAGAGATGGGGGATTCTTTGGAGGAGGTATTGATGTTTCCTAGGCGATGCTGGCAAAAGCGTGCTGCCTCTAATTGGCTCCACTACAAATATTTACAGCTGTGAAAAGAAGTTTGCTGATCCCACGACGGTAGCCATGGTTGCCTATCTTTTTAACTGCTGTTGCGCTGGTGAGACACATGAATAGGTTGGAAGAATCCCTCACTGGCTCTGTGGCAGGAACATTTGCTGACCCAAATGTAGAAGCCAATTACGCTCTGAAGATTCTGTGTGTTTTCCTGGTAAGCCTTGCCGTTTGTTCCGTTCGTTAGCAGTAAAAGAAAATAACAACCAACAAAGCCATGATGAGAGGCTACGTAAAACCCAGGTTTTGCTAACATGTAGCAATGCATACATTGCTGTACTCAGCACTGGTGAGGCTGCTCCTTGAATCCTGTGTTCAGTTCTGGGTCCTTCACCACAAGAAGGATGTTGAGGCTCTGGAGCGAGTCCAGAGAAGCGCAACGAAGGTGGGGAAGGGGCTGGAGAACAGGCCCTATGAGGAGTGGCTGAGAGAGCTGGCAGTGTTTAGCCTGGAGAAGAGGAGGCTGAGAGGAGACCTCATTACTCTCTACAACTACCTGAAAGGAGGTCGTAGAGAGGAGGGAGCTGGGCTCTTCTCCCAAGTGACAGAGGACAGGACAAGAGGGAAAGGCCTCAAGCTCCACCAGGGGAGATTTAGGCTGAACATGAGGAGGAAGTTTTTCACTCAGAGGGTCATTGGTCACTGGCAGAGGTTGCCCAGGGATGTGTTTGATTCACGTTCCCGGGAGGTGTTTAAGGGACGGGTAGATGAGGTCCTGAGGGACACGGTTTAGTGTTTGATAGAAGTAGTTGGACTTGATGATCCGATGGGTCTCTTCCAACCTGGTTGTTCTATGATTCTATGATTCTATGATTTATACTGGTTAAGTGTATATAATTAAAATATTACATTTCTATATAATGTATTACTCTACACATTCAAACCTCATGCTGGCAGTGTCTGTTTGTAGGCCTCTTTAGTCAATCAATCAACCCCTTGAAGGAGAAGTGTTGGTGCAATACGTTTATAGCATTTATTCTTTTATTACCTATTTATTCTTTATTACCTATTGGTTTGAATGTGTACTCACTCCTGATGGGAGGAAGAGAAGTAGATGGAACCAAACTGTTCTCAGTGTTGTCCAGTCATAGAATCATAGAATCACCAGGATGGAAGAGACCCACTGGATCATCGAGTCCAACTAGTCATAGGACAAGATGCAATGGGCAAAACCAGAAATACTGGAAATGTCTTTTAAATGTAAGAAAAACTTTTTTACTATGAGAGTGGTCCAAGATTGTAACAGGTTTCCCAAAGAGGTTGTGGACTCCCCATGCTTGGAGATATTAAAAACCATACTGGGCACAGGCAGTGAAGGTGGTTACACTTGAAAATTTTAATCAGAACACTGCCTGTTGTTTGCTGTGGTTTGTAATGGAAAACAAAGTATAAAAATCGTAGAATCATAGAACAACCAGGTTGGAAGGGACCCATCGGATCATTGAGTCCAACCATTCCTATCAAACACTAAACCACATCCCTCAGCATCTTGTCCACCTGTGCCTTAAACACCTCCAGGGAAGGTGAATCAACCACTCCCTGGGCAGCCTATTCCAATGCCCAATGACCCTCTGTGTGAAAAACTTCCTCCTAATCACTAGATCTGCTTTCCAAACTCTGAAATAATACTGCATTTTTCAAGAAGCGAATGCCCAAAGAGGTTGCTATTCATTCCATGCTTCAATTTTCACCAGTTTTTTTGTCAGAGAAAATCAAGGATGCAGAATTACTTGGAAAACTTAACAGCCTTACTAGCTAGTTGAAGACCATTAGCTCGAAAATTTGCATGAGCTTGTCAGAGGCACCGCAATGGGCAAGACTTCACATTGACATTTACTGCTGGATGTAATTCTTTCCAATGAGATAAAATCTGAGCTGCTGTATTGTGCTGATATTTGTTCTATGTTTTTCCAGCCAGTTCCTGAAAGCAGCTCGCGAAAGAACAATGAATTATTAACATCTGTTTACTTTCAGTTTAGCTCAAGGAATTTCTCATGAGGTTTGTGCCTTCTCGGTTAACGCGGTGCTTGGATGGGCTTTACTTCTCAGAGTTCCTGCTGTCATTGTTGAGTCTTGAGCTGAGACTGATGCTGCCAATGACTTAACATGTGGCATAATGAGAGTGACGTGCAAGGACTGAGTGTTATCTGATTAGATGATTTCAAGTAGGCTGCTGGCATCGTGGAATTGAGAGAATCTGTTGGCAGGGAACTGTTCTTGAGGGTGTCTGACAGGCTGTACTTGGAAACTGAGGTCCAGGTCACCACCTACATCAGTTTATTGCCACTGAAATTGCCTGAGTTGGAGCATTTTACAGCAGTTGAGGCTCTGGACTCAAGTTTGTTCCCTCACGTATGCTGTCAGCTCCACCTGGGGAAGGCTGAGGGGACACACAGAGGAACCTACATTTGTCTGGCCTCCTCCACCCCTCAAAACCCCCTATTCTTGGGGTCCCGGCAAGGGGGAGAGGTGGGGAGGGAGGGGAAAGGGGTTTTGGGATTCCTGGAGCTGAGCCCCGAGGTGATGAGGAGGGAATGGGGTGATTGGGGAGGGAATAGGGTGACCTGGGAGTCTGGAGTTGAGCCCCAAAGCAATGGGGTCAGAAAGGAATGTGGTGACTGGGGAGGGAATGTGGTGACTGGGGAGGGAATGGGGTGACTGGGGAGGCTGGATTTGAGGCCCAAAGCGGTGGGGAGGGACGGGAGTGGAGTTACTGGGATTGCTGGAGCTGAGCCCCAGAATGATGGGGAAGGAAAGGAGTTGTGGGGTTCCTGGAGCTGAGCCCCGAGGTGATGAAGGAGGGAATGGGGTGACTGGGGAGGGAATGGGATGACCGGAGAGTCTGGAGTTGAACCCCAAAGCAGTGGGGACAGAAAGGAATGGGGTGACTGGGGAGACTGGAGTTGAACCCCAAAGCAGTGAGGACAGAAGGGAATGGTGTGACTACAGTTGGACTCGATGATCCGGTGGGTCTCTTCCAGCCTGGTTGTTCTGTGATTCTATGATAATGTGACCACTCGTGAGAATTTTTTTGTAAACATGCAGTGCAGTCTCAGGCAGTAAATGAAAGATTAAACTTACGTGTTGCTGTTGTATGTCAGCAATTTGTCAGGAGAGAGTTCCAGGGTTATTTAGAATGCATGTACTCTTGGAAATTGGGAATTAGGCTTTAACTAATGATGAATTAGCCAAAATGTGCACGTGTAAGCATATATGATTTAGGTGATGACTCAGAGCATGGAAAAATGAGATCATAAAGGAGAGTATCTCCACGACAAATTAACAAGTTTGTATTCCATTTTTCTCTCAAGGTCTATTAAGCTAATAGCATGTCCATTAGCATTGAAAGACATGCATTTTCTCAGACAACCAGGATTTTGCCTCAACTATGCGGCGTTGCATCTAGTTGATTCTTTTGTCTCTTGGGCCTTAGGTATTGTGTGTAGCAAGTAGAGAACATCAGAAATGTATAAAAAAATCACATTAGTTTCCTTCTTATTTACTTTATTTCATTTTTCCTGTGATTTTTTTCCCTAACACTGTGCAATGTTCTAGACTATTTCTTCGTCTGCCTTGAGTTTATTCCATACCATTCCAAATTGAAGGTTATGTGATATCAAGCTCCGCCAGGGGAGATTTAGGCTAGAGATTAGGAGGAGGTTTTTCACAGAAAGGGTCATTGGTCACTGGAACAGGCTGCCCAGGAAGGTGGTTGATTCACCTTCCCTGGAGGTGTTTAAGGTGTGGTTGGACGAGGTGCTGAGGGACATGGTTTAGTCTTTGATAGGAATGGTTGGACTTGATGGTCTGGTGGGTCTCTTCCAGCCTGGTTGTTCTGTGATTCTGTGATCTTTGACCAGAGGATCTTCAAATGACTCTCACTGATGGAAGTTGTAAACAGAAACCAGTTTGACTCAAGGGAGGACATGTCTTGATGCAAACTTTGTTGATCTTAAATTGGAAGGGACCTTAAAGATCATCTAGTTCCAAGAAAGTAGCACCGGTCTTCGATTATTAACATTTTTTTTTCTTTTCTCCTCAGATTTGTAATAATTGCTCCATGGTACTGAGCTGAGATCTATAATCTGCTCATTTTTTTGTGGCATTCCCTGTTTTACAGACACACACAAAAGTTTTTAGCTTTCACAGAATCACAGAACAACCAGGTTGGAAGGGACCCGTTGGATCTTCCAGTCCAACCATTCCTATCTAACACTAAACCAAGTCCCTCAATACCTCATCCACCCGTGCCTTAAACACCTCCGGGGAAGGTGACTCAACCACCTCCCTGGGCAGCCTATTCCTTTAGTAGCATTGTCTTCCTTTAGGCTGCTGTTCTACTAGATCAAGTAATTCTTCATTCATCTATTCTTCAATGTGCCTCTCTGTCATGTTTTGGTGTCATTAGCTCATGTCCCACACACCCAGAGATGCTTCATCAGCTCCAATTTCCTTTGTTTGTTTTCCTTCTAATTGGTTAGCTGCATTGCTTCCTCCATAGCAATTTATTAGATATGTTTCAGTTCTGCAATAATTTCTCGCAAATACAGCTGCCTCTATTCTACGTGTTGTGTAGTGCTTCACTGATCTCACTGTTAAGTTTTATTATATATTTTTAATCAACATTGCTTCTCTTTGACAGCTCCTGCTCTGCTCCAGTGGGTAGTCAGTTTTCTACTTTTGATTTTTTTACTTGGTTTTTCATAGTCTGAAGTTTCCTAAGTGTGATACCAGAGCAACATGTTGTTTGAGCTTTTTTTCACTGATGTTTGCATTTTTTCCACAATAAGATCGGGACACTAGGGTCTGTCTTCAAGCCCAGATAGACTCCGAGTGAAAAGTAATGCCATGGGTGCCTATAATTTCTTCCAGCTGCATGATCACAGCAGTAAGGCAGGTCTGTAATCATATGTACCTGCACATTAGGAAAAAAAATTTCACAGAAAGGGTCATTGGGCACTGGAACAGGCTGCCCAGGGAGGTGGTTGAGTCACCTTCCATGGAGGTGTTCAAGGGACAGGATCCTATTTTAAAAATTGAGAGTTGTGTCAACGTCTGTCCGAAGGATTGATACACGTGGATGCTCAGCCCTTCATAGAACCACAGCTTGTTTGCAGTAGCAGTGAGCAGTGATGGACGGGAGAAGGAAAGCAGCACAGTGATACAGATTTTCGCACATTGCAGCCTGATACTTCTGCTGTGACTGAATTGTGACTTTGTCTTGAATTTTGATGTGCTAGAGATCTCTAAAAACTCACCGAGGATAGACCATGCGTAGTAGTAGGGAAATTTAATAGTACATATAGGTATTTAATAACATCTGATGGCAATTCTGAAAGATTCTGAGTTTGATGAAGACCACCTTATCTCAAAACACCAGAGCTTCTCTATCTTTATTTATAAGGCAGACAAATTAATACACTTCAGAGCACACTTAGTTCTTACTAGCTTTTCAAGCAAGGCAATCTTGATCTTGTAAAATTGTTCTTTTACTTTTCCTTTTTTCCTTTTTTTTTTTTTTATTTTTGTATAAGAGGACATTGTGTGTCTGTAATTGAAATTAAAACTTGTTATGGAACTTCAGAAAGCAGAGAGAAAAGAGGTTGAAAAGGCAGTGCCAAGTAGAGGCATTCCACAATAACAGGGAGAGGCTTACATAATAGGGCATTTCTTCCTGCTGTGAAGCAATCCTGGGAACCAGTGAAAAAGGAGCATGTTTTACAAAACACAGGAGATAAATCAATACGACAAGAGTCAGTGTGCAAAACTAACAATGATTTTTTCTGACACAGCTATCTAAACAAGGCCAATAAAAATTTTATATGAAAGACAGGATGTGGTATGAGGAATCATAGAATCACAGAATCATGGAATCACCAGGTTGGAAGAGAACCACTGGATCATCGAGTAAAATCATTCCTATCAAACACTAACCCATGTCCCTCAGCAACTCATCCACCTGTGCCTTAAACACCACCAGGGAAGGTGAATCAACCACATCCCTGGGCAGCCTCTTCCAATGCCCAATGACCCTTTCTCTGAAAAACTTCCTCCTGATGTCCAGCCTAAATCTCCCCTGGTGGAGCTTGAGGTCATTCCCTCTTGTCCTGTCCCCTGTCACTTGGGAGAAGAGCCCAGCTCCCTCCTCTCTACAACCTCCTCTCAGGGAGTTGGAGAGAGCAATGAGGTCTCCTCTCAGCCTCCTCTTCTCCAGGATAAACAACCTCAGCTCTCTCAGCCATTCCTCATAGGGTCTGTTCTCCTGACCCTTCACTAGCTTTGTTGCTCTTCTCTGGACTCGCTCCAGAGCCTCAACATCCTTCTTGTGCTGAGGGGCCCACAACTGGACACAGGATTCAAGGAGCAGCCTCACCAGTGCTGAGTCCAGAGGGAGAATAACCTCCCTGGACCTGCTGGTCACACCATTTCTGATCCAAGCCAAAATGCCATTGGCCTTCTTGCCCACCTGGGCACACTGCTGGCTCATGGTCAGTCGCTGTCAACCAACACCCTCAGGTCCCTCTCCTCCTGGTAGCTTTCTAGACAGACTTCTCCCAGTTTGTAGCTGCTCAGGGTTGTGGTGCCCCAAGTGCAGGACGTAGCATTTGGCCATGTTAAACCTCATCCCATTGGACTCAGCCCATGGATCCAGCCTGTTCAGATCCCTTTGCAGAGCCTCCCGACCCTCCAGCAGATTGACACTTCCACTCAGCTTAGTGTCATCTGCAAACTTGCTAAGGGTACACTCAATGCCTTCATCCAGGTCATTGATGAAACACTGAACAGGGCTGGACCCAGCACTGAGCCCTGGGGAACCCCACTTGTCACGTGAAGAGGCTGGATTCTCCACCTAATGAAACCAAATTGTTCTTTTGCTGCCTGTAACTGAATTTCTACAAAGACACTTGAAAAAGTCATGCTAGTAGAAGAATTTTTAACTAAGTCCTGAGCTTTTTAGAAGATACTGGGCTTCAGATCAGGTCTTATAGAACACAGACCACAGAATGTGAATGACTCTTTCAATGTACTAGGAACAGTGTTGTAATACAGGTCTTGATCTTATCTTCAGTTCTTCCCGTTCTGTGCTCAGCAAGCACATTGACTTGTGTTATGAGTTCAGTTGCAAAGGTCTGCACAGATGCAATGTAATTATTTCATTTGTGAATCATTTACTCTCATGCTTCAGACTAATCATCCTTCCAGCTATTTATAGGTTGCAGCTGCCAACTGGAAAGCCAGCAAACATGGGGACAGCAGAGAAAGAACAGAGTTTCTTAAGTGCCTACAGGCTGCAACTGAATGTTTTAGCTGATTGTGAGACAGAATTAGTTATTCTTCTGAAGTATAGTTTCCTTGCCAGGTAAGAGGCTGTGCTATCACCGTAACAGCACCCACCTCAAAAAAATAGTTGTCAGGAAGGAGTTTTTAAGTTATTGCTCTTTTGCTGTTATGTATTTCCTTACATTATTTTTGTGTGAAACTTCCTTTAAGGAGAATCTTCACTGATCCAAAAAGAATCACATGGAGGAGCAGTAATTGAAGACTTTTCCTCCATCAATGCAGTTTATGGGAAAATGCAAACATAAAGATGTCTTTTCCTTCTGTTTATTTCAAGACTGTTCATTGTGTTCAGCAGGAAGGTAACGGGATTTATACAGTAGTGTTACACCAAAATGCCTTTTATGCCACATCCTCCTAAAGAAATATGAAGAGAATACTTCTGCTCTCATCTGTGAGCATGTAATTTAAGGACCAGAGCCTGAAAATGATAGTTTTTACTCTAATAATCCAGAGCACTGTTTTGAAAGTTACCTTTTTTATTTTCTGAAGGATGATGGTGCTGCACTGCTAATCTCTGTGTTGATCTACCTCGGCGAGACTTAGTAGTTCTGCCCCATACACTACAAGAGCACTAGACTTTCTTTTTTTCAATCTTTTCATAGAATCATAGAACAACCAGGTTGGAAGAGACCCATTGGATCATCAAGTCCAACCATTCCTATCAAACACTAAACCATGTCCCTCAAGACCTCATCCACCGGTCCCTTAAACACCTCCAGGGAAGGTGAATCAACCACCTCCCTGGGCAGCCTGTTCCAGCGCCCAGTGACCCTCTGTGTGAAAAACTTCCTGCTAATCTCCACCCTAAATCTCCCCTGATGGAGCTTGAGGCCTTTCCCTCTCGTCCTGTCCCCTGTCACTCGGGAGAAGAGGCCATTACCCTCCTCTCTACAACCTCCTTTCAGGTAGTTGTAGAGAGCAATGAGGTCTCCCCTCAGCCTCCTCTTCTCCAGGCTAAACACCCCCAGCTCTCTTAGCTGCTCCTCTTAAGGCCTGTTCTCCAGTCCCTTCCCCAGTTTGGTAACTCTTCTCTGGACTCTCTCCAGAGCCTCAACGTCCTTCTAGTGGTGAGGGGCCAATTAAATTAATTAAAATATAACTAAGATTTCAGGCACCTACTGAATGGAGAGCTGTCCTCTGCTTCTCCCAAAGGATTTATCATGGTAGTAGGCAGCACTTATGTATTACCAGTCAATGTGGGCAGCTTCGGGTCACTCGTGACATCACCACCGTTTCTATTTTTCCCTTGCTACGCAATCAGTAGGCTGATGAGTCAAATAAACAGAGAGTTGAACCATGTTAATCATAAATGCTCTGAAAGGCAAAGCCTCCAAGTCAGCTCTATAACCTGACCCTTCTCTCTGTTGCTATTCACACTCCTGCCTCTACAAGGTACCTGTTGATATTGGGCTGAATCTGTCAGTGGCTTTCTAGGTACTAATGACTTCTCCCTGACAGGCTGGCAGAGGAAAGTCAATTACTTCGTTTACTGAAAATTCAATGCTGTGTTACAACACCTACTCTGCTCTTCTTTCACTTAGAAGCTGTCTGGAAGTTGTCACAACTCTTGAGATAAGTGTCCCGATTGTAAGACTTGTAGGACGGAATCCATTTATCCTGAATTTAGGAACTTAATATGTAAATGGCAATTGTCGAGCTCACTGTAAACTCAGGGAAGGGAATGGAGGGAGGGAGGGCGGTTTCTCTTTTTCTAAGACAAGTAAATTTTGAGATGTCAAAAAAGTCACCCCTAGAGGTAAAAAAATTCCCAGTGACTATAAAAAAAGTCTATAGTTAACAAATTGGTAAAAATTAATAAATTGCTACCCTGTTAGATTTCATTGCTGCTTATGGGTTCTGGCCTATTCTCCCAAGTGACAGGGGACAGGACAAGAGGGAATAGCCTCAAGCTCCACCAGGGGAAATTTAGGCTAGAGATTAGGAAAAATATTTTCACAGAAAGGGTCATTGGGCACTGGCAGAGGCTGCCCAGGAAGGGGGTTGATTCACCTTCCCTGGAGGTGTTTAAGGGATGGGTGGACAAGGTGCTGAGGGACATGGTTTAATGTTTGATAGGAATGGTTGGACTCGATGATCCGATGGGTCTCTTCCATGAGAAGAGTTCTGGTTGTTCTATGATTCTATGGTATTCTGAACAATGTGCCACCTTTCTACCCTATATCTGCTCAGAGCCTGCTTTAGATGCCTGCACCACTGTTTATTGCTGAAGATTCAGCTTATCCCTTCCTCCTGTGGGACCACATACAGACAAGGATTCACCTGACTGACTGCAGATGTTCCAAACTCAGAGATAGGTTTAACCGTTTCTTTAACAGACAGTAAAGGACTGATCAACATAAGCAGTCATTTCTACAGTACGGTTATTTCCATCTCAGTGTAGAAAAATTATCAACAAAATCACTTCCTAAACGTCTCACTACAAACTTACTAGCTGCCCAGTTAGCTGCTCAATGTGCATAAAATCTTTATGCTCTTGTTTTTCCAACAGGTACAGCAATTGCAACAGTAGAGCACGTAACACCGTATTTTTAACTTCTCTTATCACATCTCGTTCTGTTCTATAAACTGTACCCACAACATATAGTGAGTCAGAAGCTATGTTGAGAGACTGTGAAGTATATTGTTGAAATACCCATAAACCTGCTTGTAATTCCATTGTCTGCAATGAGTCACCTGGTTGTTCGAACAGTAACTTATGATTCCATTTTTCGTGTGTTTGCCACGTGATGGGGGCCCTACTGGACTTTTTGCCAGCATCATTTGGAGGAAGATTTTCACAGAAAGGGTCATTGGGCACTGGCAGAGTCTACCCAGGGAGGTGGTTGATTCACCTTCCCTGGAGGTGTTTAAGTCACAGGTAGACGAGGTGCTGAGGGACATGGTTTAGTGTTTGATAGGAATGGTTGGACTTGATGATCCAATGGGTCTCTTCCAACCTGGTGATTCTATTATTCTATGATCTGTGAAAAATGTTACACCTCCCACCGGTGTTTCAGAGAACATTGGTACCTGTTCAAAAGTTTGGTTCTGTATTAAAGGTAAAAGTTTTCTAGATGGAAGCGCATTAGTAATATCTCCTGTAAAGTCTGCTAATGCAATTGCAATATCATACAAATGTTCCACAAGTCACTCTAAATATCCTTTGTTAATTGGTAAATAAATGCAAAAAGGCTCAGTTCCAGATAATTCTAAACACCTCTTTCTAACTTTATCAATTGACCAAAAAGTTCCAGTTTAGTGACCACAGTATTTATTCGGCTGATACGGTCAAAATATCCATTCTATGATTTGAAACTTCCACTCTGTTTGTCCCAAAAGACCCAAAGGATCTTTTCAATTTTGACCCGAGTTAACTAACACTAATTCCAATGGCTTGTCTGCTATATCGTGAGTCACATTGCCTTTTAAATTTTTTACTATGATTTTATCTAAGGCTTCCTTCCGGTTATCAGTTAATTATCATTTGTCATCTGCTGAACGAGTGCTTCCTAATAATTCCATTAATGCCTGAAGATCGACTTGTCAGTGGTCAAACCCACTGGATATCTCTCATTAATTTTTGGACATTGGTCAATGTTTATATGTTAGTATGTATAGTCACCTTCTGGGGCTTCACTATGTTATTGGTTATTTGCCACCCCAAATAATTTCACAGAGACGATTTTTATATTTTTTTTCCGGAGCTATTTTCAAACCCTTTTGTTCTAACATGCATTTTAAGTCTGTTAATACCCAATTAGCTTCCAAATGCTCTCCAGCCACTACTATATCACCCATGTAATTATAAACTAATAAAAAGGGATATTTTTGTCTAAGAGGTTGCGACGTCCAAGCAACAAAATTTTGACTTATAGTCCTTTTCATGGGCATCTGTGGCTGTCCATGCATATAGAATCATAGAATCATAGAATCACCAGGTTGGAAGAGACCCATCAGGTCATCGAGTCCAACCATTCCTATCAAACACTAAACCATGTCCCTCATCAAGTGGGTTTTTTTAATGAAAGGGATGCCTCTCTAAATTTGGGAGGCTCCCCTGGACAGCCTGTCCTGGGCAGTGTCTTTATTTTCCTGAGGGAGAAAGTAGCCAATAAATTTGGGAACAGCTGAAGATTCCTACTTCAAAGTGCGTTCATTTACTTACTTAACAGCTGGACAAAAGCTGACACCTTTGAGTGAAAGCAATATAGTTAACATTCTGAAATCCTTTGCAAACTGAAAGTCATGGGTTTAAATAAAAAAGAGATAATGTAAACAGAAAAATCTTCAAGATGTGCATAGTCCCTTGTTATATGTGTGTACAATATACATTATTAATTTTTTACCTATTAGTAGATCTTTAGTACAAATTAAACAATGCCTGGTTGCCTGTGTACCTACATCGTGGCAGTAAAAATCATGTAAGATACTTGTGATCAGAGAAAAGAGGACGAGAAGGAATTATAGGAATCGTGTAGCATCAGTATTATGGAGCATGACCACTGATGCTTCAGGAAAGCCCTTCAGTTCAATTAAATCCCTCAAGAGAACAAATTTGGAAGACAACAAGGAAACTTCAAGGACAGCTTTTTTGACCTCTTTCTTTGTGGTTTGATCTTTATCTCTGGTTCAGTGGCTATTGAGTTTGATAGATGAACCTAAAATGTAATTTTGCTTTTTCTTCCCCCAGACTTTCTCATTATCTGTGTGAAAGCTGAGCTTACTCTGAGCGACAGAAGACAAGATTGATGGACAGTTGGTGACAAAACCTAACATATCTTCAGGGCATGCTAGCACATCAAGTGTTTCTCCCACTAGTTTATTCTGATTTTTCATCCCTTAGCTAAAATTTGCTAAAGTGCCTCAGAACTGTAGCTGCAATAGGAATATCTTTTTTAAATTATCTTTGCATCAATGAAGGAAAAAAAGGAAATAAACATCACACCAAGATTAAGATACTACATTGAAAAAGGAATCGAATGCTTATTTCACTTCCACAATCCCTATTTTCACTTTCAATGTCACAAAAGGTGATTTTGAATTTGGAAACAAACAAACAAAAAAAGTCTTTATTATGGAGACTGAAACTAAAGAATCATAGAATCACCAGGTTGGAAGAGACCCATGGGATCATTGAGTCCAACCATTCCTATCAAACACTAAACCACGTCCCTCAGCACCTTGTCCACCTGTCCCTTAAACACCTCCAGGGAAGATGAATCAACCACCTCCCTGGGTAGCCTCTGCCAATGCCCAATGACCCTTTCTGGGAAAAACTTTTTCCTAATATCTAGCCTAAATCTCCTGTGGTAGTGAAAGAAAGAACCTGCACACACAGTAATCATGGCACAAAGCATATTTCAGATAACCATCTCAATGCTTCAACACCCTGATTACTTGTGTGTTAACAGAACAGGAACATACCGAAGATTTAGCCTTTATTTACACTGGAAACCTAAGTCAGCTTGTGCTCTTCCATGGGTTCGTGATTGATGGGAACAGTTGGACTCAATGATCTGCTGGGTCTCTTCCAAACTGGTGATTCTATGATCTTTTAGGCACTGCCTGCAGGATAATTTGAAGGTTGATCATTAGATAATAATGTGTAGATTAGTAGAGGAGAAATGGTGATCAGCCTTGTTTTTGACTGCTCTCCTGCATTACCTCCTCTGTTTGAGCTCTGCCTAACCAAAAGTGGATTTTGTTTGTGATGGATTTCCCTTTTCAGGTGGTAACTAGCAAAAATTGGTTCTTATTGGCTTCAAACCTTTGATCAGTGGAAAAAACCTTTCAGACAGGACTTTTTGAAGTAATCAAGGGACAAAGACCTGGTCGCCTCCTTGTCTCTGAATAAAGGTGGATGTGTGTCCATCCTAAAGCCCACGCAAAACACACTCTCTGTGCAACTGGGCAGGGAGTGACACTTAGGTGACATGATTTTTTTTTAATAGAAAGTCCAAACAAAATTATAACAGCTAAAAGCTGAGTTTATTACACATGTCTGACAATTCTATTATTTCCTTACAGCCTTGTAATTTTTTTTGAAAAAAGTTCTTTGTTCTTCGGCATAGACTTAATAGGACAGTTTTACAATAGGTGAATATTAAGTAATTGTTAAATGAGATGTTCAGACATGATAAGTAAATAAAAGCTTAATCTACTTGCTACATAATTATCTTAAAATTACACATACACCAATATGTAATTATAACTATTCTTGCAGTATAAAAATAGGAATTCAAACATGAGAGCAGCGGCTAGCCTTGGAAAAAAATTACTCACTATTAACCTATTTTAAATATTTCTACAGACTTCAATTAATTCTAAGAGAAGGTTTAACCATCAGACTAGTAGAAGACATATTTCTGACTCTTGACTTAAGATGGTTTGAGGAAAACTCCCTCAGACAAGATATTGTAGTCTTACATGAATCGCTTAATAAATTGAACTGTAAATCAAAGAATCATAGAACAACCAGGTTGGAAGAGACCCACTGAATCATCAAGTTGAACCACTCCCATCAAACACTAAACTGTGTCCCTCAGCACCTCATCCACCCGTCCCTTAAACACCTCCAGGGAAGGGGAATCAACCACCTCCCTGGGCAGCCTCTTCCAATGCCCAATGACCCTTTCTGTGAAAAACTTCCTCCTAATCTCTAGCCTAAATCTCCCCTGGTGGAGCTTGAGGCCATTCCCTCTTGTCCTGTCCCCTGTCACTTGGGGAAGAGCCCAACTCCCTCCTCTCTACAACCTCCTTTCAGGTAGTTATAGAGAGCAATGAGGTCTCCTTTCAACCTCTCCTTCTCTAGGCTAAACACCCCCAGCTCTCTCAGCCGCTCCTCATAGGGTCTGTTCTCCAGCCCCTTCACCAGCTTTGTGGCTCTTCTCTGGACTTGCCCCAGAGCCTCAACATCCTTCTTGTGCTGAGGGGTCCAGAACTGAACACAGGATTCAAGGAGCCAGTCTCACCAGTGCTGAGTATAGAGGGAGAAGAACTTCCTTGGCCCTGCTGGTCACACCATTTCTGATCCAAGCCAAGATGCCATTGGCCTTCGTGGCCACCTGGGCACACTGTTGGCTCATGTTCAGTTGGCTGTCAACAAATACCTCCACGTCCATCTCCTCCTGGCAGCTTTCTACAGACATCTCTAGTCTGTAGTTAATCCAGACTTTTCAGGGCTAAAGATGCACAATTATCCCAGGGCTAGAAAACTAGTCCCCTTTTGAGTATTTTAAGTACCATAGCTAGCTGTGACTTACTCTTGAGTCAGTCTGCCAGTCACAGTAGTGCAGCTGATGCTGGGATTCATCTAATTTAATTTTAACTGCCAAAAAGTTAGCTGTCTATTCTAAGCCAGTCATTAAGGCTGACTCTGTTGTCAACACACAGAGACAAGTACCCCCAGAGGGCGATTCATCCAACCTCTCTCTTTGCATCAACTCCAGAGAGAACATAATGAATGGCTTAGATTAGATACCTAATTATTAGATGGTGAAGGTTAGGGAAGATGAATCCTATCAGAAAAAAAATGTGTTGTAGGAAACATTATGCCAGCTCTGTGACAGCTAAGGAGTCCTCTGTGCAGTGACACTTGGCTACGTTCCAGCTCATTTTCCAGACAATCAGGGGAAGAAGCAGAAGGGAACAACTTGTCTTCTGTAATATATTCCCAGGGAAGTGTTTTATTCGAGGAGCGGTCTCACCAGTGCCAAGTACAGAGGGAGAACAACCTCCCTGGACCTGCTGGTCACACCATTTCTCATACATGCCAGGATGCCATTGGCCTTCTTGGCCAATATCTCATATCTTGCCCTCCAGTTTTTGGTTTCGTAGCAATTACCACCATGCTCATCTTTGAGCACATTTATACTTGCTTTGCAAACTAAAATTGTCTCTTCTCTAAGTCAGGAGGGCACACTTGCTCATGGCCAAGTAATTGTGTCAGTTGCTTGTAGGTTAAGCCATAGACTATATCTTTATCATCTAAGAGCACACACAATGTTCCTACAACTACATGGATGCAGGTGAGGCTTTTGAGCTGAGTGTTTCTGAATTTCACTGTTATCTATTGAGTACTCTAAGATTTTCAACAGGTAGATATATTCTTCTTTGAAGTCAGCTACATAGACTCATAGAATCACCAGGTTGGAAGAGACCCATCGGATCATCGAGTCCAACGAGTAAATATACTTTAAAAAGTCAAATATAATAATTAGTACAAATAGAAGCAGAATTTCTGCTTTAACCGTGATTTTACTCTATCCAATCCTGCACGTGATGAAATCTCCTCCCTTATTCTTAGGATTTATTTGCTAGAAGTGGAGTGAATCTTTTAACCAGATTATATGTATGAATGAGATCTATGAGGATCAGGAATTATTAGACTGAATCAACAGTCAATAGATAACCTACCAAGCCATGATTCACTGCCAGGTGCTAAAGAGGAACCACTTAAATCAACCAGTTAATTTAAGGTTTATCTTTTCACAGAGGAATTCAGATTCTGGTGATTCACATTCAAGAAGCATTTGAATAATATTTTCATATATATGGTGTAAATTTTGGGATTGTTTTATGCAAAGATAGGATTAGGACTTGTAGATCCATGTGGGTCCCTTCCAACTCAGGTCATTCCGTGATTCTGTGATTCTTTGTCCATACTTTTAAACCTTGAATAAACAGTCATGAATCGATAAAAGGCAGAGCTGCCTTATTTCTTTCCTGCAACCACAGGACTTGTTGACTCAGTTGTTTGTGCAAGCTAAGCTTCCCAAATCATGTTTTCTAGAAACAAAGAGAGTAGCCCAAGCATTCAGAGCAGGAAGCACAAGCTAATTTATAATAGGATTAACTCTGCTCTCACCTCCCCCCCACAACCACACACAACCCCTCACAGCTTTACTGGGCTTTCTGTGGTAAAATCTCTATTACAGCTGCTCTGTTTGATTGCAATTCTGTCCATGTCGCCTGTTTGCTGCAAGGAAGGGACTGCTTTTGTGTTTGTTTGGGTTGTTTTGTTTACCCCAGTCACCATACAGAGCCACCTCCACAACAGAGGAATGCCCCTTAGCAATGGAAACTGACAATCCTCACACAGGCTTGTTTGGGAGGCACAAGTATTGCTTTTCTTCATGTCACTGAAATAACAAAATGGCTCTACACAAAAAGAAAAAAAAAAAAAAAAAAAGGCCATCCCATGCCTTAAACACCTCCAGGGAAGGTAAATCAACCACCTCCCTGGGCAGCCTATTCCAATGCCTAATGACCCTTGCTGTGAAAAACTTCCTCCTAATGTCCAGCCTAAATCTCCCCTGGTGGAGCTTGAGGACATTCCCTCTTGTCCTGTCCCCTATCACTTGGCAGAAGAGCCCAGCTCCCTCCTCTCCACAACATCCTTTCAGGTAGTTGGAGAGAGCAATGAGGTCTCCTCTCAGCCTCCTCCTCTCCAGGATAAACACCCCCAGCTCTCTCAGACACTCCTCATAGGGCCTGTTCTCCAGCCCCTTCACCAGCTTTGTTGCTCTTCTCTGGACTCTCTCCAGAGCCTCAACATCCTTCTTGTGCTGAGGGGCCCACAACTGAACACAGGATTCAAGGAGCAGTCTCACCAGTGCTGAGTACAGAGGGAGAAGAACCTCCCTGGCCCTGCTGCTCACACCATTTCTGATCCAAGCCAGGATGCCATTGGCCTTCTTGGCCACCTGGGCACACTGCTGGCTCATGTTCAGTTAGTTGTGTCTCGTTCATTGTTTTTGACAATAAAACTTATCAAACTATTTAGATTCAACTTACATAGTGTCAGACCTCTAACTGGCAAAAGCTGAAGATCAGACTCAACATATCCTAGCGTGAAAATGTGATCATGAATAGCAAAACAAACATTGTGCTGTCGTATAGCAATAGTAGTTCTTTAATCACCTAAATAACCTACTAACTGAAATTATCATGTTCAGTGGCCCAGTTTTCCCAGTATTTAGAATCATAGAATCGCCAGTTTGGAAAAGACCCACCGGATCATCGAGTCCAACCATTCCTATCAAACACTAAACCATGTCCCTCAGCACCCTGACCACCCACACATTAAACACCTCCAGGGAAGGTGAATCAACACCTCCCTGGGCAGCCTGTTCCAATGATCCTTTCTGTGAAAAACTTCCTCCTAATGTCTTCTTCTAGCTATTCTCCTTCACCTCAGTCTTGCATGTTATAGTTTTGTACTCATATGAACAATCAAATTAATTTTAAATACCCTCTGAGTCCTAATGGTTGGGTTCATATTTCTTTACACCATAGTTTGCTGTAAAATACTTAACACGACCAGTTAAAAACTACAGTAGGAAGCGTATCTTCTCCTCATTAAGGAATGATGCTTTGAAACAAACTTCCCCAGCTATGCCTAGAGCACTGAACTGAGACTTGAAAGATCTGCTTCTGGGTCTCTTCCTGGTGCATTTTCAATCAGTCACTTTTCTTTCCCATCTGTAAAAAGGAGATGATAATATAGGTGCCTTGATCTGAAGATCTCAAGGCTTTCTGCAAGTATAAAGTGTTCTATTTTGTTACAGTGCTTTCTATGAGGCTAATTAACATAACGGCTCAAGAGAAGCTTTTGATCACTGAAGGTGAGAAGGGACACAAATTTCTTTTCTGTGAAGAGAAAAAAGGACAACCAGCCCTCCACAGAATTAGACCCTTCAAATTATGTAACTGGCAAAGATGAGTGTGATGAAGCTGATTTTTTTTTAGAGGAAATCTCATGACTTTTATTATTTGGAAGCATTTAGAGTTCTGAGATGAGAAAACTTACAGACAAGTAACATTCTTTTCTTGTGGTGAATCAAACGGACTTTTGAACTAATTTCTAAAAACAAAGAGATATAGGGTGTTCCATTAAAATCTTGATATTTACTGTTCCCAGGAATTACTGTTATCAGAGTATTCAAAACAATCTCACTTCTTAACACAATGAATTTGGTGGGTCAGGTAAACATAAATTAGTAAATACTAAGGACTTCATGATACCTGTGGTAACATAAAGATTATGTGAGGAGACAGACACTGAAGGAATTTTTATCCAGTAAGAAGTAAATAAGGGTTTATTTTTCATTTTCATCTCCACCAATGATGTTTAAGAAAAGGCAGAATTTTAATCCCAAGCTTTTCTTGGAAGCAATTGTTTACCAACAACTTGAGAAAACAGTCCAACAACATTCTGATTGGAATGATTAATAAATTAACAAAATTATAAGCATCAGGCAAGGTCTTACAGTAGAATCTGCTTGACAATACAAGTCTAATATTTATGCTCCAAGCATTGAAGAAAGTTTATTCCTTTTTTTTAATAATTAAGAGATCTTGATCTCTTAGCTTTACAGTGATTCACCACATGTGGACAAGGCAAAATTCTAAGAAGGAAAAAATAATCAATGAAAACTACCACTGACGGTGATAGATAAAGAAAATTTTCTTGACAAATTCAAAGTTCTTGGGGTCTAACAGCTCTCCTTTGGGCTAGGAGTTTATCGACTGACAAGTTTCTATGCTTTGATGCTGAACTACAGAATCATAGAACCATTGAGGTTGGAAAAGACCATTCTGGTCATCCAGTCCAAACAGCAGCCCAACACCACTATACCTGATAAACTATGTCCCAAAATGCCACATCCACAAGTTTGCTGAATACCTCCAGGGATGGTGACTCAATGACTTCCTTGGGCAGCTAGTTCCAACACTTCAACACTCTTTCAATGAAGAAAATTTTCCTAATATTCAATCTAAACTTCCCCTGACACAACTTGAAGCCATTTCCCATTTCTCGTTACTTGGGAGAAGAGACTAACACTCATCTCACCACAACCTCCTTTCAGGTAGTTGTAAAGAATGATAAAATCTCCCTTCAGCCTCCTCTTCTTCAGACTGAACAACTTATGCAAAGAACACTTCGCGGCACTTCCCTTATCTGGAAAATGGGTTTGATGATCCATTTGGAGATGGTTTTCTCCATCTTCTTTGAGCTCTGATAATGAAATGAATTACGTGATGGTTAATATTAAATCACTGGGACAGGATCAGACCTCTTGAGAGGCAGATATTAAGTCTTAGGCATTTACTAAGTGACCATGTCACAGTGTTATCTTTCCTCTTTAATGATCATCTAATTATTATTTTTAAAATGCACTTAACGGAAAAAGATGAACCAACGTTTCAGCCTTGGGACCTCGTTTCAAGGTTGCACATTGTACAAAAGTGCATTATGAAAAAATCCTCTGTACCAACTGTAATTAGAGCTAATTGCTAGCAGCCTAGCTCTTCATTTTCAGGAATTAGGCACAAGAGGTCAACTCTGCTTAATATGCCCATCGCATTTGTGCCTGACGGCATATTTTTATAGCAAGGACCTCTGCAATTTTACTTAAGGGTGTGAAAGCATAATTTACAGCCAGGCCGTGGGCAGGGTACCCACAAATCTGCAGTGTGGATAGACTACTTTATCTCTGCTGCTTGGGGAGTAAGAGTGCTTCTGTTGCATAAAATTAGATTGCGCCTGATCAAATTAATTCAGATATTGATTCTACTCTATGAGCTCTTAGGAAAGTAACTTTACTCTCTGTGCAACTTGAATAAAGCTGTTTGATATTTACGTTATCAATTTTCACTGAATAAAAGAATCTGGCTGTACAGCCTGGACAGGCTGTGAAGATAACCTGTGATTGAGGATTTTGATTCTGCTGGTGTTGAGGAGATGACTTCGATTCATAGAATCATGAATCACAAGGTTGGAAGAGACCCATCAGATCAGCAAGTCCAACCATTCTTATCAAACACTAAACCATGTCCCTCAGCACCTCATCTACCTGTACCTTAAACACCTCCAGGGAAGGCGAATCAACCACTTCCCTGGGCAGCCTCTGCCAGCGACCAATGACCCTTTCTGTGTAAAATTTTTTCCTAATATCCAGCCTAAATCTCCCCTGGTGGAGCTTGAGGCCATTCCCTCTGCCCTGTCCCCTGTACCCTGGGAGAAGATCCCAGCTCCCTCCTCTCTACAATCTCCTTTCAGGTAGTTGTAGAGAGCAATGAGGTCTCCTCTCAGCCTCCTCTTCTCCAGGCTAAACAACCCCAGGTCTCTCAGCCCCAATCTTCTGTTGGAGTGAGTCCCGAGGAGTGCAACAAAAATGGTCAGAGTCTGGAACATCTCTCCTGTGAGGAAATGTTCAGAGAGTTTGGGTTGTTCATCCTGGAGAAAAGAAGGTTGTGCCGAGACCTTCTTGCAGCCTTTCAGTACTTAAAAGGGGTTTATAAGGAAAGATGGGAACCAACTCTTTAGCAACACCTCTTGCAATATGCCAAGGGGTCACATTTTTAAACTAAGAAAGGAAACATTCAGCCTGGATATAAGGAAGAAATTGCTTACAGTGAGGGTGGGAAAAGAGAAGAACAAGTTGTCCAGAAAGGTGATAGATGCTCTGTCCCTGTAAACAGTCAAGGTCAGACTGGACTGGGTTCTAAGCAACTTGTCCCTACATATTACAAGGGATTGGACTAGGTGACCTTTACAAGCCCCTTCCAACACCGACTATTTTGCAATTCCGTTCTATGTTGTTTGTCTTGTTTACTTCAGAGGAGGAATTACTTAAATACCATCTGTTTCCTGTTAGCTGCATTTTAAGAAAAATCATTACAAATTATTTTGAGAAAAGCTATTGCGAATGAGTCCTCAGGAAACAATCAGGACAAGTCCTACCATGATAGATGGAGCTACAACCTATGACTTACAAGGTATTGGCAAATTTAAGGAGATGGTTTCTCATATTTTTGTATGTATCATTTCATATTTGACCTTAGGAAAGATCAAAGGAAATTCATGTTGTCTGTTACCGCTCAGTGCTTTGTATGTTGTTCAAATATTTTGCCTAATGTAGTGTTACAGTCCTTTGGGAATTGGACTGAGTCCATCGAACACATTGCTCATGATCATTTTCCTGTGCTTTTGGATCTCTCTCTAAAACAGTTCTTGGTCCTCGGGACAAATTCCTTAACCCATTTTCGTACAGAGGGACAAATCAAAGGAGCAGTAATTAAACAGGAAATGAGTACACTTGTTCAGAATGCTTTTGCTTACGGTTTTAACAAATAACAGCCTAAAAATCAAGCTCATACTTTCATGTCTTGTGTATTGCAAGAGCTTTTGTGATCATGACTTCAAAAGACTCAATGCATGACACTCCGGGAAGTTTATAAGACAGGCAGGTCTTGATTCCTACCTTTAATAAAGACTCTTAAACAACTACTTCTGTTAGGAATGTCATAGAATCATAGAATCATAGAATCACTAGGTGGGAACAGACCCATCGGATCATCAGGTCCAAACCACTCCTATCAAACACTAAACCATGCCCCTCAGGACCTTGGTGGAAGGTCCATGGTGGAAGGTCACACTGAGCAAGTATCTCAGCAAAAACCTGAACAGCCTCAATGTACTGCTTTCAGCTTACAGGTCAAAGGAGACGTCTCCAGAATTTGTATTCTATTACTTATTTCTGTTTCTGCTGCACATGCAGTATTTGAGGTGTGCTTAATAAATGCTCTACTGGTAAATAAAGAATGGAACAGTTAATTATACCTCTTATACTTATAAATTTATCAAAGGTGATCTACAGGGAAAATCTGGATCCAGCAAACAGCTGCATGCAACCCACCTTACAGTCAACCCATTAGCTTAAGCAGGACAATGTATGTATTAAATGACACATGTTCAAAAGGATTGGACAAATTCATGCCCGTGACTGGTTACTGAACACAGCTAGTCAGGTGTACTTCTGGCTCTAGCATTTCCATAACCTCCTTGCTCTAAACATATAGGAGGTGAAGATTTCCTACATGCTTAGCCTCCTCCTAAGAATATGATGCCGACTGCTGCTGGAAGCAGAATGCAGGATGGTTTTCAGCTCTGAGCTAATTGGTCAAGAAGGCCAATGGTATCCTGGCTTGGATCAGAAATGGTGTGACCAGCAGGTCCAGGGAGGTTCTTCTCCCTCTGTACTCAGCACTAGTGAGACCACTCCTTAAATCCTGTGTGCAGTTGTGGGCCCCTCAGCACAAGAAGGATGTTGAGGCTCTGGAGTGAGTCCAGAGAAGAGCAACAAAGCTGGTGAAGGGGCTGGAGAACAGGCCCTATGAGGAACGTCTGAGAGAGCTGGGGGTGTTTACGCTGGAGAAGAGGAGGCTGAGAGGAGACCTCATTGCTCTCTCCAAGTCCCTGAAAGGAGGTTGTAGAGAGGAGGGAGCTGGACTCTTCTCCCAAGGGACAGGGGACAGGACAAGAAGGAATGGCCTCAAGCTCCACCAGGGGAGATTTAGGTTAGAGATTAGGAGGAAGTTTTTCACAGAAAGGGTCATTGGGCATTGGAACAGGCTGCCCAGGGAGGTGGTTGATTCACCTTCCCTGGAGGTGTTTAAGGGATGGGTAGATGAGGTACTGAGGGACATGGTTTAGTGTTTGATAGGAATGGTTGGACCCGATGATCCGATGGGTCTCTTCCAACCTAGTGATTCTATGATAATGCAGCAAGTCGTATTCAAAGCTGTGGGAACTTAAGCTCCACTCCTGAAATCAGTGGCCCATCAACATGAACACCACAGAACCACAATTACACTTGATGTAATGTCATTGCTCTTCATGCCATTTCAATGTCTGCAGTGTATACCTTCAATCTTTACAAGGTGTTGCTCAGCAAGGGGAGAAATGCAACCCAAAAATTACAGTCTTTGCAATCAAAGTTAAGAATTATTATCTGTGCCAAGAATCTGAAGAATCACATGCATTTAACATGACTACTCATGGTAAATACTAATCGAGCACTGTTATCTGTCTCTGTCTCCCTGTTCTTTGCCCTGGTGAAACTGCTCTAATCAGAGAGTGAGAAAATTGCTGCCCCATGTGTTTATTATGCATCCCAGTCAGCACAGCTATTAATTTGAGCTTGGAAAGGATTAATTTTGCCCATTAACCTCTGCACGTGAAACATCACATCTTGAAATCCTATCCACCATTGACGTATAAAGGTTTTCCTAATGAAAGCCTAGAAGACATTAATTACCTAGTTGGGTTTCTAAGTGAGAACTGTGTTGTGCTTGAAGTTAGAATCATAGAATAACCAGGTTGGAAGAGACCCACCAGATCATCGATTACGACCATTCCTGTCAAAAAGTTCGGCTGCTAGGAGAGGTTGAAAACTGCACAGAACAGAATATGTAGCTCTACTTCAAAAAAACTATTGAGCATATGCCTGGCGTCTAGTTATGCATATGCTTAAGGCTACACACAGGTTATCGTAGTCTGCTGAATCATGGGTAGAAAACAATGTCTTCGTTATTTAATTTCTTGATTCAGCAAGTGAAATATTTGCTGCATTTGTGCCATTGGGAAAAGCACTTAAAAATGTACTATGATCTTATCTTCAAATGAAAAAAAATTCCCTTGTTAACAGATAGCTTTTCTATTACATTAAGCAATGCAGCTCATTAAATTTACAGTAATTTTTACTTACATGACCATACTACTACCTTTCAAACTAAAATATAAATCCAGAGAAGAAACAGATCTCGTGAAATTTCTGGAAATGGCTTTCTTAATGATTTTTATTCCAAATATCTTTGAAAACAAGTTTGACAGCTTTTTGGATGGGGTCCAGATGTTCTGTAGTGATAACAGAAGACTTACTCCTACCTTGCAAAGAAACAGAAGATTATATAGCAATGAAAAGAGGGAGAGAGCTTCAGATAATACTGATTTCTATGCTTCTGTTGGAGTTATTTTACCCCAGTTGAAGATCAAGACCTGAAAGTGAGTATTGCAAGCATTAAGTAACTATTAGTCTAATAAAATGCAGAATGTACTATACTGAGAAATGAAAAATCTTGATGTGGTTTTAACAACTGGAGGAAATGGAGTAATTAAAGAAATAATAATTTTCATGTTTATACACCATGAATAACAACACTAAGGTTAACCATAATAATGTTCACCAAACTGTGCTGCTTGTTGAATGGATTTAGAAATGAAATCTTCATTAGCTGGAGGTTTCATAAAATCTACTTTCTCTTCCACTCTGCGCATTCTCTGGTGTCAAATATTATGGTTGCAATCCTGAACATCCTCTTCTTACAGTTACAACATCAGCTCTAGTCCATCTCCACTTTCTCCCTAATCTTAGCAGATTTAATACCCTTAAAATACATACCTCTTGTCTAAGGATGGTTGAATCTGTTTAATGTATTTAATGAATAGTGGGGACTGACAGACATAGAGCAGGATTGCAAAAGTTTCCTTTTCTTAAGAAAGTAAAAAATGTTGAAGATTTGATAGGAATGGTTGGACTCGATGATCCGGTGGGTCTCTTCCAACCTGGTGATTCTATGTTTCTATGATTTCTCTTGGGTCTTGTATTTTGGTGTCAATGGTGTTGGTGAGGTCAAAATGAAACTGAGAGAATATTTTATTATAGCAAATAAGAGAGAAGAGGTGTATAATTAGGTTAATATTACATGGTTCTACTTCTAAGCCGATCTTTGTAAGCAAATACACACATGGAAACCCAGGGAATTGCTTGAGGGTGTATTTCTGCCTATAACATTATCTCACCTGAGCAAGAACTATTTTCTAAAGGCCAAGTGAAGGGAGAACTGAGGAACAAGACAGATTTTTTAAGTCTCTGCCAACTCCTCTCAGCTACATGAGCTTTGCAAAAAAACAGCTGCTGTTTTCAAAACTTGACATTTCAGAACCTCACACAGCCTTGGCACCGGTCAGTCTTAGAACAACTGCTCCACTAAGCCTCCCCAGGGGCAGAAACACCTGCAGAAGGTACTGTTTAATTGGCCCAAAACCAAAACTGAAGAATAAAACTCTGCCAGACTCATCTGCTGCTGCCTTTTCCTCCTCAGTCGCTTGTCACTTTTGCAGTTTTCTGCCAGTGCAACAACCATGACAATCTAAGCATGTCAGCTTAATAGGGAGGAAAAGTCTAAAGTATTATCTGATATCCAGATGGTTCCCATCCTTTTAGCAGTTAAAGACAGAATAAAAGAATTGATAGGGCTTGAAAAGACCTCTAAGATCATCCACTCCAACTGGCAGCCCAAGACCACTGTGCCTACTAAACCATGACCCAAAATGCCACATCTACACGGTTTCTAAACACCTCCAAGGATGGAGACTCTACCACTTCCCTGGGCAGCCTGTGCCAACTTTTGACAACTCTTTCAGTAAAGAAATTTTGCCTAATATCCAATCTAAACTTCCCCTAATGCAACTTGAGGCCATTTCCTCCTATCACTTGTTACTTGGGATAAGAGATCAGTACCTGCTTCACTACATCCTCCTTTCAGGTAGTGATAAGGTTCCCCCTCAACCTCCTCTGCTCCAGGATAAACAATCCCATTACACTCAGCTGCTGCCTGTCAGTGCTCCCCAGTCTTCACTAGATTTTTTGACCTTCTCTGGGCATACCCCAGCACCTCAATGTCTTTTTTTTTGTAGTGAGAAGCCCAAAACTGAGCACAATACTTGAGGTGCTGCCTCATCAGTGCCAAGTACAGAGGAGCAATATCTTCTTTACTCCTCCCGGCAAGCATGTTGGCATATTGGTGAAATGATGCTTCTCAGTGTTGTAACAGCATGAGGGCACCTTTACCTGGCAGTGGCTATGTGGCAGGGATAAACTGCTGGGTTTGGGATTTTTACACTTAATTTAGTATTTTCATAGAAGCATAGAATCATTGAATCACCAGGTTGGAAGGGACCCATCGGATCATCGAGTCCAACCATTCCTATCAAACAATAAACCATATCCCTTGGGCCCTCATCTACCCGTGCCTTAAACACCTCCAGGGAAGGTCAATCAACCACCTCCCTGGGCAGCCTCTGCCAATGCCCAATGACACTTTCTGGGAAAAACTTCCTCCTAATGTCCAGCCTAAATCTCCCCTGGCAGAGCTTGAGGCCATTCCCTCTTGTCCTGTCCCCTATCACTTGAAGAAGAGGTCATCAACCTCCTCTCTACAACCTCCTTTCACATAGTTGTAGAGAGCAATAAGGTCTCCTCTCAGCCTCCTCTTCTCCAGGATAAACACCCCCAGCTCTCTCAGCCGTTCCTCATAAGGTCTGTTCTCCAACCCCTTCAACCAGCTTTGTTGCTTTTCTCTGGACTCGCTCCAGAGTCATGCTCCATCCTAAGCTACTGTCATCCTGCCTTGCTTCTTTAAACCCATTTATTTTTCATTTATGAGAAATAAACACTGACTTGAAGAAATAGATCAGTGGAGAATTAGGCTCACTGTGAGCTGTATGACAGAAACAAAAAGTGAAACTTTGGTGTTTATGTTTTTCATAATAAATGATTGTAATGGTACTTCCTGGCCTTAAATTCAACACCTAGAATACTACCACAGCTACAGAAAATTGAATATCTTTCCCAGTAACCTGGGGTACATTTTTATTTGGTAGGAATGGTTGGACTCAATGATCCGGTGGGTTTCTTCCAACCTGGTGATTCTATGATTCTGTGATTCTATTCCCCCAGTTAGTCTATTTCTCACGCACGGAAACTGCTTCCATGTTACAAAATACAAAATCCCCACGATACAAAGAGCTTGGTTCGTGCTACAGGCAGATATAAAGATTTCTAGCTCTTTGAGACTCCTTTTGCTACCTGCATGTAAACAACTGTAATGATCTTGAAGGGTTGATAGCTTAATCTCTAGGGAATAGTAAAGGTGAAAGGAAAATGTCATATTCTGACAGTAATTGCATAAGTATGATTAAGCTAAACTACTGAATGGATGCCTACGAACTTTGATTGTGGTACAGCTAAGGAAAAAGGAAATTATTTCCTGCTTCAGAGAAGCACACAGGGAAAAAATATATAAAAATTTTTGATTTATCAAATGACAGAAGAGCAAAACCTCAGCATTTTGTTCATACAAATACATTTGAGGATTTAGAGCCGTATCTCAAGGACAGTATTTTCAGCATGTGTTATCCAGAGTCATCAAGGCTACAATTTAATTTCTGATAATGGAAAGAAAAGGAAAACATGGATAAAAATAGCGCCGGGTGCATGAATGCTTGTGTGCGTGCAAATACAGCAGTGTGTAAGTCTAAAATAGAAAATTCTCCTTTAGCAGCCAACCATGATTATTTTGGAAGCTGTGGAAAAATAGCAGGGACATGACCTGTTTTTCCCTTTCTTCTGTTTTTTTCTGGAGAGAGATGTGAATACTTACTCCAGTTTAACAGTGTTTTCATCTGTCTTTGATTCCGTAGTGTTATCACATATGTATCCTCTTGGGTCCAGATCCACAACTCGTATAATTTGGCCCAACATCATTGACTTTACTGGAATCACATAGAATCATAAAATTACCAAGTTGGAAGAGACCCACCGGATCATCGAGTCCAACCATTCCTATCAAACACTAAACCAAGTCCCTCAGCACCTCATCCACCCATCCCTTAAACACCTCCAGGGAAGGGGAATCAACCACCTCCCTGGGCAGCCTATTCCAATGCCCAATGACCCTCTGTGTGAAAAGCTTCCTCCTAATCTCCAGCCTAAATCTCCCCTGGTGGAGCTTGAGGCCATTCCCTCTTGTCCTGTCCCCTGGCACTTGGGAGAAGAGCCCAGATCCCTCCTCTCCATAACCTCCCCTCAGGTAGTTGTAGAGAGTAATGAGGTCTCCTCTCAGCCTCCTCTTCTCCAGGATAAACACCCCCAGCTCTCTAAGACGCTCCTCATAAAATCTGTTCTCCAGACCCCTTCCCCAGCTTCGTTGCTCTTCTCTGAACTCGCTCCAGAGCCTCAACATCCTTCTTGTGCTGAGGGGCCCAGAACTGAACACAGGATTCAAGGAGCGGCCTCACCAGTGCTGAGTCCAGAGGGAGAGGAGCCTCCCTGGACCTACAGGTCACACCATTTCTGATCCAAGCCAAGATGCCATTGGCCTTATTGGCTACCTGGCCACACTGCTGGCTCATGTTCAGTTGGCTGTTGACCAACACTCCCAGGTCCCTCTCCTCCTGGCAGTTTTCCAGCCAGACATATGTATCCTCTTGGGTCCAGACCCACAACTCGTATAATTTGGCCCAAGACCATTGCTTTTACTGGAATCTCATCAATCAACTATATTTGAGAATTGAGTCTGCACTGATTTCTGCAGTGGTGTGTAGTCTCTTTTTACCTCAGCTTTCTTTTTCTTTTAAATCAAATATATTCTTTTGCTTAAACTCCCGATGGCTGGTAAAACGCAGAACATATTCTCTACAACTGTCGTAGATTTATCATGTCTTTTCAGCTTCATGGATGCTGTAATGCCCAGAATTAAGTATTTCATACAAAAGTGCAAGAAAAACTGTAGCTGACAAATGCAGCACAATTTCAACTGTCCAAATAGGTCTTGACCTTTTTTCCTGGAACATTCTTATCTATAAATTGTTCTTATCCTTCTCAGCTCCCACTTAACCTCCAAAAGGGCATCTAGGCTGCCAGAGTCAGGAATGCGAAAAAACATTTGCTAATCTGGGTTTAATCCACCCCAATAATTCTTCTTAATTTTGTTTTAACAGGAAAGAGAAATTTCCAGAACAGAAGCTGATAAAATGTGACAATAAATCCAAGAAGGATGTATCACAAAGCTTGAGTCAAGGAGAAAATGTCACTTTTCTTGATAGAGAGGGGAAGGAAGGAGATAAACCTCTCCTGAGATGGAATGACCCCCTTGCCCTTGCCTTTTCCCTTTCCTTTCCTAGAGCTGAGGACTGCTCTGGAATTTAGCACCTGATAGTCCAAAGGCCCAGAAACAACAATAACAAAAGATTATTATATTGGTCTGACATTTATGTGTAGGAGAAAGGTTCAAAATTAGATAATTGCATGACAGCACATTTTCCTGGTCATTCTTAAATCCTCAGGTGGCTGTGCTGGAGTATTTTTCAATCCATCCAAGCTATATCTGAAGATATACGTCTACATATATACTATACCCCAAGATGTGAATTCCAGAGTATTTTTGCTGGCCAGAGCCTCGGTTTCTGTTATGCAGACGCAATAAAAGATGAAATATATTTTCATCTGTTCTTGATAAGACATATAGATGCAAGACTTCAGTCTAGTTCTAGTCAGCTTAGAGGAGATTGTTCAACTCCACTGCCGAATGGATTTGATTTGGTACATTAAGGCCTATTATTGTTTGTGGGTTTAGGCCGAGCTCTCCTCAACTCATTCCCCTGGTGGTTGGTCATGGTGGTGGCCCATCTGCCACCTGTGACTGTGCTGCTCTATTTACCCCTAATTAATGCATGAGCTGGAATATAGAACCATAGAATCACCAGGCTGGAAGAGACCCACCGGATCATTGAGTCCAACCATTCCCACCAATCTTCAAGCCATGTCCCTCAGTACCTCATCCACCCGCACCTTAAACACTTCCAGGGAAGGCGAGTCAACCACCTTCTGCTACTGTCCTTTTTAGATGCTCCTGTAAGCACAGAGCCCTGTCAAGTAGTGCCTGTTTCATGGCTGCTACATAATGCCACCTGCTTTTTTTTCACTGGTAACTTAGCAGCTGATGCAGGAGAAACACTTCCCTACCTCACAACCAATGTGTTCATTTCAGCCACCACAAATACACAGAATCATAGAATCACCAGGTTGGAAGAGACCTACCAGATCCAGCCCCTTCACCAGCCTCGTTGCTCTTCTCTGGACTCGCTCCAGAGCCTCAACATCCTTCTTGAGGTGAGGGGCACAGAACTGGACACACTATTCAAGGAGCCGCCTCACCAGTGCTGAGTACAGAGAGGGAATAACCTCCCTGGACCTGCTGGTCATGCCATTTCTGATAAAAACCAGGATGCCACTGGCCTTCTTGACCACCTGGGCACACTGCTGGCTCATGGTCAGTCGGCTGTCAATGAACACCCACAGGTCCTTGTCCTCCCGGTAGCTTTCTAGACAGACTTCTCCTAGTCTGTAGCTCTGCATAGGGTTGTTGTGCCCCAAGTGCAGGACTCGACATCTGGCCATGTTAAACCTCATGCCATTAGACTCAGCCCATGGATCCAGCCTGTTCAGATCCCTTTGCAGACCCTCCCCACCCTCCAGCAGATCCAGCTTCCACCCAGCTTAGTGTCATCATGGCAAGGAACCATGAGTCATAAGGAGAGGGGACAGTGGATAATTCTTGTATACGAAGTGCTGAATTTACTTGCTGTCCTTGGATGGGATTTCCTGCACCTCTAATCAATGTCTGCAAAGAAGAAGTGGATGTGAGCCTCTTCCCCAAAGGCTTCCCCGACCATCACTGAGTAAAATTAGGTAGTTGTGCAGCATGGCTCATCTCACCTACGTTAGACGTCTAGTTGAGGATAAGAGGAATTGAAGCTTATTGTCCATTGACTGAATTGATTAGATCTCCTGAAGGAGCCCTGGGGGACTAGCTCAGGCAGAGATGCCTACTTTGCAGGTGCTTATGAATAGTATGGTAAATCCTTTTCTTTCCTTTATAATAGATCTTGTCTCTTTTGCTTTCACACAGATGCCTAGAGCCGGCTTTTTAGCCCAGAGTCTTCTGTTTATTTCTTCTTTTGTTATTATTAATTTAATTTTTTTCTTCTTTTTTTTAATTACTAAGAAATCTGCACACAGCTTCTGTGTGATTCCAGGAATTTCCAGGAATTTCTCTCTTCCTCTTTTCATATCCTCACCTAGAACTACCATTTCCCCCTCCATGGACTTATCATTATCTGCACAGTAACTAATGGGATTCTCAAACAAAAGGTTGCTATTTCAGTAGAAAAATAAGCAGCAGAAGCAGATACATGACTGCAGCAGCTTAGGCACTCTCTGGGCTGATTTTCAGAGAATTAGAGAATCTCCTGTCCCATATTATTTAAATGAAATTACTCCAAAGTCACCTTGATAACACAACCCTTTTCTTATATATTCTTGCTACTACGAATCATGAATTTGGTAGATCACGGAAAAAAAAACTTCTTGAATCTTAAAATATTAACTTGAAAAGTAGATTTTAACTTCTTGTTTAGATGAACAAAATAAACCCACTATACTATAATCCACTATCAGTACAAAATAATTTTAAAATAATTTCTTTTCTGATATGGTCAGGGAGCAGCAAGTTTTTAAGCTCATACCTGACATTCTTTAGACAAGAAAGGAGAAAATGTCATTCGAACATTTCACCAGAATGGCAATGAAGGAAAAAAATACTACTTCCCATGTATGAAGGAACTAGAGTGTTCCCAGCTGTCGTGATATTTATTGTAAGTCTTAGAAAGCAGAATGAAATTCATTTCACCTAAATGTAGTTATATTAAACCATCCAGACAACCTGCCTCAGTTCCCTCTATGGTCAGTGAAAAGAATCTGTCACATCCAACGTGTTATTTTGGTTGGACACCTTATATCTAATATAAAATACATATCCTTGAAGATAAAGGATAAATTTGAATGAAACCCCTAAATTTTAATCCTTTTTTCAAAAGCTCAGTTGCTGTGTCAAGATGAATAAAGAGAAAAAACTTAGCGATGATTGAAAAGGAAAATCACAGAATCAGAGAATCATAGAACAACCAGGTTGGAAGGGACCTGTCGGATCATCGAGTCCAACCATATATACAGCAAATATACAAATATACAGCATCCACCCCTCCTGATTGTCATTGAAAGGTATTAAAATGTGTCACAATGTCTCTATCATTATTCTTACTATACTTGAATTTGCTTTGTATGGGGGTTGCTTCATTCAAAGGTACTGAAGTAATAGTCATGTAGTTCTTCGTACCCTCCTTCTTGTGTTTTTTTTTTTTTTAAAAGGATTAACATAGCTTTTCATTACTTTTCAACATTAATGACCTCTTTTAGTTGTGAAACACTTTCAAAGAAGATGGAGAGTGACAGTACTTTGTCAGCCAGTTCCCTGCTGGATACATCCCATCTGATTCCAGGACTTGTACATGTCCTGTTTACCAGGTTCAGGAGTTTAGTAGACTCCCAAATCCCCAACAAAGAGCTTTACTTTCTCTCCGAGAAGAAAGATTTTTTCTTTTGTTCCTCTCTGAATCTATCAACATGATTGTTATGAACAGCCACAAGTCAGGAAAACAGTGTCTGCAAGAATTCAATTAATGCTCTATTGAAAACATTTAGGGCTGAATGTATTCACTCCACCTCTTCCACCCATTCTCCTTTTCCACCTCCCAGTATTAAAACAAGCCAGATGGAAGAAAAACCGTGTGCACCAAATCACATGTTTCTTTCAGGTCACTGCAGTGAAGCATGTAAAATGGATTGACTTGGCACATAGCACAACAGAAGATAATTTTACTTGTCTGTTTAGCCCCTACTGAGCAGCTGAACCTGTGCTTGACAGAAAGCGGTTTATCGTGAGAAGTGGTTTTGTCTGATGATGTGACAGGTTTTTAAGTCCACCTTCCATAGTCCATGTATTTTCCTGAATTCAGCAAGAGTCATAGATACAATTATCAGTGAAGACTAAAACCTTTTCTGGCATGTTCACGGAAAGGGTCATTGGTCATTGGAACAGGCTGCCCAGGGAGGTGGTTGATTCACCTTCCCTGGAAGTGTTTAAGGGATGGGTAGACGAGGTGCTGAAGGACATGGTTTAGTGTTTGATAGGAATGGTTGGACTCGATCCAATGGGTCTCTTCCAACCTGGTTGTTCTATGATTCTATGATTCTATGTTCCATCTTCTCCCACCTGGCATACGCCCCTCAAAATCTGTTGTGCACCTAAATAAAGACCTAATGTGCAGCTTGGGCTGAAATCACCTCCTTTCTGTCTTGGGAGACCAGGGAGAAAGTAACAATTCTTACCTGAGATGTGGGGAGATAAAAGCATGGGAGCACAGAACATTCCTTTTAAGCTAGACCAGTGCTACCTGCTGTGAAGAACTGAACTGGCATCCTTCAGTTTAGGCTTCATAGTGTCGATGCTACAGACTAAAAGGGTTAAAGCTAAAAATGAATCTGGTCTGTTATCTACAAGTCATGTGATATACAGCAGTAAGGAGAGAATAAGTAAGATCCTCGATTAAAACAGGGACTGACATTGTAGACATTTAACTCTGAAGTTGATACCACTTATTGCTCTCTTTACAATCATAGAATCATAGAACAACCAGGTTGGAAGAGAACCATCGGATCATTGAGTCTAACCATTCCTATCAAACACTAACCCATGTCCCTCATGACCTCATCCACCCATCCCTTAAACCCCTCCAGGGAGATGCAGGGTAGGATCCTGATTCCTGAAGAAAATTGCTCACAGGTATCCTGCCAGCTTCAAAGTTGTGCACCAGAATGGCGTAAACTTCCTATATATCCTGCCACATTTCCTAGTCCTGTGTCTATGTCCCGTACCCTCAACATGAGAACATCTCGAATGCCAGTGGGCACTTCCACACAGGGAAATAACTTTCTGCCATGGACTTTGACATGGTAAATCTTGCCCACATAGGCTAATTCATTACCATTCCTGGCCATGTCCTTAATTGGTCCCCACATGCCTAGAACAACATTCCTTTCTTGCCAGAGGGGGAAATTTTTTTTTTTTCTTGATTAAGTTGTTATTTTATTCCATTCTCAGATGACAAGGGAAATGAGTCAAAATTTTAACAATGGCAAAAGTGATTAATATGTTGGAAGAGCTGTTATTTTTCCAGTGAAAAGACTTTTTCATCCAAATAATAGAATGCATTTTAAAATAGCTTTTCAGGGGGGTAATAGTCAAATCTATAATACTAACTGGCTTAATTTTCCTTCCTAACGCTATGAATGGTTGGACTTGATGATCCGGTGGGTCTCTTCCAACCTGGTGATTCTACGATTCTATTTTTTTTCTCCAAAAAAAAAAGCAGGAATTACTTCTCTGTATTTCTAAGTCATTACTACGTATTATTAAATCATCCCTATCACACCGAAATATGTCCTTCTCATACAAATGAGAAATTCAACATATTTCATGAAACAACTCTGCGAACAACATTTTAAGATGCATAAACTAAAAATTATACTGAATACCTTAGGATAATCTCACAAGAAGATTAAAATAAGTAATTAATTAAAACAATTCCTCTGTATAGAGAGCAGGGCCTAAGCAGTATTTTGCTGGAGAATTAATGCATACAGTGTAGAGGATTTATGTGTATTTTGCTCATATGTATCTCATGATGTGACAAAGAATCATAGAACAACCAGGTTGGAATTGTTGCACCAGATCATCGAGTCCAAGCATTCCTATCAAACACTAAACCATGTCCCTCAGCACCTCATCTACCTGTGCCTTAAACACCTCCAGGGAAGGTGAATCAACCACCTCCCTGGGTAGCCTGTTCCAATGCCCAATGACCCTTTCTCTGAAAAACTTCCTCCTAATGTCCAGCCTAAATCTCCCCTGGTGGAGCTTGAGGCCATTCCCTCTTGTCCTGTCTCCTGTCCCTTGGGAGAAGAGCCCAGCTCCCTCCTCTCCACAACCTCCTTTCATGTAGTTGGGGAGAGCAATGAGGTCTCCTCTCAGCCTCCTCTTCTCCAGGAGCTCTCTCATCTGTTCCTCATAAGGCCTGTTCTCCAGACCCTTCACCAGCTTTGTTGCTCTTCTCTGGACTCGCTCCAGAGCCTCAACATCCTTCTCGTGCTGAGGGGCCCAGAACTGAGCACAGGATTCAAGGAGCGGTCTCACCAGTGCTGAGTCCAGAGGGAGAATCACCTCCCTGGCCCTGCTGGTCACACCATTTCTGATCCAAACCAGGATGCCATTGGCCTTCTTGCCCACCTGGGCACACTGCTGGCTCATGTTCAGTCTGTGTCAACTAACACCCCCAGGTCCCTCTCCTCCTGGCAGCTTTCTAGACAGACTTCTCCCAGTCTGTAGCTCTGCATAGGGTTGTTGTACCCCAAGTGCAGGACCCGGCATTTGGCTGTGTTAGACCTCATACCATTGGACTCAGCCTGGCTTAAAGATCATCAACTCAATCTCAGCACTTATTGATTTGACAGTAGTGGCTATTCAACTGCACAGAAGAATTAAGCTGCCAGATCATTTAGAAGCAAAAGCAAGAGCTTGACCTGACACCTACAGTGTTATTGGTTCCCTACATTCAACGTGTGCCCAGAAATATCCATTTCCACTTAAAGTACACAACATCATCACCTGGAATACAGCAAGTACTTCCTTTGTGTGTGGGGGCTTAAAAAGTCAAAGATTTCTTAAATCAAACAAATTTTCTGCGTGACAAGATCATTTGCTATCCTATTCTGCAATGCTGCGCTCCAAAGAAAAATTTTGTACCCAATACAGACTGGCTAAAAACTCTTTTCTGAATGAGGTTTGTAACATTCTGTGGTTGAAAACTCACATTTTTGTGAAGAAGACAAGTTTAAAAACCAGAAAATACTTTGGCAAAATGTCTCATTTTAGAGGGAGATAGAGTTGACAGCATAATCTGAATTTTTCATGAAAGCAAAATTTCTGAAAAATTAAAATTGTTTCATGAATGTATGACCAATATGTTTCATTGGGTTATTTTGTTTGTTTGGTTGGGTTTTTTTGTGAACCAGGGAAAACAGAGGAAGAAAGGGAGAGGAGGAATAGAAGAATAAATGTGAGCAGGAGCTCTTATTATATGGTCATAATTGCAAATTAATACTGTTGGAAGAGACCCACTGGATCATTGAGTCCAACCGTTCCTATCAAACACTAAACCATGTCCCTCAGCACCTTGTCCACTCGTCCCTTAAACACCTCCAGGGATGAGGCAGAGATAGTCAAATCTGAATTGTTTGTTTTCATAAGGTATTTAGGAGGGACTCAGCTACCATCGGTGTAAGAGAACGTAAACTATTCCAGTAGGCAAAAGGCAGATAACTTTTTTATATCCTGATGCTGTAGCTATTTGGTGGTTAATGGGATGAAACAAGCGCACACCTCTAACGAGGTCAGTGCATTTGACAGAATGGCAAAACCAGTCTTGTCGAACACGAGGTTGCTTTCCTAATTAATGATTTATAACATAATTATAATCCTATGCTTAGATCACAGACAAGGTCCTTTTCTATAAATAATTCATAAGCCAATGCTCAAAATTCTGATGTAGCAGGTTATATGAGATTAAGTAACACTAGGTAGTGACAGAAAGCATCAGACAAGCTAGTGGCACTAGATGATTAGCTGAGATGACGAGATGCACCTAAGAAGAAGGTGCGTGACCCAAACAGGATGATTTAATTAGTCTAAACTACTTTGCGAATCTCTTTATACAGTCTCTGAGAATAAATTGGCAATGCGGACGTATATATGCAGGAACTAATCTCCTTTCCTGAAGCTCAGGGAAGGTATTGAGCATGAGCCGCTTCTCCAGATCCAGATCTGTACATTTTTAAGGGGAAAAGTCAAATTAAGCAGAGTTTCTCTGTATTCCTTCTTTTAATATAGTAGTCATATGGTCATACTACCCCCATTAGCAAGGAAGGATTCAGTTCTTTGCTCTCTTGGATGGAGATGACATGGATCCACTGGATCCACTAGTCCAGGGAAGAATTCTTAATCAGTAATCTGGGTTAATTGAATAATGAATCTGTCTGCTTGGATTTCATTACATTGTTTGCACGTCTGGAAAGTAAAAGCCACAAATTTAGGTATAAGACCTTGCCTCAAGGTGCAAGCAGATCTGGGGGGATTCTGTGCAATTTGCAGAGAAAAGGACAAGGCTGTTCTGTGCTGGGCCAGCCTGTACTAGGTCAATGTCCTTTGAATACTTTGATACTAACCAGAGCAGCAGCCTAAAGTTTTACCAGAATTTGTGGCAATCACCATATATCTGGTAAATCCATGGCATTTTAAGTTCATCTCATGTATCATCCTATCAAACTGTTTGAGTCTCTGAACCACATAGAGAGTAAGATCCTTCTGAAGCAAACCAAGTTCTCCTTAACCTACACTACAAAGTCTTTTTTTTTTTTTTTTTTTTGGTTTGATTTACTTCTGAGTATTGCTCTCTATAACTACCTGAAAGGAGGTTCTAGAGAGGAGGGAGCTGGGCTCTTCTCCCAAGGGACAGGGGACAGGACAAGAGGGAATGGCCTCAAGCTCCACCAGGGGAGATTTAGGCTGGAGATTAGGAAAAAAAATTCACAGAAAGGGTCATTGGGCATTGGAATAGGTTGCCCAGGGAGGTGGTTGACTAGCCTTCCCTGGAGGTGTTTAAGGGACGGGTAGACGAGGTGCTGAGGGACATGGTTTAGTGTTTGATAGGAATGGTTGGACTCGATGATCCAGTGGGTCTCTTCCAACCTGGTTGTTCTATGATTCTATGACAGTGTTACATGAAAGGTTGGACTTGATGATCTTAAAGGTTGTTTCCAACCTAAATGATTCTATGTTTCTGTGAAATTCAACCCATGCTCTCTTTATGTTCAATCATTTGTGTCTGGTTAAACTATCTCCTCCAGAAAGACAGTGATTTTGATCTGAAGATATCAGAAAGCAAAACTTTATAGAATCATAGAACAACCAGGTTGGAAGAGACCCACCGGATCATCGAGTCCAACCATTCCTATCAAACACTAAACCATGTCCCTCAAGACCTCATCCACCCTTGACTTAGAGTTGTTTACTGTTTTGAGTACTAAAACCATGACTTATTTCTACAGTGAAGTAATCTTGCTTTAATTTTCAAACACTCCTCTTATGCCTTTTATTATTAGGTTAAAAAGCTTATCGGAAACCTTTTATTTCCTTACAACATGGGATAGTCATATTGGGCTATTATCAGTCATCTCCAAGTCAATTTTAACAGAAACAAAACTATTTTTTCTCTCTTTCAGTCTGTGATTTATACAATTAAATATGATTTTTTTTCAATAAAAATAATAATTCCACTGGAGTTATTCCCTCTTGACTCTTGGCAGTTGCTGGCGAACCAGTGAAAACAGTCAGGGGCAAAATAGGACGGGATTTACCTTATCCTAAAATAAATATCTGAAATATGCTCTATATCTGGAACCTAAAACATGCCTGTTCTTTCTCACTGACTATATAATGAACCTGGTATGACCTACTCAGAAGCAAGTGTCTGGTTTGCTCATACATAGTGTTAAAGTAAAACATTTTTAGTATTTATTTATTTATTTATTTTCTGCAGCAGTGCATAAGGATGCACAGTTTTCCTGGATGAATTCCACAGAAACAGCATAGACAGCAAAAAAAACACGTTATTCTTCTCTTCATACATCCCATAACTGCTTCCAATCTTTTTTTGTATAAACAAAAGAGGATTACAGCAAATCTTACCTCCTCTCCCTGTGAAATCTATTTGAAATAACTGCTTGTCAAAACACACCTCTTATGATGTTTTTCATTCTTTATTATCAGATGTGTAACTCTTCTAATCACTAGGAATCATTGCACTGGTCCTCCTGGATTTAAGTGCCTCATTTGCTGTCATTAGATTAAATTTTGCAAAATAAACCATATATAGGCACTTTTTTTTTCTTTCCATGAATCCACAGATTTAATAGAGGTCATCATCCTTGTTAACGCTGGTGGTTAGAGCTATCTTGCTTTGTCTGTCTCTGGGTCTGCATTTCATCTTGCATCTAGGCCTTATCAGGATACTGCAGTTGTCAATTAATCTCATTATCTGCAAGAAAAAATAGACTCAGAAGCGCTGTGATACCTTTAGTGGTGATAAAAAGCAGATTTGGCCGTCTGAAAACAATTCTATTTACACATGAAGACTCTGCATTTCTTTTTACAGTCCTGAGCTCCCTCTGTGAACAACTGCTTTGTTTGTGACTGAAAAGATTGTCTGTGCTCTGTATGGGATCAATCTTACTTTTATCATTTGTGAGCTGGACAGGAATCCTACAGTTACCTTCTACTCTCCATGCTAAAGCTCCTATATCTGTTGACTTGAGAATTAAAATACTTTCCACATCTTTATTCTCCTTTAATATGTATTTGAAAAGAAGAAGAGCAACGAAGGTGGTGAAGGGGCTGGAGAACAGGCCTTATGAGGAACGGCTGAGAGAGCTGGGGGTGTTTATCCTGGAGAAGAGGAGGCTGAGAGGAGACCTCATTGCTCTCTACAACTACCTGAAAGGAGGTTGTGGAGAGGAGGGAGCTGGGCTCTTCTCCCAAGTGACAGGGGACAGGACAAGAGGGAATGGTCTCAAGCTCCACCAGGGGAGGTTTAGGCTGGACATTAGGAAAAAAATTTTACACAGAAAGGGTCATTGGGCATTGGAACAGGCTGTCCAGGGAGGTGGTTATGTCACAGTGAATGTCTATCCCTTCTACAACACCAAATTATCTAGGGGGTGATATGTTACTAGCAAGTACCATGATTCTCTTCAGAGACACAGATTTCAGTGACACAGAATACAATCCCCTGCTTGAGGGCACTGCAGGGCTCTGTGATGAGCCACGTTGCAAGCACAGACGATAATTATTATTTCACCAACACTTTGTTTGTTATTCAGGAATCCCCAGGCTGTTTGGTTCCCCCATAGTGCTAATTCTGATTCATATTGCAGATTTTTGCCTCTGATTCCCTATGATGCTATAGAGCACTTCAAGTGAGAACAATCACAGGCAATTTTACTTGGAAACACTTCTGTGCAATATGAGGTGATTGCGTTGAGCCAGTCTATTTGCCTGGAATGATGTGGAAAGCTCTTTAGAAAAAAAAAAAAAAAAAGACATGTCCACAAAAATTACAGATTTACAGCTTATAAAGTCTTTATCCCTAGTGATGATATTTTGGTGAATTATTTTTTTTTCTAGATTTCCAATCCATGTTCATTCAGAGCATTTAATTATGGTCCTCAGTGTAAATGAGCAGAATTGATAGGATGATGTGCTTTATTGCTCATAAAAAAAGAACTAGAAATGAATAAAGGGAACATTTAGTGTTCAGCGGCACTGCAGCTGGAGTGTGTTTTCCTGCTTATTGGAGAAAACTGCAGAGCTCTACAACGTTATTGTCTCTGTGGTTCATTGAAATATTTATCAGCAAAGTAGATGCTTCAAAATTATCTCTGAGAGTCACAAACACACAGAGAACCAACTTTGCTTTTCGGCCTCTCGGTGCTGATGGAAAAATCTTAATGGAATGCGGGTTACCCTGCACTGAAGCACCAATGCCAAGTCCCTCAGAAAACAGAATAACAGGAGTTAGGCAGTTGGAACTTGCATGTGTGTGTGATCATGTGTTTCTACAGGATGGAGGAAAAAATATTTTGTATTTCATAGCTGTTTTGTTGGTGTTTTCCAGGGCAGATCTGTATATAACTGCTGTTTTTTAAGGTGGGAAGCTAAGGAAGAGAAGGAGAAATAAGGCAATACAGTAACTGTCCCTCTCACAACTTCAGCTCAGGACTTTAAAACATTAAGCACAGCTGCCATCTCTCCAGAAAAATAAGGAATAACCTTGATTTTATTCTCAATGTATTTTCAGGATGTTTATTTTGTGCTTTCTTTCATGGAGAAATAGTTGCAGAAGGTTAAATAGTTCTATAGCAATTTTGTCATATATAAATTTATACTGTATGTTAATCTAATAGTATTAATTGTGCATGTACTTGGTGAGAAGCCAAGAATATTATTGGAGACATCTGAGGGATGTATTTTAATCTCTGGCTGTGAAATGCACTGAAAAGCATCATGAGCTACGTGTATTGTAACAGAAAATATTGACCTTAGATGTACTGAGTATATGTCCATATGGAAGCAGAGACTGTAGTGATAGTCTCTCCACATTTATATGTGTAAACATTTATACTGTAGATATCTTCACTTAGTGAAACAAACATATCTTATTTTTTTTACTTTCAGTGGAGACAAACTATTTTTAAAAATCCCTTTAATCAGTATTTCTAAAACATTTCATTCACCAGTTCTTGTAAGGATGGTGGTAAATTTGCTCCCGAAGGTTGTGAGCAGTCAGATACAGCACTGCAGACGGATGCAAAAGATTCTGAAATAATATAAGTGAGTCAGAGGAACATCTAGCTGAGCCTTTTTTATTAGAAAGGTCCAAGGAAGAATGAAAAGATGATAGAAAGAACTGAAAGAGGTAGGTAGAAAGCTGAAAGAGGATAGATTTAGATTAGGAAGAATTTTTTTAAGGTGAGAATGGTGAAGCACTGGAACGGGTTGCCCAGAGAAGTCATGGTTGCCCCATCCCTGGAGGTGTTCAAAGGCAGGTTGGATGGGGCCTTGAGCAACCTTGTCTAGTGGGAGGTGTCCCTGCACATGGCAGTGGGTTGGGAAATGGATGATCTTTATGTCCCTTCTAACCCAAACCGTTCTATGATTCTATGAAAGCAGCATCTTTAAAGTAGCAGCATAGGGGGACAGAAGCCAGAAGAAAGAATAATAGAAGAGACATACAAACAGCTACAATTGGGTGAAGTGCAGAAATCAGAGCTGATGGAAGAGAGAGTGCTGCAACAGTTAGACAATGGTTTAGACTAAAATGAGTAAAAAAGGAATTAGGCTGTTAGGTAGGCATTTAGCAAATTAATAAGGTGTTGATTTAAAAAAAAATATTTTTTTTGCCCTGGACATGGGTAGTATTTGATTCTTGCTAATGTTACTATTACAAAGCAAAGGATGCCTTGTAAACCACAAGGGTTTTATCATGAGGCTGCATTGTAACTACCTTATGTTCACAGAATCACCAGGTGTCGTCTTCTGATCCAAGGTTCCTTTAAAGCTGGTGGAGAGAAACAACACTGAGGATGTGATTATTCTCATTTATTTTACATGCCTCCCTCAGGTTAAGGTGACTCATGCACAGATTTCTGGTGACTGTATGAACTAGATTTCTTTTGACTAGAAAGGAAAACAAAGATTAGTTCAACTACAGGCATTTACATTGCAGGTACATCTAACATTTGATTAGAGGAATCCACTAGAGATTAAGAACTTTTTCCTTCCTTTGGTACATTATTCCAGTGACTACTTATCCTACTCATTTAAGAAAGCTTTTTATTACATCTGAAATGCTTTTGGCTGAATTTTGCTTCCAGTCACAAGTTTTTCTTTTCTCTACTAGGTTTGACAGAAGCCATGAAGCAAATATGCTGTTGTTGTGAATATTTACTTCAATTTAATATTTTCACATGTTCATGTTACAGGAGATGAAGACAAATTTTGTATTAACCTATCTTTGATTTTACATGTTGCATTTTCACACTCAAAGAGGGGAAGTGGATTGTCAGGGAGGCTAGAGTCTTGTAGGGGATCAGATTTCACTAGAATGTGGACTGGATTGCAGAGAGCCCTGAAGCATCAGAACTGCAGAAGAGATATCTACTAGGAGTCAAAAGAAAAAAAAAAATTATCTTTGTCATATTTCATTTACAACAGCTGGATTTTATCCAAAAGTAGAGGAAGATGATTCAAATAGGGGGGAAAAAAATTACATTTACAGGAAAAAAAGAGGAATAAAGAAACATATCTGAATGTAATTACCAGTTATGTTCCAGTGACAAAGCATATTCATTATTACAGAGTCTGGTTTACTAAATGATGATAAACTACTACTAGCAACAGTCTCAGCTCTTCCTTTGATGGGAGTACAAATAGGAGATATTTTATAATGGTTAAAGTCGCATCTTTATTCACTGCTAATGATTCATATTAGAAGGTACTATTTCACATAATAAAAACTATATAGCAGCCAGGATTCAAGACAGTGTATTAGGATAATAAAATATATGTAATAAATGGGGTAGGAAATCGAGGTGGAGAAGTTCTGAAAGAAATATAAACAAACAATTTTCATTCTCTAGATAAAAGATTACATCCTTATTTCACAAAAAGAATTGCATCAGGTAAAACAGCCAGCAGGCATCAGTCCCAGACGAGAAAAATGTTTAAGTGGCATTTGCAGATGTAGCAGTAAGCTCCTTCCACTAAAGCCTTTTCATTATGGCTTAGTGAACACAGATTTGATACTAAGACTAATTATACACATACTGCATCCCCCAGGGGAGTGTTATTTGCTTTCGTCTTCTCCTCTTCTGACAGAAAAGACAGTTGCTGATCGTTTCCTTTACTTGAAAAGTTTTCTAGTTGTCCTCCTTCAGCAGTAGAGATGACTGACTCTCTGCAAAGTTATTATTTCATGCAAGAAGAGAATATTGGATATTAGACTCAAGTAATTTTAAGTGTCAGAATCAAAGATGATGACCATAGTTGGATTACCTTCACCTCAATGAGACAAGTGACAGGGGACAGGGCAAGAGGAAAGGGCCTCAGACTCCACCAGGGGAGGTTCAATCTGAACATAAGGAAAAAATTCTTCACTGAAAGGGTCATTGGGCAATGGAAAGGTCTGCCCAGGGACGTGGTTGACTTGCCTTCCCTGGAGGTGTATAAGGTGCAGGTGGATGAGGTACTGAGGGGCATGGTTTAGGGATTGGTGGGAATGGTTGGACTTGATGATCCGATGGGTCTCTTCCAACCTGGTGATTCTATGATTCTTTGAAGTGCAGTAAGGAACTCAACTGAAGACATTTGACAAGATCCCCCATTACACTCTTATCTCTGCATTGGAGAGATATAGATTTGATGGGTGGACTGTTCAGTGGACAAGAAATAAGTTCAATAGTTGCATCCAGAGGACACTGGTCAACAGCCTAATGTCCCGATAGAGGTCAGAGACAAGTGGTGTCTCTTAGGAATTCACAATGGGACCAGACGTCTAACACCTTTATCAATTACACAGACAGTGGAATTGAGTGCACTCTCAGCAGGTTTGCAGATGATGTGAAGCTGAGTGGTGTGACTGACATGCTGGAGCGACAGGATACCATCCAGAGGGATCTGGACAAGCTGGAGAAGTGGACCTGTGTGAACATCATGAGGTTCAACAAGACCAAGGTCCTGCATCTGGGTTAGGGCAACCCTTGGTATCCATGTAGGCTGGGGGATGAAGAGACTATGAGCACCCCTGTCAAAAAGTTCTTGGAGGTACTGGTGGATGAAAAGCTGGACACGAGCCAGTGATGTGTGCTTGTAGCCCAGAAAACCAACCAGGTCCTGGGATGCATCAGAAGAAACATGGTCAGCAGATTGAGGGAGGTGATTCTGCTCCTCTGCTCTGCCCTGGTAAGACTCCACCTGCACTAGTGCATCCAGCTCTGGAAGCCTCAGCATGGAAGAGACATGGACCTGTTGGAGTGGGTCCAGAGGAGGCCAAAAAAAGTAAGGAATGGAACAGCTTTCCTACAAAACCAGACTGAAAGAACCGGAGTTGTTCAGGTTGGAGAAGAGAAGGCTCTGGGGAGGCCTTACTGTGGCTTTCAGTACTTCAAGGGGGTTTATAAGAAAGATGGAGGCAAATTTTGAGCAGGGCCTTTCACAACAGGACAAAGCCTCAAGCTCCGCCAGGGGAGATTTAGACTGGAGATTAGGAGGAAGTTTTTCACACAGAGGGTCACTGGGCATTGGAATAGGCTGCCCAGGGAGGTGGTTGATTCCGATGGGTCTCTTCCAACCTGGTTGTTCTATGATTCTATGAAAAGGTAATGGCTTTAAATTAAAAGAGGGTAGATTTAAACTAGACCTAAAGAAGAATACAATGAGGGTCATGAAACCATGGAACAGGTTGTCCAGAGAAGTGGTAGATGCCCCATTCCTGGAAACACTCGAGAACAGAATGGATGGAGCTTTGGGCAACCTGATTGAGTTAAATATGTCCCTGGTCGTAGCAGAGGGTCTGGACTAGATGACCTTTAAATGCCTTTTCCAACCTAAACTGTTCTACAATTCTATGATTACATGAAAACCATTTGACAGCAGGGTTATGACAGCCATATGTCTATGCCTAGAGATAAAGGGAGGCAGAATTATCCAAAGTGACAGAAACAGCTTATAAATCAAGATAGTTCAGATGGGAGGAATGACCTTTGAATTTAGCCACGAGTTGCTCATTAATAACTCCAGTAAGAAATGTCTAAAGAGGATATACTGCATCTTTCTGCTGCTGTGGAAGAAGACTTTCTGAAAGATGAAGGAAGGTGGAAGTTCTATGATAACTGGAGATTGAAGCTGTATAGATAAGTGTCTTCTTCCTCAAATATACTTCATTACTGTTATTATTGTGCTTTAATTAAGGAGAAGCTGTCTGGATCAGAGCTTAGGCCACAAATCTTCAAGCCACTGATCTGCAGCAGAAAAATTCTCATGTGGTCACCTTCAGCCAGGTTTGAAGATCAAAGTGAAAATTTTCTCCTGTGGCTTTGGTTTGAATAAAAGATTTAATAAATTCCAACAGGCATCCACACTCTTTAGATAGAATAAGAAATCCTGAAAGGAGGACTGCTCATCAATCACATTCCTACAACTGTTCATGAAGGTTTATTTGCTTGTGGAGGGTTTTTTCCATATTTGTTGGTAAGCAGAAACTACAGACAACTTTCAGCCTTCAGAGGACACATATTTCTTCTAATATTTTTGCCTCTGCCTCTTTATCCCACTACAGTTCCCCTTATTCTAAGATAAATACTGATAAGGAATATTCCTTACACTTGTTTTTCCTTATGGTTGCATTATTTCTTTTGAACCAATAGCAAACCCTTATTAAAATATTATTCATAAAACAAATCTGTATATTGGACTTCTTTCTATTTCAGGAAGAAATTCAGAAAGAGTTATCCATTAATCTTTCTGCAGACTCCTAGCTACTGATTTCTGCATTACAAGAGAAGGTACAGACATGTTACTTACTACATTAATGCTGCTTTTCCAATTATATTTACAGGTAGTCAGAACCTTTGGGTGAGAAATAAATGTATTGCTGTAAGTCATTCAGTAAGAAATCGGTTTGAATTTCTGTTTTGAGAAATTACATATATATATTTTTTTTTTCTTGTCTCTCTTTTTTTTTTTTTTTGAAATTGAAAAAAGCCCTCACCAAATCATTGATTATTAGACATTAGGAGGAAGTTTTTCCCAGAAAGGGTCATTGGGCATTGGAACAGGCTGCCCAGGGAGGTGGTTGATTCACCTTCCCTGGAGGGGTGCAAGGGACAGGTGGACGAGATGCTGTGGGACATGGTTTAGTGTTTGATAGGAATGGTTGGACTCGATGATCAGATGGGTCTCTTACAACCTGGTTGTTCTATGATTCTAATGATACCTAAATGAAACCCTCTCATCATACCATTGCTCTTACAACTGCCATGCCCCCAGTAAATATAACAAGCCTAGAGGAAGGCAAGAATATTTCACTGAAAACTGCAATTTTCTCTTCTGAACCTCCTTCTGACACCTATGGAGTCTACACAGCTCTGAGTAAACTCACTAAATAAGTGGGAAGGCTCATGACAGCAAAGTGAAGGACATAAATAAGTGTTCCCAGGACTGTGACCCAGTGGGTCTCTTCCAACCTGGTGATTCTATGACCCTAACAAGAACTTTGATATCCATAGAGATCGATTCTTTGTCTCAACAAGGAACCTCTCATTGTACAACCCTGCCTGCTTTATTTGCTCTGTTATGTGCTTTAGTGGGACATAAATCACAGCTCAGAAGCTTTGGAGCTTCTCAGCACTTTACTGCTGCTTCCCATTTCTGAACAGAGCTAACAATACCCAGTGCATTGTCTTCCCTGCTTTCCTAGAAGGCAGAAAACTCAATTAATCCATGATGATTTTTTTTCATAGATGCAAATGATCTGAATGCCAGACTTCCAGTAACAAGGAAAATGAAGATAAATCTGTAGACTGGCTCTCATCTCAACTAAGCAGTGGTGATATCAGCTGCTGTCTTCCGTGTCAGACTTGAGTATGACTTTGGATATGACAACAACAGGTTCACAGGTTCATCGCGACAAAATCCAGAGCCAAAGTCTGGGCTTAAAATGCCATTTGAACAACAGACTTTTTCTACACTCTTGTATTTCATGTTCTCATCATCTGCTTTGTTTTCTGTAAGAATCATAGAAGAACCAGGTTGGAAGAGACTCATGTACTTCTCCGAGTCCCTTTAGTGGGGATGTAACTTTCACTGGAAAGATGATTTACTCCATGTAATTTCTTTAAATATGGAGTCATGAATTACAAGAGTTTCACAAGGGCATCTTAAACTTATTTACATGATAAGAGGAAAGAACAAATTCTGCCCTGAAGAAGACTGTGGCTCTGGGAAGAGGTGATGGGTCAGATAGGGAAAAGAACTCTGAGTTTATTGGTAATTATATTGATGACTTCAAAAAAGGTAGGATATGGGAGCCTTGCACTGATCACCTGAACTACACAATTAATTAGTAGACCATGTGTATTTAAAACAATTATTTATGACTGACAGACACAATACTAGAGCAGAGGGGCAGAATCACTTCCCTTTTAACATGGTGATGTCGAACTCTGCCAGTACACCAAGTATATCTCAGTTAATCACAGCATATGGAGTATTTAACATACTGTACACTCCCTGGTTGAGGACACAGTTCTGATAGTAGAAATGTCTTGAAACAGTAGAACTCATTTACATAGCTTGAAGGGGAAAAATATTACTCTTCTCTGCAGAAATAGATGTTTTCTCCCACTCTCTACTTCATCAGATCTTGTCCTCAGGAACCATGAGATGCCTCTTTCTGATTGTTAGAAATCTACTGGCTGGTAGGAAGTGAACGTGGAATAGGCAGACCAGAGGGTCCCATCTGGCATGAGGCATTTCTCAACCTCATATCTCAGCTGCGGCACAAGAGAGGTCTCCTTCACCCTGGGTCTATTTTTGATCCTCAGCACAGCTGACTGTCACATCAGAGGATCCACAGGCCAATAGTGTCTGGCAGGTAGGATCCCAGTGTGGGTGGGAGGTTGTGGCATTGCCTGGGAGTAGTACTTGTCCTGACAGAGGGGAACAAGCCAAATAGGTGAATCTCAATATTCCAGGCTTGTCAAAGCTGATAGTAAAAGAAGCATTCATCTCATAAAACCTTAGGGGTTTACTTGGTGGGTGTTGACGAGCTGGACTACTGTTCCCAGCGTGTTTCATATCACTGGAGAGAAAAAGACACATTTAGGACACAATTCCTGTAAGATGGTTTCATTACCTCCTTGGGCTGAGATGGAGCACGTCATGTATTCCAGTGACTGCACTGGTAAGTTCTAACCTTAATATGAAGGGAGAGGTAGCCGGCCAGTTCAGAGCTAGCTGTTTGGTCAAATAAATCGTATTTGAGGTGTCAGAATAAAAGAAGGGGACAAGGAACTTCTAACTTCCTACTCTTCTCCAGGCTAAACACCCCAGGCTCTCTCAGCCGTTCCTCATAAGACCTGTTCTCCAACCCCTTCACCAACCCCAACCCAAAGGGGAAGCCACCACTGACCATCACCCACACCACAGTGATACTCCACACAGCCCAAGGGCACACAGAGGGGCTCAGTCCCACTGAAAGGTGATATTGGAACAGCCACCAACCCTCCCAATCAGCCTTACCTACTTGGCTGGGGGGCCACCAGGCCCCCCAGCCTTTCTTCCCCCCCTGCCACGCTCCCGTGGGATGCAGGGTGTGCCATGGGGACTCACCAGTCAAGCCAGGGCAGCAGTGATACCAGGAGATGCATCCCTCGACCACAGCCCAGCTGGGCACAGCTAGAGGCTGTTGGGCTTTGCAGGAAGAAAAAGGGATCCCTGGGAGAGGACAAAGCAGCAACACCTGGGGAGGGAGGAGTCTCCACTAGAGCCCAGGTGCCCTGCAGTTTAGAATCAGAGAATGACAGAATCACCAGATTGGGAAAGACCCACTGGATCCTGGAGTCCAACCATTCCTGTCAATCACTAAACCATGTTCCTCAGGACCTCATCTACCTGTGCCTTAAACACCTCCAGGGAAGGTGAATCAAATGCCCAATGACCCTTTCTGTGAAAAACCTCCTCCTAATGTCCAGCCTAAATCTCCCCTGGTGGAGCTTGAGGCCATTCCCTCTTGTCCTGTCCCCTGTCACTTGGGAGAAGAGCCCAGCTCCTTCCTCTCTCTATAACCTCCTTTCAGATAGTTGTATAGAGCAATGAGGTCTCCTCTCAGCCTCCTCTTCTCCAGGCTAAACAACCCCAGCTCTCACGTTCGCCAAGATAATGTCTATTATGCTTTACACACACCAAAATAATAAAGATCTATTTAATGGACTGCTCATGAGAATAACAATAAAGGATTGTTTACTTGAAAATGGCTTAACTGTTCAGACCTAATGAAAATTGCTGTCTTTGGAGAACAAAGTTCTCTCCTGACTACTTCAATTGGAAACCCAATATGAATATAAGCTGAGATCATCTAAGGCAGTCCAAATGCCACTGGGTTTCATAGAATCATAGAATCACCAGGTTGGAAGAGACCCACTGGATCATCGAGTCCATTGGGTCACTAGATGATTCCCTTGTCCTGTTGTCCCTCTCCTGGGAAAGGCAGGGAAATTAAATTGGAGCAGTATGTAATAATACAAGAGCAGGAAACCTTCTTCCATGCTTAACAACCCAAGACAACACTGCATAGCGAGACTTCAGGTTTTTGAGGTACGACTGCCATAAATTCTGGAAGTTTTGAGGGGATGCACATGGAGATTTTTATTATTTATTTTTTTTTTGCAGGGTTTCCTTTTGAGGGGGTACAGGGGTGGGAGGAAGGAGAGGAGGAAGGCAGAAGAGGTTGTTTAAATCCGCAGAACAAACACAGGTGGTTTTTCATGGGAAGAACAAACATATCCTGCATCTTACCCTTTAGGATGCAGAAAAATAAAGCTTGATGAGATGCATGAGACTAACAAATAGTCAAATTTACCTGACTAACAAATCTAAATCTGATTATTTAGTCTTGACTCTCTGTATGATTTGTGAAAATCTAGTCAGGTATTTTCTACTATGTAGACATATAAAGTAGCTGCAACAGATGATATTCATACAGTGCCTCTTACTAGTATCTACATAGAGTGCACAGACTGATCAGCTCAGCTGTACAATGTAAACATCTACATCTTTGGGATTTCCCCCCTTTTTTTTTCCCTTTGTATTTAGTGAGGTTACTGAAATCTGTGAGAAGCAGCTAGAGAAGGTGACACATCTCGAGGAAAACGTGCAAAGGGAAGTTTTGAAATGTCTAGTTGATTCTTTGGACTGCTCCATGATGCTGGATTAAAATCAGAGCTGAATATGCATTCACGAGGTGTCTGTGCATGCTTTTCTCAAGAGAAAGCATCTATCTAGACATGAGGCTGTCACTGTGCCACAGGACTAGGAGGAGAACTGTCTGGTCTGGTGCTTCTGTTGTGAAGTTGTGTCCACTCAGGCTCCTGCACCTGGACTGAGAGCTGCAGGGACTATAACATGCAAGTAAGTAATTGGGTCAGGGATTTTCACACTGGACAGGTAATGGATTTAGTTTCTTCCCTAACCAAATTGCTTTCTCTCTCCTTTATTTAATCTGGGAGTAGGCTAAAGACAAGTAGGACTTGAAATTAACTTAGATGCTAAGGGAGACGGAAAATGGGAGGCGCAGAAAATGAAGGGGAGGTGGTAAAAGATAAACAGAGGGAAAGGTTTCCACAATGGGAAGAGCAACAATATTGATATCCCAGATGTTGTGAAATTTCAGGGTAGTCAGAAGAATCTCATTAGCAGGCAGCTGCTCTCACAGCACAGGTCTCAGAGAATTTGGATAAGGACTTGGGTATTCACCATTAGGAAAAAGTTTTTCACAGAAAGGGTCATTGGGCAGTGGTAGAGGCTGCCCAGGGAGGTGGTTGATTGACCTTCCTTGGAGGTGTTTCAGGGATGGGTGGATGAGGTGCTGAGGGACATGGTTTAGTGTTTGATAGGAATGGTTGGACTCAATGATCCGATGGGTCTCTTCCAACCTGGTGATTCTATGATTCTATGATTCCATCTCAAATTCTTGACATGTGCTTGTGGGACCTGAGAGCAGAATCGCTGGCAGTAGTGCAAGCAGTGTGGTGGCAAGTGTCTCCATGGGGTGGCCTGGCAGAGGGCTCCTCTAGGCCTGCTATGGATGTTCAGACTCCTTTAGGGATCATTTTCCAGGCTGGAAGGATTTTTCCTTGGGTGCCATTCTGCAGAAGGGCAGATGATTGGATGATGATTTTGTGACTGGATGATTTTGGGCTCTTACAGAATCACAGAATGTCAAGTTGGAAGAGACCTCAGGGATCATCCAGTCCAACCTTTTAGGTAATACATAGTTTAAATGAGATGGCCCAGAGCCCTGTTAACCTGAGTCTTATAAGTGTCCAGTGTAGAGGAATCCACCAGTTCCCTGAGGGGATTATTCCAATATTTAATGGTTTTCATGGTGAAAAATTTTCTCCTGGAATCCAATCAGGATCTCCCCAGGAGCAACTTATCCCCATTACCCCATGTTTTTTCCATGTGACTCCTCATAAAAAGGGAGTCTCCATTCTTTCGCTAGACATCCTTTAGATCCTGCTACATGGCAATAAGGTCTCCCCTAAGACTTCTGTTCTCAAGACTGAATAAATCCTGTTCTCTTGGCCTTATTTTGAATGGTAGGTGTCCTAGTCCTCTGACCTTCTTAGTGGCCCTTCTCTGGACCCTCTCCAGCCTGTCCACATTTTTTTTTGTATAGTGGAGACCAACACTGGATGCAGAACTCCTTGCAGGGAATAAGTGCCCCTGTATGCTTTTCCATATACAAGTCAAAGGAGCCTGCTGGACATCCTTTCTCTTCTCATTAACCTTGTCAACCCTTTCCACAGCTCCACCTCACTGGTCTTCATAGAATCATAGAATCACCAGGTTGGAAGAGACCCACCGGACCATCAAGTCCAACCATTCCTATCAAACACCAAACCATGTCCCTCAGCACCTTGTCTACCCATCCCTTAAACACCTCCAGGGAAGGTCAATCAACCTCCTCCCTGGGTAGCCTGTTCCAGTGCCCAAGGACCCTTTTTGTGAAAAAAAATTTCCTAATGTCCAGCCTAAATCTCCCCTGGTGGAGCTTGCGGCCATTCCCTCTTGTCCTGTCCCCTGGCACTTGGGAGAAGAGGCCATCACCCTCCTCTCCACAACCTCCTTTCAGGTAGTGGTAGAGAGCAATGAGGTTTATCCTTCCCCAGGATAAACACCCCCAGCTCTCTCAGCCCTTCCTCATAAGGTCTGTTCTCCAGCCCCTTCACCAGCTTCCTTGCTCTTCTCTGGACTCGCTCCAGAGCCTCAACATCCTTCTTGTGCTGAGGGGCCCACAACTGAACACAGGATTCGAGCAGCAGTCTCACCAGTGCAGAGTCTAGAGGGAGAATAACCTCCCTGGTCCTGCTGGTTACACCATTTCTGATCCAAGCCAGGATGCCATTGGCCTTCTTGGCCACCTGGGCACACTGCTGGCAACAGTTCCAGCAACAGGTCCCACTCCTACGATGATGTTGCAGGGATTGTGTTGTTATGATGCTCTGAGACAGTGCAGGAGAAGGCAGATGCTATTGTTCTTGTGCAGTTACTTCCCTTTCTGTGTATGTTTGTGTGTCTGTGTCTGTGTGTTTGTGTGTGTGTGTGTCTGGTTTGGGAGGGGAAGAGCTCCTTTCCATAAGATCAGATCATCCTGGATCTGGGCCACCTCCCTGTCTGCAAACACCATCTGCAAAATGCTCTTTCTACATGAAATTCCTGATCCACATCCCATGGGTTCCCCTCCCTGCCCACTCGGGCTTCTTTAACGCTTTTCTCCACAATCAATTCTTCTGCAGCTCAGGGAGAATTGTCTACTTTCACCCTTCTTTTCACCCACTTCCAGCAGCAGTGCTGTCGTCCTTCCCATCACTGTGTTTTTCCAACCTTGTCACACTAATTAGAATAAGAAATAAAAAAAAAAAAAAGAAATAAAATCTCTCAGACAAGAGGAAATGTGCTTAGGTGACAGAGAGAAGGAGGATTTGAGGAAGGCAGCAGGAGGAAAGAAAAAGGATGGGGGGAAAAAAGCGCTTGATTTAAGAAACTTGATTTGAATAAATCCCTCCTCCCACTCGTCCCTATTGGTTTTCTCCTCCGCCTCCATATTAATGAGAGCAGCCAAGGCAAAGCTATTGGTTCCATCTCCCTTTTCCTCTCCTGAGGCACTTGGGGGAGGAGGTGTTTGCATTTCTCCGCAGGACCAGAGCTCTTTGCAGAGCATTGTCTGGGTATGAGAATCACACACACACACTGAGAGAAAGAGAGAGGCGAGTACACCACAGGCAGAGCATCTCATCCAGTCTGAATATCCTTCTCCTCCCACACCCCATCTCCTACTCCCCCAGCACGAATAACTCCCCCTAAAAATTAAAAAAAAAAAAATAATAAGAGAGAGAAAGAGAGAGGGAAAAAAAAAAGTTTGCAAATCTCCTACCTTCTTTCTTGGTTTTTTTGGTTTTTTTTAAAATTTTTTGTGGGGAGAGGGGATTTTTTTTTTTTCTAAATAGATATTTAGAGATGGCAAATTCCTTCAGGGTCAGGATCTGGCCCATCCCCTGAGCACAAGCAGCTTGGACATGAGCAGCAGGCGAGGGAGGAGGAATTTGGATTCCCTCTGGAGGCACCGACCCCTCCTCCGCCCGGTGCCAACGAGCTGGGGGCAGCCTGAGCTGGGCAGGTTCTGCTGGGAAAGGGGTCAGCGTTCCCCGTCTGGGCTGGATCCCACCCCACTGGTCCCCACCCCGGGATGCAGCATCTCCAGCAGCCGGACGGATCCTTGCGGCAATGGTGAGTCCTTTGGGGAGCATCGCTCCGTCGCTTCAGCCTTGGAAGGGCACAAACCAACCGCTGACAGTGATTTACCGGCTCTGCCAGCTCTTCCCCAGGTCCTGGGAATACTTCTTTTATTGGAGAGAGGGGGGGGGGGGATTGGAATTGCATGCAGGCTTCTTGCTTCCAGCCTCAGAAGCGCAGGCTCTAAGGATGCTTCTGCGAGAGGGATTTGGTTCTTTTTTTTTTTCAAACAAATACTTCTCCCTTTGCGGCTGGTGACAGGTTAATGCAGTCGGTATGGGGATCACGTCTGCTTTTAACACAATATGGCTGGTAAATAAAGCCTGATTGCTAATAGCCTTGGTGCTGCTGGCGGCGTTTCCCAGCCCAAGGTTCCCTTTTTGCAGTTCTGCATCTTTCTTTACCTGCTGCAGAAACTCTGATTCGCCCTTCAAGCAGTGCACCAGGACCTCTCTATTTTTACTGTGGTAAAAATCACTGTTAATGTGCCTTTGACCTCTGCCTTGCCTGACTCTGTGCACTTCTCCTTTATCAGTATTGGAACAGCCGGTTTTAAGAGCACAATCTATATGCGAAGCACATCTTGAGCCAGAGGGACGGCACACAGGACGGAGTCTTTAATGCTGGGCTGTAAATTTAACATGGGAATAGAATCATAGAATCATAGAATGATAGAACAACCAGGTTGGAAGGGACCCATCGGATCTTCTAGTCATAGAATCATAGAATCATAGAACAACCAGGTTGGAAGGGACCCATCGGATCTTCTAGTCATAGAATCATAGAATGATAGAACAACCAGGTTGGAAGGGACCCATCGGATCTTCTAGTCATAGAATCATAGAATGATAGAACAACCAGGTTGGAAGGGACCCATCGGATCTTCTAGTCCAACCATTCCTATCAAATAGTTCAGGTATGTATTGGAATCCCAAGAGTTTACAGACAGGGAGAAAGAGATAATGCAGCATGAAATTCCAGAGTGGAAAATGAACGTTGAAATAGAAAGAGATTTTTTTTAGTGACACTTCGGTGTTTATGATTAGACGACCATCCCACTTAGATAGGAGCAGGTCTGGAAGAACTCCCTGCAAGTCAGTGGCTTCCCTTCTACGTCTAATCTGCTGGGGAACAGAATCAGGTTTTTAGGTTGAAGAATATATTAGAGTAGGACTGGAGGTGACTGTGATAATAATAAAAAAATATTAACCGAAATGAATAAGGCAGCAAAGTGACCTGATTCTTTCTTAGGATATTATGGATTACCATCTGTCTTGCGTATGTTAATTAGAGTGCAAGTGTTGGACTGATATGGGAGTACGCAACGTCACTGAAGTGGTTTTTGAGTTGCTTTTTTTTTTTGTTTTCCCTTTAAAATCTGTTGGAGTCGACAAAAAAAAAAAAAAAACCAAACAGATTTTCATTTGACGTTATGTGGGTGCACGGCCACCTCACTTCCCCATCCAGCCGATGCAGTTCTGGGCAGGTACAGCCGGGAGATGTTTCCATGGGTAGCACATGCTAATCAAAGAGAATGTGTGATTACCTAAGGTTACTGGTGGATGACAACACGAAGGCAAACTCCTTAAAGTGGCGTTGGAACAGCTACAGGGAAGGAACACATTGTACAAGCATCCGTACTTGGCTAATGCAAAATACACTGGAGCTGCCTTGAAAGAAGTTGTCTTAAAGGACGGGTAAGGCAACTCTCTTCTGCTATGATGAATAATTAAGGATTGCGATTCGGTGCAATAACAGGAGTTGGATTAAAGTTGATGCCTCCGTATCTCGGTTTCAGTTCTGGGATATAGTCTTTTACCTATTTTTTTCTTGTTTCTGTTTGCTGAAGGCTACGGTTACTGCTTTGTCATTCATTCAGGACAGCTACGATTGATCTGTTATTGTACTAGCAATCTACCTCGGACATCGCAGAGGGGAAAGCTTCTGCTCTTTTATTTTCTCCAGCTGAAAGCATGTGGGCAGTGGTTGGAAGGATATCCGTTGGCACTGAATAGACTTGAAGGTCACGGGGGGCTTTATGCTTTTGATAAATACACATATCTATCTTTAAACAGGGAACTAGCTCTGTGATGTCTCTTTAGCTTTACATCATTGGTTGGGGTCCCTGCAAGAAAACAGGAGGGCTCCTAGCTCCCTGTGGATTTAAGATGTCTGCTGTTTGCATGGTGATGCCACAGCCGCATGTGGGGCTCTGGATCTGCTGTTGTTGGTATGTAGGTAAAGCTCAAAAACACGAAGGCAGAAGCTTTGCTGTGGGATGCTACCAAGGAGAGAAAAGCAGAGATTTCTGAGGTTGTAGGCTGTACTGTTGATCACGTTCAGACCTTTGTTCATTACATCTCTCTTCATTTGGCTGACTGAGGCGGCATCCTGGAAATATTTTTTTTTTCTGGGGTTGAGTTCCATATGCGCCTACGCCTTTGCTAAGTTGAGACCTGTGTCCCCAAGCTGATTCATTTCAATGCACCAGATTTTGTTTTCCTTTCCTTCCTTCTGAGCACACTTAGTACCAACAGCCTAATTCCTAAATTAGCTCAGATTATCTTTTAATGAAACCAGAATATTTGAGTTGGGAAGCAGTGAGAGAATTTAAACTCAGGATAGGATCATTCTGTAACTCATATCACTTTATAAAAGTCGGTGGAGATACTGAATTTTATTTCACGCTGCTACTTTGCCCAGAGAGTGCAGCCTCTACCTTTAAGTCAGCAAAGTGTATTTTTGTGTTGTCTCGTGTTCCTTTGTTTTCATTCCCTGTTCTCCTTTCACATCTCCCCATCCCATATAATCTATGAAGGCAGGAGGGGCTGCACTTGGTACACACTGCAGTCAACAGGATTTTGGAGTGACTTCTTTACACTCCATTGCAGAAATGGTTCAACTCCACTGAAAGGGATGTAAATGCTCCTGTGAGAACCTTCATTTATACTTTTCCTATTCAGAACTTTAAAGTCACCTTTGCCAAAAGTGTATCATTAAGGACAGCTGTAACAGGACTGTTTCAGAGCATTTCTGCTTATGCAGAATATATATATAGCATATATATATACATATATATATATAGCAACCTCTGACAATTTTCCAGTTCTCTTGGTGCTGAACTTGTTCAGGTCTTGAGAAATTGATAGGAATGGTTGGACTCGATGATCTGGTGGGTCTCTTCCAAAATTGATGTTCTATGATTCTATGATTCTATGATAATTGAGTGGATAAAAATGTATGGGAAAAAAACATTTTCTTTTGCAGAAAGCTTCATGGTAGAATATTCAATCCCAATCCAAATGCTTTCTGTGTGATGTATTCTCTGACCAACTTATCCTCTCTCAATTTATTCATCTGTCTTCTTCAGCCTGAACTTTTATCTCCACAGGACGTACTAGGAACTCATGTAAAACAAGCCAGATTTTTTTCAAGAATTGTTTATGTAATTCACTGCAGTTCATTGATTGTATCTCCACGCAAGCTGATAGGCTGACTGTGGTATAATCAGATGAATAATTCAGGAGTAGAACTTCTTTAGTGTTTATTGTTTGATAGGAATGTCTGGACTTGATGATCCGATGGGTCTCTTCCAACATGGTTGTTCTATGATTCTATGATTCTTAGGAGACTCTAAATCATTCTGTCTCATGAAGAAAAGGTGCAAGCATCGTCACACAGAGAATTTAAAGATGACATGGTTGTTGTGCAGAGGAATATTCCCTTGGAGAGCTTCCTGTAGAAATATATAGGGATGCAGTTGCAGAGACTCCTTTCATAGAATCATAGAATCACCAGGTTGGAAGAGACCCATCGGATTTTTTTTGCTCTGATTCCATGCATGTTGAATCCAAATTCTCCTAAGTCCCATGAAATGAGCTGATTTGCATTTGACATTAGAGTTTATCTGCCCTAGAGACAGTCTCATTCCTGTCCATTTAGGTGCCATGTTTTACATTTGGACTGTGTTCTGAAACTGCTCTGAACTATTTATTTAACTGATTCCTCAAAAAAAAAAATTTCAAAATATGTGATAACCCCTTCTTCATAGAATCATAGAATCATAGAACAACCAGATTGGAAGGGACCCATTGGATCATCGAGTCCAACCATTCCTATCAAACACTAAACCATGTCCCTCAGGACCTCATTTACCTGTGCCTTAAACACCTCCAGGGAAGGTGAACCAACCACCTCCCTGGGAAGCCTGTTCCAATGCCCAATGACCCTTTCTGGGAAAAACTTCCTCCTAATCTCCAGCCTAAATCTCCCCTGGTGGAGCTTGAGGCCATTCCCTCTTGTCCTGTCCCCTGTCCCTTGGGGGAAGAGCCCAGCTCCCTCCTCTTTACAACCTCCTTTCAGGTAGTTGTAGAGAGCAATGAGGTCTCCTCTCAGCCTCCTCTTCTGCAGGATAAACACCCCCAGCTCTCTCAGCCGCTCCTCATAGGGCCTGTTCTCCAGCCCCTTCACCAGCTTCGTTGCTCTTCTCTGGACTCACTCCAGAGCCTCAACATCCTTCTTGTGCTGAGGGGCCCACAACTGAACACAGGATTCAAGGAGCGGCCTCACCAGTGCTGAGGGGTTGTTTAGCCTGGAGTAAAGAACCCAACCCAACCCAAACCAAAAAAAAAAAAAAAGAACCCTCAAAATTACCTCAATAATTCTATTTTCTGTTAGTGTAAATCATGATTCACTGCAACACTGACAGAAAAGGGGACAAATATCTATATGGTCTAACTCTTCTTAATATAATTATGGCAATAGCAATAATAATACTTTTATTGATAACATACTGGGTATATTGAAGTCTAAGAGCTTTTTACTGAACAGAGAACACTCAACTCCTGTCAGGTATGTTTGCAGGTTTGCCTGCCCAATGTTGAGGCATTTCACAAAAAGCCTCAATCACAGTGACTTTTGCTCTCCATTAGAGATGACTGGGTCACAGTTGCTCCAGAGCTGCAAATGGAAGGATAATTATAGTTCGTTATCTGTGATTTGTTGGGTCTGCTAAATGGAGCTGAGGGTTAGGGCAGGAAAAGCCCTTTTAATCTGCACGGTGGGTTAATAGCCAAGATTTTTTTTAATTTTTTATTCTTTAGTTCCTCAGAATGAGGCAAGTTTTGCTACTTTCTTTTCCCGTGAGGGATGGTGTATTGTTCTATCTGATTGGGTGGAGATTCTTAAGGAAAAATGCCTCATTGAAGGGAAAAAAAAGACAGAATCACATTCTTCTTTTGCAAGGAGTAGATGTATCATTAGTTATGAATTTCCTCATTTTTAAGGTGAAACTTGGCCCCAAACTAACCTTTGGCAAAACTATCATTCATCAAGCTCCACCAGGGGAGATTTAGGCTAGACATTGGGAAAAAGTTTTTCACAGAAAGGGTGATTGGGCACTGGAAAAGGCTGCCCAGGGAAGGGGTTGATTCACCTTCCCTGGAGGTATTTAAGGGACGGGTGGACAAGGTGCTGAGGGACGTGATTTAGTGTTTGATAGGAATGGTTCGACTCGATGATCCGATGGGTCTCTTCTCACCTGGTGATTCTGTGATTCTATGATTTATGTGGAGGAAAGTTTTCTCACTCAGAAGTGTTTATAAGCTTGGGTGACATTCATCTGTTCTCACTTATGCATCTGAAAACTAGATGGTGACATCCAAGGTAATCAACCCAATTCCTTGTACTATACACAGGGAATGTGGTTCATCTTCCGGTGGGTCTCTTCCAACCTGGTTATTCTATAACTCTATGATCTCATGCTGAAGTGGGTCAGATAAATCACTTTATGGAGGCTTTTGCAACATCTGGCTCAGAGAAACACACCCAGAATGAATGAGATGAATCCTTCAGTGGTATCTCAGATATATCCCCATGAAGTGCAAGTCCTCTCTTGCTCTATCTTTTCTTAGGGGAAAGACTGGTAGTTTGTTGCTAACTCAAGCGACAAAAATTTGTGATAGAGTGTTTTGAAAAGCACTAAACCTGCTTTGATGGCCTCCATATCTTCCTCACCCGCATCTTTCCTTTATTCAACCAATGGCAGACTCAACCTATCCCTTGCAGAGAGAATTCTCTGAGGGACATGGTTTAGTGTTTGATAGGAATGGTTGGACTCAATGATCCCATGGGTCTCTTCCAACCTGGTTGTTCTATGATTCTATCATTCTAATTCATGCCACATTTTGGACTCGATGATCCAGTGGGTCTCTTCCAACCTGGTTTTTCTATGATTCTATGTCCCAGGCAACATCCTGTCCAACTGCATTTTTTTTAAACTTCTAATTATTCATTGATTATTTAGAATCTCAGAGGCTTCCTCAGTGTATCAATACTTCCTGTCTGCAGAGCAATTCAAGTTAGTAAAAGGGATTTTCCAGCTGAAGCTGGGACGTATTTTTATGAACAGGTGGGAATATATCAACACAGGGACACATCTAGGACAACTCCATGATTTTCTGCAGGCAGATGCAAGCTTTTTTCTGCCTGTTCTCTGAGCCAGCCAGAAGCTGTGCAATGTTCCAAGCCTCATCTAACATAATCTCCTCGTGAATAGCTACACTCTAATTTCAAGAAGATGGAGACGAATGCTGACCAGATCTCATTAGCTTAGGGTTGGCACCTTGCACAATACATTTTGACCAGCTTGGAGCACTGGACATCCTTAGAATGAGGTGACCTAAAAGCCAACCTTTTGCCGTAAATCAGTAGCTCAATGCTTCCTTATTACAATGCATCCACCCTTTGTCCTGAGCTAACAGAATCCCCATGTCAGTTGATAAATGGATTTACCTAACTCCTTCTTATCTAACTGTGCCCTTTAGAAATATTTACTGAAATCTGAACAATTAAAAAAACCAAAACCAAAACAAACATGAACCTCTCAGAACACATTGATATGTAGACTGAAATGAAAGTTGTAGTAGTAAGAGATATGCTTCTTTGCTGCAGAAAGAGATTATATTTATTTGGAAAGGGTGTTTAAAATAGCTAAGATATCCTTAACTATTAATTCCTTTTCCTGGAATGGTAGGATTTTATTAAACCGTAACATTTTTGTTTGTGTTCTTACTGCCACATTTTTGAATTAAGTTTATAAAAGCCAGTGTGAGCTTGGCCTTGGTGCATTTCTAGGATGTTAGACATAAACCAGAACTTTCTCTTTTAGAGTTGGCCTAGAAACAAATTACATAAAGAAGGCAGCACAAGTACATTATATAAAGGCCCAAGTTAAAGTTAGTAAAGTTACTCATTTCCTGTGTTTTAGAGAGCTGGATCTTTGGATCTCTTCCAGAAGTTTTGTTCTCTAACTTAAGATGCAGAGATGAGAGAGCATCTGAAATACTGCAGATGCTTAAGCTCTTCATGACTAAGGCTGTGAATGTGTCACAGCTGTCACTGGAGCCTCGGATTCCACAATCCAACTCACTCATTTGAGTTGCATGGAGTCTGACAGCTTGGGTGGTGTTTTTGCGCTAGTGAATGGGTTAGTTAGTTGAGATGATTATGTACAGTGGGAAAACAGCTGGAACAAACTTCATTAGAGAATAGTGCTTGGTGACTGCAGAGAAGAGAGCAGCATGAAAAGGCTTTATTAGCCATGTTGAAGCTGTTTCTCTGCAGCATTCGAGTCTCTGGACAATGCTCTATATGCTCTATCTCTTTGTTCTCTTGACTTGATCTTTGTACTGCCATCGGATGGTCATGGAAAAAGCCTTCAGAAGCTACCAAAGCCTGAATGTTATTCAGAAGAGGAGAAGAGATGAATGTCACAGCCTTTTCGGTTTCTCCAGCAAGTTAGCTATGACAGATATTCACCTCTGATATTCAACTCATTGCCTTTCATCTTTATGAAAGACTCGCAGGTCTCTTTTGCCAAGATAGTTTCAATCATGTTGACCAGAAAAGGGATTCAGCATGTAGATTAAAAGAGGATACATGTCTATTCTTAATATCTATATTTAATATCTAATAAAAATAGATATATATTTCGAAGTGTATCTATCTGCGTCTAAGTATATAAGCTCTTGTTACAGTCAATGGAGATTAAGGACACATAGCAAGTTTACAGATGACACAAAGCTGTGTGGAAGTGTCAATCTGCTCGAGAGTAGGGAGGTTCTGCAAAGGGATCTAAACAAGCTGGATCCATGAGCTGAGTCCAATGGCATGAGGTTTAATATGGCCAAATGCCAGATACTGCACTTGGGACACAACAACCCTGTGCAGAGCTACAGACTAGGAGAAGCCTGGCTGGAAAACTGCCAGGAGGAGAGGGACCTGGGGGTGTTGGTCGACAGTCGACTGAACATGAGCCAGCAGTGTGCCCAGGTGGCCAAGAAGGCCAAGGGCATCCTGGCTTGGATCAGAAATGATGTGACCAGCAGGGCCAGGGAGGTTCTTCTCCCTCTGGACTCAGCAATGGTGAGGCCACTCCTTAAATCCTGTGTTCAGTTGTGGGCCCCTCAGCACAAGAAGGATGTTGAGGCTCTGGAGCGAGTCCAGAGAACAGCCACGAAGCTGGTGAAGGGTCTGGAGAACAGGCCCTATGAGGAGCAGTTGAGAAAGCTGGGGTTGTTTATCCTGGAGAAGAGGAGGTTGAGAGGAGACCTCATTACTCTCTACAACTACCTGAAAGGAGGTTGTAGAGAGGAGGGAGCTGGGCTCTTCTCCCAAGTGACAGGGGACAGGACAAGAGGGAATGGTCTCAAGCTCCACCAGGGGAGATTTAGGCTGGAGATTAGGAGGAAGTTTTTCACACAGAGGGCCACTGGGCATTGGAACAGGCTGCCCAGGGAGGTGTTTGATTCACCTTCCCTGGAGGTGTTTAAGGGACAGGTAGATGAGGTCCTGAGGGACATGAGTTAGTGTTAGATAGGAATGGTTGGACTCGATGATCCGATGGGTCCCTTTCAACCTGGTTGTTCTATGATTCTATGATTCTATATCAGTTACTTAAACAGAGGTGTTAATTGTCACCTGAGATTCCACGGACTGCTTAACATCTATAAAGTATCTGTAGGTATGACGCTTATCTATTCTGCACCTTTTACCATCTGCATGAGGAAAGGTTAAATACCCTGGAGTATTGATGACACCAAACACCGGTGTTCAGGCTACCGATTCTGGCCCCAGGCCAAGGCCTAGTCAATACAGAGAAATATAGGTATCTACTATAGAGTGAGCTCTGTAGCTCCTTAGCCTGAAAAGTCTATATGCAATAATTGGAAACACTCTAGATATTGCTGTCTTGGGATATCACATTTAAGATGCTGGATCACAAGAGAATTATTACATTGCAGGTGTATCTACATAGTTCCAAATCATTCTTAGAATTATTGTCCACTACTGCATTCACCTTTCTCCAGATTCAACTACCAAAGCCAGCTCTTATTCATCCTGTGACTAAATAATCTAGAAGGAGTTTTTCTCTCTTTATAATTTATGGCTGAAGTATTCTCAGACTATGCTTGACCTTTTGATATGTCACCTTGAACAGCTCACTAGGCCATGCTGGCTCTGTCCTATTACCTTAGCTGTTCTCCCTCATCTGTACATCATCACTGTCCTAATCTCAAGCTGAAGAAAAGGTCAATCCATGGCAGATGTGCTGAGGTCATACCCGTGATCTTGCTTTACTTTTGTTTTGACAATCTGACTGGATATTTTCTCTGTATCCTGATATTTCTGGATGTCCAAGACATATCTCTGTTGCCCAGCTTTCTCTCCTCTGTTACTTCTAGGTACTTTGAAAGTTTGTGATTCACAACCTTCACCCTGGGATTTTTCCTTTTTCCCAGATTCCTTGAGACGCAGGTTCCCCAGACTTTTTGGATTATTAATGCCAAACTACTTTTCTGTCCAAGTTCCCTCTTGCTGTTGACTTTATTACCTGATTGTCCCAGTTTCCCTAAGCTCTTTTGTTTGGAATGAGGAACATCAGCCTCACACTTAACATTGGTGAAGGTTTGTATTACTTTTCTTTTTTTTTTTTTTCTGGCACATTCTCTATATCCAGAGAACAAGGAGCTGGGTCCAAGGCGATTAAAGCAAATCATGACCTATTTAAAGCAAAATTCTGCAAATAAGCAAGCTTAACTATTATTCTGATAGGTCCATCTTCTTCAAGCTCTTATTTTGTTGTACTGATTTTTTGCTTCTGATAGTTCATTAAATTGGCCTCTCCCTTTCCTTCCTACAGTCCCTGCTTAATTAGAACAATAAGGGCTGTTGCTCTGCTATTCCCAAACAGCTTCTAAGATAAACCTCAATGAAGAGATTATGCATATTTTGCATGAATTTAATGCACACTTCTACTGCAGTCATCATCCCTCTGTACTTGACACTGGTGAGGCCACATCTCGAATCCTGTATTCAGTTTTTGGCCTCTCAGTACAAGTAAGACACTGAAGTGCTGGAGTGTGAGCAAAGAAGGACAACGAAGCTGGTGAAAGGTTTGGAACACAAGTGAGGAGCAGCTGAGGGAACTGGGGTTGTTTAGCCTGGGGAAAAGGAGGCTGAGGAGAGATCTTATAGCTCTCTACAATTACCTGAAAGGAGGTTGTAGGGAGGTGGGTGTTGGTCTCTTCTCCCAAGCAGCAAGTGAGAGGATGAAAGGAAATGGCTGCAAATTGCACCAGGGGTGATTTAGATTGTATACTAGGAAAAAAATCTTTACTGAAAGAGAGGTGAAACAAAGGAACAGGCTGCCCAGGAATGTGGTGGAGTCACCATCCCTGACAGTGTTTAAAAGAGATCTAGATGTAGTACTAAGGGTTAGTGGTGGCCTTGGCAGTACCAGGTTTAATCATAGAATCATAGAATCACCAGGTTGGAAGAGACCCTCTGGATCATCGAGTCCAACCATTCCTATCAAACACTAGACCATGTCCCTAAGGACCTCATCTACCCATCCCTTAAACACCTCCAGGGAAGCTGAATCAAACACCTCCCTGGGCAACCTCTGCCATTCCCTCTTGTCCTGTCCCCTGTCACTTGGAAGAAGAGCCCAGCTCCCTCCTCTCTACAACCTCCTTTCAGGTAGTTGTAGAGAGCAATGAGGTCTCCTCTCAGCCTCCTCTTCTCCAGGATAAACACCCCCAGCTCTCTCAGCTGCTCCTCAGAAGGCCTGTTCTCCAGACCACTCACCAGCCTCGTTGCTCTTCTCTGGACTCGCTCCAGAGCCTCAACATCCTTCTTGAGGTGAGGGGCACAGAACTGCACACAGTATTCAAGGAGCCGCCTCACCAGTGCTGAGTACAGCGAGGGAATAACCTCCCTGGACCTGCTGGTCATGCCATTTCCGATAAAAGCCAGGATGCCATTGGCCTTCTTGGCCACCTGGGCACACTGCTGGCTCATGGTCAGTCACTGTCAACCAGCACCCCCAGGTCCCTCTCCTCCTGGCAGCTTTCTAGACAGACTTCTCCCAGTCTGTAACTCTGCATAGGGTTGTTTTGCCCCAAGTGCAGGACCCGGCATTTGGCCATGTTAAACCTCATGCCGTTAGACTCTGCCCAGCGGTCCAGCCTGTTTAGGTCTCTGATCTTGGGACTGATTTTGGACTCTGGGACTATCTTTCGGGACTGATTTTGGACTCTGATCATCTTAAAGGTCTTTTCCAACCTAAACAATTCTCTGATTCTATGTTGTGTTTTTGCCGTGTCTGAAATGCATCACCTTTGTCAGCTGCTGCGTCTTCTGTGTGACTCTGAAAAATCAACAGCTTTACTGCTTCAGTATTTACATCTAGACTGCAATAGGTAAATATCAGACCAGAGTTCATAACCCTGTACTACAGAAAAAAATGTTCATTTGCATCAGGAATGACAAAGATAAAGACGGTTGGCTGGACCTGTCTTGCTTTATTGTTTCTCTGCAACTGCCTTCAACATGCAATAATCTGCATCTCTCCCCAAAATGCATCTTTAAGACTTAGCTTCCTTGGCTGGTGGAGCAATGACTGGTTGTCCTCCTGCCTTGACTTTCAGCACTTCTAAACATTGTGTTAACCTTTGCAACATTTTTTCTCCTGCAAGATCAAAGAGGCTAAGAAAAATGACTGATGTAAGGGAACATGAAGAAAGAAAAAAAAAAAAAAAAACTTAACATACTCTAAATTAAACTAGTAGTGACATCATCTGAAGCTGACCTTAGCCTGGGAGGGAGAACATACTTGACAAATATTAGAATCATAGAATCACCAGGTTGGAAGAGACCCTCTGGATCATCGAGTCCAACCATTCCTATCAAACACTAAATCATGTCCCTCAGCACCTTGTCCACTCGTGCCTTAAACACCTCCAGGGAAGGTGAATCAACCTCCTCCCTGTTTAGCCTGTTCCAATGCCCAATGACCCTTTCTGTGAAAATTTTTTCCTAATGTCCAGCCTCAATCTCCCCGGCAGAGCTTGAGGCCATTCCCTCTTGTCCTGTTAACCCTGTAGGGTTAATAGATTTAAACTGAAAAAAACACCACAATGCGTTTCCTTCACAGATACTTAGCATTTAAAAGTGAATAATTGCTCTTCTTCTGCTAAAGAATTTCTTAAAGCTATCACTGTCATTATCCTAAATAGGTAGTTAATAGGGAATGATCTGTGGAAAACTCACAACCTCAGAGTTCTTATGTGGTCAGAGAAACACATCATCGAACAGTTATCAGTTGCTTAGGTTTTGCAGGGTGTCCTTTTATTTTTACGATATACAATGGTAGAAATTTCTGCTGACTTTTAAAAATAAAATAAAACTCCCTTGATGTGGAAGAAACTGCTTTCAGTAAGATCTGTTCAGCAATGGTGCATTTGCTTGACTCAGCACTGGCATGAATACCAATTAGACTGCAAATGGCTAGGAAAACAGATAATCATTTTCACTGCTGTAATGGGAAGAAAACAAGAATAATCTGCAATAACCTGGGAGAATCTGATTTCCAAACGAGTTGCTCTCTCTGCAACGTTTAATAAATAATATATTTAACAAATAAAGGCCAACACCACAATTACAAGCAATGCTTGGTGAAAAAGTGAGACTGTTCTGGTACGATGTTTGGATGGGGCCATTCTGATTTGTGGCAAAGTAGCTTAGCAAAATGAATAAAAGTGATGACATGTCACTTGACCTCAAGGCAAAGAGTGGTCCCAGGCTTGATGTATGTAGCAAAGTAGCTCTAATATTGAGGTCATTTGTTTTCCTTGTCCCTATTAGGAAACCACCATTGGTGGTGGTTGGCTACTCCACTTTGCTCTGCAGCCTTTTATTCACAAATAAGTAGCTGACAAAACCCATGTCATACCAAGGTGAGTGATGAATTTAACATAAAAGCAAAGATTCTTGATTAGCTGGATAGATAGCTTTTTGGTAGAAGATTGCTCAGTGGTTATTGAATTGCTGCTATTGGCTGATGGATTTGTTGTGGTCCAACTGCCTACTTGGACGGAACAGCTTTGCTTTTAGACCTTTTTAAGCATTTTAGGTCCAGAGGCCACAGAAAGATCCTGAGTTACGGAGAGACAGATTATGCTTTTGCACAAGGGGAGGAAACCAGAAGACTAAAGACTGTAAAGAGCTAGAGCCAAACCAGAAGTGAATTTGCTCCAGGGAGTTATTCTGGTTTAGGATAAACGTAATATACATAAGTCCTTGTGACATTGCCAAGGAACCTTAGGAAGTAGGATCTGACATGGACACCCGTCACTTATTACAAGAAATTATTTTCAAATCTCAGGTAGTCTAAAATGATTTTTTATTAGTGGAATTTTTTTCACACATTCCATTTGGCCCACTGCATCTAAGTCTTGACTGAGTCCCCATTGTGTAAAACAAATAATCTTGTTCCTTAATTGCTGTTTGTTACCAGCCATGTCTTTCTTCAATGAATTTAGCCACTATTTGCTTCTTAGTCTGCAGCAGAACTGGAGATGGGATATCTGTGTGCATACCCACCTGTTTGAATGTATTTTGCAGAATTTGACAGGAATTTGATAGAAATGGTTGGACTCGATGATCTGATGGGTCTCTTCCAACCTGGTGATTCTATGATTCTATGATTCTATATGCTTTTTATCAAGTTATTTGGGAAACAAATGACTCTGTTACTGTAGAAGACATTGACTATGCCAAGGCTGAGAAATGAAAGACCACCAGGGAAAAACTAGGTCCTCTGCAATTTGGTCCTTGAATTATTTGCATGGATTTGCAGACAGGCCAACTAAGATTCTTCTTTACAATGCCGGGGCACAGTTCAGAAATTATAAAATTTCATTCCACATTTCCAGTAAGCAGTTTGCAGATAATCACTCTATTTGAAGGGCTGAAGAGGTTAAACAACCCATATGTACCTTGTTGACCTCGACACAAAAAAAGCATACACCTAAATTATTATTACAGAGGATGAGGGAGTTGAAGTATGACTAAAAACAACACCACAAGTGAACAGGCAGAAAATAAATCTTCTTGTACCTCCCACATTCCCTTGCTCCTGAGCTATTCTAAGTCTCTTGGCAGTGCTGTTGGACTGCAGAGGGGTATATCTTAAGGCAAAAATCTGTTGGTTTAGTCTTGACTCTATGCTTTGATATCTCATGTAGCAGCAAATCTGGACTGTGGCTTTTCTGGAGCATGAGAATTCAGTCTCCAGGTGAAGTAAGGGCTCAGCTGAGACAGAACAAGAGAGATTTCCCCTGGTGGGATGACCTTATTCTTCAGAGAGTTGGGAAGCATTTGGAAGGGAGAGTTGGCTGCACATCAAAGAGTCTGAATAGTCAACTCGCAGATTCCTAGGGAGTTGTTTCCTTAGTGACAATAACAACAAGGACAATTTTAGAGTGTATATTATAGAGTCTGGTTTTAGTGTTTAGATATGTTCAGATGTCGAAATGTACAACTTTCGCTTCTTGCAGAAAGGATTTGCGGTTTTTTTTTTCAGTTGTTTTCTTTTTATTCCCTTCTCCTTCTGTAGCTCAAGCTCACAGAAGCACATAGGAATTCTTGTTTATAATAGGGATCTTTCTGTCATAATACTGTTGGCTTTTTTAATCCATGGACACCATGGGAAGTAAAGGAACAGATCCTGCAAGATCTTTAATATGTCTTGTAAATTATAACAAACCAGGAGATTGTCCTGCAATACAAGAGCTGTGGACTGTATAGGGTGGACAAACCTTAAAGCCTGCCAGACTCATTGATTCTCAAAAATAGACTTATAACAGGAAAAAGTAGCAAAAAATCCCAGAAAACTTGTTGAAGAAACAAATCTTGCCCAAAGTCAGCAATCTCTATATTTGCCACTATACACAACAGATTTCATTGTCAAATTATGGAACATGATTTGGGGAAAAAAAAAATTAAACTAGATGCCAAATAGGAGTTCTCTAGGGATAAGATTTATTTTTGAGTTTACTGTTTGCTGAAGAAACCCTGTAGGAGGAACACTTACACTGCTTCCTAACAATTAAAGACCTTGCACATGATCAGAGAAGTTATTTTTTATTTCCAAGAAAACGAGGCTGACTGATGAAACTGGCACAAAAATGTGCAGTTTGGGCGCTGGGAGATCTTTTAGAGATCACAAAGTGCTAGTGAGAGAGACATATAACAAGTTAAAAAATGAAGGGACTCATAAGGTGTGACAGGAGAAAGTCCTAAGAAGTGAAACCGTAAAGATGATACTAAAAAGCAAACTCTATTATCATGTCTGAGTTAAAAGTGCAGTCAAAATCGTCTTCCTCTTTAACCAAAGAAGAGAGTCAAAAGTCAAAATATGATTTGTGCAATGGAGATGCCTCGGTCTTTTTTTATTAACTGTAGGAAGAGTTTAAAATATCTCTGCACATAATTTAAATTCTAATAATTAACTGAGGAGAACCTAAACCCAGGTGAGCAGGAATAGTACAGTCAGTCCACTAATACCTTTTCCCAAGGTATCACGGAATGATAAATAAAATGTGATGTCATGAAACTGGAAATTTGTGCATTTACAAATTTGCTTCTAATTTCTGCTCAACTCTGACATGATAAATCATGACTAAATTATGAATTGTTGTAAAGTAAACCAGAAGCCATCACGTAATGTAGTCTAATATGGCAAAAGATATTTAAAATAGTAATTAAAATATATGTCCACTTAAAGGTTTTCCTAAATACCTTCCCCGTTATCAAAAAGAGTTTTCCAAACTGCGTGTTCTGGATCAATTAACTTCAACATTTCTATTAGAATTGTTGGACTTGATGATCCAGTGGGTCTCTTCCAACCTGGTGATTCTATGATTAGGAAAAAAAAAAGCTAAAAATATAAGTGACAAACGGAAGTAGTACTTATTATTATTAAAATATACATTGCTTGCTTTTTTAACACTTTGACTTGAAGCATTAATTTAAATGAAAAGCCTTTGTAACTAAGCAGCAAAGTTAATTAAACTCACAGTCCTGCTTTGGACTACTTGTGCCAATATCCACATTTCACATCAGAGGTTTGGAGCCGAATTTTCTTCTCCCTAGTGAACTATTCCTTGCTCTTATGCAACCACCTTTTTCAGTAACTCACCGCTATCAAGTGGTTCCAGCCTGGACTTGAATCTTTATCCTTTCATCAAAAAACTGATCAAGATTGACTCAGCTCTGAAGCACATGGATGATACAATCTCGGATCACAAACTGTGCACTGCATGTGTATTTTACATTAAACCGCTCAGTAGTATCTAAGAAAATGAAAGTGATTTTTTTTTTTTTAACATTAGGCATCCAGGTGAATATAACAGAGCAGAATACTGAATTAGGAATTACAAGATTTGCCAGGTTTAATCAGAGAAATACCACATGGATTGCAAAAGCATATGTTGGCTCCGTACTGAGGAAGGGAGAAGTAAAGGGGGTGAAAAAAGAACCATAATAAAGGTTTAAAAAATTCATAGAATCATAAAATCACCACATTCGAAGAAACCCACTGGATCATCGAGTCCAAGCATTAATTAACTGACAATGTACTGGTTAAGGTGCGTGAAAGGAATACATTGATAAAATGGCAGAAGTTGTTGCTTATTTTCTTACTGGAAAATATTCCTTGTCACAAAAATTAGAATATATGTGTTACCTAGACCAATTTTTACTTGCTCTGTCAAGAACGGCAGAATGAATCCACCAGTTAAAATTATGAGGATCAAGAGTGTCAATAGGAAGAGTGATGATAGGAATGGTTGGACTTGATGATCCAGTGGGTCTCTTCCAACCTGGTGATTCTATGATTCTAACAGTATGTACAAACAAAAGCGGGAAAAAAGGTAGTTACGTCATAGGAAGACCTTGAGGTTTTGAGTTGTATGGCCTGAAGTCTGTGCAATTTCTGTGAAGTCCAGTAGCTGTTTCAAGACACGTCTCCCAGTAGCCAGCTCCACCACCTTGTCACCACGTCTTGAATCTGCCACCTGAACTGCTTGCAAGAGCACTCCCTCTCCTCACCTTTGCTAACCAATGACCTTGGTTAGCAAAGCCTTATTATTCAAGCTAACACATTTTATTTAGATTAAATTGGGTTAGGCAATTCTTCTATGATTGGCTCTGCAGGCAAAGCAGAGGCAGTGTGGTGTGGGTTAGTGTCTCTGTGCTGACTGGGAGGAATCATAGAATCATAGAACAACCAGGTTGGAAGAGACTCACCGGATCATCGAGTCCAACCATTCCTATCAAACACTAAACCATGTCCCTCAGCACATTGTCCACTCATCCTTTAAACCCCTCCAGGGAAGGTGATTCAACCACCTCCCTGGGCAGCCTCTGCCAGTGCCCAATGACCATTTCTGTGAAAATTTTTTTCCTAATATCTAGCCTATATCTTTCCTGGTTGGAGCTTGAGGCCATTCCCTCTTGTCCTGTCCTCTGTCACTTGGGAGAAGAGCCCAGCTCCCTCCTCTCCACGACCACCTTTCAGGTAGTTGCCGAGAGCAATGAGGTCTCCTCTCAGTCTCCTCTTCTCCAGGATAAACACCCCCAGCTCTCTCAGCCGTTCCTCATAAGGCCTGTTCTCCAACCCCTTCACCAGCTCTGTTGCTCTTCTCTGGAATCTCTCCAAAGAGAGGTGTCTAGAGCCTAATGCAGGTCTCAAAAGCTGGTAGCCGTTTGAAGAATTCTTATGGGATTTAAACACTATGGTGGGCATCTCTATTCTACAGGCAGTCAGTACAAGAAAACTGATGTGATTTCACAAAGAAATTTCCACTACCTTTAAGCTAACAGAAACAACTTCTATTAACTCGCTGTAAAGCATTTGAGAAGGAAAACATTGTGAAAGAATAATGAAGGGAATTTTATGTTATTCCCCATATTGGTGATCAGAGGAGGTACAGCTGGTACTCAGAGCTAAATTAATCCTATGTGGATCTGTAATACGGAAGCTATCTAGACATGAAGTGCTGGATTGCCTCATTTGTCAAGCAAGTCCCTCAGAGCAGAAGTTACTTCTTATGTCTTCCAAAATGTGGGTTTTTCATTTGCTTTATGGCTCCTTTGATTTGCAAAATAGGACAAGTAAACCAAGCAAAAATATAAAATATACTTTCAAAACCAGTGTGTATTTCTAACCTAAATAACCTTAAAAGGCTAAGATTTCCTTTATATATGTGAGCAAATTGAAGGGGATTTATTTGCTTTGGAGAATGGATTAAAAAGTCAGAGTTAAAAAGAAAAACTACATTAATTTTCATTTTAGAGAGATGCTGAGCTGCATTAGAAGACAAGGAAAATTGTGGCCTTTTGGATTGGAGTTGGATGACTGACACTGAATAACGTATTATTGCGCTTAGTGTTTGTTTACCTACATATTTATAACCTGTAGGTCCCCTTGTCATGGTTTAGTTTGGGTTTTTTTTGGAAGAGTTATTTTAATTTAGTCCTGCATTATTTAAAAAAATACTTTTTTCATTATTGTTTTGAAGATAACATAGAATAGAATCACTCCTTTATAGACAGAATAAAATCATTGTCACAAAATTTTGGTTTCACCTAGGGGGAGGCCTGCAGATACCCAAAATGCGTGAAATTACATTGGAAAAATTATTCTCCTCCTGGCACAGTGTTCTTATTTCACAATTGTTTCTGAACTAGGAAGTCCTCAAATAAAATATCTGATTCTTTGGACATGTCTAATGACAGCCAACCTGTGCCCTGGAGAGTCCGCCAGTTCATCGCACAGTGACTTTGTACCATCCTAGCCAGACTCCATCACAAAGTTTGGTCTGATTTCCTAAAATAGCCTCACATTTTGCCAACTTCAGGTCATCAGATATTTTATTTTATTTGCTGAGAAAGGATCATTCTTTTCCTTTCCCTTATGTGTCCCTACGCTGGTCTCCCATTGAGCTACACGTTGCAGAACTACATACAAACTCATCTCATGCTTCATTTACTCCAGCTGGCAACATACTCTAGGGACGGGATTGAACTCTGGGTTATGAGGAAAGAAATACCGTGAAATATGAACTCACCTTTCTACTGTGTGTGGAGATTTTGTTTGCATATTTGTGCACATATTTCTTTTTTGCCTTGTGTCCGAAATGAAATGCTGTTCTTTGCTTCAGAATACTCTCCAAGGGGACACAACAAAAGACCCCGAGATGCCAATTAATCAGATTGGACCGAGAGAGAAAAATCATAGAATCATCTGGTTGGAAGAGACCCACAAGATCACAGAGTCCAACCATTCCTATCAAACACAAACCCATGTCCCTCAGCACCTTGTCCACCCACACCTTAAATACCTTCAGGGAAGGTGAATCAACCACCTTCCTGGGCAGCCTATTCCAATGCCCAATGACCCTTTCTCTGAAAAACTTCCTCCTGATGTCCAGCCTAACTCTCCCCTGGTGGAGCTTGAGGCCTTTCCCTCTTGTCCTGTCCTCTGTCACTTGGGAGAAGAGGCCTTCACCCTCCTCTCTACAACCTCCTTTCAGGTAGTTGTAGAGAGCAATGAAGTCTTCTCTCAGCCTCCTCTTCTCCAGGATAAACACCCCCAGCTCTCTCAGCCATTCCTCATAAGGCCTGTTCTCCAGCCCCTTCACCAGCTTCGTTGCTCTTCTCTGGTCTCACTCCAGTGCCTCAACATCCTTCTTGTGCTGAGGGGCCCACAACTGAACACAGGATTCGAGGAGCAGCCTCACCAGTGCTGAGTCTAGAGGGAGAAGAACCTCCCTGGACCTGCTGGTCACACCATTTCTGATCCAAGCCAAGATGCCATTGGCCTTCTTGACCACCTGGGCACACTGCTGGCTCATGTTCAGTCTCTGTCAATCAACACCCCCAGGTCCTTCTCCTCCAGGCATCTTTCTAGACAGGCTTCTCCTAGTCTTCAAAGGGAATCCAGAGTTATTCTGCACTACTGCTACACTATTCCTAGGATGACTTTCATGTTTAAAAGCATCTATTCTTCAGAGATTATCAGAATATTAGACAGTGCACCTATGAACCATTAAACACTGGTTTACATTTCACTAGCTCACTGTCATATATCACCACCATTCTTTTCTTTGTTGTCTTAATCTATCTTAACTCCTACCTTACTGGGGAAAAGAAAGCCCAAGAAAGCTACTTGTACGTAGCTCTCTGCCATCTGCAGGCATTAGAGTCATTAATAATGCAGCCCGCAGAAACGAGGGCTTTGGGACATCTTTATTTCTCATCTTAATAAATTACATCCTTTGGAGGCTGCTGAAGTGGATTTCACAGTGCTGGAGATCAATAAAGTTTTCTCTTTCTGAGGTTGCTTTTCTTTTTTAAAAGTTTTTGTCAAATATCGACTGGCATGGGCAGGTACCATGTTTCTGTGAGAAACTAAGCTGCAAAGCTGTGACCTGCCTACAGCCATGTTATTGCAGTTATTTTAAGAGATTGAAAGAAATCCTTGACTCAGGACATACAAGGAAATAGGGATATAGAGGAACAGTGGAGAACTGCTGTATTATTATTATTGTTGTTGTTGCTGTTGTTGTTGTTATACAACTACCTGAAAGGAGGTTGTGTAGAGGAGGGAGCAGGGCTTTTTCCCAAGTGACAGGGGACAGGACAAGAGGGAATGGCCTCAAGCACCACCAGGGGAGATTTAGGCTAGAGATTAGGGGGAAGTTTTTCACAGAAAGGGTCATTGGGCATTGAACAGGCTGCCCAGGGGGGTGGTTGATTCACCTTCCCTGGAGGTGTTTAAGGGATGGGTGGATGAGGTGCTAAGGGTCATGTCTATAGTGTTTGATAGGAGTGGTTGGACTCGATGATCTGATGGGTCTCTTCCAACCTGGTTGTTCTATGATTCTATGATTCTATGACTCGATCCTAAAGCTTTCTTCTAATTCCCTGCCCAACATTTTCTTATCATCACACCAACTTTAATTTCAATTGCTTTTCTTCTTCCTTTAAAAATATTTCTGCTATGGTCCAGGCTGTCCCTATACAACACAGACTCTTCTGAGCTAATCAGACTGGTTTTCTGCTTTATTAGCTTTCTGTGTGCACAGATGAGTAGCACATTGTCTCAGTGCAAGGCAAACCCATGTGCTGCTGAGATGAATTGCTCATCTTTTGTTCGCTGTGGAGTTGGACGAGGGAAACTAAGATGTTTGGCTTTTAGACAGACGGATTTATGTGACATGAATTCCATCCCTGGTGTTGCAGGATCACGTGCTGTGGAAGGGCCTAATACTGTCCAAATGTAATGAGTTCATTAACCACAAGATGCAAGGCAGCTGCGTGAACTTAGGCTGTGTGAGGTGGAATGGAAAAGGAGGACAATAGGAAATGTGCGTAGACAAAAGAAAGGAATTCTGCAACTTGCTAGTTCTTATGCAGTGACTTATCTTTCAGTGTAGTAACAAAACTGTAAAAAAGGGAAGAATTTTCATCTCCCTAATGACAGAAGAGACAGAGTTCTAACCCAAGGCCTGGGATGTGTTTCCTTGTGAAGTGAATCATGAAGCTGGTGAAGGGGCTGGAGAACAGGCCCTATGAGGAGCGGTGAGAGAGCTGGGGGTGTTTAGCCTGGAGAAGAGGAGGCTGAGAGGAGAACTCATTGCTCTCTACAACTACCTGAAAGGAGGTTGTAGAGAGGAGAGTAATGGCCTCTTCTCCCAAGTGACAGGGGACAGGACAAGAGGGAATGGCCTCAAGCTCCTCCAGGGGAGTTTTAGGCTGGACATTAGGAGGAAGTTTTTCCCAGAAAGGGTCATTGGAACAGTCTGCCCAGGGACATGGTTTAGTGTTTGATAGGAATGGTTGGACTTGATGATCCGGTGGGTCTCTTCCATCCTGGTGATTCTATGATTATATGATTCTATGTAGTCCTTGAGCATCAGGCAATTGCTGACCTTTTTTACTTTTCAAAGCAACAGATAAATCTAAAACACTTTCATTGTTTATTTTATTACTTCAGTTTTGCTTGCAGATGGGAGGCTTGTTGATTTGTTTCCCAAAGCCAATATGAGTTTGGTGTGCTTTTGCTGGGGTTCAGAGACTATATCTTTCCCATGGGTCCTTCACTAGCTACAGGGCCAGTCCTCTGGAGTCTGCCTGTACTAAGCAGTTAAAGATACTCCTGGTATTTCCTTGCAGCTGAGACCATGCAACATCTTGCACAGACACTGGTTTGAGTGTGGGGAGCAGCAATATTTTCATAATGACAGCTTTGTCTCAAGATAATCAGTTCAGCACACCAGCAGAGCTAACTAAGTGTGTTAAGAGTGGCATCACAATCCAGTTAATATAATATTTTGAGCTAAGGAGTTGATTTGAAGGTGCTGTAAAAATACTACACTTGGGATAATCTCCAGACACAACGAGAATTAAAGGCACTGGCCCAGAGCTGCGTTTTTCTGCTCTTGAAACGATGGTTGGACTCGATGATCCGATGGGTCTCTTCCAACGTGGTTTTTCGATGATTCTATGATTCTACGATTCTTCCTCTGACTGTGATAGATGTCTGCTCAACAGTGATGCAGTTAAGTGGACTTATATCCAACCAGATCAGTTCAAAGCAGAGAACAATGGCAATGTTGATGGATAAGTAAGAGTCCTTATGAGCTCCTACGTAGTACAGAAAAAAAAATCGTTTCACCTGTAGCCAAGGCAGGAAATGCAGACTACCAGTCAAGGAAAGCAAATTAATCACGGAGTTCTCGCAAAACTTTGATGTGTCAGATAGAGAACACATTTTACTGGTTGTGGAGTAATGGTTCTGAAGGACCTTGCCAAGCAGCACTTAAAGCTCTGCTGGAATAGAGCAGCACACGGTTACATTTATGATCTCATATTAGTTGCACATTAGCTATGAAGTGCCACATACATCATCGAAGCTTTAAAAGGGTAATTGACCTGCCTGTGAAGATGAAAACTTCTCACATAATTTTTTACTTTGCCTACTGATGCTTCTTAAATGTGCAGCAGTTTATAAATATTTCCCCGCGACTGAGTATCCATGGTCTTTAGTTAAAGAGCTCTTGCCATTTCCCCAGGTCTCCGGAGAGACCAACAATGTAAAGGCACAATCAATCTGACCAATAATACATTAGGGAAAATAATGCTAATCAAGGCAAGAATTGCTGGATGAATTTTATGGGTGATGTTATATGGGAGAACTGCCAATGATAGCAAACCTATGCACAGGTTGCTATGAATCATATTCCCTAGTCTCTGCTTTCATAAGCCTATGAATTACATTTCCTAGTCTCTGCCTTAGTAAGCCTATGGTTGTTGTAGTTGCAGAGATACCCTAGAAAATCTCGGCCTTAGATGAATGATCTGTTCATGTCCATCTGAATTTTCAGAAAGCCTGCAGCAAAAGTTTAAAAAAATCCCAGACTTCCAAAGTCATTATAGTTTTGAAATACTCAGATATGCAGAACAATCCTTAATACGATGAAAATTGTATTACTTCTAAACCCCAGGCCTTTAAACTGGAATTTGTTTAAAAAATCGAGTGCTTGTCAGATTTATACACTATATCCTGGAAGGATATAAACTTTAAAAGCTCAAGAAAGGCTGTGCTTTATGATCACACCTATAAATGAATGGGATAGAGCAGATTTAGATTTTTAGAAAGATTTTTATCATAGAATCATAGAACAACCAGGTTGGAAGAGACCCACCAGATCATAGAGTCCAATCATTCCTATCAAACACTAAACCATGTCCCTCAGCACCTCGTCCACCCGTCCCTTAAACACCTCCAGGGAAGGCAAGTCAACCACCTTCCTGGGTAGCCTGTTCCAATGCTGTTTCACTCTTTCTGTGAAAAACATCTTATGATGTTCTCACCAAATAAAGATTCTACTTTGAGGGAAAGTATGTACCAGCTGAGATCAGAAGAGCTGAGTGGTTCAAATATGACTGATTTATCTTAATTTAATGGGCTTCTACCATACATTGACTTAATGTAACTTCTCTGGTGTGTTCTTTGCCTGTGGTGAATGCAGTAGAATGAAATTAAACCAAAACTAAATTGTACAGCCTTGAATTTAATTTGAACCAAGAAGGACATATATACTTATTGTGTATCAGTTGTGACATGATAAGTTTGTCAGATGTTAAAAATTTTACTGCCTAAACAAAGAGAAAACAAAGCAGGAGGAGTATAAAATTCTTTATGAAAAGTAATACTGAGTGTCACAAGGAGCTGTGCTAACATACTCTCATATAAGAAGACTGGAAAATGAACAGTATATTAGAAAAATTTGCAGATGATAAGGAAATGAATCAGACCTTCAGAAATCATAAACTGGGATATTTTTCTTCAACTGACTGAGTGACACTTATTAAAATATGTTCTAGAATAGTTCTGAGAGTATTTTTTTGGAAATATTAAGACTCTATAAAGCTAAAGTACTAGGAAATACAAGAGCTGTCAGGTTATGCAGAAATGATAAGGAGTGTACTTTGTAAAGACAAATTATAATACTCTCACTGCTTCAGGGAATTTCAATTTAATTGAAACCACTCAAAGGAAAAGAAAAAAAAATCCACTCCACCAAAATTATAATTGGGGACGGCTAAACTAAAACATATGCGGAAGTTGTTAGGTTGTGTTAATAAAAGGTATAAAAATAGTACTGAAAGTAAGAAAAGGCCATGACATAGATAGAAGTCAGTGCTCTGTTTTGCTTGTCGATAGTGCTTTGGTGTCTTTAACTTTGGAGATGGAATTTTCTTTGCTTGCCCTCATCAACCTGAGTAAGCAGAAGGATAAAAAAAAAACAAACCAAAAAACCAAAAATCAAAGAAATCGGTAACTCACTTTGTCTGAGATTATAGAATAGAATCACCAGGTTGGAAGAGACCCATCAGATCATCTAGTCCAACCATTCCTATCAAAAACTAAAGCATGTCCCTCAGGACCTCATCTACCCACACCTTAAACACCTCCAGGGAAGGTGATAGAATTAGATTAGGTGATAGATTAGGTATAGAATCATAGAATCGTTGAGGCTGGAAAAGACCTCTAAGATCATCAAGTCCAACTGTCAGCCCAGTGTAACTATTCTTTCTGACTGTTAAAGACTGAGATGAATCATAGAATCATAGAATCACTAGGTTGGAAGAGACCCATCGGATCATCGAGTCCAACCATTCCCACCAAACACTAAACCATGTACCTCAGGACCTCGTCCACCCGTCCCTTAAATACCTCCAGGGAAGGTGAAAGAAGGCACTAAGCACCTCCGTAGCCAGTAAAGAATGGAAATTCCCCTTGGTTCTCTTTTTGTTGTTGATGTACTTGTAGAAGCATATTTTGTCATCTCTTACAACAGTGGTCAGATGACTGAGTTCAATTTGGGCTTTTGGCTTTCTAGTTTTCTCCCTAAGTGATCATTACGGTATAGAAATTATGATCTGATGGGAAGGTATAAAGGAGAAGGTGACCTGCAACAGGATAAAAGACAATAAGCACAGAGGCATGTATAGGAAATTCAATTTGAATTTAAGAAAACATTTTTTTTTATTGTTAGAATGGTCAAGTACTAGAACAGATTGCACAAGGAAGTTGAATCATAGAATTATAGAACAACCAGGTTGGAAGAGACCCATCGGATCATCGAGTCCAACCATTCCTTTCAAACACTAAACCATGTCCCTCAGGACCTCATCTACCCATCCCTTAAACACCTCCAGGGAAGGTGAATCAACCACCTCCCTGGGCAGCTTATTCCAATACCCAATGATCCTTTCTCTGAAAAACTTCCTCCTAATGTCTAGCCTAAATCTCCCCTGGTGGAGCTTGAGGCCATTCCCTCTTGTCCTGTCGCTTGACTGGAAATGAGTTTGAATAATCAAAGACACATACTCTAGCTGACCCTGCTGTGAGAAGCTCCTTGCCAGTCCCCAGTTCTGTGCATCACCCTTAGCATTTATTCTTCCTGCAAACCACATTGCGCTGATTTCTTTCCTACACAAGTCCTCAAGATAGTCAATGAAAATCCTAATTCATGAAGAAACATATGAACACTTGGATTCTCATTTGCATATGGGAGCCACAGCGTCTACAATTTACCATTTTCTACTTTTGTAATCACATCTTTATCTTCATTGTTAAAAAGAGATTTTTAGTAAAATTCATAGGTCTTTTCTGCATGCTATGCAAGGGAAAGAAAATAATCAAAAAACCTATTCCCCCAGACTGAAAAAGGACTATTATTGAGCATTACTGATAAAGCTTGGATATTCTTTAATATTGAAACGCCTAAGCCAGGCAGCAGGTTGACTGTATTACTTTCAATTATATCTATGCAAAATTACTGCTAGCATCGTATCAGCTCTTTTTAAAAAATTTTTTTCCTGAAGTCAAATGCGACGGTTTGCCTGAACAATGGAAATACTGAATCATAGAATCATAGAATCATAGAATCATAGAACAACCAGGTTGGAAGAGACCCATCGGATCATCAAATACAACCATTCCTATCAAACACTAAACCATGTCCCTCAGGACCTCATCTACCCGTCCCTTAAACACCTCCAGGGAAGGTGAATCAACCACCCCCCTGGGCAGCCTATTCCAATGCCCAATGACCCTTTCCGTGAAAAACTTCCTCCTAATCTCTAGCCAAAATCTCCCCTGGCAGAATTTGAGGCCATTCCCTCTTGTCCTGTCCCCTGTCACTTGGGAGAAGAGCCCAGCTCCCTCCTCTTTACAACCTCCTTTCAGGTAGTTGTAGAGAGTAATGAGGTCTCCTTTCAGCCTCCACTTCTCTAGGCTAAACAACCCCAGCTCTCTCAGCTGTTCCTCATAAGGTCTGTTCTCCAGACCCCTCACCCGTCTCGTTGCTCAAATATTAGAAGAGACTAAATTGTCTGTCATTAATGGACATTTTGCAGCACACAACACCCACATCAGTCCCCTTGTTAGAACAATGCTGGATGTCCTACAGATTGAATCTGTCCTTGTGGACAATCCTGTGACAAAATCCAGATTGCTTGTTGCCAGCTCTCCTAGACAAAGCCCGAGGCCCACAAGACATTCATGTGTAGGTGTAGCAGTAAATTCTTTCCTGCTCCTTGCCGTAGTAAATCCTTTCTAAAAAATCCACCTTTTAGACCTCCTGATTTATCACCCTTCAAATCCTGTTTTGTCATTGACAACAGATACGGTGAGTGGAAAGAAGGACGCTAGGGCCAGAAGGGCAGAAAAGTGAATAAATTCCTTCCAAGTTTTAAAAGAAAGATAAGGCAAGATTCTCAGTTGCTGTGATCCATGCAAATACTTTAATGTCAGCGAATTTAGAAAGATTAATCAAGTAAAGGACAACAACACAAAATATTTAAACTCCAAGAAATGATAAGTGTATGTCAAACACATTAGAAAGGTCACGATGTTGCTCTTTTTGTTTGTCTTAATGGGATCGATCTTTACAGACTACTTTCTGTGTTTAGAGCTCTTAGTGTCTGGTATCCAGTTAAATGTTCATTTCGTTTTTCTGTTATCTTACATAGTTCAACATCAACTTACTGACACCGTAAACAATCTCATTCCTTCCTTCTAATTCCTTTAGATATCCACACTGTAGTATCTCAGTCATAGTGTAGGAGAAGAATGAGGTGGGCAGCACTGACTAATCACTGAATTAAGATTACTTAAGAAATGAACTCACATTTGGTCACCTCTAGTCTCAGGCGTTGTGGGTCAGCTTTGAAATTTATTGCTTTCCTCTCAAACCACTGGCACACATCCCAGAGGAGCATGGCAAGCAGGTCAGGTTGTTTCTTTCTTTTTGGGTGAGAATTCAGTAGCAGCTCCTAACTGCCTTACAAAGTCACTAAAAATCTTCTTTCATTCATCCCATGGGTACACTTTGTCTGAGGGCGTGTACAACAATTCCACCCATTACCTGACAGGGTGAGGTTTGATTCTTTCAAGCAGTTGATTCTTTCATCCCTCCCTGGGAGCAGACACATCCTACTTGAAAAGGACTCATATTGTGTACATCATATTGTGTACTTGGCATTTACAGGCTTCTCATGGTGCAATTTTGCTCACCAGTCTTTTTACATCTGTGACATAGTTCACATATGAACCGAGGACTCCACTGTCTCTTTTTAAATAGTGGAAACAAACAGGGACTTGAAACAGCACATTTTGCCAGAGCTTTTCTAACCTGCCCTTGAAGAACCTATGATTTACTACTGAGTAACACAAAAAAAATCTGCTGTGTCTCTACAGTCTCTACAGCAAAGAAATGAATTCACCTTCATAGATGACAAATGACTTTCTCAAGTTATTAGCTGATCAAAACAAGCAATTATTTTTTTTCCCTTCCTGTATTGCAGCCATGCTTGAAGCAATTCCCTGAAGCTCATTCCATTTTAGCAACAATCAACTGATTTTCAAATACAGATTTTTACATTTGGAGACTGTATATGTGTAACTGAAAGGAGCAATCCCTATGCTACTGACTAGTATGACTTCACTAATTTTAATTACAGCAGTGGATACAAATAAGATAACAACACAACATGAAGCACCCATATCCCTAATTTACAAATGAAATTACAGGATTTGACTACCAGTGACATCAGAAAATGATACGATAGTTCAATTTTCCCTTCCCAATTCTACATTCATATATTTCTTCCTTTTTACGGCACTGAATGGAAATGGAAATGCTTTATAAACGTTGCCTGTATTTCAAGAAGTTATTTTTTCTAATAAAACATAGCTGATAGTACCTGTCTGCGAGATACTTTTCCTTATTTCAGTAATAAAAGGACTCTGTGCCTATGTATAACACACATTCCAGGAGCTGCTAAAATATATAGAATCATAGAATCACCAGGTTGGAAGAGACCCACCGGATCATCGAGTCCAACCATATATACAGGTTCTACTGCAGGTCTGGGTCATAAGTTCATAGAACTGGTAACTGTTATTACCTAATAAATCTTTGAGTCTCTGTGGACGACGGCAAGACCCTAGTCCAGTTTTTTAAGCTGGTTTCCATGACTACCTTGAAGGCAAAAATTAAGTCTGTTCTTTTACTTTCTCTGCAAAATATGAAGAGAAATATGAAATGGTTCTCTGATGTTCTTCTGATTCCTTTAGAAGTTCCTTTGAAACCAAGATAAAGCAGAAACTGTCCTCTCTCCACTTTTCAAATTTAGTGAATACCAGGTTAAATTAAAACTGAATCTTCAAATATTGGAAAGAATGTAGTTTTTAGATTTACTGCTTTTCCAGAGAGTGACTGTCCATCCATTTAGACAGGCATTTCCTACCCTTCCATTGTATTTAAACCACATTCTGACACATAATCGTGGCAGAATAGGAAGGTAGAATTCAATCTTTGCAAACTCTCTGACCTTTTTGGACTGGCCCAATCACAGGAGTGCAAGTGATCAAGAAATAATTTCAAATTCTATATTGTTAATGTGTCTGTCTGGTTCTCTGTTGATTCTGTTAATGGAGTGACTTTCTTTTTCCAATTCCTCACTGCTGAATGTCACCGCGGATGTTTGCTGTCCTCCTCAGCTGAGATCTTATCAGTCCCTCATTATTTGATAAACGATCAGAAATACAGTTAAGTAATTAAATTCTGTACCAGAGCAGAGCAAGAGTGACTGATCGACTGAGGATGGAAGAAAGCAGATCAGCTTAGAGAGAATATTATGAATCATTGTTCTCCATTTAGTCAGGGTCTGGAAAGACAAGACAAAAATGGAGAGCTTAATTTTCCTTTTTTTTTTTTAAAAGACTCTCTCCTTTCTAAATGCTGATGTCTTGGCACTACATTGCAGGCAGTATGAAAATTGAGTGTGGTCTGATGGCAAAAGTTCTTTCACCTTTGTCATTCTTTTATTCACTTTCTTTTTTTGCTTTGGTTTCTTTTCAGTCTTTTCTCCTTTGTTATACATCTTCACATTCCCTCTGATGTTTTAAATGTTTTTCCAATATCCCCTTGCTTTATCCTTTATCTAACTCTATGTCTTGTATCTCTGATCTATCTACCATCCCTTTATTTTCTTCTTTCAAACATTTACTTATCTGTTCAAACATTTCTCTGGTTGTGAAGATGCATGTCAGTTGTGTTTATGCCCACAGTGGTGATTAATGGTGACATGTGGGAAAGTAACATCAGAAAAGAAGATTTTCATAGAATCATAGAACAAGCAGCTTGGAAGAGACCCATTGGATGATCATCGAGTCCAACCATTCCTGTCAAACACTAAACCATGTTCCTCAGGACCTCATCTACCCATCCCTTAAACACCTTCAGGGAAGGTGAATCTACCACCTCCCTGGGCAGCCTATTCCAATGCCCAATGACCCTTTCCGTGAAAAAAAGGAGTCTCAGCATTTAAAAGGGTTCTCAGCATTTACACTTGGAAATAAAACAGATCAGGGGAAGTTCTGTGGCTACAAGACGAACTACTGTGACACAGCTCAGATTTGTGGGTGTGAGCACTAGTAGCTTAGCTATGAGCGCAGAGCGGTTGCAACTAAATGACTTCCACCATAGTCTTCAAGCTCTGCAGGGGAACTTTCTTTTTCATAGAAAGGGTCATTTGGCACTGGCAGAGTCTACCCAGGGATGTGGTTGATTCACCTTCCCTGGAGGTGTTTAAGGCACAGGTAGATGAGGTCCTGAGGGATATGGTTAAGAGTTCGATAGGAATGGTTGGACTCGATGATCTGATGGGTCCCTTCCAACCTGGTTGTTCTATGATTCTATGATTCTATGATTTATGTCCTGATCTAGCTTCTTGTGAGGGGCCAAGCAATGCACGTAAGCCAGACCTGGTTTATGTCATGGATTAATTTCCTTTGGGTGCAATATAAATTTTGCAGCTAGAGAACCTGTTTCAGTAGTTTGCATGATACAAGTTACTGATCACACAGACATGACTTTTATCTATAAATTAAGTATCCAAGACCATCTATAATAGCTGCAATCCAGAGAAGCATGTTTGACCTCTAATATGTACAACTCACTGTTCAGGTGTTGAGTTCTCTGTTTCATGTCCTTCTTTTTTTTAATTTTCATTTTTTTCAATATTTATAATGGTTTTCCTCTGTTGCTGCAGAGATCTGAGCCTTGATGTGAAGACCTTCACGAAAAGACCTGCAGAAAGCGTGTGTGCTTCAGCCAGCCCCAGAAATAGCATTAATAAACAGAATTTAAGTTCAAAATTAAGAGAGAAGATGGCCATTGCCTGGAAGATCTACTTCTTCCCTCTCATCTTGCTTCCCATGGTAAGGAAAGATGTTTTTATTTACATTTTACTGATACAAATACATATTCCCAAGGCCAGCACTGTCTAAGGGTGAAAGATCTGCTACTGATACTCATTCTGTTTTTTTCTGTGTGACACCTTAGATAATGTTATGACTTTTACAAGGTCCTTTGTGGGTGCAGTAGAACTATGATCAGTGCTCACTCTGTAGACGGGCGAGCTTATTCCTTGAAAGGATTTGTTCACTGTTTGTATCCAAGATTAAAAATAAAATAATAATAAAAACTGAGCAGGGATAAATTTCAAATCCATTGACCTAAGATTACCAAGCCCATTGTCACCCTACATATCGTGGATGGATTTAGTCTCACGTAAAAGCCATAAGATCACTGAATAAAGAATATTATTTCACTTTGTAACTACAAGAAGCAGAATACGACCCTTATAATAAACTCATATTGCATTCCAACTCAGGTTTTTGCTAGACCCTTCTTTGTCACTTCTCAAGAAGAGAGATACTGTGACAAATAGCACTAGTATTTAAATCCTCTGTCTCATTAATAGTCTTCTATAACTTCCATGTAAATGTTTTCCAATTGCTTAATATACAGATATTATTATTTTACTGCACTTCAGCAGTCACGGTGGTGTTGGAATTATGATTGCACTTGATTATAGAATCATAGAATCACCAGGTTGGAAGAGACCCATCGGATCATCGAGTCCAACCATTCCTATCAAACACTAAACCATGTTACTCAGCACCTTGTCCACCTGTCCCTTAAACACCTCCCGTGTTTTAGAACCTGTTTTAGATGCTTATGTTAGTATGAGATTCCTGTCTTCGGTCTCTGAAAGGAGATTTTCTCAAATTCAGATGCAGGTTTTTTGGACATACATTAGATTAATGTAAACTGACCTTGTTGCTTCTGTCAAGTCTCAGTCTGTTAGGAGCTCCTATCTTACAAACAAGCCCAGGACAGCCTGAATGCTTTCTCATCTATAAGTTTCTATAGGAACGGTTGATTCAGTAGGAACGGTTGATTTGATAGGAACGGTTGGACTTGATGATCCGATGGGTCTCTTCCAACCTGGTTGTTCTGTGATTCTATGATTCTATGAAGTGTCGGTGAGACACATCCTACACAGGCTGAGACTGGAAAGTAGATTAGCGGAGCTGCTGAACTCCTGGGTTTGCAAGTATATTTTTCAGACCAGAACAAAATTAATTTGATGGTCATAGAAATGGAAAGGCAAAAGCCATTTTTTTTTTTTTAAATGATCAGTGACCTGCAATCTGTCAAGATTTTTGGTATGCAGTTTGAGACTAAAGGTGTCTTCTTATTTAGAGGTGAAGAAATTTTAATTAAGGGAAATAAATGTGACTGAACACATCTCTTGAGCTTTCAGATGGCTGACCTTCCTGGCAAATGCAGAAGGACAGCAAGTTTCCAGTTCCTAAAATTTCAGGATATAGCTGTGATCACTGAGCTGGATAATTAGTGATCACCTCCAGTTTTGGAATGAACAGTTCTCTAATGAAATACTATGAAGCAAACCAGAGCTAATAAGAACAAATATGCTTCCACGTATGCAGTTTCTGCAATGTTTAAAGGCTTATAAATGAAATATTTTATTAAAGTCTCTTGCAAGAATTAAATTAACATTTTTTAAACACATGGACATGTGTATATGTTCATGCACTTCTTTGGTTAGTGAAGAAACTTAAGTCTATGACAGATATTGTACCATAACTTGTGTATAATAGTGATTCCTGATTATATCCCCAAGTTTCTTCTTGTTTTGTTAAAACAAATTGCCTGAACTAATGTCTGCAATTACAAACAGGTCAAGGAAAGGCAAAAAAAAGAGGACAAAGTGGACTAATGGAAAATTCTAGGTGACCTCAATTACAGACTCAGATGAGACAACAAGAGAATAGTATCCTAATAAATATTTAGAACATAACACATTAAACAAAATCTAATTGTCAGAGAACTAGGGAATAGGTTTGTCGCATGTTTAACAGGCTATTCTGTATTCACTCATTACAGAAGTACGTCACTTAATTATTAATCACTTAGGACTGGAGGCAGGATCAAGAAGCATGATACCTCCTGGGTCTTTCAGAAGAATTCTTCAACTTTTTTTTTTATACTAAAAGATTTCCTAACTTTAAATGCTTACATTGCTATTTAACTGTTTTAAATTCTCTTTTTTGTTAGCTTGCCTGCTTATTTTTAGTCATTCTTGTTCTTTTCTTTGTTTCATTTGAACTTCTCTTTTCATTTCCAAGTCAGTTTTCCTCATCCCACCTGGTTTTTTCTTCTGAATTCACTTTCACTTCCATTTTGATTGATTTCTCGATCCATTCATCCGTGATACCAAGTGGGCTTGCTTTTTATTGGTAATATTAACAACAGTAATAATAAAATTATTGAGGAGATAGGATCCTAAACTGTGGTTCCTTTGTCTGGTTCCAAATGTGCTTGAGAAACAATGAAATTCATGACTCACAAAGTTGGCTTAGTATATGAACTGAATTTTAAATGTAACTGCAATGCAGGTGTTCTAACTGTCTGTTATAATTCAATCAGATGTATTTCTTCAGCTAATCCTTGGAATTTCTTGTGGATACTTTTCCAGTATTGCCAAGCTTAAATGTGGCAAATGATAAGTTATTCCTCATAGTGTTTCATAAGATGGCAAACGTATGTTCACCACCTTTGAAAAAAAAAACCCACAAAAGAGATGACAAAGGGAAGTGCAAATGATGCCTCTCGTTTACCAACTCTGAAGAGCAATCATCGTGCGAGGGTCAGATAGGCCAATAAAGATTTGGATGCGCAGGTAACATCTCACAGATCAGGGAACGAAACCTCAATCTGATTATGTTTAAGCAAATCACTAAGAAGTGAGGAGAGAAGCAAGTTCTGTTTGCTCAGACCCTGTTTACTGAAGGGGGTAATATTTCTTAATATTTTGACAGTGTATGTAGTCTAGAGAGCAAATCCTACCTGTACCTTCCATTATTCATCTGTAGATGTCACCTCCAGTGCCAGGCTACGTTCAAACAGGATCATCTACATTTCAATATCTGTCTTTTTTTTTTTTTTTTTAAAGATGAGAGAGAGTGTACTCAGACATCCTGTTCCACTTTTTTTTCCTCCAGACCTACTGTGTTTGTTAGAGGATACATTTTCTGCTGCATCCCAAATGTGAAGTTCCTTGAGCACAGACATAGATGATTATGTTGGTCCCTGCTCTTTAAGTAACCTATTTTTTTCCATGCAGAACTTAACGAGACAGCTTTTAACGAGTCTTTCTGCATTATGATTTGCCACTTCTCATAACCCTTTTAGTGAGGTCAAGTTATCTGCAGTTACATGGGACTTCCCTGTTCCTTATACGATGCAAATACAAATAGGTACAAATATACCTAGGGAACTGCTGGGAATGTTCTCCAAAGGAGAAAAAGCTCAGCTAGCTAAGACATTATTGCTGCTATAGGAATTTTGATAGGAATGGTTGGACTCGATGAGCTGGTGGGTCTCTTCCAACCTGGTTGTTCTATGATTCTATGATTCTGTGATTCTATAGGTTTTCCTTTATATTATAAGTAGATGGTGCTAAGGGCAATCAGCAAAATATCATAGAGTCATAGAATCATAGAACAACCAGGTTGGAAGAGACCCATCGGATCATTGAGTCCAACCATTCCTATCAAACACTAAACCATGTCCTTCAGGACCTCATCTACCTGTGCCTTAAGCACCTCCAGGGAAGGTGAATGAACCACCTCCCTGGGCAGCCTATTCCAATGCCCAATGACCCAATATAGCAACTTCTTTAAAGCCTAGGCTTTGTTTAGAATTAAAAAGAAAAGAAGTCCTAGGATGTGTCGTCTTGGGTAAGGCAGTTGCAAAGAGAAAGTTCAGAATTTCAGGTTAGCTGTACCAGAAAAAAAAAAAAAAAAATCTGTGAAATTCAATGTTGCAAAACAGTGACAGTGCCCTTGATAACAACCAACTTCGAGTACCTTTCAGAGGTGTAACGATTAAGGTCAGAAGTTCCAGATGGTGCTTAGCCTGTCAGCGAGGTGGGATAGGTGGTTACAGTGGGTGACAGCTTGATAGATATCTCAGGTGATATCACCACCTGAGATACCTTTATGTCACCGACTTTTTCTAGGAGAGCCCAACATGTTGACACTCCTGTGTAGGATGCCTGAAACTGTTGAGAGACCTTGATGTTGTGTTGGTGTCCTGTCTAGTACACTGGCACTTGTAATCTCATCCTGGACACATCAGGTGTCAGTTACAGTTATTGAAGAAGCTGAAGGTACAATGCACTTGGTTAAAATGTTTTTAAGCTTATTCAGCTTATTTCCCCAAAACATGAATGGCAACCAAAATGAAAGAAAATCTAGAAATAGGCTTATTTTCTTAGAATCATAGAACAACCAGGTTGGAAGAGACCCATCGGATCATCGAGTCCAACCATTCCTATCAAATACTAAACCATTTTGCCTACAGATGGTTCAGAATGCTGTGCACAGACGCAGGTATCTACATATAAAGTATATATACACATATATACTTTATATATATACATATTGAAGTATAAATTGCACTTGATGTAAATATTATATCAAAATTGGAAAAATTTTACTGGAGGAAACTGAGTATCCCATAGCTGAGTTGTGGAGAAAGGTCTCTCTCTTGCAAGGCCTGGATGAGAACCCAAGTTGAACTACCACCCCGTCTCATGAAATCTGTGAGGACAGAAAGCTGCAGGCTACAATCGTACCAGGGAGCAGGCTTGAGGTCTGAATGTCTGTATCACATCCAAACTTGCAGTATCAGTTGCAAGTATTTTATTCACTTACGGACTGTATGAGGATCCCATGCAGTGGGCAGAAATGTGGGTCTGTCCCCCTCTCTCCCTCCCTCTTCCTTTGTCATGTGCTCTTTCTCCTTCTGATCATAGAATCACAGAATCATAGAACAACCAGGTTGGAAGAGACCCACCAGATCATCGAGTCCAACCATTCCTATCAAACACTAAACCATGTCCCTCAGGACCTCACCTACCCGTCCCTTAAACACCTCCAGGGAAGGTGAATCAACTACCTCCCTGGGCAGCCTATTCCAATGCCCAATGACCCTTTGTGTGAAAAACTTCCTCCTGATTTCTAGCCTAAATCTCCCCTGGCAGAATTTGAGGCCGTTCCCTCTTGTCCTGATACAGAGTTTTGTAATAATTCCAATATCTTTTTATAAATACATACTCCAGCAAAGATGCTCTTGGTTCCTTGCACAAGACCAGACATCCTGAGAGCACAGGTTATTTGTGGTAATTCAGTTTGTTTCTGCTTGGCTTAGGCTCAGATAAAAATTCTATGCTGACTTAGCCCAGGAACTTTTTTCTAAAGAAAAAAAGAGAACAACTAGAAAAAAAATAAACAACTAGAGCTAGTTAAGGAAGATTGGGTATGGTCTAGAGATTGGTGGGAATGGTTGGACTCGATGATCCAGTGGGTCTCTTCCAACCTGGTGATTCTATGATTCTATGATTCTATGATTCTATGATTCTATTATTCTATATAACTTTGCTTTTTAGGCAGGAAAGATATCTATGTCTCAAAAATACATGGCAGCAGGTTACAAAGAAGATGCCCTACATTCATGAGCTCATCTTTTGCCCTTTGGTAATAGTAATAATTTCCATGACAGGCAAATAATATGATGACAACACTGATTTAAGGATATTAATACGATTGTTTTCCCTGCTGGTACGATATTCGTGAGTTTGGAGAAGAGTTGGATGAGCAGTCAAATAGCGAATTGTGAAATAATAATAAAAAAGTCTGTTAGAAAAGGAGCCTTTAAAGAAATAAAAAAAAAAAAAACCAAAAACCATCAGAAACAGTGATTTTTTCATATTGCTCAACTATTAATATCCAGCACCTGGAGGGATATTATTCAAGTCTCTAGCAGTTGTGCTGCAGGCCTGCTCTTGGGTTTGCTGAGTCAGCAGCCAACAAAGATTTACTGTGGAGTCAGCTTGAAGTGATACCTGTGAAGCAGAACCAAAACTACATTAAAGAGGAAAAAGAGACGAAAAAGAGCAGTAAGAGATGAAAAGAACGTGAAAAAACCCCCCACACTCTCAACACTGCACTGTTAGGGGTTTGATCTTTTTTTATGCCCTCCTGCCCCTTTCACCGTGGCTTGTAATTAATTAATTGTTTCTTCCCAATCTGTAAATAAAATCTACTGCTTCCTAGAGTGAATGCATGTTCTACCGCAAGGGTTGGAGCCTTCCTGAGGATCAAGTAGCTGTGCTGCCAGCCTGCCTGAGGGAGCATAGAGGATCAGTGCTTTGCCCCAGGGTTACACAACATAAGGTCCTCCGGATGAAGTGTCCAGAAATTGCCTATGGAATAGCCACAGGGTTAGGAAGTAGGTGCAAGGCAGAGGGTTACAGTGCTTCAGGCTGATTCCAGTCCTTCTTTTGCAAAGCAATAGAAACATTAATATTTAATCAAAATCTACAAGACTGACTAGAAAAGACATTGTCAAACAGAAAGGCTAAGCATTGCTATCATTGCAGTCCCCAAGGGCACAGAACCCAACTCAATAAAACTGTCTTTGTATCTCTGGGCAAGGGATGAATAGTTTGATCCAGTTTAACTTGTATGAGTGTTCCTGAGAATTGTACTCTCAGATAACTGTACTCTCAGAAGGCCAATGGCATCCTGGCTTGTATCAGAAACGGAGTGACCAGCAGGTCCAGGGAGGTTCTTCTCCCTCTGGACTCAGCACTGGTGAGGCCACTCCTTGAATCCTGTGTTCAGTTGTGGGCCCCTCAGCACAAGAAGGATGTTGAGGCTCTGGAGCGAGTCCAGAGAAGAGCAACGAGGCTGGTGAGGGGTCTGGAGAACAGACCTTATGAGGAGCGGCTGAGAGAGCTGGGGGTGTTTATCCTGGAGAAGAGGAGACTGAGGGGAGACCTCATTGCTCTCTACAACTACCTGAAAGGAGGTTGTGGAGAGGAGGAAGCTGGTCTCTTCTCCCAAGTGACAGGGGACAGGACAAGAGGGAATGGCCTCAAGCTCTGCCAGGGGAGATTTAGGCTGGACATTAGGAAAACATTTTCCCAGAAAGGGTCATTGGGTATTGGAACAGGCTGCCCAGGGATGTGATTGATTCACCTTCCCTGGAGGTGTTTAAGGGATGGGTGGACAATGTGCTGAGGGACATGGTTTAGTGTTAGATAGGAATGGTTGGACTCGATGATCCGGTGGGTCTCTTCCAACCTGGTGATTCTGTGATTCTGTGATTTTCTTTTGTTCTGTGGAAATCACTTGGAAGTGAAGATTTTGGAGACATGGTTCCCTTGCATACTAAAATGTGGTGACCTTTCTAATGTATTTATTCCATGTCACACAATGTTTGTTGTGCCTAAAACAGAGAACATCACCTTTCTCATGAATAGGATCTGCCTTTTGTTCTTATCTGTGCATGAGAGGGCTGTGTTCCTAATTGGGGTCAGGAAATGTGCTTAGGCCAATAATTGGCCACCTAATTACTGGATGTCTAGATTAAGATATTTAACAGTATTAATATGTACTCACCTGTATTAAAATACGCTAATTTGATAGGAATGGTTGGACTTGATGATCCAGTGGGTCTCTTCCAACCTGGTGATTCTATGATTCTATAATTATAACTCTAGAGTCAGTGTCAAGAAATAGACACCTGTAGATATTGGTATAACCCATCTTAGTGCTCTCCTTTATACAGGGTCATTAAAACTTAGCTTAAACTAATCTCTGGTTTCTTCAGCTTTCAGAAACCTTGTTTTTATTGCACAGTATGTTACATGCTATGAATGTCATGTGGATGATGAATACATGACATTAAGTCACTGTTGCCTAACTGATTCTCTTGCATTATCAACATCTTGAGACTTATCTTCGTAGAGAGGTTTGTAAGAATATAAAAAATTCTGTTTACTGCCTTTCTCGGAATATGTTTTTTAAACTAGGTATTGAATGTGTGTTCTTATATGGATGAGGGCAGATATCAGTGGATAATTGTGTCTGTGGTAAGGAAAGAAAAAGATACATGACATTAAATACTTTAGAATCTTTAAAAAATTAAATGAGATCCATTTTAGGAGAACAGGAAAAATATATTTTCCACATAATAATATTTTAAAAATATTGTGTAGTAATTTTATCGAATTCATAGAACAACCAGGTTGGAAGAGACCCACTGGATGACCGATAATCATCATTCTTTCTAGTAAAGTTTAAAGTGTTTGACCTAAATTTCAACCACCTTTCCCCCTTTTTTTTTTTTAATACTAAATAAACTTTCTAAATAAATATTGTCTTCAAAGAGGACACAGTATGGAAAGGGAACACTTCATAACTCTCCAATCTCATTATATGAAGGAATAAATGGCAGTTTTCATTTTTTCTTTTACTCCCAATTCAGTTCAGACCATAAACTTAATCAACATATTTCCTGTGTGAAAATAGTCTCTATGAACGTCTTTCAGTCAGATTTAATTTCTTTCGGTTGATGGGTTTATTGGTTTCCCAGTCTTTGTGCACGTTCAGTGACTGTGCTTAACATTCCAACATAGAATCACAGAATCATAGAATGGTTTGAATTGGAAAGGACTTTAAAGATCGTGTAGTTGTATATGTTTATTTATGCTGAAAAATTCTATTGAGGACCCAAAGTGATAAAGACTTTCACTGTTCCTGCCCTTCATGATAACACATTTATTCAGTGCCCTTTTCTGTCAAACATTGCTCAGTAGGCTTCTTTTGGAAGGCAAAATTCCTATTAATTCTCTAAGAGGGACTGAAAAAGAAAACACTTGAATTTCTGTGTCCTCTTTTCAAATACTTACAGTACTACAGTTGCACTCTGACTCAGCATCTGTGGCCAAAGTGGGTTATTCAGGGGCTATTTAGGCTAAATACAGGCTGCTGATTTGCTTATTTGAAGAGTCCTAAACCAGTTTATTGGTAATTTGAGCTAGTGGTGTTTGAAGTTTTAAGAAGTGAGTGTACAGAGTTTCGATGGTTCTTTAATTTTAATTATTCTTACCCGATAGTCACATCTGATCATCTTAGATATTTTGGCTTAAAACTTTCAGGCCTTTATTTTGTTTTAAAGCTGCTTTAGACCTTTATTCTCGCTTCCTTGTTTGCTAAGGGCTTGCGAAATGACTGATAATGCAAAACGTATATTAGATGATATTAGAGACAAGCTGAAGCTCAAGGGTATAAATTTGTGTTTATTTCGTTACAAGTATTAAAATGTTATATTTCCTTGCTGCCCTCTGGCCAAGCTGTTGTTAGTTCTTATATCTCTTTTATCCAGCATTATGATAATTTACTCCATTACTTAAAAAAGATAACAAAATACATTCCATTTTTGCATTGCAATAGTAACTACACTTTTCTGCAATTACAGGCTATAGTTGATTTTAATACCATTTCCAGCAATATAAATATGGAAAATCTGAGCCTTTTTGGCCATCATGTATTGTCTATTATGTCTGAAGTAATAGAGAAACACTACATGGGCAAACTGCAAGTTAATTTAAAATAACTGTTGAAACTCGTTGCATCTTTTCAGTCTAAAAACTTTGACATCAAAAGTGATAAAGTTGCTGTTCAACCAGTAACTGCCTGTAGTAGCAGGCATTCCCTTGCACACTCCCTTTGCAGAGTAGCTGTAGGAGACCCAGGAATTTTGTACAGGCAGGCAAAAATATAGAATCATAGAATCATAGAATCACCAGGTTGGAGACCCACCGGACCATCGTGTCCAACCATTCCCATCAAACACTAAACCATGTCCCTCAGCACCTCGTCCACTCACACCTTAAACGCCTCCAGGGAAGGTGAATCAACCACCTCCCTGGGCAACCTCTGCCAGTGCCAAATGACCCTTTCCATGAAAAACTTCCTCTTAATGTCCAGCCTAAATCTCCCCTGGTGGAGATTGAGGTCATTCCCTCTTGTCCTGTCCCCTGGCTCTTGGGAGAAGAGTCCAGATCCCTCCTCTCCACAACCTCCTTTCAGGTAGTTGGAGAGAGCAATGAGGTCTCCTCTCAACCTCCTCTTCTCCAGGATAAACACCCCCAGCTCTCTCAGCCGTTCCTCATAAGGCCTGTTCTCCAGCCCCTTCACCAGCTTTGTTGCTCTTCTCTGGACTTGCTTCAGAGCCTCAACATCCTTCTTGTGCTGAGGGGCCCACAACTGAACACAGGATTCAAGAAGCAGCCTCACCAGTGCCGAGTCCAGAGGGAGAAGAACCTCCCTGGCCCTGCTGGTCACACTATTTCTGATCCAAGCCAAGACGCCATTGGCCTTCTTGGCCACATGGGTACACTGTTGGCTCATTTTCAGTTGCTGTCAACTAACACCCCCAGGTCCCTCTCCTCCTGGCAGCTTTCTAGACAGACTTCTCCCAGTCTGTAGCTCTGCATAGGGTTGTTGTGCCCCAAGTGCAGGACTCAGCATTTGACCGTGTTAAACCCCATGCCATTAGACTCAGTCCATGGATCCAGCCTGTTCAGATCCCTTTGCAGAGCCTCCTTAACCTCCAGCAGATTGACACTTCCACACAGCTTAGTGTCATCTGCAAACTTGCTAAGGGTGCAGTCAATGCCTTCATCCAGGTCATTGATGAAGACATTGAACAGGGCTGGACCCAGCACTGAGCCCTGGGGAACCCCACTTGTCACTGGCCTCCAGCTAGATTTAACACCAATTACTACCGCACTCTGGGCCCTCCAGCCAACCAGTTTTTTACCCAGGAGAGTGTGCGCCTGTCCAGGTCAGAGGCTGAAAAGTTTGAAAAGGCTGTAAACTACTAAAGGATTCTTGATTCCCAAAGGAAAGCAGACTAATGTGATCACATCTACACATATGTATTAATTTTTCGGTTCATCCAAGTATTCTATGTATCCTTAAATCATGAATGCTGTGGGTATTTTCAACTAAATTAGACAAAATTCTCAGACAAAATAATTTTCTAACATAAATACAATACAAATTCTAAATGCAAACATTTAGGCAAAGACAGAGATTCTGTTGATTCCTTACAGAAAAATCATAGAATCATAGAATCACCAGGTTGGAAGAGACCCATTGGATCATCGAGTCCAACCATTCCTATCAAACACTAAACCATGTCCAAAAAATAAACATCAATAAACCCTCAAGCCCCATTAGTCAGCAGAGTATCCAGACAGGAGCTCATCCATGCGATCACTGACTAAAGCTTTGTACTGTTCACTAAAGTCATCAGCTTTTTCCCCTTGTTTTTAGTCTAACAGCTAATTCAAGTATCTGCCAATTCAAGGTCACTGGCAATTAAAGCAGCAACCTAAGGCATGAGAGCTTGGATCAAATGTTCTCACTGCTCTGTACAGGTGCTTGATTTGAGCCATGTTGCAGATTCGTATTTCTTAGCTCTCTGTGTCAAACAATGGCAGTTTCCCTGCCCTGCTTCTAAAAGATTTGGGAAAGATAAATCCACTTAATACTGAGATAGAATGAAGTCTTAGAGTGATAGTGACAAAGACAGCTGTAGGAGTTATGATCAATTTTGTTAATCTCAGTGCTGCACTGAGGTGAAGCCTGTGCTGGTGAGCTGCCTGGAGAGCTGTTAAGGGTTAATGAGCACTCTGAGACACACCCGGTTTGCAGAGATTCTGAGGTCTATGCTTTCAACTAACCTGAACTAAAAAATATTGGGATCTGTAATGTTTTTCTTTTGCAGCTCAAGCCATAAACAAAACCATCAGTCTTATCTGAGTGAAACAGGACATTATTTTGTCAGCTCACTGCACTCAGTCAACAATCAAATATCCTTCATTTCTGTCTTTTCTCTCATATTTCTTTGTACATGACCTGATATCTAATTTATTCTATCGATGTACATGTACTGATGGTAAAAAGTGTGGCAGCTGGAGTCAACCCCAGGTGCTCTGGAAGAGCTCAGATGGGGATGGTCAGAGCACAGAACATTACCTGCTGATTTTCATAGAATCATAGAACAACCAGGTTGGAAGAGACCCACTGGATCATTGAGTCCAACCATTCCTATCAAACACTAACCTGTGCCCCTCAGCACCTCGTCCACCCGTCCCTTAAACCCCTCCAGGGAAGGTGAATCAACCACCTCCCTGGGCAGCCTGTTCCAATGCACAATGACCCTTTCTGGGAAAAACTTCCTCCTAATGTCCAGAATTAATCTGCCCTGGCAGAGCTTGAGGCCATTCCCTCTTGTCCTGTCCCCTGTCACTTGAGAGAAGAGCCCAGCTCCCTCCCCTCCACAACCTCCTTTCAGGGAGTTATAAAGAGCAATGAGGACTCCTCTCAGCCTCCTCTTCTCCAGGATAAACACCCCCAACTCACTCAGCCACTCCTCATAGGGTCTGTTCTCCAGCCCCTTCACCAGCCTCGTTGCTCTTCTCTGGACTTGCTTCAGAGTCTCAACATCCTTCTTGTGCTGAGGGATCCAGAACTGAACACAAGATTCAAGGAGCAGTCTGACCAGTGATGAGTACAGAGGGAGAATAACCTCCCTGGACCTGCTGGTCACTCCGTTTCTGATCCAAGCCAAGATGCCATTGGCCTTCTTGGCCACCTGGGCACACTGCTGGCTCATGTTCAGTCACTGTCAACCAACACCCCCAGGTCCCTCTCCTCCTGGCAGCTTTCTAGACAGCCTTCTCCTACTCTGTAGCTGCTCAGAGTTGTTGTACCCGAAGCGCAGGACTCGGCATTTGGCTGTGTTAAAACTCATGCCATTAGACTCAGCCCATCGATCCAGCCTGTTTAGGTCCCTTTGCAGAGCCTCCCTACCCTCCAGCAGATACACGCTTCCACCCATCTTAGTGTCATCTGCAAACTTGCTAAAGTTACACTCGATGCCTTCAACCAGGTCATTGATGAAGACACTTAACAGGGCTGGGCCCAGCACTGAGCCCTGGGAGACCCCACTCACAAAGATGGAAAATCAGTATCTTTTCCCTTTTGTGTCCATGGATTTTTCCTGTATCTCTGTTAATGAAATTCAAAATAACACCTTTTTGCATGATGACTACTATTTAAGGGACTGGTAATCATGTACAGTGATCGGCTTCCACTACATGGCACTGCTGACAAAGAAGGTTTTTGGACGGTGAGCAATGCAAAGCAGCAATCTTCCAACTATGTTCATGGCTTTGGGAAAAAAACAAACACCAAACAGCTGCAGGAGCTGGCAGAAGCCATTATGAAACAACACCATAAAAATTACGGAAGAATGAAATCCTGTGTTTAACAAAAATACCAAATGCAAATGGCAGGGATGTATATGAATATCGTTAGTCTGGAGAAAATTCTGTTTTCATTGCTGACTCCTTGCATTTTGGGACAGTGGGTTTTATTCAGGTTTTTTTTCATAAGTGAAAATGTGACATATTTATATCTCTTGTCATGGGTATAATGTAGAAATTGCGAACACAGTAATCTCAAAGATGAAGTAAATGACAGTTAACATGCACTGGAGACGCCCAGAATAACCCAAGAGAACATTATAAACCAGGTTCCACCAATTTTGCTTTCAAGTCTCTGCTTACATTAAGTATTTACTCTCATTATGCAATTTACTCTCATGGCAGAGGATTTTCTTTCTCTTTGCCGTGTTACATAAGTTAATGTTGCCTTATGACAGCAAGAAAACCAAAGCAGTGCAAAAGAGCTTCCCCCAAAGAGCTTCCCCGATTTCTGACCATATCTTTCTCCACAGAAAATGAAACCATCTTTCTATTAACTGCAATCTGAATATAATTAAGAGACTGCTGAGATTTAATATTACTATTTAAAGGGTTTTGGAGCTATGAGCCTTTTTTTTTTTTGTGTGTAAGTCACACTACAATTCAGAAACAAGGGGAGTTGCGAGAATTCAGGTCGTTTTCCTTAGAGGAAATGCTTTGCGTGTCTTTGTTCCATTGCACATATATGGATATAGGATGGGAAATAAGGGCCTGAACTCCCTGAAAAGTAAGAATACAATATCTGTTGGAACCAAGTTTTCTTTCTGTAACTGGAACTACATTAGCAGAGGACACATTAACTTCTTGTAAGGAAACGATATGAGTAAGGAGCTGAAAATGAAGCTGTTAAAGTTAATAGCTGAGAAATTCTTGCCACTTTGTGCCCTGGGCAGACACTTATGTGTGGAAATTCATCTGAACCTAAGCTGCTGAGGCTTTTCACTTACTAAGATGAGCAATTGAGACATGAGCTCTGTGCAAAGTCTCTTTTGTGTTGCATGTCTTGCATGGCTTGGAAGCTACCATTGTTAACTAGGAAAGGAAAATTTAGCTTGTACTTCTGGGATACACACTCTCTCAAGACACCTCAAGATGTGTGGGAAACTAGACTGAAGATTTCAGAACCAGGTATCAGCAGTCATTGTCAGAAATTAAGGAGGCTCCAGTATTTTCAGTCTCAAATACAGGATATTAGAATCGTAGAATCATAGAATCACCAGGTTGGAAGAGACCCACCGGATCGTCGAGTCCAACCATTCCTATCAAATTCCTATTAGGTTCTTTTAGTCAACATACATGGACTCCGTTAAATAGGGTATAAATACCCAGCAGAACCCTTACCTCTTTCTCCAGGATGCCAATTAGTGTTTGGTAGGAATGGTTGGACTAGAAGAGCCAATGGATCCCTTCCAACCTGGTTGTTCTGTGATTCTGTGATTTAGCAAATTAAATTTGGAAAGAGAGGCTTGAACATGTCAGACAGCACTTATTGTCTTTAGCATTGAGTAGTAACCACACCTGTTTGGGCTTTAAAGCCATTTTTTTTCTTTTTCCTTTTTTTTTTTTTTTTTATTTTGACACTGAAAAATTGTCTCCTGTTTAAATATGCAAAAGATCCTGTGCCCAAAGTGACTGCGCATTGCAGTCAGCTGCAAACAGCACAGCTGAAGCATCTGCTACCCTTGGAGAGCCCCTGTGCCACCAAGCTCTGCATCAAGAATGCCCTTGTACCTGCCAGACGAGGTGACTGGCTTAAAAATTTCAATGCCTGCTGCATTTTTCTGGGGCTGAGAACAACAAGAAACGTACTGTGGGTGTAATAAAAGGCATCCTGAATCTCTATTTGCTCAGTAAGATTTTTCCTTATCTGAGCCAATTTTGGTATAATAGTAGAGCAGATAATGCTGGAGCAGAATCTGGGTCATGACAAGACTCTGAAAGTGAGACCTGTGGCTTATCTGTCAGGATCTGAAATGCATCCAAGTCCTGCAGGTTTATTTGGGATGAAGTCACCCTTTAAGAGGGAGATCTGTTCTTAGAAGAAGACTATCTCTACCCCTGAGTGTTGTCTCTCCTTAAACCACATAACATTGTAAGTCAGTATTTGTCAGTATACATTAGTTACGGAGTTTATTCCTTTATTTTAATGAGATCGATAATAAACATCAAGTAATGTAGCTTCATTCACATTCAGTGATGTCTAGGGCACCTCTGAAGTGGTGTAATTTTTAAGCCTACAAATACCCAAGACAACTGATGCATGTGGCTGAACACTGTGAATCATAAACATAACAAATACTGCCTTCTGGTGTTCTTATAACTGATCAAGCCTTTGATAATGATTTGTGCACACAGAACTTATATGTTCACTGTCATGATATAACTGTATATAACCAGAAATTGTATATACTGAGAATTACATTTCATGTAAGTCTATGCAGAGCTACAGACCAGGAGAAGTCTGTCTAGAAAGCTGCCTGGAGGAGAGGGACCTGGGGGTGTTAGCTGACAGTGACTGAACATGAGCCAGCAGTGTGCCCAAGTGGCCAAGAAGGCCAATGGCATCTTGGCTTGGATCAGAAACCCGTGTGACCAGCAGGTCCAGGGAGGTTATTCTCCCTCTGTACTCGGCACTGGTCAGACTGCTCCTTGAATCCTGTGTTCAGTTGTGGGCCCCTCAGCACAAGAAGGATGTTGAGACTCTGGAGCGAGTCTAGACAAGAGCAACAAAGCTGATGAAGTGTCTGGAGAACAGGCCTTATGAGGAATGTCTGAGAGAGCTGGGGGTGTTTATCCTGGAGAAGAGGAGGCTGAGGGGAGACCGCATTGCTCTCTACTACCTGAAAGGAGGTTGTGGAGAGGAGGGAGCTGGGCTCTTCTCCCAGGTGACAGGGGACAGGACAAGAGGGAATGGCCTCAAGCTCCACCAGGGGAGATTTAGGTTAGAGATTAGGAGGATGTTTTTCACACAAAGGGTCATTGGGCACTGTCAGAGGCTGATTCACCTGGTTGATTCAGCTTCCCTGGAGGTGTTTAAGGGACAGGTGGACGAGGTGTTAACGGACATGGTTTAGTGTTTGATAGGAATGGTTGGACTTGATGATCTGGTGGGTCTCTTCCAACCTGGTGATTCTATGATTCTATGATTCTATGTTGCTGTTAAAGGCTCTTGCCAGGTATTTAAATACTTGTGATCAGCTACGATTAAATCATGTGTCGAATAACAGTGCAGTACTTCTTGCCTATAAAACTTGAAGTGCTTAAGGTGGAACAGCACTGCACATTTAACAGTTCCCAGGAAGGGTGAGAGTGGTGTTCATTACTTCAATATCTACAATTCACAAGTCACCTTGGACTTTCATTTTTGTTACCGGCAAGAAACAAGATCTGACCATGCAAGTCTCTCTCTGTACCATGTTTTTCATCCAGATAACTTAGGGCATAAATACTGACAAACGTTAAATATCCAGATCATAGAATCATAGAATCACCAGTTTGGAAGAGACCCATCGGATCATCGAGTCCAACCATTCATATCAAACACTGTCTGTGAGGGGAGTGTCTGTTGATGCCTCTCTGCATCGATGCAGTTCTAAATACAGAGATAAGGTACCCACCGTCAGGCAGACAATCAGAATAGGAACCCTGTTTTATTGCTTCACCAAATAAAAGTAATATTCGTCTCATTCCCTGTAGTATAAACCCAGACTGAAGGATCACAGTGGTTAACAGCTTTCTACAGGCAAATTTTGGAATCTTATATTGTCTGGAAAACAGTTGTTTCAATATCTTTGGTCATTCGTCAGGAATATGTTCACATATCTGGACTCCTCCCGCCCTTGCCCAAGCAGATTGCATTCCCTTTTAAGTATTTTATTCCAAAATAGTGAGATATTCACACTGACACCTTTAAGCAGAGTAGGAACTTTCCTTACTGTTGAACAACTGGATTACTTAAATGACACCTCAGCCCCTCAAACCATCAGTGCAAGATTTCGTACTGTATTTTGTGTTTGTACCAGTGTTAAAGGGCTGTGAATGTGGCCAACACATGTGAGAGCACAGTTACATCACACTCTTCACAGCTGGAAGTTGGGACATCAGAGGAACAAAGTAGGTCTTGCACTGTGCCTCTGCCACCAATCTCCTTACAGCCACTGCTGAACTCTCCTCACAGGCAGTGTCCATAGCCCAAGGACAAACAAAGCTGGTTATAGATGTCTTTTAAGAGGACTTTTCTCTGTCTCTACTAGATCATTGATGATGGTGGTGTTGTTTTCTTCTGTGTATGGCCTCACTGATCGTCATTAGGAAGGTTTCTCGCATTGACTGTCCTCCTTTCTGATCTCCTCTGCTCAGCTCCCTGCTGGCTCATCTCACTTCACCATTCAGTCTGCTTCCTCCTTTCCTTCATGAATATGCACTTTATTCCCCTCCTTGGGTTTTTACACTGAATTAGTGGCAGAACCCTCCAGAGACGGGAAGGAGAAAGAAGAGTTTGTTGAGAAACCTACTCTAGTCACAGCCTTTTGTGCAAAGATTTGATTCTTTGTGGGAGCTGAGTGGGTTTTTTCTGCTGTGTTTTCTTTCCTCTCCCTCCACTTTGGCATAACATCTAAACCAATGTCTCCTAGCACTGAAAGGAGAAGGAGAAAAGCTCAGAATGAGCTTGAGCACTTCCCATTACCTCTGTTGTAATGAGCTCTTTGCTTCAGTTCTTCAGCATTCTCCCCAGTCCCAAAGGCTCTTTGGGGAATATTAGAGTGAGAGTTGTAACACCAGCCACTTGCTGGAGCCGCCTGTGGGGAGGAGTGAAAGGGAGGAAAGTATGTGATAGTTGAGGGCAAATAGCTTTAATTTAATTAGTAGATTAATTAAAGTTTTCTCCCTTGGGTAGGGCATATCTGTGTGTGGGGAGAGAGTGTTTCAGCAGGCTCCTGTAGCTGTTCATCACGCGCTTCTGTTCCAAGTGTGACTCAAATGAAGGTTCTATTAAACTTGCCGGGAGACTGTACAAAACAAATTTCCTGTCTAAGATCTTTTCTTTTCAGGGTTTTGTTTAAACGTAATGAAGTATAAATGGGCAAATAATAACGAGTAATAACAAGAACTTGCCTTGCAAATGAATGTGGCATCTGGCAGCGTGACAAACACACAAATGCAGAACACCTAAAAGCTTCTTTGTTTCCCAGTGTCCCTGCAGTGAGAGAAGTTTTATGTTAGCACAGAGTCCCTCAGCCTTCGTTCAGTGAAACTCATCAACACTTTCTTTTTCAATGTGATAAACCATTCAAGGATATTTCATAGCCTTGAATCTGCACACTTTGCATCGGGCCCGAGGAAACCACATTAAGGCCAACAGTGTTCTGGGCTGCATTAACAAGACCGTAGCCAGGAGATCCAAAGAAATTATTATCCCACTCTAGGCAGCACTTACTGGGCCACTTCTAGAATATTAGACCAGGTTTTAGGCTCTTCTGTATACTAAAGATATCAGCCAACCACAGCAAGTTCAGAGGAAGGCCAACAAGATGGTCCATGGGGAGAGGATGAGGACAATGGACTTGTTGAGCTGGTAGAATCATAGAATCATAGAATCACCAGGTTTTAAGAGACCCATTGGATCATCAAGCCCAACCATTCCTATCAAACACTAAACCATGTCCCTCAGCAGCTCACCTACTCGAGCCTTAAACACCTCCAGGGAAGGTGAATCGACCACCTCCCTGGGCAGCCTATTCCAATGCCCAATAACCCGTTCTGTGAAAAACTTCCTCCTAATCTCTAGCCTAAAGGAGAAGGCTCTAGAAGGAGAGAGGTTTTTAGGACAAACTAGTAGCAGACTTACAGTACCTGTGCGAAGACCATCAAGAGGTAAAAACTGGGCTAAATAACATGGTGGGTGGCAGAACAATGGACAATGGGCATGAGTTGAAACAACAGAGGTTCATACTGGATATAGAGAGGTCTTTTTTACCCTGAGGATAATTGAGCACTGGAATAAGCTGCACAAAGTTGTTTTGCAGTTTTTACTCTTGAAGAGTTCCTGAACACAGATGAAAAGAAGCCCTAAGAAACATAACCTGATCCATTTGCTGACTCTTCTTTGAGTGAGAGGTTGAACTGGAGAAAGCCTCACTCACTGTGCTCAAAGAGAGATTTTTCAGTTGATCTCAGAGTCCCCTGAAGGTCATTTGTGGGCTAAGTTTCTCTTGCATTGAGATTGGAGCAAGTATGAGGAATAACCTGAGGAGAAGGGCAACCAAGCTAGTGAAGGAACTGTGGAACAAGCCTTACAAGAGGCAGATGAGGGAACTGAGGCTGTTTAACCTGGAGAAGTGGGCTGAAGGGAGACCTCATCATGTCAACAGTTCCCTGAAAGAAGGTTCTAGTGAGGTAGTTGTTGGTCTCTTGTCTCCAGGGGTAGGTGATAGGATGAGAGGAAATGGCCTCAGGCTGCACCGGGAGAGGTTAAGATTAGACATCAGGAAAAAATTATTCATCTAAAGGGTTCTTGGACAGTGGCAGGGGCTGCCAAGGGAGGTGGTGGAGTCCCCATCCCTGGAAGGGTTTAAAAAATGGACAGACGAGGTGCTTGGGGATCTGGTTTAATAGTGGACAGGTACGGTTGGACTCGATGATCTCACAGGTCTTTTCTAACCGAACTTTTATATGTTTCTGTGATCCTATAAAAAGCCAGTTAAGGTAAACTCAAAAATAGGTTTACCCCATGTTGCATAACACATCTTTTGTCCAGAATTACCACTTCCAAATGTATCCACTGAGTGAAGGGAATGGTTGATTATGCTGCTGTTATTTTCTGATCTGCAGTGAGACACACATCTCTCCAGGAGCCATCAGTGTTCAAAAGCAAGAGTATCTTAAATTCATATAAGCCAGTTTGAAAGGGATCAATGCCTTTATTTGGCCGGGGGCTCTGTTGGTGTCTTTTCTCTGCACAATTTGACTAAAGCACAGTGTCAAAACTATGCTGCAGATTGTACAATTGTGCATTGCTTAGAATAAGTTTCTAATCACTTTAGCCTTTCACTTAGTCTAGAGAGCTTTGAAATTGCGGTAGTTTGGGTGCCATTTACACAGGCAGAGAGAAACACAATCAAGCAATAACATAAGGGCCTTCCCGGAGACAACAATTTGTGTCTCTGCCAAGTCAGTGTTGTGGGTACTGGTAATGATGTAAACCAGTTCAGAAAAAAATCCAGATAATCAATGCTCGGGCCCAAATACCTCTATTTTGAATACAATATTTTGCAATTCTCATCCACAGGTTGATCATAATTGCTCTCTATAACTACCTGAAAGGAGACTGTGGAGAGGAGGGAGCTGGCCTCTTATCCCAAGGGACAGGGGACAGGACAAGAGGGAGTGGCCTCAAGCTCCACCAGGGCAGATTTAGGCTGGACATTAGAAAAAAATATTTCCCAGAAAAGGTCACAGGGCACTGTCAGAGTCTGCCCAGGGATGTGGTTGATTCACCTTCCCTGGAGGTGTTTAAGGGACGAGTGGACGAGGTGCTGAGGGACATGGTTTAGTGTTTGATAGGAATGGTTGGACTCAATGATCCTGTGGGTCTTTTCCAACCTGATTGTTCTATGATTCTATGATTCTATGACCAGTTGAATCATTTAAACAGGGTTTAAATTGAGTAATGATGATTTTGTGACCAAGTAAACTCCTTTCTGCAATGCTTACATAATAATGCATAGTTTTTTAAGCTAACTTTTTAAACATGAAAATCATAATAGAATTGAAATCTCTTGACACATTGAAATGTGTTTACTGTATCTGCACATATAAAAATATCTACCTTGTCAAAATTGGTGTAAGTCTAATTCCTTCACTACATTGAAAGCAAAAAATTTTATAAAAAGAAATTATTTCACGCACTACCCTTTTCATTTCTTGATTTTTCTAATGTATGTCAAAACATTCTTTAATCACACGTATCACTGATATCTTCTGGGAAACCGAAGCCAGGCAGTCTCTGCTGAACTCAGGAAATTGCAAATGACCTGGAGGCAAAAGAAATTAAATCAGGAGGCAATGAAGTTCAAGTTTACTCTTCCATTTAGATTGTGCTCTACCATTCAGTTGTCGAAGACCAGCTCGACAGATTAAGGGCTCTACCAGCACGTAGTTAATAGAGAAGCAGGAAATGTGTGGATCTTTTTAGGAAAACATGGTAATGTTAATGCATATCTGCATTCATTGAATCACCTCCAGCTCTCTCAGACTTTGTTCTCCAGCCCCTTCACCAACTCCATTGCTCTTCTCTGGACTCGCTCCAGAGCCTCAACATCCTTCTTGTGCTGAGGGGCCCACAACTGAACACAGGATTCAAGGAGCGGCCTCACCAGTGCTGAGCACAGAGGGAGAATAACCTCCCTGGACCTGCTGGTTACACCATTTCTGATACAAGTCAGGATGCCAGGATGAAGAGTGCTACTTAATGCCACAGGGATGATTAAAGGAAGTCACATCAAAATATCCTGCCAAGAGTGAAAGCTTAAGACTGCAGGGTTGAGTGAAGCTCATCGTTTTAGTGCTGTCTGTGCCCAGCAGTCTGCATTTCAAATGCCTCCTGATCCAGACTCACTCAGAAAAAATTGACTGATTTTTGTCAATTCAGTCAGAAGCATCTGACTGGCTGTGCCTGTCTGAAAGGAAAACAATAAAACCTGAGTTTTAACCTTAGACTTTCCTTAAAATCAATCAAGTCTTGCCTTTGATTTACCTCTTACTAAAGAAGGCAGCAGAAATAGTAAGGATAAATCACCCTTTTCCATCCTTTTTCTATAGATTGAATCTAAACCTTCTTCCTTCTTCTCTTTAGGAGGAAGTTTTTCACGGAAAGGGTCATTGGGCATTGGAATAGGCTGCCCAGGGAGGTGGTTGATTCACCTTCCCTGGAGGTGTTTAAGGGACGGGTGGACGAGGTGCTGAGGGACATGGTTTAGTGTTTGATAGGAATGGTTGGACTACATGATCCGATGGGTCTCTTCCAACCTGGTGATTCCATGATTCTATGTTTTAAAGTCCTATATATCATTTAACATCCACAGTATCTAGCTGCATAATAAAAAAAAAAGTGTATAAAACTTTTCCTTTTGTTTATTCATAGCAAAATACATAGTCATGTAATTAATTATGATTATTATTAAATGCTAACTCTTTGAATCTACACATACTGAACAGTATAGGAACTGCCATACATATACATTTTGAAAAGAATGGTTGGACTTGATGATCCGGTGGGTCTCTTCCAACCTGGTTGTTCTATGATTCTGTATTGAAACAACCCCTGGGCATCACTTTCAGACCTGGGCAGCTGGGGAGACTGGACCAGTACTGGCATCAAAAGACCGATTTACTTGCTATTTCTTTACTTGCTATTTCTTTACTTGCTCTATGATGCAAAAGATCTTTTACTCTGATCAAGACGTGCACATAATAGCAACATTGTGTATATACACAATATACAGGCCCTATGAGGAGCGTCTGAGAGAGCTGGGGGTGTTTAGCCTAGAGAAGAGGAGGCTGAGAGGAGACCTCATTACTCTCTACAACTACCTGAAAGGAGGTTGTAAAGAGGAGGGAGCTGGGCTCTTCTCCCAAGTGACAGGGGATGGGACAAGAGGGAATGGCCTCAAGCTCCACCAGGGGAGATTTAGGCTAGAGATTAGGAGGAAGTTTTTCACACAGAGGGTCATTGTGCATTGGAACAGGCTGCCCAGGGAGGTGGTTGATTCACCTTCCCTGGAGGTGTTTAAGGAATGGGTAGATGAGGTCCTGAGGGACATGGTTTAGTGTCTGATAGGAATGGTTGGACTCAATGATCTGATGGGTCCCTTCCAACCTGCTTGTTCTATGATTCTATGATTCTCTTTTATCTTTTTAAAAGATCTTTTAAGAACTTGAATGTCAGCCAATGCAATTTTTCCAATCTTTGGTGAGGCTTAAGGGTTGATGTAGCAAAATCCCTTATGATCTTGGGAGATCCCAGAGACTGATAACAATATATATTTTCCAGGTCTTTGAGAGCCCTTAGGACAGAAGTGGGGTTTGGGTTTTTTTTGAAGATAAAACTAATCTAATATGGTTATGCCTGCTATATCCCGTGGGGAAAATAGCTGACGTGAAACTTCAGTTTTATCATAGAATCATAGAATAGAATCATAGGACAACCAGGTTGGAAGAGACCCACTGGATCATCAAGTCCAACCATTCCTATCAAACACTAAACCATGTCCCTCAGCACCTTATCCACACGTCCCTTAAACACCTCAAGGGAAGGTGAGTCAATCATCTCCCTGGGCAGCCTCTGCAGGTGCACAATGACCTTTCTGTGAATTTTTTTTCCTAATGTCCAACCTAAATCTCCCCTGGCAGAGCTTGAGGCCATTTGCTCTTGTCACTTGGGAGAAGAGGTCAGCTCCCTCCTCTCCACAACCTCCTTTCAGGTAGTTGTAGAGTGCAATGAGGTCTCCCCTCAGCCTCCTCTTCTCCAGGATAAACACCCCCAGCTCTCTCAGCCATTCCTCATAAGGCCTGTTCTCCAGACCCTTCCCCAGCTTTGTTGCTCTTCTCTGGACTCTCTCCAGAGCCTCAACATCCTTCTTGTGGTGAGGGGCCCACAACTGAACACAGGATTCAAGGAGCAGTCTCACCAGTGCTGATGTGTACAAATACCAAGTACAGCTAAAAAGTAGAGGTTCATTAGGAAACCGTCTCTATCATTGAATGTGTGGCTCATACCTTTTACAATGTCAATAGTGTTCATATGTCTCTCTGCCTCCAAGCACACGTGAAAGTACAACATGACCACCACCAAGCTAGGATTACACATGCTTTGGGATTTACTCTAAGTGTGTATCTGATGTGTAGTGACAGTTGAGTGCATTAGTGACCCAAATTGTTCACTTCCTTCCCTCTGCTAGAGTATGAGGGAAGTCAAGTTGAACTGTGCAGATAAGGCTTCAAAATAAGGTGTTGAATGTTTTCTCCATTTGCTTTTTCCTACTAAGCATTTAAGGGAAACCAGAGTCCTTCTGTTAAGCAGTATTTCCTCTGTAGTTCTCCATCGTCAACAATTAAGGAGATGGGACAAGAAATACCAAACAGCAAAACTGCTTGCAGAGAACCAGGGTGTCCTATTCCATCTTCAGCCAGTGAACTGATTTGCACGGTGCTTTCCTCAGAGTATATTTTGAAACATAGCAGTGCCCCTATAAAATGATCTAATAAAACCTGAGCTTGTATTTCCCTTGAAGTGATATTCCCTGGACACTGTAAGAGGAATGAAATCTTGTATTGATTTCTGGGAATGTGTCTCATTTCTGTTTTGTTGGTGCTTTGGGATTACCTGCATTCTCTTCCTCTTATAGGCCCATTTATCTTTTTTTTTTTTCTTTTTAAATACACTTCTTTCCTTGTTATGGAGCCTTAAAAACAGGAAAAAAAAATAAAAAAAGAAAATATTTGGAACAAGTAATCTCAGTTTAATTGGTATCGCATTCTTTTTTGGCAAGAAAGTTGCCTTGTATTCACTGGAAATAAAGGAAGAAGGAAACATTAAGGAATGGACAGGGTGAAAGAGTTTTTAATTTGGTTTTGAGTATTGAGTAAGGTTAATGAATTGTGCTAGACTCATAGGGAAGTTCTGGAGGATCAAAGTGAGCTTAATTGATTTCTGATTCCACTTTAAACGAAGCAAAGGTAGCTTTGCTTCAGCCTTACATGGAGAGGGAATACAAGAAAATACAGCAAACACATTACATTAGAGGTTACAATTTGACAGGGAGAAGAAGATAAAATCCCCAAACAATGTATAAGCAACATAATTCCATAGTTTGGCCTTCAGTCTTCTTAGAGGGAAAAAAATAATAAGTTTGTTGCAGATTCTCTGTCATCATCTAAGGATTTTTTTATTTTATTTTTTTAAAATGAGACCTCAAAAATTCCTGACATTTCATAAACTCACTAGCTATTTTGAATTGTAATTATTCTTTCTCTGATCTTTTTTTCCCTACATTTCAGGTCACAGCAACCCACTCCAACTGCATCATTAAAAAGGAGCAAGAGACTTGTCTGGAGAAGATACGAAGGGCAGCTGCCCTGAATCCTCTCAACGACTCTTCTCCAGGTGAGTTCCCACTTGTGATACACCATGTACGTTGAACTGATGGTTTCTAAACCTTTCCTATCGCAGGGATTTCCAGCAATGTCAACACCAACATCCTACTGTAAGAGCTGCAGCCACTGCAGCTGAATGAGCTTAGACAACCATTATAATGACAAAAAAAAAAAAAATCAATTAATGGGGATATATAAGAACAATTACTTGTTATCAGCAGAGGTCAGGAATTTGCTTGTGTTCTCTAGGTGATAGAGTGACATGTAACTAAAAGACTAATCTGAAAAAAAGAACAACCCAACAACAACAAAAAAGGAAAATAAAATGAAACAATGTGCTTGGAATGGCCTTGTGAGTGTTTATATCTTTTGCTGGTGCAGGTGGCAACACTGATTGGGAATTGGATATGAGACTAAGCGCATCACTAGTCTGTTCTGTAAGAGCTCGTTCCCCCTCATCAGTTCAGTAATAATTTGTGTTTCTTTCTCACATGATCTTTACAGGGACTAACGTCGTGATGACTGTGGTCTTGATAAAGAATACTTGTTCTATTGCTGCGATAAGAAACTGAGGCAGCTGGCAAAGGAGAAATTAATAGTTTAATATCCTGTCTCATTTCCCACTGTCTGCAGCAGGAGCTGCTTATGGGCAGCACCAAAGAGAGAGAAGGGCAAAGAATGACAAAGAAACTAATTGGAAATCAGGGTCTGTTTTCTGAGTCCTGTCCAAACTGCTTCTGCTGTGACTGGAATTGGTAAAACGGCAGAGAAAAAGTAGATAAAACACATTGTGTGTGTGATAAAAGGTGGGAGATTTCTCTCCACTTTTCACCTTGTATTTTAGCCCCGAAGCAAAGGAGGGCAGGTTGCAGGTCTCCCTGTTATGAGAGGATCCTCTGAAGCAAAATATTACTCCATTTTAGCTGCTAGGAGTATTTCCACCAAAATCCTTCTATTCATCTAATACAGAAGCTCATTTTTTGTTCTGCTTCCCAGCTTTGGGCAAATAAACCGTGTGGTTTAGTGAAATTAAGAAAAGCTTGTACTTCAGGCAGTTCATTTCAGCCCCAGCTATGTAGTTTTTTGAGACCCTCTATGTTCATCCCCAGTTCCTCCCTGGTCCACAAGTAGTGTAAACAAGGACAAAAGGAAAAATAAATGTTTCTGCTCCCTTTTCCCAAGAATGATGTCAAAAGCTGATCATGAACTCTACTTCTTACGATTATGCAATGAGTATTATTTGGACTCAAGAATTTATAGGTTTTCCTGGGTCAGAAGAGATCGTTTCACTGGGTTTGTTCTTTATCATTCAGATCAGAACAACCCTGGTAGCTGGAGAACTTTTCAGGCCAAACTTGTCCCTCAGACTGTTACAAATTCAGAGATAGAGGAGGTCAAGAGCCGTCCAAAAGGTTTTTGCATCTCAGTGTGACTGAGTGTATCACCCACTTAGGCAGGAAGGGACTGAATCCTCTCTAGCACCAGCTCAGCAGCAGAACCAGCTGCACTTTATTCTGTTCTCGTAGTAATTTTGAATTGAATGACTATAAAGGAGATTTTCCCAGGCTCATTGTGCATCTTTGAGTTGTTCACCACATCCTGTGGCATCAGTTTTACAGCTTATGTGGCTTTGGGTAAAGAAGCCACATCCCCTCACAACCATCTATTTCCAGCCAAGTGTTGTGGTATATTTTTTAATTTGAAAGCCAATTCATTCATTTAATCCTGTTTGTTGCCCTCTCTACCTTTTTCTAATCACTGTAGACATGTTTTTAAGTATATTTTATTGCACCTCTGGGACTGTATCTCTGCACACACCAGTTTATCAAGCACTGTTTGGAGAAGTTTAGTTATGAAGCTTCCTGAAGAAGTTGAAACTGCCTATAAACTAGACAGTCATATGTACAATGTATTGAAACCTCGATTTTCATTGGCTGCAGACAATCCATATTTTCACTCGGGATAAGTGAAAATTGCTCAACCTTCATTTTTTGTTACCTGCAGCAGTAAAGCTGACTAATGATGGCAGCTAGTAGAGAAATATGTTATTAGCTTGTTTCTTTGAGAGAAACAGAAACATAAGAAATAATGGAGCGAGTCCAGAGAAGAGCAACAAAGCTGGTGAAGGGGCTGGAGAACAGGCCTTATTAGGAGCGTCTGAGAGAGCTGGGGGTGTTTATCCTGGAGAAGAGGAGGCTGAGAGGAGACCTCATTGCTCTCTACAACTACCTGAAAGGAGGTTGTAGATAGGAGGGAACTGGGCTCTTCTCCCAAGTGACATCAAACACTGAACCATGTCCCTCAGCACCTCATCTACTTGTGCCTTAAACACCTCCAGGGAAGGTGAATCAACCACCTCCCTGGGCAGCCTGTTCCAATGCCCAATGACCCTTTCCGGGAAAAACTTCCTCCTAATGTCCAGGCTAAATCTTCCCTGGTGGAGCTTGAGGCCCTTCCCTCTTGTCCTGTCCCCTGTCACTTGGGAGAAGAGCCCAACTCCCTCCTCCCTATAACCTCCTTTCAGGTAGTTGTAGAGAGCAATGAGACCTCCTTTCATCCTCCTCAATCTTATAGGTTCCTTCCTACATTTTGCAGTAATTCAACTCTCCTGCCTTCATGTGACCCCCTTGCTGTGTTCAGCGTCTGTGAACACAGTCATAGAATAAATGGTTGCCCAGAGCTCCTCTGGGTGAGGTCCAACACAAGCACAATGTTGATGCTGCAACTGCACCCACAGGTCTTGAAGAGCAAGGCTGGCACTAAATTCTGGAAAGCATCCAGCTCTGATTTTCCAGGGCGCTGATGTTTCCCTCTTTCTGTCCTCTTCTACCTCTCATGCACAGATGTTATGCTCATTATTGTTTTATTCTTTACTGCAACATTTTGTCTCCTTCTGCTGACGTTTAATACCTATCATACTTCACAGATAATGATTGCCTTGAGATTTTCTGGTTTGTTTTTTTTTTTTCCTGTGAGATTTATGTTGCCTCCTTCCTCTTAAATGCTTTAAATTCTTTAGGAGCCTTTATATGAAAAGAAATAAGGGGCATGTGCTGATTCTATGTGTCCATCCTGATTCAGCAGTCACCTACAGCTTGAAAGATAAAGAGAATTTGAAGAAAATTAAATCTCATCGGGACCTGGAATTTGACTCCTTTGCTCTGGATAGGGAATTAAAGCGATAAAGGGAAATAATAAAAGCAGGACACAGGAAAGAAAGGAGGGAGAGGAGTGATGACTTCATGCTCAACTTTTCCAGGCAGTGGACCAGGTTATTTCTGACATCTGTGTTTCCACTCTTTCTTCTTTCAATTTTCACTCCTGTTCTAGTGTAGAGCTGCATAGGTCCTGCTGTATCCTCTTCTAGCTGTCAGCAGTCCTCAAGGGACTTTCTGTTGGATAAGAAATGATAGAGCTCACTCCTCTTCCACATGCACCTTTTTTTTCACGTTTATTTTTTCCCATCCAGACTCTGCTGACCTGTTCCCAACCCTGGGGCTAGGAAAGAATGGCACAGGAGTTACTCAGACACTTAATGACAGTTTCCTGGGTCATGAACACCTAGCATGGGCTTCATCTAATTAAATGTTGATGCTTGCAAATGCATCTAACTAGGAATAAGCAAGTAACCTTGTCGCTCTGGATAGGCAGAGCTTGAGACATAATTAATTTAGGCCTCAAAGTGGATTAGATGATGTCTTTCTTGCTTTCTCTTCAGATATATGGAAGTAAGGGTAACTTTCTCAGCTATAAACATTCACGCTATCATAGAATCATAGAGTCACCAGGTTGGAAGAGACCCACTGGATCATCGAGTCCAACCAAGTTGGACTTGCTGATCATAGAGGTCTTTTCCAGCCTTAATGATTCTATGATTAAATACAGTCTTTGATAATCCTCTGTGTCTCACTGTCATTGAAATCTTTCCTTAAAATATTCTCCCTACCCATAGTGCAGAACTGAGCCACAATGAACTGATGGAGCGTGTGTGGCCACAGGTATGTCATACAGAACCAGAGCATTACTCTACCATGGATTTTTTCCAACAGTTATGACAGGGATCATTAGTTGAGTATCAGTCATAAGAGTCTTAACCCCAAATCCTACTAGTTCTTATTTACTGTTTTGTCTCTGAGGATGTAATTTGTCTCTCTCGATTTCAGAAACTAACACTTCAGTTGTCTAAGTAGCTACGGAAGAGCTCTGGGTCCTTCCTTAGAGCAATTCTGTTCAAGCTTTTGTGAGTTTTTGACATTTGTGCGATAAATTGCTCTCTGGAATGCCCTTTTTCTCTCTCCAGACTCAAGAGGGGAGCTGGAGAGCAAGATAAGCTATACTGATAGATAAAACTTAGGTGAGGTGACCATCAACCTGGAAACGGTCAGTTAAGATGACTCAGAGAAAAGATGCAAAAAATTGCTGTAATGAAGCAGAAATTCCTATTAACTCCTTGCACGTCCTGTTGACACTTTCAGCAGTGTTTTGATGGTTTAAATGAGGGCTGCCTCCTTTGCGAGCTCGTGCTGATAAATCTGAGTTTAGTCATCTTCTCAGCATTTGCTCTGCTTCCATTCAGAAGGGAAATGAAAGGAAGGAAAAGTACTGGGATTTAACGCCTACAACTCTGAAAACACCAGTAACTGCAAAGCATGTGTATGGGATACTATTCCCATCCCATAGTATATTCATTGTTACAATTCCTACTTGGTTCTTTCAAAGCTATTACTTTCGCAATTTCCAGAATTGCCAGAAAGTCCTTCTTTAAAAACCAAGGAACATAAGTTAAAAGGAAATAAAAGGTGGAATGGAAGTTGTCCAGGTAACAGGGTGAGATATTGACTCAGATAAGATTATATTTTTTTGAGAGCAGGACTGGATGAAAGTATTTTTCTGCAAGCAATCTAGTCAGTAAAAAAAAAAAAATACAGGCTCAGGTTGAATTTTTAAATAATTTAGGTAAAAATATAATAACTACTAACAAATTCGGAAAATAAAAATATGTTGGGATTTCATGACAGAACATTGTTTCAGAAGTACAGTTGGTTAAATGTAATCAGAGTTAATAATTAAAGAAATGTCAAAGATGAAAAGCTAAAAAGAAAAAATACAGTCTGCCTGTCGAACTCTCCATATTTCCTGTCAGATAAAAAGAAGGAAAAAACCTTAAGTGAACAGAATGAGGAGTGAGGATCTGTTGTTTTTGATGGGGTTTTTTTGTCATTTTTTTTTCCATTTAATCATCAAAACAATATCAATTATTTACATAAGTCCAATATGAGCTCTTTTTTCCCATTGTGACAGCTAGATCATTAAACCCCACTACCACTCTTTTTCTTTTTTGGGGGTAAATAGTATCAAAAACCTCAGTCTTACCTGCTGCTATATGGTATGTGCCGTGTGCAACCATAGAATCATAGAACAACCAGGTTAGAAGAGACCCATCGGATCACTGAGTCCAACCGTTCCTATCAAACACTAAACCAAGCCCCTCAGCACCTCGTCTACCCATCCCTTAAACACCTCCAGGGAAGGTGAATCAACCACCTCCCCTGGGCAGCCTCTTCCAATGCCCAATGACCCTTTGTGTGAAAAACTTCCTCCTAATGTCTAGCCTAAATCTCCCCAGGTGAAGCTTAAGGCCATTCCCTCTCGTCCTGTCCCCTGTCACTTGGGAGAAGAGCCCAGTTCCTTCCTCTCCACAACCTCCTTTCAGATAGTCGTAGAGAGCAATGAGGTCTCCTCTCAGCCTCCTCTTCTCCAGGATAAACACCCCTAGCTCTCTCAGCTGTTCCTCATAGGGTCTGTGTCAGACAACTGGTTATTCTTTTAAGATGTAATCCTGTAAAAGTTCTTTTGTTCCTGCTCCTATGGCACATTCTGTGGCTGCTCTTTTTTCTGACATAAGTGAGTATTTATTGCTTCTCTAGATTGTTAGTCTCTCTGAGAAAAACACAGCAGTGAGAATAAGTATCTGATCCTTGCTGAAATCAATGGCACAGTTGACTGGTTTCAAGCATCTTTATTTCTAGTGACGGAACACGGATTAAGACAGTACTGATTGATTTTGAATTTCTCTGCACTGGCAGTGACTACATTTCAGAGAAATCCTAAATGAACCTTAGATTTTTCACATAAATTATTTTCTAGTGTTCAATAAGTGCCTGAAGCAAGATAGTTAGGGAATTACTTTAGAGATTTTTAGGAGCAGACTCAAGTGCACATAAACAGCATAATTTACTCTAGATTCCTTATAATATCAAGTCATTCTGACATACAGAAAATCTCTGTCTTTCTGGACTGGTAACTTGTTACCTAGAAGCATCTCAAGTTGCACTAAAACCTTATGTTTGTGAACATAAATTAAATCCTTTCAGTGGAAGTACCTGATAGAGCTATCTAAAAATTTCATGTTCACTCATTTTCAATTAAGTTCAATTTCATGAGAATTTCATGTTCAAGTTAGCTACCCAGGCTCCGCAATAACGAGCGATGAAAACCATAAGACCTAGTCCAGATCTTTTAGGCTGGACATTAGGAAAAAAAATTTCACAGAAAGGGTCATTGAGCACTGGAACAGGCTGCCCAGGGAGGTGGTTGATTCACCTTCCCTGGAGGTGCTTAAGGGATGGGTGGATGAGGTGCTGAGGGACATGGGTTAGTGTTTGATAGGAATGGTTGGACTTGATGATCCGGTAGGACATGACTTGTCACAGATCTCCGTCTGGACATCAGGACATCTAGACTTCCCTAGACTTCTCGATCTTTTTTCTTTCTTTTGGTTTTGTGTTGGGAAGAAGCACAAAAGGCAATCGAGATGCTAGAGCAGTGTCACTGGCTTTTCATCAGCCAAGAGGGCTACTGACGTCTGGATTGTACAAAGATTTTCTGAGAGAATCATGAGCTGAGAACAATGCTCCAGCCTGTGACTCGTTGCAGAAATACATAATCATACTCTGTCTTTTACTTTTACATTGAGATTGTGGTCACTTAGCCCACTATTTGCATGAGAAGACAATGACAATCATCAAGCATCACACAATGTCCTTCCTTCTGCCTTATATATATATTTAATACTTCATAGAATCATAGAATCATAGAATAACCAGGCTGGAAGAGACCCACCAGATCATCAAGTCCAACCACTCCTATCAAACACTAAAAACCATGTCCCCCAGGACCTCGTCTACCTGTTCTACCCGTACTTCATTCAGTCTCTCATGACAAGTTGATCTAATGGGAAGTGAATTGGTTTAATCTTATTTTCTCGTATAAAATGGGACTTTTGTGATGCTGCTGTGAAGGGGGTATCTGAGCTTCCTTGCTTATACTTTTGCACCTTGGTATGAAGACGAGAACAGTATTATAGAATCATAGAATCACCAGGTTGGAAGAGACCCATGAGATCATCGAGTCCAACCATTCCTATCAAACACTAAAGCATGTCCCTCAGGCCCTCGTCTACCAGTGTATTTTTTTTCCTTGCAGAGAGAGAGTTTTTATCATGGAATCTGAGGTTTCTATGCCATATGTATTTTTATCTCAGCTGTTGTCCCAAAGCTGCCTTCACAATCAATTGGCAAAAGTTGGCTTTTTGAGCGAATGACTCATTGAACCTATTTGAAACGTCTGCTTTCAGATGAAAGGATTGCCTGTTTCTATTACTACAAAAATTTTGAGGTCTATTCAAATGTAGATGTTGGCAACTGGTCAGATGAATTCCACTCTGGTCAGCAGATTTACAAGTTACTGCTTGCTTCGTTAATGGGGATAAGTGCATGTCCTTCACCACTAGTGGGAGAAGAGTAAATGTGATTGAAAGAGGAAGGGGATAGAACCGATTCCACTGGCTTTCTGTTGATAACTTCAGTTTGAAGATTTTTCTGTAAACTCCTAAGAATCATCTGCTTTTCACAAGTTTCTGGAGGAACATTCTGACATAACACATCACACATTTAGAATCACTCCTTTTGGTAGCTGTGTTTATTGCAGAATAACTTAGAAAGTTGTGGTTATGAATCAAGTGTTATTTAGACCAAGACTCAAGAAAGTCTTCTTAGCCTTGTTGTTTATCATAAAATGTGGGGTTTTTTTCTGATGAGACTTCACCGAATACTGTTTTTCTGACATAGAATCCTAGAATCACCAGGTTGGAAGAGACCCACTGGATCATTGATTCCAACCATTCCTATCAAACACTAAACCATGTCCCTCAGCACCTCATCCACCTGTCCCTTAAACACCTCCAATGAAGGTGACTCAACTACCTCCCTGGGCAGACTGTTCCACTGCCCAATGACCCTTTCTGTGAAAAACTTGCTCCTAATGTCCAGCCTAAATCTCCCTTGGTGGAGCTTGAGGCCAATCCCTCTTGTCCTGTCCCCTGTCACTTAGATGACCAATGAATGAAATCTAAAATTACCCAACTGTACAATTTAATTCCTTATGTCACCTTATTTTAAGCTACATCTACTACTTCTTAATATATCTTACAAACTTAAGCCAAGAACTTCATTACAAGAAATTACCTACTCAATAATACATGCAATAGGATAAAGTGTAATCATTTGGACTCCTGACAGATTGATTTTTCCTCAGCAAAATAAAACCGAAACATGTTAAATCATCTTCAGACAAATAAGCAAGTTACAGAACTTTAACAAGTTATTAAGTATTCCATCTGCTAAGCAGCAGAAAAGTATCTGTACCCACTCCTCTCACGACAGTAAAAATGGCATAATTAAGTTTTTGTTATCTTCAAAAGTAGAAGCACAAGGTAATTTTCATGCGTAATCAGACCTTAAACAGTAATGCCCTGAGTTCTTATTCTGTATATAAGTCCTGGTTTTTTTTCACAAATTTCTTTCAAATTTTCTCACCACAAGAGAGATGTTGAGGCTCTGGAGAGAGTCCAGAGAAGAGCAACAAAGCTCGTGAAGGGGCTGGAGAACAGGCCTTATGAGGAAGGGCTGAGAGAGCTGGGGGTGTTTATCCTGGAGAAGAAGAAGCTGAGGGGAGACCTCATTGTTCTCTACAAGTGCCTGAAAGGAGGTTGTGGAGAGGCCAGAGCTGGGCTCTTCTCCCAAGGGACAGGGGACAGGACAAGAGGGAATGACCTCAAGCTCCACCAGGGGAGATTTAGGAAGGACATTAGGAGGAAATTTTTCCCAGAAAGGGTCATTGGGCATTGGAATAGGCTGCCCAGGGAGGTGGTTGATTCACCTTCCCTGGAGGTGTTTAAGGGACGGGTGGACGAGGTGCTGAGGGACATGGTTTAGTGTTTGATAGGAACGGTTGGACTCGATGATCCGGTGGGTCTCTTCCAACCTGATGATTCTATGATTCTATGATTCTTTCTGTTTCTACTCAATTGAATATTTAAGCTACATCCTTTCTTTAACTGGAAGCTACAGTGGATCAGATTTTTATTTCCTCTATGGGACACTAAAGAGATGCAGAAAGTGGAGACAACCCTGCAATATGTGCTGAACTTCATAACCTCTTTCACCACTGGACAAGCAAGGCAGCAGAAATTGTATGTCCAATATTCAATGTGTTTTTTTTAGATTCTGGTCAAGGCAGGATGGGGGCAGATGGCAAGGGAGATCCTTGGCTTGGCCCATGAGCTGTTAGCCAGCACTGCTGACTCAGAATGTACGTAGTAATTTGCTCCTGGCAAAAGGGAGGAAAATGTGCAATTCCTTCCCTAAATTCCTCCCAGGAAATAGAAGTAAAAGGAAAGGATGATTAGACTGTTCAGTTTCATGCAGTTTTCCAGCTTTTTGTAAAAGAAATGAAGAAAAGAAGAACTCTTCTTGTGTGTTTTGCACCGGGAGTCGTAAAGGTTAATGTATTTAGATATATCATTCTAGAAAGAAAGGTTTCACATGGTATACTAGAAAAAAAAAAAAAAAAAGAACTTGATCTGTGCTGTTCTTATGTGCCCCAGTTTGAGATTTTATTTTCTACTATGAATTCCACCACAGAAATAGGTTATTCTGAGGTGCAGAAATACTTCAGCAATGTCATGCTGAAGTCTAAAGGTGAAATTTATCCCATTTATCTGGCTTAAAGCAGAATGTTTTGGGGTTTTTTTGTAAAAAAAAAAAATGAAAGTAGTTGATTCAAACATACTACATCTTAAATATATTTAAAGATAATTTGTTAATTTTGGATACTTTAGAAGTAAGGTAGTATATTTTCTCCCCGATCAATGATCTGTTTTTCCCTCGTTTCATAACTACAGGAACATTAACTATTAGAGCCCAATTTTAGGCCAGATTTTGGTTTTGCTTATTTTTTTTTTCAAATATGTTCATTATTCCTGCAAGATGCCTGGAAAGGAATAGAATTTAGGAAGCTTGCCATCCAGACTTCAGATAGATCTTAGTTCAAATAGAAGCTCTTCCTTCCTTTTCTCATTTCCGGATTATGCTCCCAGATGCCACGAAGACATGATTCTGACACCTCAATAAATAGAATCATAGAATCATAGAATAACCAGGTTGGAAGAGACCTATGGGATCATCGAGTCCAACCATTCCTATCAATTCCTATCAAATACATCAAGTCTTATAAAAGATTTACAGATGAGTCAAAGTACGCACCTACCTCTTGCACCATAATCATAGAATCATAGAATCACCAGGTTGGAAGAGACCCAACGGATCATTGAGTCCAACCATTCCTATCAAACACTAAACCATGTCCCTGAGGACCTCATCTACCCATACCTAATGTAAACGTGTAGTTCAGAACACTTTTGCTTTTATGTGGATTGTTTTGAGCCTCAAGCCATAAAGAACTATCCAGACTGACCTCTTGGCTAATAATATATTTTCCCAGCTAGTAATATATATACAACTACTGGTAGTTGGTTTTCTGAAAAGATCATTAAGAAATTGATAGGAATTTTGATAGGAATGGCTGGACTCGATGATCCGGTGAGTCTCTTCCAACCTGGTTATTCTATGATTCGATGATTCTAAATCATTCTTTCAGGATTTTGATAATTCTTATTCAAAAGACGGCTTTGACTAAAATAAGCACAGGAACTACCCAGCCGGTTACATCGGGGTTCTGCAGTGAGCACCAGGAACAGCTCTTGTTCTTCTTCAGATGAAATTCTGCTGCTGTCGATCTTCAACCCCAACTCCCACTGAATTCAACAGATGTTTTATATTAATCTTTCAGTAAAGAGAACTGTATTGGGCTCTGTATTTAGGGGAAAATGTCCTCCTTGGGGAACAATTGCATCACTGGATGTTAGACATCCAAATTATTGGCTAAATTAGCTGGCTAGTCTCCCAAGGCTCCTTGTACAGTTGATAGATACTGAGATTTACATGCAGTTTGCATATTCAGACGTGTAAATTAGATTGTCTTAATATGCAAGTCGGGTCCCACTCGAAATGTGTTCACAATCTCAAAGAATTCAGCTGCCTACTTATCTTCCCAGTCCTGGATTTCCTTTTTCTCCATAATTGACATAAACTGTTTCACTTTATGCCTGTTCTTTTTACCTGACTAGCTTGGGCAGGCCAGGAACACATCTGAAACCAGATGTTGCAATTTTCACCCTTCAAGACCACAGAGTTGAGCCTTATGGATAAGCACCTGGAGGTGCTATTCTTATTGATCTTTTTCCTTGCCTTTCTGATTACCCTAAAAGCCATTTTAGATACCCTGTATGTCTGCCCTTCCACTGCAGCTTGCACTTTTCATAATCCAGACATATATATTTTGGGGATCTTAACAGGCTGGACCACTGGGCTGAGTCTAACAGCATGAGGCTTAACATGGCCAAATGGCAGGTCCTGCACTTGGGGCACAACAGCCCTATGCAGAACTACAGACTGGGAGAAGTCTGTCTAGAAAGCTGCCTGGAGGAGAGGGATCTGGGGGTGTTGGTTGACAGCGACTGACCATGAGCCAGCAGTGTGCCCAGGTGGCCAAGAAGGCCAATGGCATCCTGGCTTGGATCCGAAACGGTGTGACCAGCAGGTCCAGGGAGGTTCTTCTCCCTCTGGACTCAGCACTGGTGAGACTGCTCCTCAAATCCTGTGTTCAGTTGTGGGCCCCTCAGCACAAGAAGGATGTTGTGGTTCTGGAGTGAGTCCAGAGAAGAGCAACGAGGCTGGTGAAGGGGCTGGAGAACAGGCCTTATGAGGAACGGCTGAGAGAGCTGGGGTTGTTTAGCCTGGAGAAGAGGAGGCTGAGAGGAGACCTCATTGCTTTCTACAACTCCCTGTAAGGAGGTTGTGGAGAGGAGGGAGCTGATCTCTTCTCCCAAGTGACAGGGGACAGGACAAGAGGGAATGGCCTCAAGCTCCACCTGGGGAGATTTAGGCTAGACATCAGGAGGAAGTTTTTCACACAAAGGGTCATTGGGCATTGGAAGAGGCTGCCCAGGGAAGTGGTTGATTCCCCTTCCCTGGAGGTGTTTAAGGCACAGGTGGACGAGGTGCTGAGGGGCATGGGTTAGTGTTTGATGGGAGTGGTTTGACTCAATGATCCAATGGGTCTCTTCCAACTTGGTGATTCTATGATTCTATGATTTTGTGCTCACACGGTTGCTAGGACTGTTTGATTTGTTTTCCTTACAGAAAAAAAAAAAACAAATCAAAGCAAGCACAGTGAAGCACCACAGCTAGAAATCACAATCAAAACAAAAGGCAACATTGAAATCACCTATAACTGTGAGATTAAGCAGGACTTGTTTGGGGAAAAAAAATAGAGGTCAATGCACAATGAAATGCTTTAGATGAGAAAAAAAGGCCATGTGACAAGACCAAAGCCAAACTGAAATAATGCTCTGCAGAGTGTTGTATAGATTTTGAGAACATGCCTCATCTTTGTTCCTGAGACACTGAAGTACTTGAATCTGCTCCAGGTTTTCGGTCATGCAGCCAAATGACTAATATAATTCTACTGCTTCTCTGCCAACTTGCAAAGTAGTAAAACCAACTTGCAAAGTAGTAAAACCAGAACACTTTGGTATCAGAAGTGAATAAGCCGGAGCAGTTTAAAATACAGTAATCCTAGTTGGTAGAACTATTTCAGAATTGTCTTCCTGCAGGATTTACCTGAATAACTGATCTGTTTCCCTTTATTGTTTTCCTGGACTGAGAACTAATAAAGGAATTTTGAATGGTATAATTACAACAGACGATCATTCCTGTACACAGGAAGAAGATTTCTCACTTGGGTTACAAATGGAGATATTTTTTTATGCACTTTCTACTTTTTCTTCTACAATTAGTCTATGAATTGAATAATCTGTCTGAGGATATATGTAAATATGTACCTTTACACTGTACCTGTATACATACCTATAAATAACTTCTATATCTAACTGGGTTTTACAGCAAAGGGTAACTTTCTGTCTCTTAAGGAACAAAACATCTAGAATCATAGAATCACCAGGTTGGAAGAGACCCACCGGATCATCAAGTCCAACCATTCCTATCAAATCTGTTCACTTTCAGAAAATAACGAAGAAATCTTTTATCATCTTTATAAGACACTAATGCTATCACAGTCCCTGTAATTAAAAAATAAAATTAAATGTTTGAAAGATAAAGAAGTTTCTGGATCTTTACTCTATAAATCAAGTGCGCAGAAATGTGTCTTGTAATGTGTTTTCCGCATCCTTTTCCAGATAATAAGAATATCAAATCTCCCAATCTTTCCTTTAAATATTAAGGGACAGAAATGGTTGGACTCGATAATCTGAAGGGTTTCTTCCAACCTGGTGATTCTATGATTCTCTGATTCTATGATTAGTTATGGTTAATTTTTCCCAGGACGTGATTAATAATCTTCTTGACCTCCATAGGTCCTTTTAGTCTTATTTTCTCCTTTCCCACAATTATTTCACATTCCAATAAATACCAAGAGTAAAACACTATTGATTAAATATGCAATTTTCCTTAATTATTTATTCATTCAAATGGGAGTGTAATTCCCTGTCCACACATATTTGTGAGCATCACAACAGAAATATTCCTCTTCCTACTAGGTCTTTAACCTTGGGAATAATATTCATGATTCATTTTCATATTTATTTTTTAACATATCCCTAAGTTCTCTAAACCAATTAGTCTCTGAATTATAGTAGTTTTAGACACAGAGAAAATCACTGACTTGGTTGGATCTAATTCCTCATTTAGAGAGGTAAGCAAAAGTAATTTGAGAGTCCATAGACATTTTTTTTCTCCAAATGTCGTTAAAACCCACATTCTTCTCAAAATACAGCTTCCTGCAATAACTGCTCTGATGACTTTGATGGAGATGGTGACTAAACCAGCAATGCTGAGTATCCGGGAGTTGAAACTAGTGTTACTGGACCTCTGTCATAATCCTCTACTTCCGTTTTCATCTATTAATATCACTCCAATTTCCTTTTCACTGACTTTAGATTGTAACCTACCCAGATCTAGGTGTACGTCTTTTTTACATCTGCTGTTGACAGGAGCATAATTAGTATTTCCCAGGTGTGCACAAGCCCTTGTGAGGCCGGATTGCATTTATTTTTCAGTGTTTGGGGGTTTTTTATACTCTCTGAATACAATGCAGGCAGAGACATAGAATCATAGAATCATAAAACAATCAGGTTGGAAGAGACCCACCGGATCATCAAGTCCAACCATTCCTATCAAACACTAACCCATGTCCCTCAGCACCTCGTCCACCTGTCCCTTAAACACCTCCAGGGAAGGTGAATCAACCACCTCCCTGGGCAGCCTGTTCCAATACCCCTTTCTGTGAAAAACTTTTTCCTAATGTATAGGAAAGAATTTATAGTCAAAGAAGTCCAGTATGAAAGAGGATCAGCCAGGGGAGATTTGGGCTAGACATTAGGAGGAAGTTTTTCACACAGAGGGTCATTGGGCATTGGAATAGGTTGCCCAGGGAGGTGGTTGATTCCCCTTCCCTGGAGGTGTTTAAGGGATGGGTAGATGAGGTGCTGAGGGACACGGTTTAGTGTTTGATAGGAATGGTTGGACTCGATGATCCAATGGGTCTCTTCCAACCTGGTGATTCTATGATTCTATGATTCTATGAGGAGACAGGCTTTTTAAAACTGTATTAAACTCCGACCTAGTTATTGCATCACACCTTTGCTCCAAGATTTCTTTTTCAGTTACTTCAAAAGTAACTTGAACAAAATGTGACTTCTGTCTTCCTGTTCAGAAGTATGAAATGCAACGTGTTAACATGCCTCTTAATGGAGTATGAAACAGCTTTTTATAATTTATTTATTCCACATTTTTCCTCCACTAGATTGTAAAGTCCCAAGGGCCCAAACCAGGGATTGCTTGACTCACCACTAGAACAGTTTCCAGGAGAGATTATAGAATTTGCACATTGGTAGAAATTAAGTTATTTAATTCAGTCTTTTCTCATTCTCGGAAGATTTGAAGGAGTAAACAAGGAATAAATGCCTCTCAAGAGTATCCACATTGGCGTCACTGTGGTTACATCAGGAATGAATTTGGCCCAAGATTTTTAATGAATTATCTCTTACTACAAACATGGTTTTTTCCACTGAGATAACTCTATTTATAATCAATAGAAAAACAAGAAAGTGGAGAGGACAGGAGTCTGGATACAAAAGGGCAGCTTTCTTCTGAGCTTTGTTACAACTCTTGCTCTGGAGAGTGTTTAGCTTTCAGTGTCACCACTTATATTGTTTTGTTCTATTTTTGTTTTTCCAGATGTAAAAAGAGAGGAGCATCTTCTCCCCTTAGAGTTACCATAAACCTAAGTAAAGATAATTTGTAAATTCCTCTGAGGGAAATTAATACACGTGTAACAGATTTAAATATAATTTCTGAAATTGTCAGTCATGTAAACCTGAGGTCAGCTGCTATTTTCAGTTGTTTAATGCCAGTGGAGTTTTTTTGGACTATTTATCCTTTAAGATATTAATCCAAATTCCCGACAAATGTTACTGACTTGGTAACTGTTGATCTCAGGCTTTGCTGGAATAAGTTCCATTGAAAATCCTGTTCTCATACATTGGGGCTTTTTAAGACTGAAGCATAACTCCATACCCAGAGGCTGGTTTAAGACTTTTGCCCCAGTTTAGTCCCACTTCAAAGCTGTTTTGAGATTAGTTAGAAACTAACAAATCAAAGGAATACATTGGCATTTTTTTTCTTCTGTGACTGAACAGATTTGAAGTCCTGAATTTATTACTGGGAAGATTAGATGTTCAAGAGATGTGCTACTATATCTCCTTCTCATCTTCTTACATGTAGATAAATCCTCTCTCCATTTTCAAAGGAATACAGACTCCAAAACACCAAAAAGACAGACTAGAAAAATGTCTATTTTTTCTGTATCCATAGCAACTAATTATCCTGGTGATCTTTACAAATGTCTTCTTCACAGGCCCATAAGTCTTACAATGGGCTAAATATCACTACCCTTCATGGGCAGCAAAATCATAGAACCATAGAACAACCAGGTTGGAAGAGACCCACCGGATCATCGAGTCCAACCATTTCTATCAAACACTAAACCATGTGTCTCAGCACCTCAAATGACACACATGGCAATGAGCTGCTTGGCTGTACAACCTGGAAAGATTCCTTACCTACAGGCTTAGTTGAAAACCAGAGTTCATTGTGATCCACATTAACATCTGTGGGCAAAAAAAATCACATTGTATATAATATTTTTATATGTTATGCATGTAGATGTATACTATATAGTTCTATCCTGCTCCTCCATCACCACAACCAGCTGTATCTTTGGTTTATATTGTAAATTGAAACTCTTCATAAAGGTAGGACACAGCTGATTAGAGTCACACCCTGTTGTCTTTTTTATGGGTAGATTGTGCCTGTTAAAGAGCAGGATCGATTCAGGTAGGAGCATAGAATCATAGAATAGTTTGGGTTGGAAGGGACCTTAAAGATCATCTAGTTCCAACCCCTGTGCCATAGGTAGGGACACCTCCTGCTAGGTCAGGCTGCCCAAAGCCCCATCCAACCTGTCCTTGAACACCTCCAGGGATGGGGCAGCCACTGCAGTCAAAGGACAATCAAAGTGGCCTCTGATTGTGAAGAAGCAGCAGGTGTTTGATGACGTATGCATCAATATAACAGAAGAATGTGAAGATTTGTGGAACACATGTTCTTGGTTCTTACTCCATTGTTATCTTCTCAGTCTCTCTCTTAATTCTATAGACTTCAGCTGACATTTTTACTACAATCTTCCCAGAAATTACTTTGAGCCTAGTCCTAATACCTCTGCCCTTTGCTGCATGTCCTTCACCCTTTGCGAGAAGTTGGTGCGAGTGAAGAAAAATTCCTTTCCTCCCTGTTACGGCTTAGCCTGGTGGATTTGGGCAGGTAAAACCAAGAAGTTGGGCTCCCAATTCCCTTTCCTCCCACCTAGGGAAATGAGAGGAAAGACTTGACGGTTGGAAACTTGTACTACAGCTTTAATTAAATAATAATAATAATAACAACAACAACGATGATGATGATGATAATAATAATAATGACGACGATGATGATAATAATAACAATAATAATAATAATAGCAGTAATAGCAATAACAATAACAATAGCACAATAATAATATTGAATATGTAAAAATATACCAAATTGTGTCCCCACCCCTTGATGAGTCCATCACCACAGATGCTGTAGAGGAGGCACCAGGGGAAGGGTCCAAGGATAGGAGGGAACTGGACTCAGGAACTAGATTTAAGAACACACGGATCCAGGATCAGGGAAACACACATATGAGGTCCTCACTGGACGTTGGCTATAGAAGAAGAGAGCGACACCCTCATGATTCCTCAGTTTTATATTGAATGTGATAGGAATGGTTGGACTTGATGATCCGATGGGTCTCTTCCAACCTGATGATTCTATGATTCTGTGATTCAAGGATTAAAAAGCCTTCTAGCCACTGGTGGAATAGCCTTCTTTTTCCTCTTTCCCTCATTTTGGAGAATTAATAGAAAATAAAATGGATAAAGACAAGTGCATGATGTCTTTTTATCCTAAAGAGAGAGGGAAGTTAGTCAGAATGGCACAGTCATGGGGTAGGACAACGACAGCCTTTTCCACTACCACCAGCAATAAAAGAAGTAAAGGGCACCAGCTGCTTCCCGGCAAGGCTGCCTCCAGCAGTACCACATATTCTCACATAACCATCTTCCAAGTGATGCCAGATTATCCACAGCTGGTGAGCTTGCCCCTGGCTCAGGTTCTGGCAGCTTATAAGTATCATTCTGTCCTCCAGCAGTGTTGGAATAATATCTCCCTTCTTTTTTTTTTTGAGTAATTTCACACCATCGCTGCTTCCAGAGCAGCAAAGCATTGACTTTCTCATAGATGAATAAACAAACTTTTTTTTAATTTTATTTAAAGATTTTTTTTTAAAAGAAGAAACACCTCTCCATTTCCCAGATTATTGGCTTTTAACTCATCTGTGTAATTAGACAAAGAAATGTTCGAAAGTTTTTGCCAAATTGAAGTTTCCCTTTAAAGCCCTCTTAAAGCTCACCTAAGGCCAATTGGTTGGCAGCATTTAAAGGATTCTGAGGATTTTCTTGGATGAGGTTTTCTTGGCAGGTAACAAGTGTGAGCTTAGAATAAATATCCTAGGACTATAAAGCCTTAAACAACTATAAAAAGTGCTCATACCTCTCTAATTATAGATGACAGCTGCTGTCATCTCAGAGCTGGTTTTCACCATGTATAAAATGTTCATGGTCAAAAAATAGTAATTTGGTATTAACCTTTCCATATGAGCCTATGTTTCACCTCAGATATATACAAGAACCTTCCACACTCTTGAGAAGAGTTGTTCTAATAGATGAATTTTTGCACAAATGAGAGGATCTTCATTATCTTTTTACCTGTGAGGCAGACCCTGGTCAAGCAGTGCCTTGTGTACGTGTTTGTATTTTCTTCTGGAGTCCTGAGTTAGAATCATAGAATCATAGAATCTTCAGGTTGGAAGAGACCCACCGGATCATCGAGTCCAACCATTCCTATCAAACACTAAAACGAGTTCCTCATCTATAACTTTGAAATTTCTGTTGGTGTTTTCCTTTTCTACTCTCTTACATCCTGGACTTTCAAAAGGGGCTGTTGGATTTGTCAGTGGTATAAATCTGCTGCGTAGCTCGAAACACCTAATGATCATTTCTGCAACAGGAGCTCCTGTAAGGTGCCTTCACGTTGAAATGTCAATTACCTTTGCAAATCTAGGCTCCATACCCAGGCCTTGCTTAAGCCTTTATTTATTTTGGTATTTGCCTAGATTTATGAAAGAACAGAGAACACCCCTCTCACATTCCCCTCTCTCTGAAAGGCTTTATATGCAATATGCCCTTTAAAAGTTATTGTGTGTCATATAATTCAGTCTAATATGCTGCCTTGTAACATTATGTTTCCTTTGATATTACTCTCCCGAAGGCAATATGACCTCGAAGGTGATATTTTAAACTAATAAATGAGGAGAGGAACTGAAAAATCAAGCTAAACGCTGTAAGATAATAGGGTGGATTTTAATCTCAAGCCTTTATTTCTATACATGAAAAATAACAGATGTATGAGATTTATGAATTTCCATTGTTTTTGTGATTTACCAAGGAATTAAATTTTATGTGAATTCTTGTCTACTCCTTTTTGTCTGTGTATGAATTCATAACTTCCATTGCCCTGCAATTCTTTGCCCTCCTTCACCCAATAATCTTCAATCTACTGAATAAAATCTGCAACCTTTGACCGAGATGCACTAGTCATAAAGCTGCAAATTCCTATTTGTTTTGTGAAAATTATGTGCTGAGAACAAGAGAGATGTCAAAATAATTTATTTTCACGGAGAAGGGGACAGATAGGACTTACTGAATTTGTTAAGAAGAGTGAATAAGTGAGCACTGAATTTATACTCAGGGTTTTGCTACCCACATCTTTGTTTTTGTGGCTTCTCGTGTCAGAAAGTTTGCAGAGATGAGAAGGAGACACATTGCCCTAAGGACAGTAGAAGGACATGGAAAGATGCTGTGAATACATTAAAAAGGAATAAAATATAAAGAGTGTAAATGAGGGTATTGCATTAGGGCACCGTGAGAAAACAGGACACCAATCTATAGGAAAAGAATAGTTTGTACATAGTCCTGGTGACATAGTGACTCTGTGGTGGTGGAAGATGACAGGCTCCACTCTCAGTTAATTTAAAGTGAGATCTGTTCCTTGAACTCAGTGGACTTCAGCTGTAGGTGGCCTAAAATCTGATTTTATATCTAGCTACTGTCAAAACTGGGGCTCTCCAGACAGCCCTGGCCAGAAAAGAAAAAGAAGATAGGGAATGTAAGTCATTTCAGAATAGCTCTTTATTATTTTTTTTTTTTTTTTTAATCTTTCTTTCTTGTTGCTTGCCCAGACATATCAGACGAGAGAGCCTTTCAGTGCCTAGAAGTAGCAGATTAGTGAGAAAAATTTTTGCTCTGAGAGCCTTAATTTGAAGCAAAGGACAGAAACAAGACTTGTGTTAACTTCTACAGAGGTATGATGACTGGAATGGTTTTAGTGCTAGGTATAAATTTAAAATTGCATCAGAAGGTTTTGCAAAGATAAATATCCATGGTTTTATGAGCCAGCAGTGTGCCCAGGTGGCCAAGAAGGCCAATGACATCCTGACTTGGATCAGAAATGGTGTGACCAGCAGGGCCAGGGAGGTTCTTCTCCCTCTGGACTCAGCACTGGTGAGACTGCTCCTTGAATCCTGTGTTCAGTTGTGGGCCCCTCAGCACAAGAAGGATGTGGAGGCTCTGGAGTGAGTCCAGAGAAGAGCAAGGAAGCTGGTGAAGGGGCTGGAGAACAGGCCTTATGAGGAACCTCTGAGAGAGCTGGGGGTGTTTAGCCTAGAGAAGAGGAGGCTGAGGGGAGACCTCATTGCTCTCTACAACTACCTGAAAAGAGGTTGTAGAGAGGAGGGAGCTGGGCTCATCTCCCAAGTGACAGGGGACAGGATGAGAGGGAATCGCCTCAAGCTCTGCCAGGGCAGATTTAGGTTAGATATTAGGAGAAAGTTTTTCACGGAAAGGGTCATTGTGCATTGGAATAGGCTGCCCAGGAGGGTGGTTGATTCACCTTCCCTGGAGGTGTTTATGAGACAGGTGGATGAGGTGCTGAAGGACATGGTTTAGTGTTTGATAGGAATGGTTGGGCTTGATGATCGGGTGGGTCTCTTCCAACCTGGTTGTTCTATGATTCTATGATCCCTCCTTGTAATGAAATTTGACTTTTCTCTGAAATGGCTGTTACTTTTCCGTCGCTGCCAAGTCAGATCCATCCTTAGGTATACGTGGCACACCTCCTGCCCACCCCCCTCCAAGTTTCAACAGCACTGAATTTAGACTCGGGTGTCAGGGGCTTCATGTGAAATTCATATAAAATAAATAGTGTACTTCAGCTGAAGTCAGGACTCTGATGTGGGAAGTACATGTCACAAGAACACTACGAGGAGGATCCAGCCACAGGGAGCTTTCAGTCTAAACATGAGTTTTGTCTTACAAGAAGCAGCTTGAGACAGAGATGTAGTGATTGATCGTGTGGTTTTACATAAGCAACCATTGTGGTTTGCCTCTGATTTAGAATCATAGAATCATAGAAAAACCAGGTTGGAAGAGGCCCATCAGATCATCGAGTCCAACCATTCCTAACAAACACTAACCCATGTCCCTCAGCACCTTGTCCACCTGTGCCTTAAACACCTCCAGGGAAGGTGAATCAACCACCTGCCCTGGGCAGCCTGTTCCAGTGCACAATGACCCTTACTGTGAAAAATTTGTTTCCTAATGTCTAACCTAAACCTCCCCTGGTGGAGCTTGAGGCCATTCCCTCTTGTCCTGTCCCCTGTCACTTGGGAGAAGAGACCAGCTCCCTCCTCTCCACAACCTCCTTTCAGGGAGTTGTAGAGAGCAATGAGGTCTCCCCTCAGCCTCCTCTTCTCCAGGAAAAACACACCCAGATCTCTCAGCAATTCCTCATAGGGCCTGTTCTCCAGCCCCTTCACCAGCTTTGTTGCTCTTCTTTGGACTCACTCCAGAGCCTCAACATCCTTCTTGTGCTGAAGGGCCCACAACTGAACACAGGATTCATGGAGCAGTCTCACCAGTGCTGAGTACAGAGGGAGAAGAACTTCCTTGGACCTGCTGGTCACATCATTTCTGATCCAAGTCAGGATGCCCTTGGCCTTCTTGGCCACCTGGGCACACTGCTGGCTCATGATCAGTCACTGTCAACCAACACCCCCAGGTCCCTCTCCTCCTGGCAGCTTTCGAGACAGACTTCTCGCAGTCTGTAGCTGCTCAGGGTTGTTGTACCCCAAGTGCAGGACCTGCCATTTGGCAGTGTTAAACCTCATGCCATTGGACTCTGCCCAGTGGTCCAGCCTGTTCAGATCCCTTTGCAGAGCTTCCTGACCCTCCAGCAGAACTACAGAGGAAAATTTGTTTAGCTCAATTAAGGGACTAAGGGTAAGTCTTAGCCATCTGTACTTGAAAGAACCCCAGCTAATCTTCCAATTGAATGACTAAATATGGTGATGAGGGATGGGGGTTCACAAAGCATCATTCATCCCGTTAAAGAGGAGGTGACCTGCTGAACGAGATGAAGATGCTTTTACCCATACCACGTAAAGGTCGTATGTTACCCTAGACCAGATATCTAGCTGTGCACCTTATGTTAGCCAGGATGAATCCTACAAAGTCTATTATTCTCTTGCCCACATCAAATCTTATTCTTTAAAACTACCTGTTGTTATCATTTACTTCTAACATGCTGAGAACCTTGAAAATTTACCCATTTCAAGCTTCACCTTTCTACTTGCAGTGTCTGAGCTACCTCTTTCGGAGCTAGCTTGGTTATCCCTGCATCACATGGCGATGGAGACATGCCGTCAGTGCCAGAGGAGAACCCTGCTGTGCAGTTTCACACTCAAGTCACTTTGATTTCCGTGGCCAGATTTCACCCAGCAGGAGTTGCTGGCTGTATCATTATTTACAAAAGTAAGGGCGTTGTGCACAGTGGCCTTTATTCCATTTAATTTTTCTGTCGTTCAAGAAAGAGGTAAACTCCCCACACATATCCATAAAACTGGCTATAGCATGAAGTAGAATCTAGTGTTAACTTTCTAGTCATCTCCATGTGTCAAAGTTCATAGAATCATAGAACAACCATGTTGGAAGAGACCCACCGGATCATCAAGTCCAACGGTTCCTATCGAACACTAAACCATTTCAAAATGTGTCATTACTGAAACTTTGACAAGTATTAGAGACAAAAGTACACACATTAAATCAAAAACGTGATCCATAAATAAATTGTTTAACCTGGCACTACTGAGATAGAGCTAAATGGCAGCAGATTTCACTCTTATGGGAAAAATCGTCTCTTTTATATATTGGAGTGATTTTACCAGGACTAAAAGATGTCACCTTCTGCAATGGTACAGTCTGGTCATTATTTAATGTAACATATTTAATGCTATTCCTATGAATGACAGTTATTTTATTCCAGGGAATGTTTATTCGAATGTGATACTGTTTATTATTCTAAACAAGCGCATTTATATGGATAAAGAAGGAACCAACTATAAAACCTCGTAACAGAGTGAAGGGATTTCCAGCACTAATGTATTTTATCCCTACTTCTCTCCTACAGGTTGCCCAGGAATGTGGGATAACATTACATGCTGGAAACCTGCAAGTGTGGGTGAAATAGTCTTCGTCAAGTGTCCTGCACTGTTCAGATTTATCATCTCTGAAGACGGTAAAGTATTTCCTCTTTTTTCTTTGTGTCTGCCTGGTCATGACCAGCATGAGTGTAAAACTTCACTCGGATACTCAGTAAGGGAAATCAAAACCACATAGTCATCTAGGGCTGGGTTTCAGTTAAAAAAATAGTATAGAAACCCAGGATATTTGTGTATAGATGTGAATGTATGTGTGCAGAGTTGGGAGGCAACATATGAAAAAAGCTTTCAAAGAATATAATACAACTTGAAAATATTATGAACTTTAATTGATAAAGAGAATGTTTTGTCCATGATTCTCCCATGGTATCAATGAGACCTGAAACTGTGTTTGTGTCTTGGATAATTAATTGTCATAATTCAAACCTCCTTTAGAAAACAGATAAAACTCAAGAATGGCTTCTTCTCATGTTGAAGGAGAACATAGTCACGAGATGACCAGTGTGAAGAGAATCACAGAATAACCAGGTTGGAAGAGACCCACAGAATCATCGAGTCCAACCATCCAATTCAATGCCCGTTTCCTTACGTGAGCCAAAGTACAAAGCTGGCCTCCTGTGGCAAGCACATGACTTTCATGCTCCTGCTGCTGAGTTTTTGGGCCACTAACCCAGCCCCCTCTCAGAGACACCACACCAGGCAGGCAGGTTCACTGGCAGGGAGGTACGGAGGGTTTACACCAGCCCATGGACATGTACAGGGATCCCTGTGCGTCCTCACACTGCACACGCAGGAGGGACAGGCTTGTGCAGGATCCCGTTCCGGAAGCAGAAGGTAAGAGGATGTACCTGGCGATGCTGTGAGGGCCATCACCCCATAGTAGGAAAAAGCACCAGCTTCAAACTTCAGCCCCTCTTTCCCAGCCTCCACTTCCACTTTTCCCTGCAAAATGAGAACAAAGTAGTCGACGGGCTTGTTTTGCTGGAGTCCGGGGAAGAATCAGAGGGAATTAAGGATTCACAAAGAGTTGCAGAAGCTCTGTCATGCCTTTTTGTGGTCTGGAGAAATGAGACGAGGTCATCCTGCCTCTTGCAGCTGTCACCAGCAGCCAAGCAAGCAAAAGAAATATTGCAGCTTTGGGCAGTTTCTGTTTCCAGGATGCATTGCTGCCTAGTGTAGTCATTCCTTGCCTTATAAACAAAGCTGCAGATGATTAGCTAGTCTAGAGCATTTTATTTTTTTCTCTATTTCTACCACCACTTTAAGCTTGGACCAAAAGTCCCATGCAAGCACCATGAATCATAAGATCATAGAATCACCAGGTTGGAAGAGACCCACCAGATCATCAAGTCCGACCATTCCTATCAAAAATGAGTTGCTATTAAAAGGAGAGATTACTGTAGCAGTGGTAATACTACCTATTTGATCTAATTATTTATATTATGTAGTGCATTTCAATGAGAAGAATCTCTGTACAAGCTCCTGTCTGCATTATACCAAAAACTCCTTTTCCTTTCTCATTTTTTTTTTTAAATTTTGAAATCAATGAAAATTTGCTAGATAAAAATAAGAGTGTATGGATGGGAGGAAATAACTCTAAGTTCTTCAACAGAAGATGTATAGATTGATTAGGTGTCCCCTTGAAATTCCCCTTTTTTTTTGTGTGTGTGGTGTGTGTGATTCCATGAAATTAACTTGCCAACTGAATAATTGAGAGTATGTCCTCCCATAATGTTTGCTAAAACCAAGATTTTCCTTGATAATAAATACAGTTTAGCCCATTTACTACCAACACCCATCTAGGCTCCTGTAGATAACTTAATTAGCACTGTCCACTGAGGAATAAATTCATCTTTGTACCCCAGTATCTTTTTCCCAAAGGTTATTTTACCAATTAATGATTCATTTACAGTCTTGAGTCCTAAATCCACCTTCTCCTCATTGCCACATACAGAACATAAGTTATGGGAGACAGCAAGTATTTCATACACAGTTCCAGGAAGACTGAAGTCTTCATCTTCATCCGTCTGAACTCATCCTGATGCTAAAGCAGATGCCAGAGCTGTTGTGAAACTGAAAGGAGTTTATGGGTGATCATTACCTCATCTAAATTTACCCATAAGAAAGTCAAGGATTTTCTCTATGAGTCCTCTTGTAGTCAGTGGAGAGAGACCCACAGAAGGTAATTTGTGTTACTCCAATAGACATGAGATGAATCATACCTCAGAGATATTTCTCTTTACCCAGAAGGTACTAAAGGCAATTCAGTTAAACCAGGCACCTGATTTTTGAACAGGGGAAGATAAGTCCCTCTTTAAACTATCAGGTATAAAAATATAATTGCTAAAGTGGTTCAATGTGCTTTAATTATAGCCAGTATAATTAGATATAACCAATTCGTTATTGACTCAGTAGGTAGAAAGGCACTTATTTAGCCTTCCATGTTTAGTGATAATAGAAAACAACATGTGAGCATCCAGCATCCTTGAGTCTGGGATAAGGAAATACTGTTCTCTCTTTCAGCTTTCTTTGGTTGGCTCTGTTTTGGTTTGTGGCTGGTTTTGGTTTTGTTGTGGTTTTTTTTTTCAGTTCTCCAGGACTTTGTAATCAACTTTTGTTGGCTACTTGACTTTTAGTCTGATTGTCTGGTCATGTTAATGCAGGACATGCACTCAACCAGGAGCTTTTTACTATCCAGTTATCAGCCATGCTTGCAGCCTGCAGGCAAAATACTTAAAAGTTGTTCATTGCGCATCAGCAGATGGTTGATATGTTATCTTTTGATATAACTGCAGGAGGCCTGATGCTCAAGACAGTGCCTGTCCAAATTTCCGTTATGACGCTTCCCTTTCAGTGGTTTGTAATCGATACCTCCTGCATACCCTCAGGCTACACTGTGCTAACACATAGTAACATAACATAGCACTTTTCCCTGCCTGCTTTACATGCAAGGCTCAGAGATATTGCTTGTTTAATACTGTGGAGAGTGGTGCTGGCCCTACGAGGAGTGGCTGAGAGAGCTGGGGTTGTTTATCCTGGAGAAGAGGAGGCTGAGGGGAGACCTCATTGCTCTCTACAACTACCTGAGAGGAGGTTGTGGAGAGGAGGGAGCTGGGCTCTTCTCCCAAGTGACGGGGGACAGGACAAGAGGGAATGACCTAAAGCTCCACCAGGGGAGATTTAGGCTAGACATTAGGAGGAAGTTTTTCACACAGAGGGTCATTGGGCATTGGAATAGGCTGCCCAGGGAGGTGGTTGATTCACCTTCCCTGGAGGTGTTTAAGGCACGAGTGGATGAGGTCTTGAGGGACTTGGTTTAGTGTTTGATAGGAATGGTTGGACTAGAAGATCCAATGGGTCCCTTCCAATCTGGTTGTTCTATGATTCTATGATTCTATGCTGTGTACATCTACAGCACAGGAAATCTCCAGCACCAATCTATCCACACAGCTCTGTCACAATCCTCATTTCAAGGGCTGTCTCTGATGTTTCTTTTTATATCTATTTGTATCCCATGCAAGCATGTTTAACTTTTTACATTTTCATTACTGACTAAATGTCTTTTCCACTTCTGAAGTAATTAAGGCTGGGAGACCTCTTGAGAAGTCATAGAACCATAGAATGGTTTGTGTTGGAATTGGGCTTCAAAGGTCATCAACTCCACTCACCCTGCAATGAACAATTCTGCAATGAAGTTTTTCATGGAAAGGGTCATTGGGCATTGGAACAGGCTGCCCAGGGAGGTGGTTGATTCACCTTCCCTGGAGGTGTTTAAGGCACAGGTAGACGAGGTGCTGAGGGACACCGTTTAGTGTTTGATAGGAATGGTTGGACTCGATGATCCGATGGGTCTCTTCCAACCTGGTGAATCTATGATTCTATGAACAGGGATACCTTCAATTAGATAGAATCTGATCTTGAATGTTCCCAGGGATGGAGTATCTACCACCTCTCTGGGCAACCCATTCTACCATTTGAACACCCTCATTGTAAAAAAATTCTTGCTTATATTTAGTTTAAATCTACTTTCTTTTAATTTAAAACCATTACACCTTGTCCTATCACAACAGGCCCTGCTGAAAAAAATCACAAAATCGCAGAATCACTAGGTTGGAAAAGACCCTCAGGATCATTGAGTCAAACCACTCCTATCAAACACTAAACCATGTCCCTGAGCACCTCATCCACCCATCTTTTAAATGCCTCCAGTGATGGTTACTCAACAGCCTCCCTGGGCAGTCTGTTCTCATCCCCAAAGACCCTTTCTGTGAATTTTTTTTTTCCTAATGTCCAGCCTGACCCTCCCCTGGTGGAGCTTGAGGCCATTCCCTCTTGTCCTGTCCCCTGTCACCTGGGAGAAGAGCCCAGCTTCCTCATCTCTACAATGTCCTTTCAGGTAGTTGTAGAGGGCAATGCAATCTCCCCTCAGCCTCCTCCAACACAATTGGGCTGAATCTCTATAAACTTCCCAGGATACCTGTCCCATATTTCCTAAAAATGGAAATTTCCTTCCTTTCTTAAAAGCTCTATCATAACTAGAACTATGCAAACTAAAGGGATGAAATAATATTTTTATTTTCCCAGGTTTTGCAGACCTGTTCACTGTAATTCACATTTGACCTGTAGCGGGATATCAGCATGACCCTAAAGGTGGAGTATTCTCTCCACTGTAAACATATGTCTTGCTTTGTCTATCTCCTTACAGCATCACTAATAAAAATGACAGCTGTTACCTCTTGTAGTGCTGGGTTTGAGGGGGTTTCGGACATCTGTTCGCTAGGAACAAAACCAAGATTCATAATTTATTAGCTAAACAAATAAACATTTAATCTGGAGTAGTTCGAAATCTCTACAGATCTGGCTGGATTTGCACTAGTGACCCCAAGGTGGAAATATCTACATCTATAATCACTCTTCTGGGTGAATCAGCATGAGTTTTCACTATCGTTGCTGCCAATTTTAATTAGCCAAGTCTAATTCTTTTCTATGAGGGTTTAATGAAAGAAGTCACATCTTATGACGGTTCCTTAAATAAAGCATTATTAGGTAACTAGAATGTTTCTAAGATGTGTCTAATCACATTTTATAGATTCTCTGGCTGCTGCTGTGTTTCTAGGAGATGTAGCTAAGATAGGCACTGACATTCATATTTATTAATAGCACATTCATTCTAAACAGAATTTTTTTATGTTCTTATAAAGAGTTTTTACAAACAATAGCAATAAATTTAGAGTATAATTTTAAAAAGTTGATGTTCACGTACCTGTAAGTACAGCTGTTTGCATAACAACAGGAAAATCATATGATGTGTTAATCTTAACGAAGGAGTGAGAGATATGTCATTTGGCTTTGGATATCTAAAAGTTGCACGTCGAAGTTCAGACTGATCACATGGATTTGCGAGATCAGCAGGAGTAGGGAAGTGTTCACACCTTGAATACTTTGTTCAGTTTTGGACCACTCAGTAGCCAAAGGATGCTGAAGTACTGGAGTGCGTCAAGAGAAAGGCAACAGAGCTGCTGAAGGGTCTGGAGAACAAGTCTTATGAGGAGCAGCTGAGGGAACTGGGGCTGTTTAGTCTGAAAGAGGCTGAGGGGAGATCTTATTGTCCTCTTCAACTAACTGAAAGGAGGTTGTAGAACGGTGGATTTTGGACTCTTTTCCCAAACAACAAGTGATAAGACAAGAGGAAATGGCCACAAGTTGCACCAGGGGAGGTTTAGACTGGATATCAGGAAAAATTTCTTCACTGAAAGAGTGATGGAGCATTGGAACAGACTACCCAAGCAAGAGGTGAAGTCTCTATCCCTCAAGGTGTTCAAAAGATGTGACATGGTTTAGTAGGCACAGTGCTGTTGTGTTAATGCTTGGACTGGATGATCTTAGAGGTCTTTTCCAACCTTAATGATTGTATAATTCTATTATTCTGTGATTTCTGATTCAGTAAATGGAACAGAATGAGTACTTTAACCTATCATCTCAAATGTTTATATTGAGGTGAATGAAGTCACTGGAGGGGATTGTTATTTTTATGAATTTCAGAAAGGAATTTAGCTGCCTTGGCTTGGGTGTGTGTTTTCTGCATGCAGTAAGATGGAAAAAGGAAAAAAAGAGACAGCAAAATAAATTGTCGTTTAGAGAGATGCTTTGTTAAAAAAATTGTCTAAGGATTTAGCTGAAAATTATAAGCTGTTGCTGGTTTTAATTTGAAAATGTTCTCTGCTCTGACCTTCACTCTAACTGGAGTGAGGAGTAGCATCTGAACTGCTGTCAGTGTCATTCAGAAAGCCTAATGTCACATCCCATGCTGTGTGGCTGGTGACCTTGCCTTGTAAAATTTCATTTCACGTTTCCTTTCCTCCAAAATCACTAGAATTTTTCATTTCCTTTCAGTTGCAGACTGTGAACAAAAAAATTGTTCTCAAAATCTCTCCCCATTCAAAAAACATACTAGCTCTGGAGTCTTTTATAATCTAGTGGGTTAATACTTTACTATAGCTTTCATTCTAGATGATTCTTAGTTTTAGTCTTTTTTATTTTTTACTTCACAATATTGATTTCATTGATTCACCAATTAACTTTTTTTTTTCATCTGGAGCTTTAACTATTATAATATTGCTGAGGTATATTGTTCCTTCCCAGTGCCAAATCCAAACTGAGTTTATTTAAAGGATTCCAAGGTATCTTTGCACAGGAAGAAAGAGGAAAACTCTGTCAAGCTGTGCTTCTGCACTTCAGTATGACATAGCATGACCCAGAGAGGGCCCCACTCTCAGCTGGAAAATTTTCTCTGTTTTGCTCTTTTTCACCTTTTTTTTTATTTCCTCTCCAGACAAAGGTGATATTGCCTGGAAGTAGAAACCCACATAAGCCAAATCCATGCTTGTCTTTCTTTGCCCTGCCCAGCTGTGACCTTCTGGAGCCTATAAAGTGATATTAATAAAACAAACCATTGAAAGAAACCCAATGGCCAGATCAGAACCGAATATATTTTTAGTTCTTTGATTTGCAGGAAAAACTAACAGAAATAGGCACATTGTGAGCATTGCCATATGTTCCACATTTAGAAAATGTTTTCATTCACAAATCCAAATAATAAGTGTGATTAGCTCTTGCTGAATTTTTCCAGCAATTCAGAATGTTTTTCTAGTGCTCAGTCTAGAATACTACCTGCTACAGCCCAAAGAACATTATTACAAAGCATGATTTACTGTGTTGGATAAAGAAAATGCACATAATCTTTAAAAATAAAAAAACAAACCATGAAATAGATCCTGTGTTGATCCCAGGATTAAGGGCTCTTAACTAAAATCCAGTAGAATAAAGGATGTATCCAGGTACAAGATTTAAGATGGAATTATATGCTACACTGACATTTTCAAACCAAATTTTTTGCCTTGCTATTCTGGAAGTTAGATGACTTCAGCACTCAGCCAACAGGCTTTATTGTCCTTGAGAGCAAGAAGCTGAAAACAGTCTATTACTGATGCCATGAAAAACAGTGGGAGACACTCCAGTGCTTTGTTGTAAGAACACCAATCCTGATAAATTCTGTGCTGCAGAGATCATGCATGGACAATGGGATTTATGAACGCAGGGTTAATTGGATTTGGAAAGCCATCTGTGGCTTTTCTCTCCTGCCTGAGTTTAGATGTTATCTCAAATCAAACAGATGACAAGAGATGCGATCATGAGAGGGAAAGTGATGCTACACATTCGTATGTGGAAAGTCCTTCTGTGTCATTTTTGGTAAAACAGTGCTGGTAAAGTCATTAAATGCCTTGATTTACAGATTTCAGTTTCAATTGGTTTCGTTTGTATATTGATATGGTTGGACACGATGACCTGGTGGGTCTCTTCCAACCTGGTGATTCTATGATTCTATGATATATTTTGACATAGACAGAAATAAAAAGTGACTATTAAAGATCAGGGCCTTCTAAACAAAACAAACTAGCAAAATTACCTGGAAGATTGTGAACTTAATTTCTACTGAAGGAGAAAATATAGATTTTTCTTTGCTACTGATCAAATTCCTGGTTCCCTGGAGGGGTTTAAGGGACGGGTGGACGAGGTACTGATGGACATGAGTTAGTGATTGATGGGAGTGGTTGGACTCGATGATCCAATAGGTCTCTTCCAACCTGTTGATTCTGTGAAATTAAGGTCAGCATTGCAGGAGGTTGAAATTGGGAATTGTGTTTGTCTGTCAAATAGACAAGGTAAAAGATCAATGCAAAGGTCTAGATTTCTGTTCAAGTAAATCTCAGTCCTGGTGTGTGTTCTAACATCCTGTATGAATACCAAGGAAAGGAAAACACTGGAACCAAAGCGTAGTCTCTGCAAAACAGACGTGGTCCACCCCATTAGCATTTTCGACATGGGAATAATAATGAGCTATCAGAGTTTAATCAGTTTTTGAAGCTATTGGGACTCTCTATATATCTTAGTTTCATCCTTCATTGTGGTTAAGATCCTATACACAATTTGAGAGGAGACCTCATTGCTCTCTATAACTACCTGAAAGGAGGTTGTAGAGAGGAGGGAGCTGGGCTCTTCTCCCAAGTGACAGAGGACAGGACAAGAGGGAACGGCCTCAAGCTCCACTAGAGGAGATTTAGGCTGGACATTAGGAAAAAAAAATCACAGAAAGGGTCATTGGGCATTGGAATAGGCTGCCCAGGGAGGTGGTTGATTTACCTTCCCTGGAGGTGTTTAAGGGATGGGTGGACGAGGTGCTGAGGGACATGGTTTAGTATTTGATAGGAATGGTTGGACTCGATGATGTGGTGGGTTTCTTCCAACCTGGTTGTTCTATGATTCTACGATTGAACACCAAGGTATCTGGGTTTATATATACGTGTGTGTGTGTGTGTGTGTATATGTATGTGTATATATATATGTATGTGTGTGTATATATATCTTTATCTCAGCTAAAGCTTTGGACAGCTTTCAAAGCTGTCTGCAGATTGCATATGTGTTATTGTTACTTAGTGTTCAGCAAGTTCTAGAAAGATTTGTGACACAAGAATGAGTACAAGAGACCTACCAAATGTTTACGTTCAAAATAATAAGCCTTGCCAATAACCAAGATAACAGTGCTTACTAGATAACAAGTCCTGTACTGATGGTTTATATCCCTGGTTTTTCCACAGGCAGTAAAGCCATGGTTGCTTCAGCTTTTCCAAAGCAAGGAGAACAAGCTATAATTAACATGACTCCTTGGTCACAGCATCACAAAGTCTATCTGCAATGCAGAGGGAAATGTGAGGAAAACCTTGCCATCAAAGAACAGTATTTCTAAATATACATAGATTATATATAGAGATTATATATATATATATAGTATATCTTATATATATATAGTATATCTAAATGTCCAATGAAGCAGTTAAGGCCTCAAAGATGCTTTTTACAGGGAAAGGACATTTTTATGGCCTTTCCCACCAAATTATTGGGATGTTAATCTCTGCGCCTCTGGTATTTAAACATATAATGTGACCAAGAGTATTTCAGCTAAAAATCAAGTCCTTGGTCCTTTGCAAGATAACATTCTGCAGTGGCCCAGGGAAAGCTGTAGTGCAGTTCAAGACCTTTGCTAATATGATCCAAAAGCTAATTAGGCCTTGGAAAATAAAAAATCAGGCTCATCTGGGAAGCATGAAAAAGTGGAACATGCTGAGAGTTGCTGAGCAGTTTGGAGAACACTTGTACAGAAAAAGATAATACATCAGCATAGGTGCAACATGGGAAGATGCTTCAACTTTTACTAGCAGTCTCTGCTCTATTCTTGTTTCTCCTCTTCACTCAAATAACCAAGAAAGGAGTTCCAAGTGATGGTGAGATCTTAGTTGGGGTGGACACACATTCATTCTTGCCTTTAAGCAAGTAATTTAATATACTTTCTTCACTGCAACTAATTGCATAACTGATAATTTCCATTGGACAATATTCGGGGTTTTTTTCTTTGAAATATGGCCCCTGCCCTTTTCAGAGCTAGGACACTCTTCTGTTTCAGTGGCATTTCTCTTGTACTCTGATGGATCCTCCTCTGATCACCTCATAGGAAGGATACACACAATGTTTAGATGATGTCTAGCGGTTGCTATGGTGACCTCAGTTCACTGCTAGTTTCATAGCCTTTCTGTCTAGAAAGCTACCTGGAGGAGAAGGACCTGGGGGTGTTGGTTGACAGAGACTGACCATGAGCCAGCAGTGTGCCCAGGTGGCCAAGAAGGCCAATGGCATCCTGGCTTGGATCAGAAATGGTGTGACCAGCAGGTCCAGGGAGGTTATTCTCCCTCTGTACTCTGCCCTGGTGAGACCGCTCCTTGAATCCTGTGTTCAGTTCCGGGGCCCTGATCACAAGAAGGATGTTGAGGCTCTGGAGTGAGTCCAGAGAAGAGCAACAAAGCTGGTGAAGGGGCTGGAGAACAGGCCTTATGAGGAATGGCTGAGAGAGCTGGGGGTGTTTAACCTGGAGAAGAGGAGGTTGAAGGGAGACCTCATTTCTCTCTATTACTACCTGAAAGGAGGTTGTAGAGAGGAGGGATCTGGGCTCTTCTCCCAAGGGACAGGGGACAGGACAAGAGGGAATGGCCTCAAGCTCCTCCAGGGGACATTTAGGCTGGACATTAGGAAAAAAATTTCACAGAAAGGGTCACTGGACATTGGAAGATGCTACCCAGGGAGGTGGTTGATTCACCTTCCCTGGAGGTGTTTAAGGCACGTGTCTCTTCCAACCTGGTTGTTCTATGATTCTATGAAGCATTTAGCATAGGAAAGATATGAGAACCTGTGAGGTCAAATACTTTGTACTCTTACCTGGTTGTCGCTTTCTACAGATTCTAAAAATTGTAAAGACCTGACAGCTGATTCTGGATCAATCCTTTCCCACTCAGAAAAAAAAAAATAAAAAAAAAAAAATAAAAAAAAAATAAAAGAGCTGCACTGAAGGGACCAGGATTGTTGGATAGTGTCCATGTTGGGTCATGTGTGACCTGGTACAGGACTGGGGAGAAGGCATTAGAGGCAGCAGGTAGAATGTGCAAATGGTAGCCGTGGGGGGAGCTCCGAAAGCCCCAGAAAAGCTGCTAAGTAGACTGCTGTTCCCGACTGCGGCTTTGCCAGCCGGCTGAACAGCTTGCTGGTGCCTAAGAGCAGCATGCAGCAGTAGGGAAGGGAGTGAAAATGCAGAGCGTGGTGGATTCTGTGGTGTTGGTTGTGAGAGCTCACTGATTTATTTCATTTATGAACTGAGTGTTAAGCTTCTAAACAGTGCTTTACAAAAGAGGGGAAAATCAGATTCCTGCCTGGTCAGCTTATGACCAAACAGGATGATAACAAAGGAGAACAGGAGATGTTTTCCTAGCCTCTCTCTGCCCCAGTCTCTGCAGTTTCTAAGTGGGCAGAATCATAGAATCATAGAATAACCATGTTGGAGACCCACTGGATCATCAAGTCAAACCATGAAACACAGAACTTAACAGAATCAATGCATAATCAATAATAATCAATTGCTCTGGAGCAAGTCCAGAGAGGAGCAACAAAGCTGGTGAGGGGGCTGGAGGAGAAGAGGAGCAGCTGAGAGAGCTGGGGGTGTTTAGCCTGGAGAAGAGGAGGCTGAAGGGAGACCTCATTGCTCTCTGCAACTCCCTGAGAGGAGGTTGTGGAGACGAGGGAGCTGGGCTCTTCTGCCAAGGGACAGGGGACAGGCCGAGAGGGAATGGCCTCAAGCTCCACCAGGGGAGGGTCAGGCTGGACCTCAGGAAAGAATTTTTCACAGAAAGGATGATTGGTCAGTGTCAGAGGCTGCCCAGGGACGGGGTTGAGTCCCCTTCCCTGGAGGTGTTTAAGGCACAGGTGGACGAGGTGCTGAGGGACATGGGTTAGTGATTGATGGGAGTGGTTGGACTCAATGATCCAGTGGGTCTCTTCCAACCTGGTGATTCTATGATTCTATGATCAGAACAGCGTAAGTGTTGCACATTGATCTCTATACTGTCCAAATCAGCAGAAATCCTCTGGAAGACTACCCATGTGCATCAGTCCTCCAACCCATGATACTAAGATAGGAACCACAGGAATAAAAGAAAAGTATGGAAAACCATTTCAGGGCAGAACGGTTTTGGAAGCCTTTCATTCTCTCTCTCACCACCACTAATAAGGGACAAACAGTGGAACAGAAGGGTTAAATGCAAGTTGTGTTCAGATAACCAAATCTCTGGGAGATAAAGCAGTTGCTGTGCCAGCTGACGGTGAACGCAGCCAGCACAGATTTGGCAAGGAGGAGGCCATCTGAAAGCCTGCACTGAGCTCTGAGTCTCATCACACACAGGCTGTTCCTTGGCGTTAGCTTTATCAGTTCTGCTCACTTTTAAAACAGAAGCAACAATTGCTTACATCATATTTCTCATCCGTTGGAGGATAGTGAGGAAGTATTCATGTTTTCTGGGACTCAGCAAATGAAAACCACGGAAGAAAGTCTGATAAATGCGCAAATAAAAACTGGGTGTCTGCCATTAACTCTATGGGAAGCTGTTGGCAAGTCCTTTGATTATTTTTTTTTCTTCTTTCTCTCCTCTTCATGTCAAAATTAGAAATAAGCAATATTTTCTATGTTTGATTTCTCAATTTGGTCTTTGGAACTGACAATTCAGCATTCTGGTGGATCTTCTCCAGGGTCTCTAAATAGTACTACAATAACAACTAATTAAAAAAATGACAGTTAAAGCACTAATGGAAGATTTCCTTTACTTCCCAAAGAGTGGCACTTACCTACTCAGTCTCGTCAAACGGGGAATAACCCTGTCTGTCAATACTCTGGATAAACCATCCTTTGTCAAGGATAACATTAGCTTCCTCAGGAGTTTATTGACTAATGTGAGCAATTATTGATCTAAAAAATGATGTTCTGAGACACTGTTTAAATAGCTGCCCTTGGGTCCATTTCTCTGTAGTTTGAGGTGTGCTGTGTTTTAACTGCAAGTGAGCAGCATAGAATCATAGAATCATAGAACAACCAGGTTGGAAGACACCCATCAGATCATCGAGTCCAACCATTCCCATCAAACACTAAACCGTGTCCCTCAGCACCTCGTCCACCCGTCCCTTAAACACTTCCAGGGAAGGAGAATCAACCACCTCCCTGGGCAGCCTATTCCAATGCCCAATGACCCTTTCTGTGAAAAACTTCCTCCTGGTGTCCAGCCTAAATCTCCCCTGGCGGAGCTTGAGGTCATTCCCTCTTGTCCTGTCCTCTGTCTCTTAGGAGAAGAAACCAGCACCCTCCTCTCTACAACCTCCTTTCAGGTAGTTGTAGACAGTTATGAGGTCTCCTCTCAGCCTCCTCTTCTCCAGCCTCAACACCCTCAGCTCTCTGAGCCCTTCCTCATAAGGCCTGTTCTCCAGCCCCTTCACCAGCTTCCTTGCTCTTCTCTGGACTCACTCCAGAGCCTCAACATCCTTCTTGTGCTGAGGGGCCCAGAACTGAAGACGGGATTCAAGGAGCAGCCTCACCAGTGCTGAGTACAGAGGGAGAATAACCTCCCTGGCCCTGCTGGTCACACCGTTTCTGATACAAGCCATGATGCCATTGGCCTTCTTGTCCACCTGGGCACACTGCTGGCTCATGTTCAGTCACTGTCAACCAACACCCCCAGGTCCTTCTCCTCCAGGCAGACTTCTAGACAGACTTCTCCCAGTCTGTAGCTCTGCATAAGGTTGTTGTGCCCCAAGTGCAGGATGACATTGGACCTCATGACATTGGACTCAGCTCATGGATCCAGCCTGTTCAGATCCCTTTGCAGAGCCTCCCTACCCTCCAGCAGATCGACACTTCCACCCAGCTCAGTGTCATCTGCGAACCTGCTATGTCTGGACCTCCTACAACCACACCTCAAATGCAAGCTCAAGACTTGTCCCTATATGTGTAGACATCTTAAATCTTAAGCACAGAAATAATCTGTCTGAACTCCATCTTTGCACTCATACATATGAGCAAACGTGGCTATTGGCACAGTTATCTGTCATGTAAACATCCATATTCTAATGCAGGATACATAAACATATGGTCTCAGAGAGAAGGGCAGCAGCATCATGTAGGGATTTAAAGCCAGATGGTGGCTGTATGTTCCTTCATTCTGTGCTTTTTATTATATATATATATATATGCACATAATTGTATATATGCGTATGTTATCCCAGCACTCATTAGATGAATATTGACTTTTAATTGTAATTCAGAGCATAATGTTCAGTGTAAATCTAATTGACTTTCTGGTAGCTTAACTTATTAGTGAAAATTAGGTTGACGGATCAAGCCTAAAAGCCTCTATAGCGAAAGGTTGTGCTGGAATTTTCTTCGGTACATGAGGAAGGACTCAGATGGAGAAATATACGTTAATAAAACACAAGTTTTCTTCTACAGAAATTAGAAAGTTAACATTGTTGAAAATGTGAATCACTTCATGATGTCCAAACACGGTTAAAATGTAATAATAATTTGGGTATAAAAAACCAGTAATGCAGAAAATCTCTTCATTTTATAAGTGTATATTTATAAAATGGTTTAACTGTTATTACTGGTGTCACGATATTCCAAAGGAACTAAAATGTGATATTTTAACGTAAGTGTTAGCATCATATTTATAGTGATGCTTTTTGTTTCTTCCTTTTTAGATTATAGGAATAAAATAATTAAATTTAAGACATTTACATTTTTTTTAAAAAAAAAGGTATTTTTCTCATCAGCCAGTGTAACACGTCAGGGTACCAGGATCAGTAGGCTTTGAGCTTCTTAATATTGGCCTAATCTTTCTCCAACATAAATTCTGGAAAGTTTGTTGCATCATATTTCAGGATTTAAGCCTCAATGTACAACTGAAACTGGATTTTTCTGAGTCAAAGAGTTATGGAGGGGGTTTGTTTGCAGCTTGATCTTATCCTGTAGGGTCATTGCCAGGAACAGGCGAATGAGTTAGGTGCCACCATGTAAGGAACCAATTTCATTACAAGCTACTGATTTGAGTGGCAGCAGGTTATGAAAGCCAATTTGAAAGGGAGAGATCAGCAATTTCATGGAATCATAGAACAACCAGGTTGGAGGAGACCCACAGGATCATCGAGTCCAACCATTCCTATCAAACACTAAACCATGTCCCTCAGCACTTCGTCCACCCGTCCCTTAAACACCTCCAGGGAAGGTGATCAACATTAGGAGTTGGGCAGAGAAGTCAGGAAACCAAGGGTGTTCTCATTATAGCTTTCAGTGTTAACTATTTAAAGTAACTGATGGGTTGAATGTGTAGGTTTTGATGTTGAATACATCCATTCAAAGACACTTTAAGCCCATCTGATGCTTCAGCTTAGTTTTGTTGACTCCCATCACCATCTTCGTATTAAATCTTCCCTTTTCCATCTCTGAAGAGAAAAAAAATAGATCTGATTTTTTTTAGAGGGGAGAGAAAAATCAACTAAATTAAAACTAGTACATGGTAAGGAATTTGAAAAAAATCTGAAATATGAAATGCAATTGATGCTGTACTGAAAAGACCTCTTCTAGTATTTCATTTCCTTAGATATTTTCTCCTTTCCCCTAGGATCAAAATCAATCTTTCTTTGCATTTTACTCCAAACAATACTCACAAATTGGTGAATGGTCTCTTGAATTCCATGTTGTGATTTGACCATATGGTCAGGGTTAAAGAACAACCTGAAGCCCTGTGGTTACATCCAAGGACACAGAACTAAGCTGATCTAACCATTTAACCTGCTGTAGCACTCACCAAATTGTTGGAAACGTTTTTTCTCTAGTTAATAATCTAGTTGCAGCTTTATCAGGCTTTTCTGCGCGCGATGCAGCAGCACCACTTAGTGGCTTAAGGCAGCTCCTTTTTATTCATCCTGAGCACTCAGCTTGAGTCAAAATCCACAGTTTTCTGTTTTTTCGTTGTAAGACTTGAAACTGATTATACAAAGCAGCATGGATTTCAACACAGTATTTTGGAAATGCGTGAATGTTTATTATTTCAGAAGACAGAAAGCTCTCTAATTTCTTTTTCATATCCTTCCTGGAGTTTGATTTGATGAAACTGCATGATAACCAGAGACAACAATATGACACAATGGACCATCTTCTGAAAACCACTTTCCTGTTATAAATACACAGTACTGATCTTGAAAAATAAAGATTTAAAATGAATTTTCTCGCAGTTCTTCTCTAGCCTTGGCTTCATCCATTCCTCTTATGGGAAACAAACTATTACGAAGATTAAATTAATTGTTATTATCCTTCTGCTTTCAGGTTGGGAAGTAGACAACTTGGGGCAAACCCATGCAGGTAAGAACAACCTTCTATGTCCCTCTGTTCTCTCTGTATGCAGATGACATGATAATATCAGATTCTTGAACAGTTGTTTGTGCATATACTGTCGCAATAATGAATACACGTAGCTCATTGTAACACTCCAATAAAAAGTAAAAGTAAAAATCTGATACGTTTCCAGAAATCAGTGTGACCTAAGCTAAACCCACAAAATTAAACTATTTTACTGAAAAGCAATCAATTATCGCTTTTTGTCATTGATGGATAGCAATGCTATCTGTGGAAATTGATCATATTTAAATATCTACAGACTGTAAATTTAAATTTCTAAATGTATAGTATCTGACTTGTGTATTCTTATGATAAATTGGTCCTAGTTTGCTTATATGTGGTTTTAAACATGTGCTCACTGCTTGTAGGAGCGTTTTTTCAATTTTATAGGCTCAGCTTTGATTTAAACCCAGAAGTAAACCTGTATTTACTTCCTGAAAGGACTGAATCAAATATTTATTGCCTTTGGGACCGATCCAAACAAATTTAAATCAACTTGATACTATGGACTGATATCCACAGAGACCAGTATGGGTCCTAACAGAAAGCAGAATCAAAACAATTTCATACCAAATTTCCACTTTCATAGGTGATTATGACCTGCTGGAAAGCACAGCCCAGTCTCCCCTAGGTAAGAAGCAGAATTACTGGATATTTCTCTTTTTTATTTTAACCACGTTAAAAAGGAAGCTCCAAGCTTTTCCCCCTGACAATTAGGTGTTATTTTCCAATCAGTTCTAATTATGGTGACACATTTTCTGATGTGTTACATTTAGTGGTATTATGAAAATTTATTCCTCCACTTGTAATCGAGCAAGTATGTTGTTATAATTTATATCTACCTGCTTAACAATAATTACTTAATGGTGTTAAGGCAAGTCAACACCATGACTCAGTGGTTATTTTTCCTTAGAAAACTAGGAATGAATGTGCAAGAGTAATTTACCAAAATTTGGCGAGTAATGCAGTGATCTTAAATGAGCACAATGATTATATAGATATATTCGGCTGCATGGATGGCAAACACATTCCCTAATAATAAGGTCACTGCGAGTGTTATGGGTTATTTGACTAAACTGCTTTAAGAATGCGAAGCAGCACAACCTCAATAAAAAAAAGTACCTTGGAAATTTCCGTTTGTTTTGGTCAAGGTACAGTTCAAACTCCGAAACTTGCCATAGTTCAATAAATGGGAACTGGAGAAGGATAAACGCAGCTAGTGGCACAGCTTTAATTTTTCAACCACGTTTCACTAAGCTCTGGGAAGAGTAATGGTACTTAAAAAGAGCTCCACAGGGTCCACCCCACACTAGGCAACCACAGTAACAAACTGAGTGTCAAGAGACACTTCGTCTACCCCAATCTCTTATTTCTCAGTAGAGTTTTAAGCTTTTCCACTGTGTTAGTGGAAGTCACTTGGAGCTAGTCCTGATACAAGATTAGCCAAACAATTAGGTTAAAAAGAAGAGGAAAAGGGAATGAGATTTTTCTCTAAACCATTTTTAAGCCTCCTTGCAGACTCTTGCTATAGAAGAAGGCTATAAACTGGGATTAGAACAAATAATACACAGAGGAATGGGACAAGCTCTCAAACAGGTTTGAAATTTTCAAGTGAAGCCTTGCTGAGCACCTGGAGATAGAAATGAACCTATGGCTATGAAGACAGAGACAGAGACAGAGACAGAGACAGGGAAGGGATTCCCACTCTGCCTTTTCTATTTTTTTCTACAGAACCTTCTCAAAATGTCCCAAAAATGTCAGATCAGAGCATAGGCTTATAGATAAATCATAGAATCATAGAATCACCAGGTTGGAAGTGACCCACCGGATCATTGAGTCCAACCATTCCTATCAATCACTAAACCACGTCCCTCAGCACCTTGTAAATGACTGAGATGTTAACTGACTCCAATCCTACTGCATCACCAAGGACATATAGTGGCTATTTTAGATGTCTTACAGTGTCATGCCTGGTTTCCAGCGGCTGCTCCAAAAAATCATGTTGGCCTTTTGGATTTTTACCTTTTTTATGCATGTGCTTCAGATATAGACCATTTTAAATGGTGCGAAGTGCTTACCTATATTTAAGCACTGGACTTAACCTGTAGTTATCCGAAGTGTAGAAGTTGCATTCCTCAGAAGCCTCTCAGAGTAAATGGAGAGAAATAGACACTTGGCTGACCTCCGGATTAAATACCCACTCGAGAATGAGAACTTTGTGGCCTGGAGGCACTGACTACTCTGCTTAAATCTTTTTTGCTTTCTGGGGACCAACTGTAATAGTAGACATCCATGGGCACCTAGTGTAGAACTAGGTGATTAAAAATGTCATTAAACTTTAAAGATGCCATTAAAGTCTTCTACAGGTGGTCAAACAAGTAGTACCTCCAGTGATACTATGGGGTTTTCTTTTGTCACCTACCAAGGGGAGGGAGGGTATGTCCTGGGGTTTACTTCAGTAATGTCATATTCCCAACTGTACTTGACATAGGGGACATCAGCAGAAATTGCACTGAAGACGGCTGGTCTGAACCTTTCCCTCATTATTATGATGCCTGTGGTTTCGACGAAAACGAAACAGAATCCGATAACCAGGTGGGGGTTAATCTTTTAAGGAAAAAAACAAATGAAGGGAGGGGGGAGCAGCAGGCTGCATTTTGTCTTCTGAGTGTCTTCTGGTTCGATGGTGGTTGGAATAAGACAAACAGCTATTTATAGGCATAAGAAATGTGACAAAGCAAGTTTTAAATCCTTCCTAGCTCAGTATTGAATCTTTCCAAAATATGTATGTTTGCTGTTGATAGAGCTTATAACTTCTAAAAGCATGGGTTAGACCCCACTTCTTCCCGTGTTAATTAAATAATCCCTTTGTCAGCCACCTTTTTTCAACCTATATATGCACAGTGATTAATCATAGAATCATAGAATCATAGAACAAGCAGGTTGGAAGGGACCCACTGGATCATCGAGTCCAACCATTCCTGTCAAACACTAAACCATGTCCCTCAGCACCTCGTCTACCTGTCCCTTGAACACCTCCAGGGAAGGTGAATCAACCACCTCCCTGGGCAGCCTATTCCAATGCCCAATGACCCTTTCTGTGAAAAACTTCCTCCTAATGTCTAGCCTAAATCTCCCCTGGTGGAGCTTGAGGCCATTCCCTCTTGTCCTGTCCACTCTCACTTGGGAGAAGAGCCCAGTTCCCTCCCCTCCACAACCTCCTTTCAGGTAGTTGTAGAGAGTGATAAGGTCTCATTAAAGAAATGTAGGCAGCCTTTGCTATCTCGCTGACAAATAAGCTTCATGATATGCAGACCCAAGGGTATGTCAAATACAGAGCAGTGCTCTAATGCACAGCTATGTCTCAGGGGAACCAAAAGGAGAAAACAAACCAGGCTGTTCAAGACACAAATCCTGTCTATGGTTTCCCCTGCACGTTGACAGAAAGAAGATGTGACCGTAGATGAACCATAGATGAACCATTTAACCATGTGTTGTTTGCCTTCCAAGGATTACTACTATCTGTCTGTGAAGGCTCTGTACACAGTGGGATACAGCACTTCTCTTGTTTCCCTCACCACTGCCATGGTTATCCTCTGTCGTTTCAGGTAAGTCAGGACATGAGCAGTGAGGTTTTCAGTCCCGAGAGGAAAGAAGCTGGAGTTGATCAGCCCAGAACCATGTTAATTTTTTTTATCTCATCAAATGTAGAATAAGAGGGAGACAACTTTTAAGAGAGTTGTTCCCCCAGCTTGGACACATCCCAGTAGTTGTATTTTGGTAGATTCAGCTGCAGAAGCTCTGGATCTGTTTAATGTAACTGCAGAAGCAGCATGAGACTGGGACTATTTTATTCTCCTTGCATGTTTTTACAGGAAAATCCCCAAATTCTCCTTTTAATCAGTGTATTCTCCATACACTCCACTTTCAGATGTTGCTGTTCTTACCACCAAGGTGCTAGAAGCTGTGACCACAGGTCAGAGTGTGCCACTTCCACAGAATAAAAGTCTGTTTTCTCTTTTTCTTCTTTTTCTTTCCCTCGCTCTTTCCTCTCTAGGAAGCTTCACTGCACTCGAAATTTTATCCACATGAACCTCTTTGTTTCATTCATCCTACGTGCTATATCTGTATTCATTAAAGATGGTGTTCTTTACGCTGAGCAGGATGGAAACCACTGTTTTATCTCAACGGTAAGTAAAACCAAAGCCTTTCCCTTTATTTTTTTTCACCGTAAAATAACAAATACCATGAGGCAAACAGTAGCCTGTTCAGTATAGAGGTTCTTCACTATATAGGCTGTTTGCTATATAGGCTGTTCAGTATATAGACTGTTCTGTATATAGAATGTTCTGTATATTGGTCAAGAATCTGCTGGGAGAGAAGGTAATTGGTGGCAAATTTACCACATGGTTCAGAGCAAAACTATGGGTGTTATTGTCTCATGATGCCATCAGTGTCCAAGTTGGTCTTTCAGAACAAATCTACAGCTTTTGGATTCTTATTCTATTGAAGTTGTTTCTTCCTTTCACAGATATTTACAGTGATAGGGGGTATGAGAGCAGACATAAGTAATTTCCTTCATCCAAAGGTCTGTTTTTACTCCAGGGACTTATTTATTCTGGATGTCAGGCAGTTGTATAGAGAATGTGACCAGACAGACAGAAAATAACCTTGACAGTCACACTCTCAAACAATCATTACTATTAGTTGTCTGTTTGTCTCTGGAATGTGTGGTTTCATGGAAAAAGGTCTCTTTCACAAATGCATTTGACTATATGTTACATATACATCCTAATTCCTCTCTCCATTAAGGAGCATATGATGTGATAAATCAGCTTACTGGTTGTAATTATGATGGAATCATAGTGAATTCCCAGACTGAGATTGTCTACATCCGTCCAGTTATGATCTGAATTCCCTATGAGTCACTTACATGAAGAAAGAGCAGCTGTGCAGTTTCTGAGTCAGTTTTTGCTTTTAATTCTTCTCCATGATAAAGTTATGTTAGGTCTGTAGGTTGTTCACACCACTCATCTGTCTGTTTTGAAATCCTTGAAGCATAAGGCATTATAAAAGTGGTCATCTCATGGCCAGACCTGCAACCCTATTAAAGTTTGCATTAAGAAGCTCAAGTTCTGATGGTTAAAACATATTAGATTTGTTCCAAAGGGTGGAGTTCAAGTGGAAACTAGTCCAAATTGTTAGTCTCCCACTGCTCCAGGAGCTTCGATTCACTGATTCTTCGCTACCCTGATTCTGTTCTAATGTGTTGAAGAGTCCTGCTGTTGTAGAACTAATGATACCTGAATGGGTTGTAACACTGGAAAGACAAGATGTCCTATTTTCACAGAGTCAGGGTAGAGGTTGGTTTGCACCTGAGGCTTTTATCAATGGATCATAGAATCATTTATGCTGGAAAAGACCTTTAAGATCATTTAGTCCAACTGCAAACCCAGCACTGCCAAGTCCACCACTTAACCAAGTCCCTAAGAGCCAAATCTACACATCTTTTAAATACCTCCAGGGATGATGACTCAACCACTACCCTGGGCAGTCTGTTCCAATGCTTAATAACCATTTCAGTAAAGAAATTTTTCCTAATATCCAATCTAAACCTCCCCTGGTGCAACTTGAGACTGTTTCCTCTCATACTATCACTTACGGTTTGGAAGAGAGAGCTACACCTGCCTCACTACAACCTCCTCTCAGGTAGTTGGAGAGAGTGATGAGGTCTTCCCTCAGCCTCCGTTTCTCCAGGCTAAACAACTCCACCTCTTTATATATTTTTTTCTTTTGTCTACTGCTTTTCCACCAGTAAAAGAAAGAAAGCTTCTATTGTTTTTGCAGCAAATCACTCTGTTTTATTCACACTTACATTTACTTTCATTTTTTATTTCTGAGCGATAACACTCGCAAACCACCAGGAAGTAAAATTCTTAGCTGCACACAGGAGGGTGCAGACTTTCTGATCCCTCTTTCAGGCTTTTCCGCAATTGTCCTGCCATTTCACATCTTTCCTTAGGGTTCTCAGTACACAACTGGAGTCTTTTCTTCTCTGTACTTAATTCTTGGAGCGGGGCTTACATCTAGCAATTAGTGTCCAGTGACGCTGTGAACTCCCACTAATACAAGGCATTCTCAAGCTGTCTGCAGGCACTCATCGACCACCTCCCACTGGTAAAATTGGCTACCTGCCCTTTTGAGCTTTCCTTTTTAAGTGGCACCACACATTCTTCTCATGCTTTTAGAACTTTATTGTTGAAAATATATAATACTAGTCCCAGCTGTGTTCCTTTCCACTGAGAGATTTGGAGAGCTTGAAAGCATTTTCTCTGTCTCTTTGATAGAAACAACATGGAAATAAATTTACTTTCCTTGTTTCTCTGCAGGTGGAATGCAAAGCTGTGATGGTGTTTTTTCACTACTGTGTCATGTCCAACTACTTCTGGCTGTTCATTGAGGGATTGTACCTTTTCACCTTATTGGTAGAAACCTTTTTCCCAGAGAGGAGATATTTCTACTGGTATACTATTATCGGTTGGGGTATGTGACTTTTCTTGTCTAAAATGGGCTTCACGGTACAAGACAACTCTATGGAGCGTCTAATATTTCCACATGTATTTTCAAAACATAGTTTTAACCTTTGGACAAAAGTACCGCTGCAGATCAAACAGTGTTTTGCTTTTCATAGAATCATAGAATAACCAGGTTGGAAGAGACCCAGTGGATCATCGAGTCCAACCATTCCTATCATACACTAAACCATGTCCCTCAGCACCTCATCCACCCATCCCTTAAACCCCTCCAGGGAAGGTGAATCAACCACCTCCCTGGGCAGCCTGTTCCAATGCACAACGACCCTTTCTGTCAAATTTTTTTCCTAATGTCCAGCCTAAACCTCCCCTGGCAGAGCTTGAGGCCATTCCCTCTTGTCCTGTCCCCTGTCACTTGGGAGAAGAGCCCAGCTCCCTCCTCTCTACAACCTCCCTTCAGGTAGTTATAGAGATCAATGAGGTCTCCTCTCAGCCTCCTCTTCACCAGGTTAAACAGACCCACTGGATCATCTAGTCCAACCATTCCTATCAACTACTAACCATGTCCCTGAGCACCTCATCCACCTGTCTTTGAAATACCTCCATGGATAGTAACCCAACCACATCCCTGGGCAGCCTATTCCAGTGACCAGTGACCCTTTCTATGAAAAATTTCTTTCTGATATCTAGTCTGAACCTCCCCTGGCACAGCTTGAGGCCATTGCTCGTCATCCTGTCCCGGTGACAATTATAAAAAAAGCCCAATGTGTAGATCTTTTAAATCTAGACATAAATCAAAGTTTAGGTTCCTTTACTTAAGTTGGATATTAACTCAATATTTCTTTTTAAAAAAAACTATGTCAGTGTAATGACATAACTACCCAAATCGATTCATTCTGCAACCTCAAAATGTTTAGTCTTGATTAGAATGTGACATCTAAGATCTAGCTGTGCAGATTGTATCTATCACTTCATTTTCAAAGCTGTACCAGTAATGTCCAGTCATAACACTAGGACAATCTCCAAATATGGATGGGTTTGTTTTGTTTTTATAATACGATATTTTCTCCACTTGTGCATAATAGTAGTTCCCCTGACCTGATAGGGGCAACTTGCTCTCTGCAAGAGTGGAAGCCCTTCCACGCTCTGAATGCAAGACACGTAGGGAAAAACAGCCCCTCAGCTCAGAGGGAGTTGCACTAAAGCAGCAAGAAGCAAGAGCTCAGCGTTTTGTAGCATCTGGATGTTTATCTGTTCCTTAAAATGTGCTGAGCACAGCAGTGTCCTCGTGTGAGTAATGAGAGATACATGTGGCTGTGTTGATCCAGATATTTTTTTCCTATTAAATATACGATGTCCTGCTAAGTTCTCTGGATAGATTGCTGTTTTCCTGAGCTCTCTCTTTGTGCCTGCTGAAATATTGTCAGCAAGGATAGCTCTTTTCTCTGCCTTGAGGCTTGTCTGTTTTCTAATGTTACTCAAAAGCTGAAAAGAACGTGATGAAGATATCTACATGTGTCTTTTGATGTAAAGAAAAGTAGTGCGAGTATATGTATATTCATAAAGCAGATGGTTCAAAACTCCAAGCTGAACTGAAATGTGCTTTTTGAATTGTATTTTTATGATACGTGCGTAGAATCATAGAATCATAATGGTTTAAATTGGAAAACAAGTTGGTTGTTGGAAAAGACTTTTAAAATAGTATCATAGAATCATAGAATCATAGAATCACCAGGTTGGAAGAGACCCACTGGATCATTGAGTCCGACCATTCCTATCAATCACTAATTTTTTCCGGTGTTCCAACCAAAGAATATCCCATTCCTGACTGATATTTAAAGATTATTTTTATTTTTGTGCATTTTTAAGGGCACAAATATCCTTATGTTTTCTAGGTATTCCCATGCGAGAGAAGCAGACTGCCATTTAAATTAAATATACATGATTACTTCTCCCCAAACACTGTCATTTCACTTATTTTTAACATTTTTTTTTGTCTTTCAAATATTTCTCTGTGTGCTTTTGTAGAGAAGGAAGGCTTTACCAGTCATCTAGTTCTGGCAGGGATAGTTTTAATTCTGATAGCAGGAAGATGAGCTTTGACAAGAGCCTCACTTAAGTGAATTCAATTGAATGACTAATTAATGTCACACAGCCTTGCGAAATGTATGAAACATAATTGTTCCTGTCAACTTATGACAGTCTCGTTCACCACTGCAAGCTGGGGTTAGCCTGCTCTTTGTTTTGTTTGCTTTTTAGGACTTTATCTCCATGGTGATAAAACGGTGCCTGAACAGACCTAGGCAGTTTCCTGGTCAAAGATTTTATTTGCCATAAAATGTAGAACAAACTTGCTGAAAGTTACAAGTATTTCTGCTGAAAAAGAATGCGCCTTTAGGATTTTCAGAAAGAAAAATAAATCCTCAGTGGATACTTAATGTTTTGATTTAATTTGTATTTTACAGGCATTTTTCTTTTAAATGGTAAAAAAAAAAAAGTCTGAAATAGGAAGTAAATTCTTCCTTCTAATATTGTCTTTTAAGGGTTGGGTTTTGTTTGGTTTTTTTAACTTTTTTGTTAACTTTTGTTTAAGGTTTGGGAATTGTTGTTTTTTTAGGTTTTTTTCATTTAAAAAATAAAATATTCCTGCAAGTAATGGGGGATCGTGCTCCTCTGATTTCTTGTGATGGAATAACTAAAGCAAAAAGTTATTTACACAATAACAGCGAAAATGCAATATAGGCAGATCAGGTACAAGAAAAACACATAAGTATACACGGAATACGATAATGAAATTACAGCTCAACATCTGCCACTCTCCAATTACTGCATAATTAGAGTAGCTCTAGAAGCTGATGTCATTGCTTTTGTTTTGTACAGACTATGATTTAATGTCCACACTAGAAGGTGCAGTAAAACAACTTTGAGCTGTGATGACCTGAGAGAGCATCATTCTTTCTTGTTACTGATTTTGCTTCTTAAATCCCAGATTAACCAATCTGCTGACTGGAACAGATGCTTCTAGAGTTCTAAATTAATATAACTACTTGTATTTCTTCATGCATGAGTGCTATTACGAAATAATAAGTTATTATAATAAGTTGTTATTATTATAGTAAGAATTTGCCAAAAGGGTTCATTGTTGGGTACTAAGTGTGTTTAGACTGCTAATGATATCACCCTCATATCTTCTGCAGGTACCCCAACGATATGTGTCACTGTCTGGGCAGTGCTGAGGCTTCACTTTGATGATACTGGGTAGGTATCACTGTGTGGGAAATCATCAGGGGACAGGACAAGAGGGAATGGCCTCAAGCTCCGCCAGGGGAGATTTAGGCTGGAGATTAGGAGGAGGTTTTTCACACAGAGGGTCATTGGGCATTGGAATAGGCTGCCCAGGGAGGTGGTTGATTCACCTTCCCTGGAGGTGTTTAAGGCACGGCTGGATGAGGTCCTGAGGGACGTGGTTTAGTGTCTGATAGGAATGGTTGGACTTGATGATCCGATGGGTCCCTTCCAACCTGGTTGTTCTGTGATTCTGTGATGCTGTGATTTCACGTGTATTCGGTACAATAGCAAGGATGCAACTGAAATGCAGTGATCAGAGGACGTGAATAATTTCTCCTTTCACTTCCAACATTGATTTGTGTGTGCAGCTTGTTTAGATCCTCTGTACAACCTAAAGCGCTTTCCTATTCAGCTGCATAAATAGCTATAGTTTAGTCTTTACGTCCCTGTTGCACTGATGAATTGATCAAAGAATCATAGAATCATAAAACAAACAGGTTGGAAGAGACCCACTGGATCTTCAAGTCCAACCATTCCTATCAAACACTGAACCATGTCCCTCAACATCTCGTCTACCCATCCCTTAAACACCTCCAGGGAAGGTGAATCAACCACCTCCCTGGGCAGCCTATTCCAATGCCCAATGACTCTTTCTGTGAAAAACTTCCTCCTGATGTCCAGCCTGAACCTCCCCTGGTGGAGCTTGAGGTCATTCCCTCTTGTCCTGTCCCCTGTCCCTTGAGAGAAGAGCCCAGCTCCCTCCTCTCTACAACCTCCTTTCAGGTAGTTGTAGAGAGTAAATTTTCCATGCAAAACAATCTAGAAACCCCTGTCGTGTCATTATTATGATTACAAATCTGGTCCTAAATGTATGAATTTCTCTTAGGAGTCAAAAAAAAAAATCTTTGCATTTTTGTGGATACGGGGAATGTCTCACAGAAGAAAAAAGAAAACCAAACCCTCTTTCCTTCCTTTTAATCAGCTATTCAGCATGCAAGATATTTAGACAGATTCTAGCTGAACGTCTCAGGGGTTGCTTTTTAAAAAATCAGCAAACATTGTTCTGGGGGTGGTGGAGAAGCCAACATGAGTGTGAAAACATTGCAGAAATTACTGAACTGGGGAAACCACAGTTGCAAAGGCATGGACTAGAATACAGACTCTGAGTCTTTCTCTCCCCCTGTTTTCTCCTTATAAAACTGGCAGAGTTCCCTTGACTTCAGCTCCTGATTCCCGTCACTGTAAGTGACAGGTTTGTGGGCACAAATGCAACTGTCTGTTTATCCAGAGCTGTGCTGCTGAATTAAATTGAGCTACACCATATGTACACCAGAGATGTAACAGAGATCAGACCTCTTCAAATGGGAATCAATCCCTCCCCCATCTCACTGGCTCCCTTTCTTCACCCATCCTGAAAAACACTCCTGCAGGTCTGACCTCCACTGTAGCAATGCATTTGAATGACATCATAGAATCGTAGAATCATAGAATCACCAGGTTGGAAGAGACCCACCGGATCATCGAATCCAACCGTTCCTATCAAATTAGGGAGTCTGTTTACGTAGCACAGCTTGTTGGCTGTTATCATAGGCTGTTCTGATGTGTATTGCATAGTTTTCCTCCTGGTCATGTTCAACTGATGAGAAGAAGATATTTCTTCCACCACATGTATGGAGGCTAAACTGTTAGGTAAGAGGTATGACTGAAATGACCACAAAAATACTTATTTTACTTTCAAATTAGTTGGTTAAAGCTATGAAACAAAAGGTACAGCAGGGACAGGCTACAAAACTAGTATCTTTGAAGTGAAATAAAATAGTTGATCTTCATGATCAATCTGTCACTCTCTGCCTCCTTAAAAACTTTTGTAAGTTTATTCACTTCCTTCTTACGTCTTTATCTTTCCTTCTCTTTTCCCATCCCATTATTTTGTTATTCACTGCAGCTGCTGGGACATGAATGACAACACAGCCTTGTGGTGGGTGATCAAGGGTCCAGTGGTTGGATCAATCATGGTAAGTGGCAGCTGAAGAAGGTTCTTCCTCCACAGGTCTGAGGTCAAACTGATACAAATAGCTTCAAATGGCTTTAAAACCATTGCTGTGGGACTACTGGGCAGCTTGTCGAAATGCCCTTCATTTACAATGCTAAATAATTCCATTGTTATAACACAGGTTTAATACAAATGAAGTGTTGGTGCTCGGCCTGCAAGCAATTACTCTGTAGACAAGGAGTTATTCACTTACTTAAACACAGATAGTGATGCTAAAAGTGAGACCCTAGAGGATATGGAACATTTGCCTGGAGCTGACAGATGTGACACAGGATTTATGGGAATCCTGGCCAAGTGGGACAGCCCGAGGCATCTAAAACAATACTCGATGCCAGTGACTAGGAACCTAGACTATGCCTGTTGAATGGAATTCATTTCACATCAGTATTTATCTATCCAATATTAGCTTTATATTTATAATAGTATTGTAGACATTGTGGGAAATGTTCAATTATCAGCAAGGTATTTAAAGCTCTGTTTAGAATCATAGAATCATAGAACAACCAGGTTGGAAGAGACCCACCGGATCATCGAGTCCAACGATTCCTATCAAAACGGTTCCTATCATTTAGTTAATAGAGGTTTTGAATTTAACTCAGATGATGCTACATATCTGTGTATGGATGGCTGAGAAGTTCTGAAGTACCCAGTTCAAGCTCCAGAGGTGCCCCAAAAGAATACAGGAATTTTAAAATGGTATTAGGCTTCTTCAGTAGTGAAATTAAATTAAGCCCCTAGACAGTGTTTTTAGCAGCTCATGAAAAGCTGTTGGCTTATCATACTTCAGTGTCTGGTTCTGGGGATGTTAAGTTGCTCTCCATACTCCACTGAGAGCACGGCCAGGTCGTCAATTACTCTTGTGGGAATTCAGACAAACAGCTCAGAGATAACTATCTAATTGTAGCTATTTTCATCAGATTGGGTGCTTCTTCGTTCAGGTAATATATCTCTGTAATTATTTTTTACTTTCTTTTTCTTTTGCCTAGATAAACTTTGTGCTTTTTATTGGCATAATTGTGATACTTGTGCAGAAACTCCAGTCACCCGATATTGGAGGCAATGAATCCAGCATTTACTTGTAAGTACAAATAAAGCAAAAATCAATTTCAATTTCTAATATACACATAGGAAAAAAAAAAAAAGACAAAGTGAAAAAGGTACCTCAGCTGAATTAATCTCATTTTCAAAAACAGTCACAGGGTCTATTAAAGTGCTTTGGTTGATTTTGACTACATATTTTAATCCAAAAGCCACTAAAGTGCATTTTATGTCAGTTTTCATTTTTTCTTTAAATAATAAAAGCATAAATAGAAGATTAAAAACCTCTAAAACTTCTTTACAGGTCAATGTCTGGAAATTAACATACTCACCAGGCATAAATTTTATTGTATGCTTGGGACTGCCTGCTGTGCTTCATAAGTTCCAAGAACATGATCCAATTTCATTGAAAGCAATGAGTTATGGTGAAGTTTTCATCGACTTTAGACTGAATCTTAATGTAGGAAAGACCTCCTAAAGTTGTCTGTGTTCATGTTTCTGATAACATTGAATGCATTCAACCTAAGTTAAACAAGTCCTGCCCTCTCAGTTAGAATTGCTTAAAAATTATAGAATTATTGAATGGTTTGGGTTGGAAGGGACCTTAAAGATCATCCAGTTCCAAGCCCCCTGCAACGGGCAGGGACTTGTCCCACTAGACCAGGTTGCCCAAAGCCCCCTCCAACCTGGCCTTGACCATCTCCTTGCAAAACAACTTAGAAGTTTTAAATCTTTTTTGTGATTCCATTATTTTATAGTCAGTATCTCTTTTTTTTTTTCTTGCTAGTTTCCACTTTGTTAGAGAGCAGTGATTGGCCATTGGAGATAGTCGTCCTTCCCATGTTAAATGCATGCAGTCATTTACCATATGACAACTATAAAACCGTTTTGATAAGCATTTTATGTAGCAGCACATTTGGTGTTTTCTTGGCTTTTCAGCCTAAACACCGTGAACATTTGCTTCACATTTTTTTTTCTGAGCTGCAGTGATTTCTAACACTCATAAACATAGATAAGACAATTTGATTCCGCACTGGATTAAAAAAGGTATCAGGGTAATGTAGGAAATCTTTGTTTTCAGTACTTTAAAAAATAGAATACCTGGGGATTAGTTTCACCCTAAGCAACCACACTCATAGCATAATGATGTCATCTTGCTAAATGACAATTTTCAGGGAAAAATATGTCCTGCAGCTGCCTGATTTCTTGTTCTTTTCTTATTTACATTTACACGAAATGCTAATAATTTACGCATCATTTTTTCATGTCTGTAGCCAGGCATCCACTTCCTGAAAGCAGTGTCCTTGAAACTTGCTCTAAACAAAAATAATACTTTAAATTCGTTCTGCAGGTGGATTTAGCTTAGAATTAAAATTCAGGAAAGTGTAGTGAATAGGTTTCCTGCGTGCATGGTTTGGCCCACGGCTTGCATGAAGACTTTCCATCTAAGTGATGATGGGAAACTGTCTACTGACAATTAGATTGTAACTAGCACTCGAGATCTGCAGAGCTAGTGTGATTATGATCTGCTCTGTGCATGTTTGGTGTCTGGTGCACATCTCTCACATATGAAGCAAAGCATGTCATAGACTCCAGTGATTTAAATAGATTGTAAGACATCCTTCTCATTTTTTTATCAATATGGTGACTGAGTTTCACTGATATTTTTCCTATGTGTATAGTTAGCCACCAAAACCAAGAAAAAAAACCCATCATATTTTCTGTTTCATTCGCTGCCATTATTTTTTTCATATTTTTTTGCAACTTTATAAATGGGTGTGTATAAATTGATCTTGCATTTATGTATGTGTTATGAAGTGGAGTGTTGTTTATCCAAACAGATTCGACAACAGAAGTCACGCAGAAATTGTAAAAAGGAGTGAAATTAATAAGTCTATGCAGATCTACACCAGGCATAGTCAGAATTTGCGCACACATATCCTGTAAAAAGAGCTGTTTTAACGGAGAAAAACAACAGATCAAACCATGGTTATGTCACCATATTGAAATCTCTGTGGCATTTAGACTGTGGTCCATGTTAAACATTTTCCATGTCATATTTCCCTGTTTTAAACTACTAAACGTCATTCCATCAGACCAAATTCTTCATTCAGATCCTTATTCCACATCGTATTTAAGTATTTTGCCTTTAGTACACGAGACAGATCAGCTGTGGTTGAAGGAGGATGCTCAACCCTCTTTTTGAAGATAGTATCACACGATATCTCCAGCAGTAATTGAGATTTACTCTAGTATCTACCTTCCACTCTTTGGAATAAGCCTTTTAACTAAGTCTTCCACCATCAATGCAAATAAAAGGTCCCCCAAATATTTGTTTCTTGATTTTGGGTAGGATTTACTGATTTCTTGTATCTATATTATGAAGTTTAGATTCAGGCCCTTCCAATGATTATTTTTGTTAGGAAATTCTACATCCAGTTCTATTCTATAGACACTATCACATGGTTCTGCAAATCACTTGGCTTTAAAAACCTCAGGGATGTGCTTGAATTCAAAGATGAATTACATCTCATTACCATGATATATATCATTATATATGTATATCAATTATATATCATTATTAAAAATCCCCAGTACTGAAGTTAGCTGTAAGCTATGACAGGAGCACAACCAGGGAACTCATATTTAATTAGTGCAAACACCAAAGATTGTAAGACTTGCTTTTAAAAATTTGAATAATAATTCGTATAATTTACAGCATGATAACAAATGCTTTGTTCCCACTAAAAAAATCCGGATTTTCTCTCTAAATAACCTGATGATCATCATATGCAATAGTCCTTGCCTTTAGGCACCCAAGAGCTTGGACACTTGTAGCTAATTTCTAACAATTTTCTGCGGCAGATAAATGCTTTAATGATTGTAAAATTCCATTTCTTGACTTGTATATTCAGTCATTCTTTACCAGTCTCCTGCCTAATCGATTTTTATTTACTCAAAGCTTCCTTCATGCTGCTGATCCCATTTCAGACTGAATGGCTCAAAACATGCCAGATTCTGAGAGAACAATAACTCATCCTTTCACTGATGTTTTAGATAGAAACTACTCCTTATAGATGAAATGATTGGAGACTAAGTTCATCAAAATTATCTAAGCAGCTGAGATAGGAATTTAAAAGGAAATAAAAGCCACTTTCTTTAATACTAATTTTAATGATATTATTCTTTTTTTGTTTGATTTTTTCACGTCTTAGGCAGTTTTTATACTTCCTCTCAGTAGCCATTGTAATCATTATTTACTTTTTGATGTGAGAAATCAACTGCCAAAGGCATAAGAAAGTGAACTTTATTACTTGAACTGTGTTTGTTTCAGTTAAGCTACATCAGTCCTGAATAATTCCACAAAATTAAGCATCAAACCAAAGCAAGTCCAGTAATGTAAATGCAATAGATATTTAACTCAGTGAGGAGTTCTGAGATCCTGAAGTGTTGAGGAAGCATAAAGTAGTGTAAATTACAGTCTTAGTAGCCATAATGATCATTATTTACTTTTTGATGTGAGAAGTCAACTGCCAAAGGCATAAGAAAGTCATAACTTTGTTTTCTTGAACTGTGTTTGTTTCAGTTAAGCTACATCAGTCCTGAACAATTCCACAAAATTAAGCATCAAAGCAAGTAAAGTAATGTAAATGCAATAGATATTTAACTCAGTGAGGAGTTCTGAGATCCTCAAGTGTTGAGGAAGCATAAAGTAGTGTAAATTACAGTCTTAGTGTAATTAAGGCAATTAGCTGTAAGTTCAGACAAGGTTTTTCCCTCTAACTGGTGAATGAATTGCATAAACAATTGTAATGTGCCATGGTCATGGACATGACATACTCAATTTTTAGAGTACAAATTAAAATGTCTTGCATTTATACCTGTATATTCATAGAATCATAGAATCATCAAGTTGGAAGAGACCCACCGCATCATCGAGTCCAACCATTCAATCCAGTTAGATTTGAATTAACCTGCTTCCAAACAGAAAGCACTGCCTCATTTTTAGCAATCATTAATTACACAGTTCGTAAATATTTCAAAGTGGCAGTTGATCGTTTAGGGATGCTGTTACACCATATGCTCACATCAAGGAGCACCACATCAAAAGTCCATAATTCCAAGTCGAACGCCAGTCATAATTCTGGGGATTGGAAACACATATTCCCAACCTCGATATGGCTGGTTCAGCACACAGTGTGTCACACCATTATTTGGATGGATTTTCACACATCAGTCCCTTGCATGGAATTTTAGCAAACAGGTCATGATTTGATATATCATAGAATCATAGAACAATCAGGTTGGAAGATACCCACTGGGTCATCGAGTCCAACCATTCCTATCAATATATGGGTGAGAAACCCAACCGATAGTGTGTAACATCGATGATCTGATGGGTCTCTTCCAACCTGGTGATTCTATGATTCTATGGTATGTTGGCATTTGCTTTGAGGTATCCTAGTTGTGGTCAAGCTGTTGTGATCGAGCGTATTCACCCTCCCCAAATAACCCGTAGAATCATAGAACAACCAGGTTGGAAGAGACCCACTGGATCATCGAGTCCAACCATTCCTAACAAACATTAAACCTTGTCCCTCAGGACCTCATCTACCCATGCCTTAAACACCTCCAGGGAAGGTGAATCAACCACCTCCCTGGGCAGACTGTTCCAATGCCCAATGACCTTTTCTATGAAAAACTTCCTCCTGATTTCCAGCCTAAATCTCCCCTGGTGGAGCTTGAGGCCATTCCCTCTTATCCTGTCCCCTGTCACTTAGCAGAAAAGCCCAGCTCCCTCCTCTCCACAACCTCCTTTCAGGTAGTTGTAGAGAGTAATGAGGTCTCCTCTCAGCCTCTTCTTCTCTAGGCTAAACAACCCCATCTCTCTCAACCGTTCATCATAAGGTCTGTTCTCCATATTCCAATAGAAATGCATACACAGAACTAAACTCATGCTATTATTTACATGAGCATCGTTGTGTTGCCAAAAGAGTCATTAGAGACAGAAGGACATCTAACCGCATCACTACCATAAACCACCACAGTAATTAAGTAGGTTGTGCATGATGTAGATGCATGGTGGACTAACCTTTAAGATTTAAAAGGCCCACACATTTCCATCAAGTCTTTGATTATTCACTCATTTTCAAAAATCAAACACACATCACTGACTAAGCTTTTTTTTTTTAATTTTATTTTTATTTCCAGTTTATCATTAATAGTATAACTTGGGAGGGGGAAGCTTGTTTCTGCTTTTGCTTTAACAGATTCTTCATAAATTTTGTGTCACATGTTGAAAACTCAATGAAAAGAAAACAAACCCCACATAATATCTAGCTAATTCAGGTCTACGTCATTCCTCAGCATCTTGCTGGAAAGAAAGGAGAAACATGGCATATATCATAGGTAGGTATGATTTTAAATATGGTGCAACCTTGAGGGTTAGGGCAGGAGAAGCAATGCTGTAACACAAATGTTTTGGTAAGCAACACTCCTCTACAGTTCACCCACAAAGCCATTGGGCACTCGGTGATTCATTCTGCTACCGCTTTGTCTTGCTGCAAGTGCTCAAAACGCCAGCGTTAATGATTATCGACAGGGTCTTTGTGCCAAAAGTCTCATTTTTTGAGAAGCAAATGGCAGATGTTTGATGAAGGGTATGTTCTTTAGCACAGCACTTGAATTTCTTAACCCCAGGGACTATCAGTTGGATGCTGGGATGCCCACTAACCCGGCAATGAAAGGAACCCGTGTCCCTGGGTAAATTCTTTTCTATCACAAGAAAAATACAACAGAAGACACAGACAATGACCATTTGGTGTCAGTGCATGATCAGCAAGGACTTAGTTCTATTTGTCAAAAGTACTAGGAAATTAGGAGATTGCTGCTTTGATTGACAATAATTCTTGATGGATTTATTTAATATTCTAATGCAACTATTCTCATTCACAACCACTATACTTTTCATTTACATTTCCCAAGACAAATTATTATTGTGGGTGTTTGGTTTAGGGTTTTTTTCTCTTTCTAATTTGGGGGTTTGTGTGGGAAGCTGGGATGTAAATTTGTGCCAAATCTTTTCAGGTAGGGATTGTTAAAAAAAAAAGCATACTCCTTAAGAATTTAATTTAATGTAGGGTACGTACCATAGTTAGTAAGAATGTGATTACACTGGAATTTATTTTCAGATAAAGTTATTGAAAACCCTAGTCTGCTTTGATTATATATCTATACATCTGCTGTGATCTCAACAAGTATCAAATTAAACAGCACAGAATATTTACTCTGTTTATAGTGTTCCTGTGACTTGTTATCTCTGTTGAACAGCTGAGGGTATGATGCACAAAAAGGGCTACGAAAAATAACCCATGGTGCCTGTACCTGGTAGGGGAACATAGAATCATAAAATCATAGAATCACCAGGTTGGAAGAGACCCATCGGATCATCGAGTCCAACCATTCCTATCAAACACTAAACCATGTCCCTCAACACCTCATCCACCCGTCCCTTAAACACCTCCAGGGAAGGTGAACATGAACATACATCTTTGGTTGTCAAATCTAGATTCCTAACCCGAATACTGTCATTTCATCTGGTATGCGTCTTTTACATTCTCACAATGACATGAGATCAGACCAAAAACCATGTCCACCTTGAGAGTGGTTTTGTTATTTCTTGGACCACTGGCCAAAGGGATATTGCGGAAGAGAAAACCAATATTTTCCACGGAGTTTCCATTGATTTCCAATGATATACAAGCATTTTACTGTAGATTTGACAGGTTCTGATTTTCAAATGCTTCATCACAAGACTTGTTTCCTGTGGTTACAAGATCAAGTGTGATTAATGAAATGCTAAAATATTCTCTGCTTCTGTTATCTTGAAATCCATAGAAGGTGGTTAGTGTAAGCCCATTGAGCCTTTTCCTGTGCAGATGATATCTGTATGATGGAGACTGATTCCTGTTTCTGTCTATTTTGAGGTAGTACTTAAAAACAGGATGATTTTGTGTTTTAACATTATTTGTGCACATTGTTGTAAGGTATTTTTTATGGGTAAATCGATGGTTTCAATAGATATAGAAACAGAGGAAGGGACAATACTGATATATGTGGCTGATAAACTAGGTGACTTCTTTGAAATCTGCCTAAGTTTCATGCTTAACAATTTTCTAATGGTGACTTAAAATTTCCACTTGACTCCAAACACTGTGGCAGCCTTAGGGAACAAGATTGTGTCCTAAGCTACCAAAGCACAGATTTTTTTTTCCCAGTCTGTTACAAGAGAAAGTAATAAAGAGGAAAAGTGTGTGCATTAGAAGAGAAGCCACTAGTAGATGGTCCTTCTCAAGAAAGATCGAGGATGTATACAGGTTAGTGAGAGAGAGAATACTGCCGTGTTATATTCAGCAGTGTGGTTCTCTTGATCGAAACGTTCCTTTCATTTATTTAAGAAGAATCATAGAATCATAGAACAACCAGGTTGGAAGGGACCCATTGGATCTTCTAGTCCAACCATTCCTATCAAACACTAAACCAAGTCCCTCAAGACCTCATCCACCCGTGTCTTAAACACCTCCAGGGAAGGTGAATCAACCACCTCCCTGGGCAGCCTATTCCAATGCCCAATGACCCTCTGTGTGAAAAACTTCCTCCTAATCTCCAGCCTAAATCTCCCCTGGTGGAGCTTGCGGCCATTCCCTCTTGTTCTGTCCCCTGTCCCTTGGGAGAAGAGCCCAGCTCCCTCCTCTCTACAACCTCCTTTCAGGTAGTTATAGAGAGCAATAAGGTTTCCTCTCAGCCTCCTCTTCTCCAGGCTAAACAGACCCACTGGATCATCGAGTCCAACCATTCCTAGTGCTTTATGAATTCCCATTGAAAAGTTAGTAGCATCTATCTGGATGTTTCAGACCTTAATATCTTTCAAATCCAGTACCTAAAACATAGTGGCTTGATTGCCATGACTGATACAGAATCATAGAATCACTAAGTTGGAAGAGACACACTAGATCATCAAGTCCAACCATAAAATATGATATGAAGCAGCACTTACAACTCCTGAAGGCTCAAGCCAGGTTTGCATCTGTGCTTTGCACACTTATATAAATATAAATCTTCTTCTATACTTATATTAGGTAAAATGCAATACATATGTAAAGTTATACCAACATTGATTTCTAAATAACCACAAATACTTTAGCAATGTGCACAATATAAACTTTGTCCTTTACTGCGGAAGTGACTACTCTTATCTAAATTCTCTGTAATGTTATCAATTTGCCACACATTGAAGTTTACTTATTAGCTACAATTTAGTAGCCTTCCCAAAAAAATTGGGATTCAGGCCTCAAAAGTGTTTCTGAAGTCACTACACTTCATCAAAGAGATTAACTTCATTTTGATCAGCATTGATAAAGTACTCTTGTCATAGAGATCAGCAGGATAGAGAACATCCAGTCTCCACACATCCTTACTAATTAACCATGGAGTTCAGTGCAGTGTTGCATCCTTTATCGGAGTAACTTGCTTACTGGGGAGGATAACGGTTTTGGAGATTCAGATAATTTTTCAGAAATCTCAGATTAAGAGTTAATGTAGGAGTATCCAAATTAGACCATTCTTGCTTGTTTGCCCGTCCCCTCCAGCATTGCTCATAGCCAAGTCTGTCGTTTCAAATGCATTGTTAAATTGAGAGGGATAGACTTGGAATTTTACATTTCCTCAAATTAGTTTGCACTTTTATTTTTTTTTAATTGATTACTTAGCGTAAAGATAAATGCGGAGTTGAAGCAACTGGTCATGCAGCAGTTGTTGCAAGACTGCAGACAATGGGGAATAATTCTGACATCTCTGATCTTGAACGTGCTTTCAACTTACACCAAAGCTTGATGCACACCAGCATCCATAGTCTTCCATTTACTTTTTGCTTCCATTCTCGTTTTTGCCCCTGTCACATCAGAACAAAAGGAGTTTAAATTCCCTTCACTGTCTCTGCTTCTACCCGCCATTGATTTCTTGTGTCGCACTTCAGCAACTAACATGCTTCAAGTGTCTTTAGTTTTACATCTGAAGAATTATTAAGGTTATTTTTAAGCATGTACCTAGAGCTGCAGGTATGGAAGGAGGAACAAAGACGGTGCTGTCACAGTGCAGGTTTTTTAATCTGGGCAGGTGCACTTCTCATGAGACTATCATAACTAGTAATTGGTTAATTACCCAGGAACAAATTCTTCCTTGCTTGGAGAGTACAAGTACACACTCAAAGGGAACCAGGTTGCCATAGCTTAATATTGAAATAAGTCTCAATGAAGATGGTATAAACCCAATGTAGCTTAACTGATGCTGAGCTCTGCTGACTGATAGTCCTAAGACCTCTTTATAATGCTTGAAAATCCACTTCTTCTGTCAGATTGTGATAAAAAGTACTCATTTGTTTGAATCATAGAATCATAGAATCACCAGGTTGGAAGAGACCCATTGGATCATCAAGTCCAACCATTCCTATCAAACACTAAACCATGTCCCTCAGCACCTCACCTACCCATCCCTTAAACACCTCCAGGGAAGGTGAATCAACCACCTCCCTGGGCAGCCTATTCCAATGCCCAATGACCCTCTGTGTGAAAAACTTCCTCCTTTGCTTTAAGGACATTGAGCTAATCGCATTCTTAGATTTTTATGTCTGGGTTTGGACATATACTTTCATTCCAAATAGCAAACCTGTATTCAAAAACATTTAAGGATCTCATTTGGTGTGGTACATTTTTCTCACTAAATGTACTATTGTCTTATACACTACAGTTACGTTACTGCACCTTCATCAGAATTATTCCAAAATGCATGACATTAGTCTGTTCGTTGGAAGTAGTAAGAATAATGATAGATTCATTGAATCATAGAATGGTTTGGGTTGGAAAGGACCTCAAAGATCACCCAGTTCTACCTTCTTGCCATGAGCAGGGACACCTTCCACTAGATCAGGTTGCCCATAGCCTTAAAAAAGGATCTCTAGGGTTAATACAGAGGAAGGATCTAGATATGTAATCTAGAAGTTATGGTTCATTTGAAGAAAGTTTCTTATGGAAGTACTGTGCTCTCTACTACCAGCTCTCTTCTCTAAAGCACTGCTAAATGTTAAGCTTTGTCTCTTCATTATCCTCCAATAGTTTTCTTCATCTTTCTATGTTAGAAGTTAGAAGAGCCAAGAATGAACAGTGATGATGATGAACAGATAATTTTTGGCTCTCTTTGGCCATTATTTTTTGTTACCTTACTTCTGCGTGAAGGCCAGAATTACTGGCAAAAAAATTTATCATTCAAATTCAGATTTGCTAAAGATTAATTTTTCAGCCACAGCTGTGATTTACAAGAAACAATTCAACTTCAGCCTCTGGAGTGGTGATAGTGGTTTCCTCATAGACATATGGTTTCCGTGTCAAATTATTGTTGTAATTACCACACTAATTTTCAGTTACAACGGATAAAATCTAACTTTACTGGAATTAGAAGTTTTCCAGTGTCAAGTGTATAGGGAACATTGAATGTTCTCTATGATGTGGGAGCTTTGAAATCCATAAAGACCTTTGGGAGGTTTCTTACCTACATCCTAGTTAATAGGTTGAAATTAATTGACTTTACAAGTACAGACACTAGAAGTGCAAATCTTTGTTTCTCCAAATCAGTAATAATAATAAAAAAAAAATTAAAAAAGCAATTCCCTGAGCTGTGCAAGACACATCTACTCAGAATGAAGATGAGAAACAAAGCTCATTCATCGCATATTGAACCAATGCAAGAACTCTAAAAGAGGCAGAGATTAAAAAAAAGTCAGATGAAAGAATATTACCAGCTATTCAAGTCAATTAAATTTTATGGGTCTTGGACAAGGGTGCACTCACCTCATGCTTTGTCTCTTTCTCCAATTTGTACTCAGATCATTCACAGGTGTCAGAAGATAATCCTGATCCTGAATACCTCAGACCCCTTAAAGAGTGAGGGGAAAGGTTTTTTTGGCTTGGTGATGCCTGCAACAAAAAACAAAGTTATAGGTAACAAGACTAAGACTTTGGCAAAAGGTGACTTGCATAAGACTTTTGAATTGTTTTCAGTTGAAAACTAGGAAAGCAAAATTGCTTTTTTTTTAAATGGAGAAGACAATAGCTATACTTTGAATAGGGCAGGATGGGATTCACCTGATTCGATAAGATAATCACGCTTGGCTCCTTCCACAGTCAGTAGAGATCTACCCAGTCCTGAGAGTAAAATCCTCAGTAACTGTTCAAATTATATCATTCTATACAACGTGTTTAAATAAATCAGATAAATCTCACTTTATGGTCAGTTTCTCAGCACTGACTGCAAGGCTAACATGGGACGACAAGGTAGAAGGGCTGCATCTATACTGTTAACTTTGAAAATCAGAGGAAATGGAACGAAATGAAAGCATTGCAGGGAAGCACTCATGCTTATTCTGTGTCTGGATTAGAGGGACGAGTGAGTCTACTTGCACACAGTGGATCAGGGCCCACAGTCACTCTAGCAGGATGGAATTGGACAATCAGTCTGTTTTCTGCTCGTAGAGCAAGCTCAGTTTTCCAAACGGTTTGTATTTTATCTGTAAGACCAGGGGTTTTGTAAATGCAGTTGGTGTTATGCCCAGGAAATAAATCTAGCTTCAGGAAATCCTTTGCTACTGATTAGCAAGGAAAAGAAGTCCCCCAATCTATAATAATATCAATTATAGGTAAGTAGGCATGTAGTACAAATATTAGATGGCATAACACAATTTTTTTTTTTCCTCTTTCTCTCTCATACAATCTTTCTGCTTTCACTTTGGTTATTTTTTTTACCGTATTTTCAGTCCTTTATTTTATTGATTTGTTTCTACATTAAATTATCCAACTTCTACATGCTTGCCAGTCCTGTTTGTAGTGAGGTTTTCATAGAATTACTTGAGCAGGGCGCACAAAGATTCTTAACGAGGCATAGTTTTAATTATTATGACTGAGAGTTTACCTTTATCATGTTTCCCAAAGGATTCCCCTTCAGCATAGTCAGATAATCCACAAGCTCTGTCATTTCCTCTGTGCTATTAGTGACCTAAACCCAGAACCCGAATCTTTTTCAGTCTGAATCAATAAGGCCTTGGTAAGAATTATAGAATCATTGAATCACCAGGTTGGAAGAGACCCACCAGATCATTGAGTCCAACCATTCCTATCAAAAGAGAGCATAAAATTCATTCCTCAGAAGCAACATGTTCGTTTTATTTCCCTTGCTCACCTCTAAGAAAACTACAAAGTAGTCAGGATTTAGCTACCTTTTGGCTCAGATTTGTGTACTCTCTCATTTGCATTTGACTTGCCAGATGTCAAGGTGTTCCATCTGACAAGATGGTCTTCAACCATGGGATATATCACTCATTTAATCCTGGGAATGTTTAACTTTTTTTTTCCCCTTCCACCCTAGCACCCTCCCTCTTCCTCCCAGATGCAGCTGCAGTCCCTGCACAGGACACACGCGGTGAGACTCAGCTTGTTTACCTTTAGCTGTCTAAAGTCTCGTATTTATTCTGAGCAAGTCTAGTCATCGTCTATGGTCAAACTGAGAGACCAGGGCACCTCCGTGAGACAAAGCATCCCGTATGTCTTAGATGCCTCTGTTACACAGGTCACCTCAGCCTCTGAAAGTGCTTGTTTCTTTCCATGATTGACTGAGTTAAAGGTGACAGTTCAATTCACATTTGTCTTAGATACATATAGTTAGATGTGACCAATTCCATTTTGTGTGTGCCTACAGACATCTGAGGATCTTGCCCGAATTCATGTTGGTTTTATATTTATTTATGTTATTTTTCTCTTATTTAGCTATTCTTTCCTCCTTCCCATTTATTTCTAGTTTCTACTTCTTCTGCTTCTTCTCTCTTTCTCCCTTTCCTTCCAAAATCGCTTCTATTTTTATGATAAATAAATAAACAAACAAATAAATAAATAGATAAATAATCAAACTGAGTTTAAAAAAACCTGTAGGAAATATAAAGAGGGAAAAAACTATTAATTCTGTGATTTTGGGTTATAGAATCGTAGAATCATAGAACAACGAGGTTGGATGAGACTGGATCATCGAGTCCAACCATTCCTATCAAACACTAAATCATTTTACAATATGTGACATCAGAGATATATCAGGATGGGAGAAAAAAACATTAAAAGCACTACAATATTTTCCTATGAAATGATAGTAAAATTATCCTTTTTTGTAATTTTTTTTTTAAATTTGTCATGTCATGTGTAAATTTCTCCTCATTGGATGGGGAGCAATATTTAAGACTTAGATGATGTTTTCAAAATGAAATCTGTCTTTTTTTTTAACAGTTCCAGTAACTATCAAGTGCTGTAATGTTAGTTCAGCTCACTAGAAAAAACCTGAAGTGAAAATCAATACCTGCCAAATAAAACAGGGCATAAACAATAAAGGAGATATGGATGGGGATTTTTTTCCAGGTTACCGTGGCAACGTTAAGTATGTCATTGAAAACACAGTTCCTCATAACATCAGGATACTAAGTTTTCAAAGTGGTTATTGATTTTTAGAGGTTTCATTTTTGTGTTATGCAGGATCAGATGCCTTCATAAGCACAATGCCTTTTCAGCGCAAGCTGAGCAGCCCTCTTGTGGTAGAAACCTGTCTGATAAAATGCATCTCAGATGGGATGATGAAAAAACGAGTGAAATGCTCAGAATCATAGAATAGAATCACAGAATGGTTTGGATTGGAAGGGGCGGCAAAGATCACTCCGTCCCAACCCCTCTTCCATAGGCAGAGACACCTCCGACTAAGAGCATAGAATCATAGAATCATAGAATCACCGGGTTGGAAGAGAACCACCAGATCATCGAGTCCAACCATTCCCACCAGTCTTGAAACCATGCCCCTCAGTACCTCATCCACACGTGCCTTAAACACCTCCAGGGAAGGCAAATCAACCACCTCCCTGGGCAGCCTGTTCCATTGCCTAATGACCCTTTCAGTGAAGAATGTTTTCCTTATGTACCCTGGCAGAGCTTGAGGTCATTCCCTCTTGTCCTGTCCCCTGTCCCTTGGGAGAAAAGCCCAGCTCCCTCCTCTCCACAACCTCCCTTCAGGTAGTTGTAGAGAGCAATTAATCACTGAGATGTAGTCACATCAACCAAACAACAAAGATGTAGATCAGGTTGCTTACAGCCTCATATAACCTGGTCTTGAATACCTCCAGGGATGGAGGATCCACAGCTTCCCTGGGAAACCTTTTCCAGTGCCTCAGCACACTCACAGTAAAAAATTTCTTCCTAATACCTACTCTAAATCTCCCCTCTTCCAGCTTAAATATCCACTCTTTGTCCTGTCCCTGTACTGCCTGATAAAGAGCCTGTCCCCAGCTTTCCTATAGGTCCTCTTTAAGAACTAGAAGGCTGCTATAATCCATAACCTCTTCTGAAAGTCTCAGCCACAGTAAAAATGAGCTGTCTCTAACACTTCCCTCCTTGTTTTCGATCAGTCTTAGCTGCCAATTAATGCAAAACTCAGCCATGTTGAAGAGCATTGGCAGTGCAAAAATGTATCATAGAGCTGAAATAGTAAAAAGAACTGACATTCATGTTTACTTCCTTACCATAATCCAAGAACTGAAATTAATTTTGCAAGTTGAAACATGATTACTATTTCTATTTGCATGTCTCAATACTGTATTCATTTCAGTTCTTATCCTAGGATCTTTAATAACAACACAACTATCAGATTTTGATTACCCAAAAGGAAACAAAATGAAACAGAATATACCTCTAGATAATGGACTAGGCTTAAAGGAGTTAACAGCAGGGAGAAATTTAATCTGTTCTCAATTTATTCTGGTTTACAGAGTATTAACTGCATCTTCTGTGTGTGGCTAGGTGAACATAAATCATAGACTGTGCATATTAGCAGAGAAACAGACACCAAGTTTGATTTATGTGAGTTAGACTTTTGCCTTCTGGGCAATTGCTTTAAAAAACTAGCCACATTATTCTTTATAGTCCACAGAGGTTTGGTCAGGGTGGTCAGTGGTGGTTGGTGTGCTGTTCATCCCTCTAAAAGCGGATACCTCAAATAGGTCAGACATACCCTGACCAATAAATACGTATTTTTCTATTGGCTACTTACTATCTTTGTGGATTCTCGGGGGACCAAGGATGTCTAGTTTACTTAGGCTTCTGTACCATAAATATCCAACCTTCCCTAAGGTGGATCCCCCCAAAACAACCACATAGAATCATAGAATCACCAGGTTAGAAGAGACTCACTGGATCATTGAGTCCAACAATTCCTAACAAAATGATGAAAGCAAAACAAACAAAAAAAAAACTCCTCAAAAGTCGACAAGAGATTACTGTCTTTAGTTCTCACGTTCTTCAGCCTTCTATAGAAGATATACAATTCCTGTCTCCCAGATCCCTCAAAAAGCCTTCGCACGTTGTTTTAGGTTATGTTTCTGGACAGGTTGGTTTGAATTGGCCTCTCTCGACCCAGTTGTAAATGTAAACATCCCATTCTCCAGGTTAGCACTTTGTAGAATACTACATGTACAAACCATAGTCCTGGCCCATAGGATATGTGCCTAATACTTTTACAACCACGGCTTTCTTCGTGTGTGTGACAAAAGATAAGTAATACCTCTCAACTAGCATCCAGGGTGCAGTTCACTTACTGAACTCCCCTCACCATGCACAGAAGTCATACAGAAGTCCTCTCACACTAGGCAAAGAAGTCATAGAATCATAGAATCATAGAATCAACAGGTTGGAAGAGACCCACCGGATCATTGAGTCCAACCATTCCCACCGATCTCTAAACCATGCCCCTCAGTACCTCATCCACCCACACCTTAAACACCTCCAGGGAAGGCGAGTCAATATTATATTCTATATCAAAAGTCCTTTGATATCTCTTCACTAAAAAGAAGGGATCCACACTACCTTGTGTAGTTACGCATGGACATGAGGAATACCCGATTCAAATTAATCTCAGATTAATCTCCATCCTACTAGTTTACGTTACAATTTAATTGTTCTCCACTAGTGTACGGTCAACTTCCATTTAATATATTGCTCTGTTACCCTCTGTACAGTACCAGACTGCAAAGGTCATGTGTATTTTGGATGCATAACGCTGCCCGCCTGCCTCCAGGTCGTTCAATCTTTGCTTTGTTTGTGAACCAACACATCGCAATTGCCTACGACAGCCAGTGCTTCAATTTTTTTTTGGTTTATCTTTGCTTCGGCCAAGCAGCTGGTTCGTGCTATAATTTCATACTGTCGTGTCCGCTTTTTTCCGTTTTTTTTTGTGACGTGTCTCATGAAATGTGTTGAAAGTGACCTACCTTGGCCTGTTCAGAATATGCTGAAAAAAATGCTAATCTTGTCATATTTAGCAGCTGCGTTCAGAAATGCTACTGTAAGCCTAAGAGGGCTAACCAGCACTCTTGCAAGATGTCAGAACTATCAACCATTACCCTGTAAGTGTACGCAATCCTGTGACATTACTGTGTTTGTATGACGCATGTTGCAAGTAAATGAATGGATAATTACCGAAGGAGTAGTAACCGGAGAGCAAGCATTCATTTAATTCCTGTTGCATGTAGATTTTTTTTTTCTTGTTGTTATTGTTCTGTGCTTTTGCTGATGCACCACGATCAAAGATTTTAAGATTATTCTTAAAAAAAACCAACTGTGTTTATATTATTTATGGGATTGGGTAGTCTCCATGTAGAAAATGTTAAGTTACTCTTTATTATATAGCAAAGAGATGAGCACTGGTCTTATTGAGATTAAATGTTTCAGCTGGAAGTTTTTTAGAACAGCAAGTGCAGGGTGAGACTGAGAAGTCAAGTGGTGTAAAACAATGTCCATTGAACTGGGCAAAGTTGGTTTTGTATACAGGGGAGAGGAAAGGTTAAAGTTTATTCGATACTGAAATATTATTCATCTAGTCAGAAGTGATTTACCTATGGAGGATGAAGTATCTAGAAAAGTGAATAATTATAGAATCATAGAATCACCAGGTTGGAAGAGACCCACTAGATCATCGAGTCCAACCATTCCTATCAAAATAAGTACCATTTAATTTAGACATGTGAAATAACCACTTTCTTACACTGCTCTTCTCTCTGTCTTTTGTGCAATAAACTCCCAGGATTTGTTTATGTGAGACCAGAAATCTGTTATGGAGCATGTTTGCTGGTGAACTTCCCCCTGAATTTCCCAGCAGTCTTATGAGTGCAAATCCAACACTCTGAGAGACGTCCTGCCACACAGTTTCAACAGTCCAACAATTTGCTGAAGAATATCTACTAACTAACTTTGACACCACTAAGGAATAAATGTTTTGTAACTCATAGAATTATAGAACAACCAGGTTGGAAGAGACCCATCGGATCATCAAGTCCAACCATTCCTATCAAACACTAAACCATGTCCCTCAGCACCTCATCCACCTGTCCCTTAAACACCTCCAGGGAAGGTGAATCAACCACCTCCCTGGGTAGCCTATTCCAATGCCCAATGACCCTTTCCATGAAAAACTTCCTCCTAATGTCCAGCCTAAATCTCCCCTGGTGGAGCTTGAGGCCATTCCCTCTTGTCCTGTCCCCTGTCACTTGGGAGAAGAGCCCAGAAAATTCCACTTAGTCTACAACTGGATGCCGTTATACTTCATGTGGGACATTTGCAGAGAGATGAATTTCACTTTAAAGAAGTGCAGTGTTTCAGAAAGATGTCAGGCTGACAACTCTCTAAAGGGAAATCATCTGCCTAGTTGGTGGCAAGAAGATATCAGCCTAAACAGCAGCCCAGGATAACTCTGTAAATTTCCAATAAGCATAATTAAACTTTATTTTTTGGTGATAAAATTTGAAAGCCTTATTAAGATTCCGTCTCTTTTCAATTCCTTAGCGTGAAGATGTGATTTATGCAGATGCAAATTAAAAAGCTGCAATCGATCACTGTGTTTAGGTGCTAAGCTAGGTCTTTAAAAGTGATCTTACAGATCTCACACAAAGTTTTGGCAAAGACGTGGATCTGTCAGGGAGATTACTGAGGTTCCTGACAGTCACATGGTAACTAGGTTTAGCATTGTATCATAGAATAGATATAGACTCATAGAATCATAGAATCACCAGGTTGGAAGAGACCCACTGGATCATCAAGTCCAACCATTCCCACCAATCAATATTTGTGTTTATTGAACATTAGCATTTAATTGCTAATGACATACTGTATCTTCGTGGTTTACTCTTTATCCCTCTATTTGAAAAAAAACTGTCACGATTCTTTTTTGTACATGTTCATCATTGGGTTGCAGCCAAAGGGATGGGATTCCTCTAACCTAAACTTTACAAACCTACAGTGCAGCCTATGACAAACTCATTCCAGATTCCCTTTGTAGTCAACGGAGAGACTTAGGATGTGGTAAGGCCTTCCTTAGGGTCAGATGATTTGTCCTTGCCCATAAGTGCCTGTTACAGGTCATTGACAATAAAGGGAACACAGGAGTAGTGTTAATTTAACTAAAAATAGATGTGAACATTGCAGATGCCTCATAACTTTAAGTTAGTCAAAGTATACATCAATAGATGCATTCAGTGCATGCCTATGGGCTTTGTAACAGGAATCATCTCTTAAAGAGGCATCTATAGCAGGCAAGAACTGTACCTTAAAAGTATATTTTTCATTGTGTTGCCTTTAGAGACAAAATTTCAGTTAAAAAATTCAGTATAGATATCTACCTTAGGCATGTCCAGACCTCGGAGAGATTAAAGTTGTTCTACACAACTACCACAGACCCTCATGTCTTCAACGCAAAGGTTTATATTTGGCCAAATTCACTTCACCAAACACTCAGCATTTAAACTGAACAATTCTCTTCCTTTGAAGAAGCAGGCTTAATACTCCATAGCCTTTCCTCAAAAGCTCTTGAGGTTCTTTTGGCAGTCAGTGATACTTTTCTCAAAAAGAAGTTGGGCGATGACCAAAGCAAGAAACACTTTTCTAAAGGAAAAGTATTTTATCCTTAGGTTAATAGCACACAGCGTCATCTGTCAAATCTTATGTAAGTTACAGTGGCTTCTCTGAGCTACACAACTTTTCAATTAGTCCAACAGAAGCAGCTACAGTCCTAGCAGAAATGGCACAAGATGCATCTTCAGTGCCGTGGCAATAACTGGAACTGACAGAAGAGTAAGCTCTTATGATTTTCACCTCTCTCTCAGAGCAGCAAAAGGAATAATAAGTATAAATTTCCATACACGATTGCTTCTGAAGCTTCAGATCCCCTGTTGTAGAGGACCCCCTGACAGCCACCTTCATTCATTCCAAACGGCATCATAACATGTTTGGTTCAGCAGTTCATAGAATCATAGAATCATAGAATTGTTTGGGTTGGAAGGGACCTTAAAGATCATCCAGTTCCAACCTCCCTGCCATGGACATGGACACCTTCCACCAGACTAAGTTGCTCAAAGACCCATCCAACCTGGCCTTGAACACTTCCCAGGTGGGAGGGGGCATCCACAGCTTCTCTGGATAACCCGTTCAGTGTCTCACCACCCTTACCATAAAGAATTTCTTCCTGATATCTAATCTATATCTCCTGTCCTTCAGTTTAAAACTATTACCTCTCATCCCATCATTTCACTCCCCGACGAAAAGCCTCTTCTCATCTTCGCTGTTGGGCTGCTTTAAGTACTGGAAGGCTGCTAAAAGTTCTCCTTGAAGCCTTTTCTAGGCTCAACAAGCCCAAATGTCCTCATATGGGAGGTGCTCCAGCTCCTTATCTTTGTGGAGTCAGTATGGCTTCATCAACAGGGAGTCATCCTTGATCAGTGTGATTAAACTTATGTGATGGTGATGATGTGATGATGACTAGCTTGGTAAATGGGGGGAAATAAGTGGATATCATCTTTCTGGACTTAAGTACGGCCATTGACACTGTCTCCCCTAATAGCTTCATTGACAAGCTGTTGACACAGGATCTAGATGAGAAGACAATAAAGTGAATAAAAAACTAACTCTTACATTAGTGAATAAAAAACTAGTTCTTACAGTTGTGCCTGCAGGTTCAGAATCTGGAGATACATCTTGGTCACATTCCATTCACAGATGCTGGAAGAACCAACTCAGACCATTTAGAACCCGTTGGTCCTTGTCCCCTATTGCATAGTTGCTCATTATATGGTTTTTTTTCCACCTGATTTATTAGACTATTCAATAGAAATTACTGGAAATCCTATTAGGGAATACAATATAATGTTCATTTTCATTTCCACTTCATTCCCAGTCATGTCCTATGTAATATCCATAGATGCTTCAGCATTCTCCTTAATAAGTGTGGATGGACAATGGAAAAATAAGGACGTGGTTCTTTCAAATACTAATCAAAGAAGTTAGAGAATCTTGCAGCTTCATATTCCATTTACTATATGGATATCTTTCTATAGTTTATAGAGGACTGAGGAAAAACAGAGATCATCAATATGTATGAAGTTTTATATCATAGAATCATAGAATCATAGAACAACCAGGTTGGAAGAGACCCGTCGGATCATCGAGTCCAACCATTCATATCAAACACTAAACCATGTCCCTCGGGACCTCATCTACCCATTATTATTATTATTATAATTATTATTATAATAATACTTTGTGGAAAGGCCACAGTCATAGCCGTTCTGTTCCAGAAAACCTTATGTTTAAACTGCTTTTAAAGGAAGTAACAGCTGCAAAACACAATAACAGCCTCAACAAAAATGTAAATACAACTTGATTTTTTCTTGAACTAATTAAGAGATATTCCTCTACTTGTTTGCAATGTTAACAAGGCTTTTGCTAGGCCCTTTGGAGAACATCTCTTTTCTAAACAGCCAGTTTAAGCCCAACTAGTTTGAGTGATCATAGTCCTCAGAACTTTTGGGTCTGTCCCCAGAGTTTCATGCTTGTCTGGAAGAGTGTGGGAAGAAAAGAGGATGAATATGCTCAGCTGTTACACTTCTGAGAATTTCACTGCATCCTTTAACATCTTCATTTCACCATTGCACCTAAATTAACTGTCTCATAGGTGTCACAAGCTTTGTTTCTTCCTAATGCTCTTGAAAAGAAACAGTTCTTCATACTCCACAGAGTCATTAGCATCTCTCCTTTTTCCTCATCGTTAAAATCTTCTTTTCCTTTCCACAGATCTTAATAATCTATAAATTTAAGGATTTGTTATTTCTCACATTTCATGTATTTTCTGCTTGACTTTTATGACAATATCAAAGACAGCATCTCAGATAAGTTGACGTATGTTTAATTAGATACAATTAATGCCAGAAAACTGACAACAGAAAAGTCTTTCTCCTCATCTTCTCAAAATCAAAATTAATCTATGATTTTGGTGAGAAACAGTATTTGAATAGGCAATTGTGTTCTGACCTTTAAATCAAAATAACATTTATCATTTTGTTATTGTTGTCATATAGAGGGTAATGAATTTTGAAAGGTGATACTTCTTTGTCCAGTTTACTATTTTAGTTTATTTTTTTTTAATTCCATGGCTAGTTTAAAACAATGATGTTCTTTACATTCCTTTGGTTTTTTTGTTTATTTTAACGATGATAATATTATTCTACAGTCTTTTTCACAACATTTCTATTCCTTTTCATTAATCTAATTACATCTCCATAGACAAAAAGGACTACAAGGCACCTGGAAAGGTCTTTTAGCCTGTTATACTGGGCCAAATAATTTTTCTAGAGGTCACCAAAGCTGGAGACTGTATGCTCTTCATCAACCTGTTCCAGAGTGATACCTCTCTTGTTTCGCTTCTCCATCAGCAAGTGACTAAATCATGCATAAGTCTTGGCTAGACCCAGGCTTTTGGGGAATTTCATCTGTACCTAGTCAAATGCTTCCAGGAACACACATTCATTTCCAACCTTTTTGTTTATACCTACTGAGTTTTATTTCTCTCTAAAACACCTTTATTCTGGTGTAACAGAAATGACCTACACAATGGAATTAGACTTAGGTGTCTAACTGTATAAATGAGTCCAAAATAAAAGACCGTGAGAAATATCCATGAGTACAAGAACATACAGGGAGAGGTTTAGCTTTGTTTATGTGACTGTTTTGGGTTTTGTGCTGTGAACAAATAAATTCACACACACAAACACACAAAATGGTTTCAAACACTCCACTGGAATTAGGCAGTTGGATGAGAGGTTTATTATTGTGTTATGGTAGCAGTCTGAATCCCTTAGCAAGATTACCCTCCCCACATTTGGCCTGGTGGAAAAGATTCCTACTTCTAATGATGCCAATTAAAATAACAATGTAGTGTATTAAGAATTACTAATGTGCAATTATTGTAGCAGTATGAAGAAGTGGGAGCAAACTACAGTGTGTGTGAAATCACCGCTTGGGCACAAATGGGAATCTTGTATATTTGTTTGTATAATTGTACAGTGTGTGTATTTCCCAAAAGGCAGGCAGCAAAATGTTTTCTGTTTTTTCTTCTTTAATTAAAGCGCGAGTTGTTTATTACAAGGCTGCATTAAAGTTCTTTCACTCTATTATAACAGGAGGCTGGCTCGCTCCACACTACTGCTTATCCCCTTGTTTGGAATTCACTACACGGTGTTTGCTTTTTCTCCTGAAAATGTCAGTAAGCGGGAGAGACTAGTGTTTGAATTGGGACTGGGATCTTTTCAGGTGATTATACAGTGAATTCTGCTTTTGTTAAACAAAAGTCTCTATTTATTATAAGTACTTTGCATGCACAGTTCTTAGACTGTGTATATTCATTTATGTAAATGTTTTCTATACTAGGATTGTTTGTTTATGCATTTTTAATTCCACCTATTTTTAAGTATTCACTGAAGGATTTGAATTGCAATTTTTTCTTTCTCTCCCATCTACCTAGGGGTTTGTTGTTGCTGTTCTCTACTGTTTCTTGAATGGGGAGGTAAGACTTTTAATATTTAACCTTCCCCAACCACCACCCCCCCCCATCCATGTACTTCTAGGAGTATCTGCTGTTCTAACCCTTCACTGTAACTCATCATTTACCATATTTCCTAATACCTTAGACTGAATTTCACAATGTCTCTGCAAAAGAAAGAGGATATGTGATGTTTTTGTTAAACTAAAACATGGGTCTTCCCAGAGATGATGATGGATTAGGTTAATGCTCCCTAACAGAGGTAAGGACTGTACTGGGCTCTGTAGTTGTGTCATTCTAGGTGCAGAACTTTGCACTTATCGTTGTTAAACTTCCTACAGTTGTTGTCAGCCCACTCTTCCAGCCTGTTCAGTCCTCTCTGTAATGTGTCTCTCCCTTGTGACATGTCTGCCTCACCACCCAGATTGGTGTCACCAGCAAACTTGGTGATGGTGCTTTCAATGCCATCACACAGATTATTTATGAAGCTGTGAGGTCCAGTATCGATCCCTTGAGGCTCCCACTAGTGACAGGCTGCCAACCGGAGCAAAAAACATTGTTCTGCATGCTCTGAATCTGCACACACCTACCAAGGTTGCCAAGCAATCAGTTAAGGATGAATAGTAGACACACTGTAGATTTGCTTATTTTCTAATTGGGCTTCTGACTATGGATTGTTTTACTGTTGGTGATTCACTGTGTGTGCCCCCCCCCCCCCCCACCCAGAAAAAAAGCTCAAGAAAAGCGGAATGTCATAGATTCTACAGGAATCCAAAAGCTGTCATCTGCTTAGAGATTATCTGAAACTAGGAGGCAGCCATTAGTGGCAGGTGACAGAGAAGCTGCCTTTGCAGACAGGTTATTTCATTACTCTCTAGTACCTTTTCATTGCTGATGTCTTTGGCTCCTTGTAAACTATTTGGTATTGCCCACTGATGAAAACAGAAGCTGTCTCAAGAACCACGTTGGAGTTAGTGTTGAATAGGTCTTCTATGAACCTCTGGGTAGATCCTGAGTTATCTAACTTCAGAGACAGAGATCGGGGATGTTGTTCCCACTATGTGCTTTTACTCCTCTCAGAAACTGAGAAGTCGCTTCAGGTTTTGCTGAAGTGAGGAGCTCAGTAATAGTTTAAAAAAATATTCTATCACACTGTGGAGTTTCTTTTTCTAAACTTGATAATTTGTCAGCATGTCCACGAGCGGCTAAGTACATAAGAAATGACCTTTTGAAGTTTCTCCCTAAAGGTGCAATCAGAAATAAAGAGAAAATGGAGGAGCTGGAAAGTCAACCGGTATTTTGCTGTGGATTTCAAACATCGTCATCCTTCTCTAGCGAGCAGCGGAGTGAACGGGGGGACACAACTCTCCATTCTGAGCAAGAGCAGCTCTCAGATTCGGATGTCCAGCATAAATGCGGAGAATCTAGCGACATGAGCAGCTAAGGAAAACAAATCAATCTACAAGCAAACCAAAACCCATCCCGTGAAGAAGATGAAGAAACAATAAATGACAGTTTTTGTGGTGATGTCCTTTTCCCTTTCCTTTCCCTTTCCCCTTTCCTTTCCCTTTCCCTTTTCCCTTTCCTTTTCCCCTTTCCTTTCCTTTCCTTTCCTTTCCTTTCCTTTCCTTTCCTTTCCTTTCCTTTCCTTTCCTTTCCTTTCCTTTAATTCCTTATGTGTATATATATATTTTTAACAGTCACTTGTAAATACCCAACTGTACTCAAGGCCATTAATGGAAAAATGTTTAACAGATAAACAACAGGCGAAGTCCACCTACTCAATGATTTCCATTTCAGAGCATCTGCAAGTAATCTATTGTCAGTCAAAATTAACAAGTGATTGCTGTGCAGCTGTGATCCTTGGTTGCCAAACTGATACTAATTTGTGAACGGACGTGATCATTGTTATTTTTCAAATTAGTTTTCATTTTGGTTCATATTTGTCTTTTTATTTTTCCTTTGGTCGAACATATCTTGGTCTGTCCCTGTCTTTTGGCATGTGAATTTCTGCAGTGTTTCTCTCTTGAGTCAGGATGGAGCTAACACGCTCAGATCAATCAAACCAGCTGAATGGGGAAGAACTTCGGAAAATCCGTGACTGGATTTAGTCAGATGTACCTGGTGGACTTAACGAAACTGCTGTGCTAATGTATAGCTGCTGTCGATAACTGGGGGGCTCCAGGCAAGAGAGATGGGATCAACTGTCTTTTTTTCTGCATCGGGGACACTTCTAAGAATGCTTTATGTCCTAGCTAAGCTGTGAATTTTCTAAGAGGGCCATGCAGTTGAGATTGATCAATATCTATATTTTTGGCATTGACTGATTGATTGATTGATTGGATTCTTCGAACAATAAAATAACTGTCCCCTCCCTCTCACATTAAGAACAAAAGTCAGTTCCAGGATGGCCTTTGCCTCCAGATAACTTTGAGCCCTCTGCATCTGTGTCCAAACGTGCCAGGGGTTTGAGTAGTGCTCTCATGCAGAATATGGTGCCTTTGCAACCGAGTTGACTTCTGTGCTTTGACTCTTCCCTACCAGAGCAAGAGGCACAAAAGGGATCTGGCATGTTCATCTTGGAAGGTTAAACACCATCTGCATTTGGTAAACAACTAAACTGAGCAATCAGATGGTATGGAAGACGAGATAAAGACTTTGGATGACTTTCCACACCTGGTGGTTTTCTTTCTCTTTGGATGTTCTGTTCGTTTAACCACCGATGGTCTTATTGCTTTTCTTTGAGAGGAACTAAAATGTTCTTTTGACCTTTGCCTTGTAGCTAAAGCCATGACTGCTACACATCTACTTCAATCAAACGATGATGATGTCAATTCTTATAAGTCTTTATACAGTGCATAAAGGCTTTGAGGACCATCCTACACGTACTTCATTTTGGATTTATGAACTGATATACATATATAAAAATATATATGTGTGTGTATGTGTGTGCATATATATGGAAAAAAATGAAAATGATATTTTAAATGTGAAGGATAAAATTGGAAATAATGGTAACCAAGAAATTCAAAATTCAGGCTTGCTCTTTCCTGTTAGTTGACACGATCATGTACTAAAAAAGAAAAGTGAAAGACTAACATCCGTTGAGTTTGAGCTTTTAATTTCACTGGGTTTTGTTAGGTTAGGTTAAAAAAAAAAGTTTTAATGTCATTTTAAGCATAAGCTTTTAAAAATACTAATGCAAATTTCCTTATTTTTTAAAAGGAGAAAAAAAGATCTCAGAAAGCTGTGTAAAAATACGAACACTTCCGTAGTGCTTTAGGGGACACAATCTGCTCTCAGCTGTAGCAGTATAAATGAATGTAAAAATAATACAGAACAGATAGAAATGTTGAGATCACCTACGTATTTGTACAGGATCATGTTCTTATGAGATGCTTACGTGCCTCTCAGGTGAAATCTACCCTCACACAGAGGACTGACAAAAAGGTTTGAGTCACTTCTGTTATACTCCAGCATCTTAAGTAGGAGTTAAATGATCCAGACACCTTTTTCCCCCCCGAGTCTGGTTTGCACTGGTTTGCTGCTCCGAGAGCAGAATTCGTCCCCCCTATACCAGACTCTCTGCAACAGTCGCTGAAGTATTTTTAACCGATAGACTGGAGCTTCCTCTCTCATATGATGCTGCTAAAAGTTATTTTAGAAAGTTTCACAAGGAACTGTGCACTTTGCAGTCCAGTAAGACATGGGAGACGGAGAAAGATCTATTGGGTAAATACACACTTAATTTTTTTTTTTAAAAAAATGAGACTATCTAATATTAGATGAACAGATAACATTTAGTTTTGTATTTTATGTAGTACAGGCTTTCACAACATATTATATTGATGATACTATAAGAGTATTATTTAAAAAAAAAATCAAAAAGTATATTTTGCACGTATGGCTAGTAGCCAGTTTTCAAACATTAATAAATTAGAAATTTTGAGAAATAGGTGTTGAATAACTTCCTCTAGCTGGAGACTTCTTTTGCCATGTTTCAGTCTGGAGCAAGGTAGCGTTTGGCTCTTTGTTTTTTCTCCTCTGTTTAATTTTTGTTGTAATGGTTAAGGCTTTTTCTGAGCTTACTTTTGGATTCCTTTGTTTTCCTGGCTGTCCTAGAGTGCTCTGCAATTTGAGTCAGTGGATCTCAGCCCAGTGCCTCGCGGGAAAATGTCCACACCACCAAAATCACCTTTCAGTCATGCAGACTGGAGACCAGGTCCTCCGCTAGATTAAAATCAGCAAAGTAAACTGTAGTTGTTGTTAGAATAAACCCACTTCATTTTGGCTTGGGATTCGGCCTTAACGCATTAATATTACTATTATTTTTTTAGTGGTGTCAGAAAGAGAGGTCAAGGACTGACAAGTGATGGAAGTTGGTACTTGCCCCTTAAATTCCTAAACCCAATTCTTGGGGGCAAGACAAGTTGGTAGAGCAGTGAGGGGAAATTTCTGCTGTCGCAGTCCCTCTGTTTCTTGTTCAGTGGACAAATTGAAGTCTTCAGTACCTTTCACCAGCACTGAATTTACTAGAAGAACTGGTATCTCTCAACATATTTAATATACAATATATTATCCATGCAACCCCCTTCTGTTAGGATTTTTATTTTTGACGGTGTTGATGCACTTGCAAATGTGACTTTCCTTAGTCACCTGAACTTTCTTAGTGTTACTAGAAAGCTCATACTTCAGGTGTATATAGTTATCTATAACAGACTGATGCCATCGCACAAATTAGCTCTCAAGAAATCTTTGTGTTGAATGTAAGCTGGAGATGCTGGACATGTACGGCCACCGCTCACAGTCGCCGTCGTTTCTATCTGCTTCAGGATGGAAGAAACCAACAGGTGGTTTGCTTGTAAGCATGTGTAAATATCAACTGAGTGTGACAGTGCTTTGTTTTCTTTTTCACTGTGAAATATATTTTGGAGATAGAAAGACTATGTTATTAAAACCAACATGTAATTCAAAAAAAAAAAAAAACAAGTGTGCCGTGCTCCTTGAGCCATTTTTTTTCTATCACGTCCATAATGTATTTCTTGTCTAATTTTCTTACTTTGCTTTTGTAAGTGTACAAAACGTTCCTGTGCTCCAGCTCTTGTGACTATTTACTGTATCTAACCATTGTATAATTATTGACTTTTTGATATGGAGTGCTGGTACAATAGGATAGTTAACATGCCAAAATTTCAAAGGACAAGGCTTCTTTCATTGCTGCATGATGACTTTGTCTTCTTTTTACCTTTTCCTACGTTTATTATACCCGGAACATAGAGCCCAGGTAATGAAACTTAAAGGCTTAGTTGAGGGAGATTTTATTTCATAGGGAATTATAGAATCACTAGGTTGGAAAAGACCTCTTAGATCACCGAGTCCAACCACTAAACTGTGTTGTAGAATCATAGAACAACCAGGTTGGAAGAGACTCACCGGATCATTGAGTCTAACCATGTCCCTGTGCACCTTGAAGAAGAAATCCCAAGTTCCTCTGCCTCATTCAAATACTTTAAGTTCAAAACCAGGCGTTAAAGTGGGGTGATAGGAGAGTGAAAATAGCAACAATTACTGAGTTTGATTGAGATTAAATGTCTTTATGGCACTGTGTGAAATACCTGAGCATCAGAGACCAACAGCTCTAATTCTACAAAAAAATGTTTTATTCTTTACTGTTTTGGATTTTCATACTTTCAGTTACTGATTTCTTTTGTCTATGGGATTTATGGAAAAAAAAAACCTATGATCATGGTGATACTAATCTAGCCTATAGTTGCTTTCTCCCTTCTTGAAACATGAACAGCTTTATTTCAGCTAAAATCTACAGCTTGTCTTTGATCATGCAGCTGAAAGACAAGGTTAAAAATAATCATGCTATTAAGCTGATTTATTTGCAGCTCCAATTTGAATTTGGACAGCAAAAACAATGGAAAGAAGCAAATGCAGACATACGCAAATCCACTGAGAACAGCAGGAAAATTAACTAGAAGCAGCAAGGCAAGCACCTTGAACAAAAAAAAAAGGAACTATTAAGACTAAGAGAAAAATTCCCAGTGCTTGAAAATCTATAAACAAGATTCAGGTTTTGAGCAGCTTATATTCAGTTAGGTTTAAAGGCAGAAATTATCCATGTCTTCTTTCCTGGTTTCTTAAAATCAAAGGGAGAGCACTCATTCAGTCATGACACTGCAGATGATCAGCATTCGAGTATGCAAAATTATATTAAAATGCCAACTGGTGAGGTTTCACTGCTCAAGAGTCTGTCACTGATACTAAATCCTGACCATGACTGCACAGTTCCAAACCTGGACTGTGGATCACGCAGAGACCTGACTTTACATTATCTTTCCAGCTCAGCCCTACTAGAAATTAGGCATAAACTTTTCAGTGGATAAAGAAAAAAAGGTTCTGTCCAGAGTGACTTTAGTAAACGGTGGCAATAAAACAAATGCTAACTACATTCATTTAATGGGCTTTATTTGCCTTGCGGTTTGAAATTGGTTTTCAGTAGTATTTCTGAAAATATTTATGATGGCAGAGATCTTTAACCTATCATTTGTGGAAATTTTAGAACCCATCTATTGTTTCCGTGGTGTCCATGGAATATGATTATTACGATATATAAACTTCCAGTACTTGAAGGTGGCCTATGAGAAAGCTGGGGAGGGACTTTTTGCAAAGTCATACAGTGACAGGACTAGGGGGAATGGCTATAAATTGGAGAGGGGCATATTTAGACTAGACATAAGGAGGAATGTCTTCTCAGGGAGGTTAGTGAGGCACTGGAACAGACTTCCCAGGGAAGTCATGGATCCCTCATGCCTGGAAGTCTTCAAGGCAATGTTGGACCAGGCCTTGGGCAGTCAGATCTAGTGGGAGGTATCCCATCACAGAGTGGATGGAATTAGATGATCATTAATGTCCCTTCCAACCCAAACCTTTCTATGATTCTATGACTGTGTTCTTGAAAAGTTGCTGGAGGGCTTTTGTCTTACTGTTATTCCTTGAAGGTTCCCACAGATCAAAAAACGATTGAAAAATACAGCTGAGTATGAGTTACTGCAAGCTGTTTTCTCAGCTTTTTTTTTTTTTTTGTTTTTTGGTTTTTTTTTTTGTTTTTCGTATCCTGCACATAGCAGCATCCACTTTTTTATGAACTTCTCAATGCCTTCCATCCAAAATCCACGATAACATATAATGAGAGGAGTTGGTGGGGAAAGCATGACCACTGTTAGCCATCTATCATCACAAGCATTATCTATTTTCTATTTCCCAATATTCCAGGCAGACCAAGTTGAAAAAGCAGTATTAAAAAAAAAAATGTAACCAGGTCTCTGTCACCTTTTCATAATAAGTAATTGATTTGAGAAGACAGAGGTAGAGCAGGTGCTGTAGCCTGGAGGAAGCTACTGTTATGATCTCTTCTCGTCATCTATGGAAACATGCAAACTGTCATTTGACAGCTGCCATGAAGCCCTATGATGTCTCCCTGAATGACAAACTACGGGATCTGAAAGCCAAAGTTATTTCACATTCTTTCCCCATTCAGTGGATGTACCTAGAAAGTTCAACAAATTAAGCGTTTCCTCCTTAGTTGGATTTCCTGATCGTAAGACTTCTTTTTTTGTTGTTTTGAGATTTTCTTATTATGGCAAGGCTGCCAGGGGAGCGTGGGATGCTTAAAATTATCTGCTACATAGCACTGCAGAGCAATAATTATGATGTCGGCAGAGCTACTGCAGCATGGGAAGTCTAAAGAGATGCAAGACAAGGTAGTAAGAACAGATGCAGCAAGATATAGGGGATGCTGCTTGGTCTCCAGCTGCCAGACAGGTTTATATCTCATAAAGTTGCTATCTCATAATTATAAGCTCCATGTGGGTATCTAGGACCCTGAAATAAACTCACTGGAAGAGATTCTGCTCCAAACTGAGATAGCTAGACTTTGATCTATGCAGGCAGTGTCTGTTGGACTCCTGAATCTTCAACTGTAGAAATACACATAATGCAAAGATACAACCAATTGTCTGACTTCACCTGGTTTTCTTTCTCAAAGAGTTAAAAATCAAGGGCTATATTAAATAGGTGCCCCTTTCAATGTAAGCCGCTTTCAGCATTAGGCTGGAAATAGGTTCATAGTCTAAGTCCTGGAAAAGATTCTCTGTCACTAAAAAGGCAGCTAAGGAGATACCCACATCCCTTAACTTTAGCCATGAACAGTGAAGGTATCTTCCTTTGATCTACTTTCTCTGCTTTGCCTTTGCAGTCGCACAAGAGAACTGAGCAATGAGAGTGCAAGCATCAAATAGATCTTTGATGTCTCCTCAAGGGTAAGATGCTCTGCTAGTATCTGTTTCTTTCCACCAGGGAGTCCAGCTGACCAGATCAGACACAAATGTTGGCACTGTGAACGTCCACATGTAGGTGACTTTTCCCTGGAAACTTGGGACAGTCACTGTTCTTCTCTTTCATGCAGGTTAAGAAACTGGTGTTTGAAAAGCTTGAAGTTGCTTTTGTCGGGTATCACCAATCAAATATAGGGTAGGTACAGACTTAATGAATCTTGTCACAAGTAGATTTCAGGAAGTCTAATTCTCTCTGTCAGATTGTGTCCATACAACCAGTGCCTCTGTGTCCAGAAAATGGTTATATAGTAAACATGCAGTGAAAACACGTTCAGATTTTACCCTTTGCTTTTAGGAGTGAGGCACATGCAACCAGTTCAGAATTGCATTTAAGAGTAAGAAGATTCAGAGTATGCAGCAGTAGTTAATGACACTGATGTTAACCACCACATACCTGTAGTAAAGAGATAAATTCAGCTAAATACGCATCGTACTTTCTGTATGAAAACACACCAGCAGAGCTTGAAAAAAAAATGATTTAAATCTTGTGGGGTTTTTTCACATTCTCACGATTAAAACTGCAATTCCCCACGGGCTTTATTTTGGGGATTTCATCCATGTAAAGAATTGCTGTGTGATACAACACTGTGCGATAAGACACCCTTCGGTGTCTTAAATAACTTAGGTTTCTGGATACGTCTTTTCCAAATGGTTTATGTGTTTGCCGACAAGTCTCAAGAGGGCTTTGTGTACTAGTACAACCTGTAAAAAACAAATACTTGGTGTGTTCATTCTCTTTTCCTTCTTGTCAATTTAGTGGCAATGCAACTTGCTATAGCTCTGAGAAGTACCAAGTTATTGGATGGAAAGCTCTATTTTGGCTTTTGACTGTGTCAAGGTACAAACTTAGTGGCCTGTTGGGTCTAATATTGACCTTTTTTTTGGTCAAAACCGGTTTAATTGGTAATGGGATCTGGGGTTATTCAGCTTTGTTATGAGGTGGAAACACAGATATCAATTGCTGCTTTCTAACCTTTTTTGTGTTTCGAGAAATTGTTTTTAACATGTATACTGCTGTAGACGACACAATAAATGTATTGTCATTTTGTATAAGTCCGTTCTGATATAAAAATGCACCAAAGAGAAATTTTTGTCTGTGAAGTTACAGGGAAGTATATTACTTCCTGAAGCAGCAGGATGGAGTTTTTTTGGAGCTAAAGGGATTATCTTACACCCTCATAGGAAGGAGATCCTGGGTTCTGCTGGGCAAAGCCAGTCCTAGTGTTAGCAGTCATGGAATGCCATTAGTGGGCCACGAACACATTTATTGTTTAGTGGAGTTATGTGAGGAATGTGTTTAGCTCACTGCATCAGTATCACGTAATCCCAGAATAAATTGGAAAGGACCCTGATGATCAAGTCGAACAATTAACCTAACATTGCCAAGCTCAGCTCTAAACCATGTCCCCAAGCACCACGACTACGTGGATGTCTCAAGACATCTAAAATGTCTCAAGAGATGGTGACTCCATCACTTCCCTGAGCAGCCTGTTCCAATACTTGACAACCCTTTCCATGAAGAAATTTTCCTAATATCCTACCTAAGCCTCTCCTGGTGCCACCTAGAATCACAGAATCACTAGGTTGGAAGAAATCTACCAGGTCATCAAGTCCAACCATTCCTAACAAAGGATACCACTTATACCGTGCACACGGCTACTGCATCTTCAGAAGGGAACGGGCACTGCTTATTCCCTACATCTCCTGCTGCGGAGCTGCCAAGGAGAGGAAAGGAGACACCCAGAAGGGTAGGAAAATGAGGTTTTAATTTCCCTTCCTCCTTGGGATCGCTACTGCAAGGCTGTGTCTGAGGGCTGCGCTGCCAGGCACTCGCACATTAAACCAGTGACCCAGCAGGTTGGGTTCCACCCATAGATCTCTCCCTCCTCTGTACAGAGCCAATTAGATCCTACAGAGCTGTTTCTGATATAGAATCATAGAATCACCAGGTTGGAAGAGACCCATCAGATCATCGAGTCCAACCATTCCTATCAAACACTAAACCATGTCCCTCAGCACATTGTCCACTCATCCTTTAAACCCCTCCAGGGAAGGTGAATCAACCACCTCCCTGGGCAGCCTGTTCCAATGCACAATGACACTTTCTGTGAAAAACTTCCTCCTGATGTCCAGCCTAAATCTCCCCTGGTGGAGCTTGAGGCCATTCCCTCTTGTCCTGTCCCCTGTCACTTGGGAGAAGAGCCCAACTCCCTCCTCTCTGCAACCTCCTTTCAGGTAGTTGGAGAGAGCAATGAGGTCTCCTCTCAGCCTCCTCTTCTCCAGGATAAACACCCGCAGCTCTCTCAGCCGTTCCTCATAAGGCCTCTTCTCCAGCCCCTTCACCAGCTTTGTTGCTCTTCTCTGGACTCGCTCCAGAGCCTCAACATCCTTCTTGTGCTGAGGGGCCCAGAACTGCACACACTATTCAAGGAGCGACCTCAGCAGTGCGAAGTACAGAGGGAGAAGAACCTCCCTGGTCACACCATTTCTGATCCAAGCCAGGATGCCATTGGCCTTTTTGGCCACCTGGGCACACTGCTGCCTCATGTTCAGTCGGCTGTCGACCAACACCCCCAGGTCCCTCTCCTCCTGGCAGCTTTCTAGTCAGAAATATATACATATAAATCCTACAGAGCTGTTTCTGTTCTAGATCCTATAGATCTGCCTCTGTACTAGATTGTACTCTGTTCTAGATGTATTTCATTTTTAGTCACTCACCCATTGTTGGCTTAGGCTCCTCTTAAGTTTGTTTTTAATCTTGCATGCGGAGCCAATCAATTTTACCCACTCAACACAACTTAACGTGAGACTGAGTTTGCTGGAGATGAGTCATTTTCGCACGGCAGTTTAGTAGATGAGAAGGGAGTCATAATGTGCTTTGCAATGCAACCACATAAGTAGCCTGAATACAAAGAAATCAAGATACACTACTTCTGTAGTATGCTTTAAATGCAAGGTGGAGTTTAACTCATAGAGAAGGACTGAGGGAATAAGTAGATGTGTACACATGCCCACACTCCACAAGATGGCAGTGCCTCCATACAGACTGCAGAGTATGTCTGGACAAAATTTGTGACACTCTTGCTACCTTTGCAGGTGTGCTGTGAAAGAACGTAGAATTATAGAATCATAGAATCACCAGGTTGGAAAAGACCTCTTGGATCATCAACTCCAATCATTCCTATCAAACACTAAACCATGTCCCTCAGCATCTTGTCCACCCGTCTTATAAATCCCTCCAAGGATGGGAACTCAACCACCTCCCTGGGCAGGCCCTGCCAGTGCCCGATGAACCTTTCTGTGAAAAATTTCTTTCTGATACCCAGTCTGAACCTCCCCTGGTGGAGCTCGAGGCCATTGCCCCTTGTCCTGTCCCCTGGCACTTGGGAGAAGAGCCCAGCTCCCTCCTCTCCACAACCTCCTTTCAGGTAGTTGTAGAGAGTAATGAGGTCTCCTCTCAGCCTCCTCTTCTCTAGGCTAAACACCCCCAGCTCTCTCAGCCACTCCTCATAAGGTCTGTTCTCCAGCCCCTTCACCAGCTTCGTTGCTCTTCTCTGGACTCACTCCAGAGCCTCAACATCCTTCTTGTGCTGAGGGGCCCACAACTGAACATAGGATTCAAGGAGCGGTCTCACTAGTGCAGAGTCCAGAGGGAGAAGAACCTCCCTGGACCTGCTGGTCACACCATTTCTGATCCAAGCCAGGATGCCATTGGCCTTCTTGACCACCTAGGCACACTGCTGCCTCATGGTCAGTCGCTGTCGACCAACACCCCCAGGTCCCACTCCTCCTGGCAGCTTTCTAGACAGACTTCTCCCAGTCTGTAGCTCTGCATAGGGTTGCTGTGCCCCAAGTGCAGGACTTGCCATTTGGTCGTGTTAAACTTCATGACATTAGACTCAGCCCATGGATCCAGCCTGTTGAGGTCCCTTTGCAGAGCCTTCCTACCCTCCAGCAGATCGACACTTCCACCCAGCTTAGTGTCATCTGCAAACTCACAAACTTGTCAGCTAGTAAAACATTACTAAACATTGTGGCAAACCATTGCCACAACATACCTGTTTCATAGGAAGATTAGGAATAGTGCTCTTGAAAACTGGAAATTTCAGAAAATAAAGACCTGACAAACATGATGGGTCTGAGAGGAATATATGTTGTTCAAGGCAGTTTTGGGTGCTAATCTGCTGATTCGCACTAGCACTAGCTCAAGGTCTGGCTTTTCACAACAGAATAAGTGGATTTTATATTCTTGAGGAGAGGGAGAAGCGACGCTGATCTCTATCAGGTGAGAAAAGCAGCTCACATTCAGGACAAGGAATTCACAGGAGGCTCTTGACGTTATGTAAAGCTATAAAGGACCCAAGATGATCCTTTAGGTGATATGTTACAGTGTCACAGCAACTCATCCTCCTAGAAAAGCTCAGACAGATGTCACACCATTCTGGTACACGGACATTTTCCTCTTTGGACTGATTTTTTCAAGCAATGATAACTGGGTAACATAGTTGACTGGACTGTTTTCTCTGGACAGAGTCCCGTGTTTGTGTGTGAACTTCAGGTATTCTTGATACTGCCATTTGCACAGCTGCTTCTTCAGTTCGCTCTGAACCTACAGAAAAGGAATTAAAAAACCAAAGAATTAGAAAATTAAGACATAATGGGCATTGAAGGCCAAATATGCCAAAATATCTGCTGGACTACTTAGCCCAGATGCACAAAGGAGCCTCAGTAAATAAGGATTAAGTCGCAATATAATTTTAGAAAATATATAATCGATTATATAAATATATAATCGGTGTCTTGATTAATTTTTTGAAGAGAAATAGTCTTAATTTCCAAAATTCAGAAGATGACTGGGGCTGCAGTTGACTTGTTGTAGGTCTGCTACATAACTATTTCTACCGTTTTGTGTAATTTCTATGTTCTCTCACACTGAATCTCCTGTGCCTTCTGGTTGGGACTTGTTATGTAAATTATGTACATGTTGTGCACTTGTTATGTACATTGTTATGTACAGGCCTTGGGTAGCCTGGGCTGCTGGGAGGTGCCCCTGCCTGTGGCAGAGGGGTTGGAATTAGATGATCTTTAGAGTCCCGTCCAACCAAACTATTCTAAAATCTTGCAAGATTATGGCAGGTGGGTAAGGAGACCCTCCTGCTGAACCACAAGATTGAAAATCTGAGGTTTATGCCTAAAGGATTATAAGGAGTGAGGGTCCTTCTCCAGGCTTTCAGTTTATCTAGACTGAATACCTCAAAAGATCCCTACTGACTCTGAAACATACTGAATTGACTTGAATGCATATTGCGTTTGAGAGAGGTCTCAGGCACCTGAATAGGCAAAACTTATTTCATTACCACCTGACACACAACTAAGAAGTAGTTGTGCGAGAGATCCATGGCCTGATATTGACCCTCTTGGAGCTGAGGTGAGGGTACAGTGGGAATCCAGATTCTGCTGCCCTGTACAAACCAGTTCACCCTCAAAGCTGTAGCAGAGGGAGTACAAGTAGGTGCCGTAAGCACTCTATCCATGCCACTGTCCACGTGTCTGCCCCTGTGGATTAATTAATTGCTCATTGTGCCCTGTTACCTCTGTTTACAATGTGCTTCACCTCCATCTGCTTCTCCTGAAAGGTGGGTGGCTCTCCTGAATGTCTACAAAGCAGTTTATGAATGCCATCTGAAACTCCTGGTGGAGCTTGAGGCCATTCCCTCTTGTCCTGTCCCCTGTCACTTGGCAGAAGAGCCCAGCTCCCTCCTCTCCGCAACCTCCTTTCAGGTAGTTGTAGAGAGCAATGAGGTCTCCTCTCAGCCTCCTCTTCTCTAGGCTAAACACTCTCAGATGCTCCTCACAGGGCCTGTTCTTCCAGCCCCTTCCCCAGCTTTGTTGCTCTTCTCTGGACTCACTCCAGAGCCTCAACATCCTTCATGTGGTGATTGCAGGGAACCATAACAGACGTAGGAAGGAGTCACCGTCAGTCTGCAATGAGTGGCCAATCTTCTCCAGATACAGTTACCCCTAAGCAGCATGAATGCAAGCCAACCCATACCACCCAATCCAGGAGCCAGAGATCTCTCTAAACCTGTCCCTTTTTTGACACCTAGTAGTCATGTGTGTTGGGAGATACAATGTGCAAGTTATTTAAGCGTTGTTGGCAAGGAGTCCATACACAGAGCAGGTGGAAAGCAGAACATTCTGTATTTAGAGTTAATCCTGAAGGCACTTTCTCCTAACAACACTAGCATGGCCATTATAACTTGTTTTCCTAAGTAGTGAATGCATTTTAGGCATAATTCATCCTCGGGTGGGATTACTTTCACCTACATTTATGCACCTCTATGAAAAAGTGCCCAGTCTGAGCTGGTTGGGAGGCTGAAGTACCATTAGTGGGTCATTACTCCCATCTAACCTGTGTATCTTGCTGAGGATAAGATGTATTTCACATTTTCTCACAGCTTTTGTTTCATTCTGCTCTTTTGGGGAAAGCACAAGTAAGTGTAGTAATTTTTTTTTTAAGATTATAGGCTCTCCAAAGCATACTACAGGAAATTTATACAAATTCTAACAATGAGAAAGAAAGAGAGAGAGAAAGAGAGAAAGAAAGAGAGAGAGAAAGAGAGGAAGAGAGAGAGAGAGAGAGAAAGAGAAAGAGAGAGAGAGAGAGAGAAA